>CATNUY010000114.1:0-600000 GCA_951217065.1 Baccha elongata
ATGATTGTTAACAAAAGATATATAATGAATAAACTTACAATTTTAAACTGAAAAACTGAAAAACTGAAAAACTGAACGGTAGTAGTTCTATCATTCTGTCTTTTGCTTCCGTCTTTGACTTTACTTGGGTTGTAACGAGATATTTTGAAAATGGGTCTGTCATTGTAAGAAAGGAGTTTTCGCAGTAGTATATATCTGCGTGAATGCGCTCTCCCCCTTCTTCAGGAATTGGAGGCTCTCCAATTGGTTGCTTACTCGGATGTCTATCGTACTTGTTCCTTTTACAAACTTCACATGTAGCGTTTAATGAAAGAATTTGCTTGAATGCATTTGGCCAATTATATCTGTTAACAATTTGCTTAAACACTTCTTTAGCCTGTCTATGAGCTCGATTGTGTTCGGCAGTGACGATACCTAATTGTTCTTCCTTATCTGTTACGTCTTCAACTATTTGGTTGCAAAGTAAAAATTTAATTGTTGGAAATTCCTCCAGAAGTTTGTCTTTAATCTTGAAGAATGTCTCTTCGGTGCTGTAAATTCCTACTCTCGAACCTGCCTTTAATATTGTTTTAATTTTACTTACAATCTCTAAATCTTTAAAAAGTACCATATGTCTCCAGTAATTTGTGTGTATTTCCTTTGAAATTATGTTGTTGTTGAGTGATTCATTCATGATTAATTGAATTTAAAATTATTAATTCTTTGGTTTACTCTTTTTATTTCTGACACGAGACTACTCTCTGCGCTATGAACAGTTCCTATCTCTGATTCATCTTCGTTCATCATATTTAGTTCTTGTCTACTAAGGGCATCAGCTAAAACATTTTCCCTGCCAGGTTTGTATATAATATCTGGAGCGTATTCTTCTATGAAAGAACGCCAACGTTTTATTTTTGCATTAGGGTTCTTATCGCCTATGGCAAATGTTAATGGTTGTTGATCTGTATATATGTGGATACCATAAAGATAATTTCGAAGGTTCTTCATTGCCCAAATTATGGCAAGGAGTTCCTTCTCGTTTGTCGTGTAATTTTCCTCGGTTTTACTTAACGTTCGGCTTATAAAAATGATGGGCTTATTATTTTGACTAAGCACTGCCCCTATGGCTGAGTTGCTAGCGTCTGTGGTAAGTTCAAATCTTTTTCTAAAGTCAGGTTGGTTGAGCGTAACTTGTTCGCAGAGTTTGTCCTTCAATATTTTAAATGCTTTAATGGTCTCCTTATCAAACTCTATTGTGACTTTTTTGCTACTACTTTGGCCAGTTCTACCATTCTCTCCAATGAGATACTTGGTTAAGGGCTTTGTTATCATCGCATAATTTCTTATGAATTTACGGTAATAACCAGCTAATCCCGAAACAGATCTTAAAGTCTCTGGTTGCGGAAATTCCTCTATGCATCGAGTTTTTATTGGGTCCATTTTTATGCAATTAAATGATACGATGTACCCAAGAAATTCTACTTCTTTCACGAAGTATTTCGATTTTTCACTCGAT
Source organism: Baccha elongata (assembly GCA_951217065.1). NCBI lineage: Eukaryota > Metazoa > Arthropoda > Insecta > Diptera > Syrphidae > Baccha > Baccha elongata. The sequence goes on from CATNUY010000114.1 coordinate 1,496, forward strand.
ATTCTCATGTTCGCTCTGCTTAAGGCCTTCGTTATTGTCTCGATATGTTCGAGATGTTCTTCTTCCGTCTCTGAATATATAATGGCGTCGTCAATATAAACATGACAAAAATCCCTATGTATTCGCGGAGGATGTCATCCATAGCTCTCCGGAAAATTGACGGCGCATTTTTGAGTCCAAACGGCATTCGAAGGAACTCGTATTTCCCATTGTTAACACTAAAAGCTGTTTTTTCCCTATCGCTCTCTTTTAACTTTATCTGATGGAACCCGCTCTGTAAATCAAGAGTGGTGAAATATTTAGCTTGGCCTAAATTTGCTAAGATAACCGATGTTTCTGCCATAGGATATTTATCTGTTTTAGTAAATGAATAAAGTTTTTTGTAATCTATTACTAATCTATGTTTCTTTGTTCCGTCCTCGTTTACACCTTTCTTATCTACAACCCATACCGGAGAGTTATATGCACTTCGACTAGGCTGTATTATATTATTATCAAGTAAATTCTCTATTTCCTTGTTTACGAAGCTAGCTACCGATTGTGGATACGGGTAACCTTTCGTCCAAATAGCTGTGTCAATAGTAGTATCTATGCTACATTGCACACGCGTGTTGTACGGAAGGTAATTTGTGTTCTCAGTAAAAACACCCTGGTATTTTTTTAAAATTGAAGTTAATTTTTTTTTGTAGAAATTTCATTATTTATATTGAGTGTATTGATTAAAATATCATTAAATATTAAAGGTATCACGCCTTGATCATATTCTTACGTTGAATCCCTAATATTAATATTCCCCTTTACAGTTCTTAATAATTTAATGCCAATAATGGCATCAATATCTTTTAGTTCTACCCCTAAGATATTTATAGCTTGGTAAGTACGAATGATAGTAGTTCCATGAACGCTGTTGACTTGCGACGGAGTTTCAAGCTCCATACTTGGGAACAGCCCTGGTTTAATGTAGTTGTGAGTTGCTTCTGTATCAATTAAAATATCAAATGTACACCCTGACTTACCATCCGTCCTTTTTATGTACGGTAAATCGTGCCTTACTGTGCAAAACGTAGAAATCTTTTTTGAACAGCTTCAATACGACGGGAGTGAAAGATGTAGTAGGGTGACCAGACTTGGCTAGCATACTCAAGAAGGGGCCTAACAAATGTAACATAGAGAGTCTTAGTTACATAAGGATCGGAGAAATCTTTTGACCAATGTTTTACAAAACCAAGCGCGGAGTTAGCTCTGTTTATAGAGGAGTCTAAGTGAGATCGAAAATTCAATTCTTTGTCACAGATAACTCCGAGATCGCCTAGGGAATAAACTGGGGAGACGCGTACATTGTTGATAAAATACGTTCTTGGAAGGAGAATAATATGTTATTGCTTGGCACTTGCTCACATTCAGCCCGAGTAAATTTTTCAGACACCAATTTAAAAACCGATTAAGATCATATTGGAGATGACAGGAGTCAGAGGGGGAGGATATACGGCTGTAGATTTTCTTGTCATCTGCGTAAATAGATGTAATGATGTGGCTAAAATGGAATCCGATTCAGAAGATCTAAAGATAACTTTGTACTTGCACTCTTTTAAGTAAGATTGGATCCATGTTATAAATATTGGTTGAAAGCCTAGAGCCTTAAGCTGGAAAGGGATTAAAGAATGAGAAATTTTTTTTTCAAAGGCCTTGCTAAGATCAGTTGCAATTACATCAACTTCATTGTTATCTTCGAGATCGCATAAAGCACCGGAAACAAAATCTACCAAATTGGTGGTAGTTTATTTGACTTTCAGAAAACTATGTTGTTTAGGCGATACAAGTTGTTTATAATCAAACAACATTGTATCGTATATAAGGCTTTCGAAAAGCTTCGGAATACAGGAGAGTTTGGCGATTGGACGGTAGTTTTAAATTTCTTTCTTCAGGCCTTTAGGAATAAGGACTATAAACGAATTTTTCCAGAGGTAAGGAAAAATTCCTTGTAAAATTAAAAGCTGAAATAAGGCTGTGAGGGGCTTAACAAAATGAGAGCAAAATTTTTTAAGTACAGCAGGAATCCCATCTGGACCCGCAGAATAATCCTCTTTCAGATTATTTATTTTAGCCGCGACAGTTTCCGACAAAATTGTAATAGAGGTTAAGGATATTTGCGTGCATTTGCTTAGATAAGAGAAATATTCTGAATCGGGCTTTAAGGTGCTCGTGAAAAAAGACTGACTAAAAAACTGGGTGAACAAGTAAGCAATTATTTTAGAATCATCTGAACTTTTATTCAAAAATGTTACGGTAGAAGGGTAGCTTTTAGATTTACGTTTGGCTTTAATAAAGTAAAAAAAAATTTTTGGGGTCAATCATTATGTTAGATTGCATTTGATTGAGGTATTCGTTGTAAAGAGAATCACAAAGATCTGAAGAAATTGTTCTGGTGTTCAGATAGTAAGTAAAGTCGAAACCAGGACGCGAAGTAAGGTAAATTTGCCAAAGTTTGTTTCTTTTTTTCAAAGACCGTAGCTCACTATTGTACCACGGGGGGGATGAAGAGGTGTTCTTATGGCGAATAACAGGGACAGATTGAGAAAGAAAGCTAAACACGCTAAAGTTAAAATTAGATAAAGCTAGTTCTATATTTGGGTTTTGAGCGATGCTGTCGATGGTTACTTGCAGTAACGACACAATTGTCCTAAATTATTTTTAACGCCACTTAATTGGAAAAGGTCTGAGTCTACCAAGCAGTCGGTAAAGAGGATTTCTTTATCTGAAGAGGGATTAAGAGCTGTATAATAAGATTCCTCATCAGAAAGAACCCATTGAAGATTTGGAAAATTGAAATCTCCTACGACTATAACAATATCGGTAGGATCAGCTGCTTCAAAAATGCTATCAAAAGCATCTACTGCAAGCTGATAAGATTGTATAGGCTGTGATGGTCTGATATTACAGCAGATTGTGAAAACGGTAATTTCAAATAGTTTAGATTTAACACAAACATATTGAAAAAAGGTATTGTGAGATGTCTTAAAGAGCATTGAGTCGATGCGATTATGTATGGCTAGTAAAACTCCACTACCAGAACAGTCGACATCGTTAGAAGACCCGTCTACCCGAAAGACATTGAAATTGGGGGGAAATAGTTCACAATCGCTTATATCCTGGGACAGATTGGTTTCAGACAGTGCAAATATGTCATAAGGGAGTTTTTGAGAGTTAAGAAAGACCGAAGATGTTTTGGACCGAAGACGTCTGACGTTTTGGTAGTAAAGAAATAAGAATTTAGGGGCTGTAATGGGAGTCTTCAAGTAAGGGACGAAAATAGGTTTTGATATTTCTGCGAATGCTTTGAAGGTATGAATAACCTTTTGAACTTATATGTGAAGCAAGAGCTGAAAGATCCTTTTCCACAGTATTAGCGAATATGTTAAACCCTTCATGAAAGCGGATGTATATTTTTTTTAAGAAGAGAGGGATCGGTAAGAAGGCCTTCTTTCTGAATAAATACCATGACATTTGTTTTTGTCTTGCCATCAATACAAATAGAGTCTGGTTTGTCATATAAATATGAGAGATATAGACGAACATTATCCAAGAGCCGTTGATCCCGTAATTTTGCCATTATATAACGGCCCTCTAAATCATTGACCGTCGATGTGGGACCAACCAATCGAGAAGTCAGTTTTACTGAGGGAGGAATCATTGAGTCGAAAATAGGTGGATGGGGTGAGGAAGGGGAATACAGATTGCTATATTACAGCTGACCCTTTTTGTAATCATCTAAACAAAATTGCTTCCTTCAGTTCGATGATTCACCGTATGTGCCGCTTACCACTTTCCACAGCTGATTACAAGTTTGAATATGACTATGTAGTAACCAATGGATAAAAAAATCGCTCATTGATGGCATAATTAAAAAATACTCAGTCAAAGTGGTGAGAGAAAATAGTTCAACTCTGTTCGCTGAAAGCCGAAATTCAACAGAATGCCACCGAGTTACTATGACTTACGTGCCAAATATTACGAACCATCATAGTCATACTTTCAAGCAAGCTAATTTGAGCATAGTTCACATAAGCAATAATAAGTTAAAAACGTTATTAGGCTCAACAAAAGATAAAAAATCTTTCCAAGAGAAAAACGGAATTTACCAAATTACCTGTCCAGATTGCCAGTACAAATACATTGGACAAACGAGGCGAGCGGTTAAACTTCGTATAGATGAGCATCGAAGATATATCGAGAAGAAAGACCTAAATAAAGCAGTAGCAGCTCATACTTATGATTTAAACCACAGTACACCACATTTTATGAAACCATTAGAGGAAAATTATAAACTAATCAAAACTACTAAACAAACCTCAAAATTATATGCTTATGAATCTACATATATATCAATTACTGATAATTTAATGAATATAGATAATAGCCCAATAGAATCTTTTTTATTTTCTCATGTTAAAAATTGTTTTTTGTTTTATTTATTTATATATGTACCTATGTATATCTTAAATTTTCTTTGCTTTTTGTTGTGACTCTCTTTCTCTTTTCTTTAGTGTATTTGCGTATTTCGCTGATGATGGTTCACACTTGAGATCGAAATGCATACATCATAAAAATAATAAGTTTTTGACATTTAAATTAAATCGAATTTTTTATTAACAATTTGTTGCGGTCAATGAGGGCGTACAAGCAAAAGAAGTAGCTTTGCGGTTATCACATTCTTTTATAGCGTTTTTCATTTACAAAAATATTCGCTCTTTCTTTTTCAAAAGATTTGATCTGTTTTTGCAATTTTGGTGTTTCATTTAAATGAAAAGAGGAGAGCAAATCTCAACAAGAAAGAAGCGGTCTCCCGAATTCGGGAGATTTGATCTAAACACTAACACATTAAAACATTTTTATGGCGGATTTTTGCTTGCGCGTTATTTTTTATTGCATATGGGTGCTTACCGGTCAATTCGTGATAAAACTATTAACAACCGTTCTTCGTTGAATCTCAGCACAGGTGTTATTCACTGAGTTGATAGCAGAGCCTAGATACACAACGTCTTGAATGACGTCAATATTATAGCTGTCTATGGTGACGTTTTGTCCCAGACGTCGGTGTTGGGTGTCCTTTCTTGTTTACAGCATATATTTGGTCTTGTTTTGGTTCACTGTTAAATCCATCTTCTTGGCTTCCTTCTCAATACTCACGAAAGCAGCACTGACATCACGCTTTTTTCTTCCCATTATGTCAATATCGTCGATGTACACGAGTAATCGGACGGACTTTTGAAAGATTGTGCCTCTGGTTTTGACGTGAGAATTTTGCACTATTCTTTGAAGGACGATGTTAAAGAAGTCACAAAACAGTGCATCACCTTGTCTTAATCCGTTCTTGACATCAAAGGGATCGGTGAAGCGTTTACCGACTTTGATTGAGCCGCGTGAGTTCTCCATCGTCGTCCTGCACAAACGGACAAGTTTGGTAGGGGTGCCAAAACAAGACATTGCTCTGTTTAGTTCGTCCCTATAGATGCTGTCATACGCTTCCTTGAAATCGATGAAAAGATGGTGGGTATCGATTTGAGATTTCGGGTTTTTTTCAAGATCTGCCGTAGTGCGAATATTTGGTCGATGGTAGACTTTCCTGGCCTAAAGTCGCACTGATATGGACCTATTAGGTTATTGACCAATGGCTTCAAGTGTTCACATAGTACCGCAGAGAAGATCTTGTATGGGATGTTAAGGAAACTAATACCTCTATAGTTAGAGCAGTCCAGAGGATCGCTTTTCTTCAGTTCCATTCATCGGGCATGCTTTTCTCCGATCTTATTTTGCAGATTAGCTGGTGCATACTCCTAACCAGTTCATCGCCAGCTGCTTTGAACAGTTTATTTGTTCATAATTTATTGTTCATAATTTTAGATATAGCTATTTTTACTTCGTCTAGTTTGGGAGGGCAGAATGGTTGCGTCGCGTCTTCGTGGAATGGTTCAATTTGCATAGGAGCGGAATTTGGTTCATCATCGCTGTTGTATAATTTGCATAAATCTTCGACTGTTCCCAAGATGGTCCTTGCAGGCTTCGGTCAGGGACTTGCAGCCTTGTGAAAACTGATACATTTGGCTGTATTTCAAAGATTTCTATAAAGTATATACAATCTTGTAGATACAAGATTGCAGCCTTGTGAAAACTGATACATTTGGCTGTATTTCAAGGATTTCTATAAAGTATATACAATCTTCTTCTTCGATGTTTATTTAGTTTATTTTATTTTTGTTCAATCTAGGAATTTATATTCAACAGATTATACAATAATTATTAATTAGAAATATGATACATATGTATATAAAATTCAACAATATCAACTAAAAATACTTTACAATCTACTTTTAAACGAATTTCTAGATAAAGATACATCCAAATTAGAATAAAACAAGTTAAACAAAATTCAACTTGCAGTTATTGGTTCACGCTGACCATATAACGTATGAAGGAAATCAATAAACAAGAGCGGTCTGGTTCTTAAAGAAATTGATGGAGTAAGCCGGGAGTCATCAGCGTCATTTTTCATTGTCTAATGGCCAGTTTCTCCAAACACTTTTAAATATTTATTGGGTTGTTAGATCTTAAAATGGCGTATTTCATTTTGACCTGCCATTTTCATTTTTAAAAGGGCCAATAAACTAAAGTCCCATATTGTTCCAAGTAAATTTTTAAGGCGTCTCAAAAATGCAAGACAAAGAGAACCTTGAAGTTTTTCGTATTGTAACACTATTATATTATATTACTGGATTAAAATCTCTGATATCAAAACTTTTTTGATTGAACTCCATAGATTTTTAGACATAGATTACAGAAAAAATAGTACAAAATTTCAAAAAGTGATGCTTCACCATGAAAAGGGGGTAAAAGGAGTACGGAAACATTTTTTTTCTTTTTTTTTTCTTTGTATCTCAAAAACTAAATGCATTTTGTTGGAAAATCCCATAATTTTGTTTCATACATATTTAATATATTTAATTTAAATTAAAAAAAGGCACAAGGGGGGAAAAGCACCCTTTAAACGTTTTTTTTGGTTATAAATAGTAGGAAAAATACGTCAATGATGTCTTAATATCATAACAATGCTCATTCTCAGATTATTTAATGAATTTTAATGAATTTTAATTTTCTACATATATTTAAACCAATGGCAGGTACATTTAATAAGATTAAAAAACATCACCTTTGGCAACAAATCACTTATATAAAATGTTATCGAAATTAAAACGGTTAAACTGATTTTCTATAACTTCGTGAGTATGTGGTAGTTTTTAGTGATTTCCTAAGGGACAAATTTGAATTTTTGTTTTAATTTCGATAAAACTTTATATGAGTGATTTGTTGCCAATGGTGATGTTTTTTAATCTTATTAACGGTACTTTAGGCCAACGGCAGGAGTACTTCGCCCAGGCATGTTATTTTTTCTCGGCGCAATGCCGACTGACATTTTGGTCAGGTTTCAGCACTACGAATCTTAGACATTTGACCTTGTTTTTTTTACAACTTTAAAAATTTACTGTTTATTATTGCCCCAGAAGTGCGTCTGTAGGCATCGATTTTATGTTTGTAAAGCTTTAATGCGACAAGAAAAAAAATATAATCGTGACTACGCAAATCTTACAAAAATTTATGTCGCTGGCCCCCGGACTATAAATATGTAAGCAATTAAGCAAACTCTCACAGTCAATAGTTGAAGTCATAATATCACGAATAAATATTACGCTGTACATTTTCCTTCTCGTCTCGAGTGTTCGTAGACCAAGTAAAAGACATCTCGAATTATATGACTGATGTACCTACAATTCAATATTATTTTCAAAAGTATTTCGAAGAGCAAATATGGGAAATTTTTTTGAACGTTTTCAATTCTCTTTTTATTAAACTCAGTTGTAGGGCTCCAGACAACAGAATTATATTCGAGAATAGGACGCACAATACTACAATATAAATGATTTAATCGTATAAGGATCTTTAAAATCCAAGGATTTTCTCTTGATAAGTCCAAGTAAGGAGTTTGCTTTAAAAACAACGTAGTTAACGTAAATATTTCATTTGAGTTTTGAGTCTTGATTGGCAAACCATTTAATGAATTATTTGGAATAATATTTAATAAAGTTTCATTGAAAGCCATAAAAGCACATCTATCAATATTTTATAACAAGTCATTTACCTTGCACCAATGGACAAAAGAATCCAGATAATTTTGGAGTAATAATCAATCATTTAAATTAGAGATTTGGCAAGAGAACTTTAAATCACCCGCATACATAAGACATTTGGAATTTTAAAGAACGTTCGGAAGATCATTAATAAAAAGTTAGAATAATAACAGACCCAAATGACTACCTTCTGGAACTCCAGAAATTTTTGTATTCCCACATTAGTTGTCAGTACAGAAAGTTTCTATAATTGCTTTAAAGTTAGAAAACTGTTTCAAAGTTAATATTAAGTTAAGAAATTTGGCGTTAATTCCTTAAACATAGGCTGACTATAATTTTGCGCTATTGTCTTTGTGATAACCGAGTAAAACACGACTCAGTGGTTGAAATAAGACTGACTTATATAATAATAGAGAAAAGAGAAGAACATAATATGTGTACTAGTGTACTATAGAGTTAATACAATTGTACTTTTTGTACCTATATTTAACTACTACGACATGTACCCCCTCTTTAATTAATTGTTGTTGCAATTTGTATCGTCATGTAGACCTAAACTCAAAACAGTTGGCCTACTTAACATGTTTTCTTATTAAATAAAAAAAAAGGCTTGCAATCCAAATTAAGTAAAGTAATTCAAAATTTGTTTTGGTATTTTGTTTGTATAGAAGTATATATTTATATATAACAGTAATTAGACAATTAATAACAATTCATTTATCAGTAGAAAACAAAAATATTCAAACGACTATAACGCAAAATAGTAAGCCCACACTTTTTTCAACGGAAAAGAGTTGGCCAAATATAAATAACTGGTCTTTACCATTGAATAACGGACGCAATTCGATTTGGGAGTGTTTCCACAAGATCAAAGCAACAATCTGGAGTTATGGCATCCCAAACCTCTTGAATCGTTTGCTTTAATTCATTGATGTTTTTTGCTGGGTTCGCCCTCAATGCTTTTTTCATTTTTCCCCACAAAGTCTCAATTGGAGACAGGTCGCTGTTTGCAGACCACGTTAGCACTGGAATGTTGTGACCACGAAGCTAGCTCATATTTCGTTTGGCTGTATGACATGATGCACCATCTTGCTGAAATATGAAACTTTCATCTTCTGTGTTCAGCCTTGGAATAGATGGTAAAAGATGGTGCGCTAAGATGTCTTGATATTTGCTGGTGTTCACAGTGCCGTCTATGAAGCAAAGGTTGCCAACTCCTTGGGCTGACATGCAACCCCAGACCATAACTGAAGCGGTAAATTTTATGCGAAAGCAATCAGGGTGAAATGCTTCATCTTTGCATCTTAAAACTCTTGATCGGTAGTCTCCAACACAAAGCTCGAACCGAGACTCATCGCTCCATATGATACTTCTCCATTGCCTTAACGTCCAGAACTGATGCTTACGAACCCACTTTAAGCGCTTCTGTTTTTGCAATGGAGTTAAAAGTGGATTTTCTTTTGCCTAAGTGACGATTTGTAAGAAAAAACAGTTTTCAAAGGCTCTAAATTAAATTAAAACAATAGTAAAAATTACCTTATAAAATTTGTATAAAATTTTTTTCATTTCTCTAATACAGGTGTCTCTAGAAACTTGTTTTTTAATTGCGTTTTTCAACTCTAAGGTGATATTTGCAGCTGTAGCACGACGATCTTTTTTTTAATTTTTTCTTAAAGTCCTTCTGTCACGAAAGGAAGCAATTGATGGTCTCCCTGTTTTCTTCAAAGGCTTCACATTTCCCTTTGTTTTGAATAAATTAATTATATTTCGAACTGAAGACCTTGAAATTTCCAATTTTCTCGCGATATCGTATGCGGAAAAGTTTTTCTTTTAACTTTTTATTATTTCGTTACGCATATCTTCCGATAAGCACTTGCCACGTGCCATTGTGAACTTTGACTGCGATTTGAATCAGAGATTGCTTCAATTAAGCCACCCACACTTAAATAATTCATTGACAAACGGTAAATTCCAAGAGAAAGCCATACACAAGCCTAGGCCAACTCTTTTGCGGCGAAAAAATACTGGGCCAACTATTTTGCAATACAAAGAAAATTTGTACAGTTAAAAAAGTAAAAGGAATATTTTATTATTTTTACTTGTCAGCTGAATTTTAAAGACAACATATTTATGAACCATATTAAAGGAAATAACCAACTTTTTATATATATATAACGAAAATATTAAATTCATTTAAAAATACGTTTTTATTTGTTCTTAACTGTGCTTCTTAAACATTTTTTTTTTGTGAAGTATCTATACTTTTATTTTCGATTGTTTGATTGTTAATTTTGTCATTTTCATATTGTGTTTTAATATATACATTTTCCTCATTTTGTACGTTTTTATTGACAATAATTTGTTGTGCAGAATCTAACAAAGTTTTTGGAATACAAGTATTCTTGTTATGATAACTATCATTACACATGATAATTTGATTCGCATGCCTCTTTCATGTTATATTTATATGTAATGTTTGAACAATAGATGTTTTTTTACCTATTTTTTTATAATTCTAGCTTTAACCAATTAAAACTTGTAATTTTAGAACCCTGTTAAAATTTTTGTTGATTGTTTTGTTTAACCTTAACACTACTTTTTACAATTTTTTAATTTTTTAATTCAACTTTTCTTTTTGGATTAAGCAAATCTTAGAGAATTCTAAGTTGTCTTTTGAACATAAGCTGAGCTGGAGAGACCAGTGCTTAAATGTTAGTTCTGTTACTTCTGTATGACACAAACATCTTTTTAATGCATTTTTAATAGTTTTTACTGTATTTTCCGCCTGACCATTTATTGCAGGGTGTTCTACTTGACTTCCATTCAATTCTAAAAACTGTTCAAATTCTTTGAAAGCAAACGCGGTGCCATTGCCGGAGACAACTATTTTGGCAATCGTCGCACTGCTTGTAGTATTTTTACCCATATCTATGCACTTTACCCATTTGCCATGACTATCTACCACGACAAGACACCAGCGATTCAAAAACGGGACGAAAAAATCAATGTGAATTCTACATCATGGCTGTTCTGGTCATTCCCAACTCACCAACTGTTGCTTAGGCGGAGAAGGACGCGTCGCCAAACAAGAAATGCATTCTTTCACGATTTCTTCTATGTCTTTATTTTGGTTTGGCCACCAACAACATTCACGCGCCATAGATTTCATTTTACTGATTCCCATGTGGGAAGTATGCAAAAAACTAGGTACGTCCTTTTGAACCGTTGCTGGAATTATAACTCTTTACCCCCAAAATAAACATTGAGATTCTTCAGAACTAGTTTGCGGTTAAAAAATGGTTGGAGCTCTTTGTCGATACACTTTTCAGACCATTTTGTTCTTACAAACTCAAAGACCTTTCGAAGCAATTTATCGGGAACAGTTTCCTGATTTATGGCTTCTAAATTAAGTGGTCCCTTGTTGACTTCATTAAAGTAGTTAATTTGAACATCATTTGGTAAATCATCCTGACTCGTATTCCCTTCTAAAGGGTACCTAGAAAAATAATCGGCCATATTTGTTTCACACTTGATGTGAACAATGTCAAAGTTATACCCAGAAAGAGTAATAGCTATTCGCTGTAATCTGTTTGCTGCCATCACTAGAATACCTTTCTTCGGGTTAAATATATGAAATAAAGGCTTATTATCAGTGACCAACGTTAACGGTCCCACCTCTCTGTCTAACTGTGAATACTTTTGCTTCGTTTCTGACAAATTTCTTGACGCAATTTCAATCGGATGTTCTTCACAAGTTGAAGATATTTGTGATAGTATTGCTCCCACACCTACTGGACTAGCATCGACAGTGAGTCTAGTCTTAAATTGATGATTGAAGTAAGCTAAACATGTGTCTGTTTGCAAAGTTAACTTTAATTCATAAACAGCAATTTTACACTCTTCTGACCATTGAAACGATTCACCTTTCTTAAGCATGTTATATAATGGAGCACCGGTATTTGAAACATTTGGTATGAACCGTCTATAAAAAATTCATCACATCTTAGAATACCTGTAGCTCTTTTACATTGGTTGGATATTATTTATTTCTTTAACCTTGTCTGGATTGGTGCGTAACCCTACCTTATCAATGACATAACCTTAATAACTTTTCTTCTTGCAAAAATTTGGCATTTATCTTTGGCTAGTTTAATACCAGCATCTCTTAACACACAAAGCACTTTTTCTACAGGTTCTGTATGCAAGTCCCGAGCAGTTATTAAAATGTCATCAAGAAAAACAACAACACCTTGTAATTTTTTCTATAACCTTAAGTCGCCACAGATTCGGACTTCCTCATTATTTTTTAACACCGGTACTATTGGAGTTCCCCAATCACAAAAATCAACTGGTTCAAGTTTGACTAACTTTTCGATTTCTACCTCAACTTTGTCTTTAATGGCTAATGGACTGTTTCCTCCTTAACTTTCAATGTTGCTTTACTTTTTAGAATTTCTTGATAATATGGTGTCCTATGCCATTATTGATCCTATCCATGCAATTTAATTTGGCTACATTAATGTAAAAAATTCTTAAAAAAATCTAAAAAAATTCTACCAAGCAATGGATTTAACAATAACAATTGGAATTATTTTACTCGAGCCGTTGTAGATCATATTCACATCACAAATCCCGACCGGACTAATTATCAGCCATTATAAGTTCTGAAAATAATATTAGTTGGTTTAATCATGCAATTCTTAAAAAGACGCTCATATGTACATAGAGAATTTTTTTTTTTTTTTTTAATTCATGTTTTTATTTTCCATTTAACTTATAACTACTTAAATGCTAGACAAAAACCTTAAAAACTAGCTTACAGAATAACTTAACTAACTTACTGGCCCCATACAGGCGCTGTAAATTATACTATAACTATATAAATAAACTACCCTTTACCTAAATAAAACTAAATTAACCTAAATAAAACTAAAATATACGTAAATATACGCACATAACTTAAAACTACTTAAAAATACTTAAAATAACTTAAAACTAGAACAGCTACCCGCAGCTTTTTTTTTTTTTTTTTTTCTTTTTTTTGGCGCAGCAGCCAATGCATATATGCACACACGCTTAATAATATATAAGTATTAATATATACACATATTAAACAGCGTCAAATGCAAATACACACCAACAAATGCATTTTGACTAACCATCAATATCAAGGTGGTCACCCAACCACCAGTATGTTTGAACTTGCTTATAAAAGTCCTTTTTGTCCCGAAGGGGCACAGCTCTACTGAACCGCAGTCGCTCTGCTCCGTTCCCAGAGTCGACGTCTCGACCATACAGGATTCGCCGATCCACAGTTCTACGGCCGACGTGGTAGATTAACGGAACCGCCAATCTATCCTGTATCAGCCCCCGACTGTCTAAATAGAGGAATGTCTCGGTCGGGATGTACCCGTTAAGACAAACGCTCTCACTATATTCGTCGTTGGAGTAATAAGCCCCGAAAATAAGTCCATTGGCTGAGGTCATCGCTCTTGCAATGTGACCCCGAATCAGCTTAATTAAAAAGTTATCTATCCTGTTTATATTGGCCCCAAGACTATACTTCACAGGATCATTTCTGTAGTCAGTCTTCCTTTACTTTTGAAGTTATAACACAACAATAATCCGTGTCTTATTCCATATCAAGCGGAATTTGATTAACTTAAACTGTTAATTTTATCGTTATTATTATTGCTTACCGTAAACGAAAATAAACAAAATTCATCATCATTTATATAATTAATATCTCGCTTAGCTGTGCACATTTTTTTTTAAAAACGTCCTCTCTTTTGACACCTGTAACATTTAACATTCTTGAATTTACAACTACTACTCGTGTGGTTAGAATATCCACAAACTGTACATAATAACTGCTGCTGTTTGTTCCCGTTGTCTGTCTGATATTGCTTTTCTCTTTGTTGCTGCTGTCGACGCATTGGCTGCTGATGCTGATAACTTTATATTTGTTTGGAACTTTTGTTGATTTTTGTTGCCTCCATATACAAGAAAGAACCATGCTCGTCTTACCGCTATAGTTTCATATTGAAGACGAATATATTCGGTGGTATTTGCGATATCCAATGCTTTATTTATATCGCATGTTGTGAGACTTTCCAAAAAAATTTGATCTCGGGCTGGACCCTTTTTCAAACCCTTTACAAATTTGTCAATTATGGCAGCATCTAATGTGGTATACCGTATACCTAATTCACAATCTATAGCTAATCCCCGCACTCGCACTGCCCCTTCATTTACTGATTCCACTGAAGTTTTTCTAGGATTATAGAATTTATAACGTTCTGCGAAACCAGACGCCAGAGGCTTAAAATACACTTTCATAGCATTAAAACATACATCAAATGTAGTTTCTGCGCCTTCCACTTTTGATGGATTGATTAAATTTTTTAAGAGCACGTACGATTTGTCTGATATGCTCGTTAGGAAAATCGCTTTCTTTTTTATAGGGTCTGTAACTCTTATGCTGTTCGCAATACAAAATTGGCTCATTTGAATTTGGAATACATTCCAATCATTAACCTCGTGTTCAAAATGGGGTAAACTGCCAATAATATGAGATGACATTTTAAACTTCACTTGGTGTCACTTTTTCTGAACTTCACTGTTTTAATTTGAGTTTTATCATCGTCGCCACTGTGATAACCGAGTAAAACACGAGTCAGCAGTTAATATAAGGGCCAGTATTTTCAGCTCTGGTTAAGTTTAATCATTGATTATTTCAGCTGGTAACCATAGATTCTGTCTTTTCAACAAAACCTCAACCAGAGAACCTATGGTTACCATAGATTACGTTAACCAGCTAATTTTCCGTGGTTAAAATCTATAAGTTAAGGAGCAATTCGATAACTAAGAAGATTAAGTTCTTTTTTTCCTTGTAACTTCGAAGATACTCCTACTAGAAATATAATTTGTATACCATTTTGTATATAATACAAATTGCAACAAAAAAGTAAAAGTAGTTTTTTCATAAACACACACACAAACGTAGAAAAACGCAAGAACACGAAAAAATCTTAAATCCAAGATGGCGGCTACTCTACAACACTTAATTTCGCGCAAACTGAGTTTTATACTGTAATTTGAGTTAAGTTTTTTTTTAACACATTTTTAATAAACTTTAAGAAGAAAAAAGTGCATCCGTTAACAACACAAATAGAGTTAACATATTTGATCAAAAACTGAACTTCAACCTTCACATTGACTTCATTGGAGCGAAAGCCAATTCTAAGCAGGGATTCATAGCGCGAAATCCTAAAGAATTCACTGATCCTTATAACCTTAAATTTCTCTTCAACGCTTTTGTACAATCCGTTTTAGAACATTGTTCTGTGATCTTGAGTGCTTTTACAAAACAATTGCTCAAAGGATTGAAAACATTCAAAAACGCGTCACAAAACTGGTAGTTTATTGTCTCCATTGGAATTTTCGAATGCCTTTGTACGATTCTCGATGCCAACTTATTGACTTACATAAGCTCATTGATCGTCGTAAATATTACATAGTTATGTTTATCAAAGATATTTTAAATAATCACATTAATTGCCCTTGTTTATTGTCTGTAATTGAGATTTATGCTCCATGTAGATACTTACGAAACAGAAGCTTATTTCATGAACCTTTTTATAGATTTAATTCTGGACTCTAACTAGAAGTTTTAGAGAAGCTAATACTGTATGTAATCGAATTGATTTTTTTTTATTGTATCAACAGACATTTGTTCAAAAATCAACTATTATTAATCGTATGTTACCTGGTGGGCACTTAATATGCTTTTTAAGTTATTAATCTTCAAGTAATCTAAAGGGTGAGTTTCCTACGTTAAAATATGGTAGTACGTTCACAAACTGTAAGATAACTCTGCGTTTAAACAGTTATTTCCCTGAAATAAATTTTATTATTTAGACCATAAACGCATCTTAAATGTACATAACATTTTTTTTTTGCACATATACATTTCTCAGTACTTAAGTGAAGGAATTGTAATATAACTTTTATTAATTTGAATTATTGTGTGTTTTTCACGGTGGGGCAGTATGTTGTTTACTTTTTTTTATTTATTTTTCATATTTTAAAAACAGTTAAAATTTTCTTATAGCTACTACATGGAGGTCAATATACAATAATTTTTAGTTTTCAGCCGCCCATTTACCTACCGGCGCCGCGCCGTTTGTACAATTTACAACCAAATCAAACAAGTATTTTTTATATTGATACTTCATGTAAAACTATTTTTTTAATAGTCTTACAGTTTTAGAAATTTGGGAAGCTTATATGCAAAATTATCACATTTTTTCAATTTGGGGCAAGCTCATTTTGTCATAACTAGCTATGTTTTTTTTTTAATACAATCTCTGATAAATTCAGTATCTTATAAGATAAAAGCTTTAATATTTTGTGTAAGCTTTGAAATTTACAGTTTAAGGTTCGTATACATACAACCGTTTCTCAAGGTTAGGAATCCAAATACCACTTTATTATTATTTTTGTATTTTTTTCAATATTTTTTCTTTTAGTTCCAATTAAAAAAAAATTATAGAATGAATACACTTTTTTATATATAATTTTGAAAAAATGTCTTTTTGACGTTTTTTTAAGTCAATATACGCACACAACGATAGTCAAGTTCACGAAACTTCCGCTTTATTTTCAACGCTCTTTTACATTCTTTCTTTGTAAAAGAGTTTTTGTATTTTTCATTTTTCTTTCTTTTATACACATTTTTGCGTATAATAGCATTTGTTAGACAAATCAACGCCTGTCCTGGTCTCTGTATTTTTTTTTATTTTCATTTTTGTGAAAAGTGGAATCGAAATTTTGTCGATTTTGAAGATAGATCAAAAATAGATGATATTTAGATATAGATTGGCAGGTAGTTTCACAAATCGTATGATGCATGCACATTGCACACGCAGAGTGGATATTGTTATTTATTACGGATTTTTTTAACACCTACGACCTACCTATTAAGTTATCAAAAATATGAGTGACTTTTGTTTGGATTTACCGATGGTGCATAAATATGTGGA
Organism: Baccha elongata; assembly: GCA_951217065.1. Taxonomy (NCBI): domain Eukaryota; kingdom Metazoa; phylum Arthropoda; class Insecta; order Diptera; family Syrphidae; genus Baccha; species Baccha elongata. The sequence continues at coordinate 18,720 of CATNUY010000114.1, forward strand.
TTGGTAGGCTCCTGCTGGGCTCGTTGACTTTATCATGGGTACTTAGAACGTATTGGCGGTTGTTTCCTGTTGAACATTCATTTATACTTATTATTATTTTTTTTTTTTGTAGCAATGAGTAGGTCAGTAACATTATGTATATTTTCTTGATTCCGCTACCATATGATTATTTGTGGTCAAATTGTAGGTATCGAATCGTAATACCTATAAGCGCTGTGTGTCTTATGTAATATCGAAAAAAAAAACAAATCGATACGCATTTATATTTACCTACATTTATCGTCTTATTATGTATAGTTAACTAGATATTGTGACGCAAGTTATTCGTGAGATAGAAAGCCTCCTATTTTACTGGCTTTGTTACATAGGTACCTATACCTAAAATCAAATTTTAATAGTAAACATAATATAATAGTATGAATGAAGGTAGGCACCTAAATATTAAAAACTATCGGTAGGTTATTATAGGAACCTATGTACCTATCTGTTTTGCAATTTTGATTGATGTTTGATTTTTTTTTTACAAATTCAATCTATAGGTACCTACTTATGCCAGGCACGCACTTGCGATTGCAATTGCACAATTATACAGTCGCGAAATAATAGAGCTCATTGTTAGAGCAAATTTGTGTATGTTAATATTTTCGATTTTTTAATTGCCATTAAAAATAATCGCAAGTGCTCGCTTGACATATATACCACGGTAGGTAGTAGGTAAGTAGGCAGATATACCTACCTATGTACGTAAAATGCTCAATGAATTCAAAAGTACCTAATTGACATTGTTTGCCTTAATTACCTAGGTAAAACATAAACAAATCCGTCAACTGACTGGTAGGTATACAAATAGTACTTATTTAATTGGAATTTTTATACCTACTGCATTAAGAAATAACTACTCTAATTTCATCTGCGTCACTTAAATCATATTTTTTATCAAAAAAGTATTTCGCTACAATCGTGAATTCGTATTAACCAAGAAAAAGTTGACCTAGATAAGTTATACACATTGTGACAATTGTGTTAGCAAACAAAAGAAACCTACCTACCTAATTCACATCACAGGCCATAACCAATGAAGAAGAAATACAGGAAGAGATGTTCTGCGAAAAAAATGCGGCACTATTATTTTAGTGTGAGTTGTTTTTTTTATATGCATTTGACAGCAGCGGTGCGAGCTTACTCTCCACCTCCTGCTGCTCTCATCGTGACAAAATGACATTTAGGATGCGATGTTTAAATGTATGCAAACATTTTGGTGCCTCACTCATGCACACTAAATTAATTTTTCAACCAGATAATTTTAATAAAAAAATATATATTTTATTCAATATTCAGCTGATTATTAGGTTTATGGTTGCGGGGTTGGAATCGATCTGCCTATCCTCGATCAGTTGCATCTCCTCGATGGTTCGCTTTGTGGTCGTTATCGGGAGCGTCGGTCATAAAACATCCTTCTTATCTGTTGGCGGCTTGGGTCGTAAATATTTTAGTTTTACGACGGTCAGATAGTTTTTCTTTGTTTTTTCTAGTTCGTCAATGTTTTATGACGGTCGGAAACCTCTCTTATCAGGTTGCGTGCGATTCCTGTTTGTCCCGTCTGGTTACCATGTATTAACACTCCCTTTGGTCGGAAGAAGATTGTCCCAATCTTTCATTTAACAGTTCTTGAACTCTTGATTTTGAACTGTCTACGAATTCTTCCATCTCAATAGTGGCTTGTTGTTCAGGTTCGATCGCTTGATAAACTTGTATTATTAAAAAAATTCTATAAGCAGAGTAGATAATTATTATGATAAAAAAATTAATACATATTCCCCACAGCACGGGATGTTCCTTAATATCGGATAACAAAGGTTCTATGTAATCTATATTTGTATAGATAAGGTTTTCGTCTTGCGAAGCAATGTATTCGAGAACATGAATCTGCGATACTTTAGTTTCTTTAATGTGTTGAAATATTTGATTTTTTGAATTAACATAAAATTTTCCATCATAGATACATTATTTTCGAATTGAACTAAATTAATTCCTGATAGTTCTATTTCATTTACAATATGGTTTCCTGTAAGTACAATATTTCCTTCGTTAATTATTTCTATAGGTAGGTTTATTTCTTTTATTTTTGTACATTTAGCCTTATATTTATTTAAAAGGTCCGTTAAGCAACTTGTTTCTTTTATAACTTTGCAATAATCGTGGTTGAGTTCTTTTTTACATTTTGATTTATAAAATTTTTCTTATATTTAACAATTTCTTTTAGTATAACAATTTTTCCACCATTCACATTATTACTTCTAGTTATATAATGGGTACCTAACCCTTTTACTTTGGGGTATTTGACAAACGGTACAATAATATTATTTTTTTGAACGATTTTAAATATGGAAGCATCTAGTGCATCTGTTATAGATATGTTTAGTTTTTCTTGTTCCATAATAGTTTGAATTTCATTAACATTTAACAAAAGTGTGTTCAATATGTTTGATTTGCTTAAATTAATTGTATTTATTATTTCTCTTACTTCTATAATGATAAATTTTATTATTTTGATATCAATAATTCCTTTACTGCCAATATCTTTATTTATACTGGCTAACTTATTAAATAGACGTGTATTTATATTTTTTTGTTTGTTATTTGATTTTATTAATTCTTGTAATTTTTTATATATTCTAACGGCTTCGTCATGGTCTGGACTTCCGGAGTGCCTATCTCATTTATACCTCTACGTTCTCTATTCCTGATGACTAATTCGTTGAGCAGTTTGTCAGCTATTTCTAAATCTTGGTCAATGACTTTAAGGAGTTCCTTTTTGGTTCTAAATTTATCTAATATCTCGGAATAGGTAGTTAGATTGATTACGTGATAGATTTCTCCGAAGTCTTCGTAAACTGCGGCTCTTCCCTCTTCTATTAAAATAACTTCATCGTTGGAGTAATCGGTGATCTGTTGGGCTAGGGCTAGCGTTGAAGCGACTAGCATCAGAATTAGAAGCATCATCTGTAATTTTAATTTCTAATATTATCCTTATGGATTTTCCGATTATTTGAATCTATTACTAAATTCCCTAAATCTTCTTTCACTTTCTTTTTCATGTACAAAGGTTTGTTCTTACTTTTCCTCTGCCCGTTGTTTACAAAAATAGTTTCTCCTTCCTTTTATACTTTATTTTTCCTATTCTTGTTAAAATATCCTATCATTTTCTGTTGGTGTTTTTGAATTTTTACTTTGGTGTCGTTGTTGTCTATATAATTATAAAATATATCTGTCGGTCGTTTGTCTGTCACCGTATGAATTGTTTCGTTATATTTTTTTGTAGCTAAAGTCATTATATCTTTAATGTCTGTAATATGTGTAGTTTCTTTAACTATTCTAATAAGCTCTGTTAGAGTTGAGTGAATTCTCTCTATTGTACCGTTGCTCTTTTAGTGGGCTGGTGGTGTAGTTTTATGAGTGATGTTAAGAAGGTTGTACGCACATTTTGCAGAAGGTGAACAAAATGCTGCTTCGTTATCGGTTATCAACATTTTGACGTTACCAAAAAGCGGTAGTAGTTGAGTGAACATTGAACAGTGAAATTGAAAGGTTGTGAGTGAGATCGGCTTTTAAAAAATACGAAATCTAAAGAAAAAACTGAAAACTATTGCAAATAAATAAGTGAGTGTCCGTATGGTACCTAACTAAATTTAAATAACAAAACACAGGTTTGGTTTATAGTTCTTTTAAGTTATTTTAAGCTAAAACAAAAACAAAAAAAAAAAAACTAGAAAATTGTGTCCTAATAACTGTCACTGATCAGCGGTCAAAAAAACACCGTAAAACAAATTCATACAAACAATAAAAAGAAAAATTTATATTATAAAATCCACACACAATATTGTTTTATGGACAAACGCCCTCTGTCCCAAATCTCTCCAGAATTGTTTAAACCGAACAAGAGATTTGGCTGCAACATTGTTATGGACAAACCACTCGGAGAGCTGACTGTTCGTGAATGGAAAGATCAAATGCAGATAATGTTTAAAGACCTTGCCACTAAGGATGATTTGTCTGTACTGCATTCCAAATTCGAGGAGCTTCAGGGGAAAAATGTTGAGCTTTCCGCGAAAGTGGTGGATCTTTCTGCAAAGTGTGACCGACTTGAAAGCGAGATTGAGCTCATGTACAGGCGGAGTACCGAAAAGAATCTTATATTCCGCGTCAACGATGGAAATGGCGATGAAGAGAACAAAATAAAAAACGTTTGCACTAACATAACCAAAGACGACAGAATTATGAAGCGATCTGTGATTCGCAAGCTTCGTACAAATGGAGCTACGAAAACTTGTTCATTCGCGGTAGAATTTGCAGACGCAGGTAGAACAGCAGCGGTGTTAAAATCCTGCAGGTTTCTACGGAACACAGGTGTGTTTGTGTATCGTGACTACCATCCGTCAGTCCGAGAGAAACGACAGCAACTTTTGAGACTCCGTAGGAAAATCAAGATGAAAGTACCGAAATCAAAAGTAGTGCTACGTGAGGATAAAATGCAAGTTGACGACATGAACATAACCTGGAATGAAACAACGGGCTTTAGCTGCGGCGAGGAAAATTTGTTGCTAATTTTAAAACAAAATTACGGAATCGAAGGAATTGGTAGGAAATTTGAACACGCATGGCAAAAAGCAAAAGTAAACAATCGAAAACAAACTGTCAGTGTCAATTCGACTCAAACGTCAAATGGGATGGTGGAGTTCAGCGCACAAGGAGTAGTAGCAGCAGCAGCAGCAGCAGAAATGGGTGCGTCCAGCTCGGGATTATATATAGATAGGGAAAAATTGAATGATGCGAATTAGGTACTTGCCGTCTGTCCTGAAAAAACCATTGTTAATAATAAAAACATTTATAAAATCTTATCATATAATATTTGTGGATTAAAAAATTAGTTAGATATAAATAATAGATTTTTAAGATATTACGATATTATAATATTTATAGAAACACATGTTTTAGATAAGCAAATTCCCGATTATATAAACTTATTCGATGGATTCAAAACCGATTGGGTGCCAGCAGTAAAAACGAGTACAAGAGGACGTGCAAGCGGGGGAATGGTGCTGGCGTTTAAAAACGAACTTAACATGGGAAAATGCATTTTAAAAGAAATATTTGATAGAAAAGTTCTAGAAATGGTGATTGACAGTAAGAAACATTTCATAGTGCCTATTTACTTGAATTGTTATCATTGGAAAGAAGATCATACTAAGTTGCTCGATTTTTTACTAAATATTAATCATGAAAATGTTATGTTGATTGGAGACTTCAATGCACGCATAGGCCAAGAAGACACATTTGAAAAATTTTCTGAAGGAATACGATCGGCGAAAGATAACGTCATCAATACTAATGGAAGAGCATTACTCGACCTATGTATTTCTTTTGGTTTTTGTGTGGTTAATGGTAAAAGCAAAGGTGATTGCAATGGAGAGTTGACATTTGTCAGTGGACAAGGGAGCTCATCAATAGATTACTGCCTCATCAAAGGTGAATGGTGCACCTTACTGTATGACATGATGGTTGCGGATACACCTTTTTCTGACCATCTACCACTTGTAGTAACAATTGATTTAGATCGGATTAGAGAAAATAGATCAGTAAATAATAGCTCACTGCCTAAACTGAAGTGGACTTTAGAAAACTCTCACAATTATATCCAGGCACTTGACCAATTACTTGTTCAACAAGAAACTATGGTATGGGTTTCAATCACTTAGAGGCATCTGTACTTGACCAAATAGTGTGGCAGGCAGCTCCAAAAATCATCACGGCACATTCCAAAAAAGTTTCGTTCAATAATGGTTTGATTTTGAATGTTTAAAAGCAAGGAAAAAAGCTTTTGGGCTGCTGAAAACATTTAAACGTCTTGGTACCGTTTTTTTTCGACAACAATATCGTAAAGCGCAGAAGAAGTACAAAGAGATATTCCGCAAAAAAAAAATGGAATATGATAATCAACAAGCTGCAATCTTGGGAGTTATACAAAATAGTAAGGATTTTCGGAGACAAGTACGCGTTATTAAAGGAAATATAAGTTCAAACAGAGTTGAACCAAATTTGGATGAACTTCTCTACTACTTTAAAAATCTAATGAATCCGGAAATAAGTCAGTCAAGTTATAGCTATGCTCTACCATACAACTACATCCCCAACATTGACCGTGATATTGAATTGTTCGAAGTTTTAGAAGCGCTGAAAACAAGCAAAGACAATAAAGCTCCCGGCTCCAACCAAATTTCTATGGAGTTCTATATATACAGTAACCTGAATTTCCAAACTCTTTTTACAAAGGCACTTAACCATATCTTCAATACTGGAAAACTTCCTAACGAATATTTGAAATCGATTATTTTTCCAATATTTAAAAAAGGGGATAAAAATGAAGTTGGAAATTATAGAGCAATCTCTTTTCTGAACTCAGGCTTAAAAATTCTCACAAGCGTTATACAGCAGAGACTGAACTCATGGCTGAATGAGAACTCAATTTTGTCTGAATTCCAAGCCGGTTTCCGTAAGGGCTTTTCTACGGTGGATCACATTTATGTGCTGGCAAATGCTGTTGAGCTGTATATGGATAAACGTAAAAAGGTGTATGCGTGTTTTGTTGATCTTAAAGCAGCGTTTGATTTAATTAAAATTAGATCTCTTCTCTACAAGTTGGCAAACAAAGGACTATCGTACAAGTTACTAAAATTTATCGAAGCCATGTATACGGAAAGAAGTGCAGCGATATGGAATGGAGAAATGCTTTCAGCCTACTTCGGAACTGAACTTGGATTAAAACAAGGTTGCGCGCTAAGCCCCACTCTATTTTCACTGTACATAGATGATCTGCCGAACATTTTACCTGGCGGTATTCATTTGAATGAATGGAACTTAAAAGTTTTAATGTACGCAGATTATTTAGTGTTATTAGCAGAGTCTCCAGAAACACTACAATTAATGATAAATCGTCTTCGTGACTACTATATGCTATGGAACTTGTCAGTTAACCTAGGCAAATCTAAGGACATGATCTTCAAAAAAGGAGGGGGAATGCGTGCAAGGAATGAGTGTTGGCATTATGGTGGAGAAAGTATGGAAGTGGTAAAAGAATACGTTTATCTGGGTTTCACCTTAACACCTTCACTTAGCTTGGAGAAACATCTTGCAAGAAAACTTATGAAGTCCAAGGTAGCTATAAACATGACGTGGAAAAATTGCTTTAGTAACGATTCAGTACCAAACACAGTCAAACACAGAATTTTCGAAGCAACCTCAAAGTCAATTTTATTCTACGGAGCACAGTACTGGGGACACAAAGAGAGTGATACTGTTGAAAGACTTTTATCATATTACCTTAAAATAACTTTCAAACTACCGATGACAACTCCCTCATATATGCTTCACTTGGAGACTGGACTATCACCGTTGTACATACAAACTATGAAGCTGCATGCAGACTATATATGTAGAACAATTGGTATGGACGAAGGTCGAATGCCCAAAAGAATCACAAAAATTGCAATTTCAAAAAGAAAACTGTGGTTTAATGATTGTAAAGAGTTGGCGATTCAGTGTGGGAAGACTTTTGAACTAATTTTTTTGCAAACGTAGAAGAATGTAGAGGGATTTTCTATGATATTATTGCTGCTATTGATGAAGATATGATGCAAAGATGTATAGAAAAGGCGAGACAATCAGTGCATCGAGAAATTTATTCAGCACTTAACTATTTACTCGTAGAAAACTCCTATTTTAGTAACCGGTACAATACAGAGGTCATCTCCACTATTATTCAAGCAAGGGGAGAGCTGCTGTGTCTGAACTTTGTTCCACATCAGGAAGACCTGCCACTGATTTGTAATCTCTGTAATGCGGGAGTGAGAGAAAATACAATCCATTTTCTAGGCGAATGTGCGATTTTGAGGGAAATAAGAAGGGTACATTGGAGAGTCAGTTATCTCAACAAATACGAGGTGCTGGAAATTTTAAACGGGAAGGACTGGATAAAATTATTCGAGTTCTGTAAGGAGCTGCTAAATTATCGCAAAAGAATCATCAACGAACTTTTCTAATTACTTAAGTACATATCAACTTTAATTTTGCGAATATTTAATAATCAAATAGTTCTAACTGCTCAAACTTTTTTTTTTATTCTTATTAAATTTATATTAAAAAATATTGTTCACTCAGGCAGACGGCTTTAAGTCATTGCTAAAGAATTGTATGATTGTTAACAAAAGATATATAATGAATAAACTTACAATTTTAAACTGAAAAACTGAAAAACTGAAAAACTGAACGGTAGTAGTTCTATCATTCTGTCTTTTGCTTCCGTCTTTGACTTTACTTGGGTTGTAACGAGATATTTTGAAAATGGGTCTGTCATTGTAAGAAAGGAGTTTTCGCAGTAGTATATATCTGCGTGAATGCGCTCTCCCCCTTCTTCAGGAATTGGAGGCTCTCCAATTGGTTGCTTACTCGGATGTCTATCGTACTTGTTCCTTTTACAAACTTCACATGTAGCGTTTAATGAAAGAATTTGCTTGAATGCATTTGGCCAATTATATCTGTTAACAATTTGCTTAAACACTTCTTTAGCCTGTCTATGAGCTCGATTGTGTTCGGCAGTGACGATACCATATTGTTCTTCCTTATCTGTTACGTCTTCAACTATTTGGTTGCAAAGTAAAAATTTAATTGTTGGAAATTCCTCCAGAAGTTTGTCTTTAATCTTGAAGAATGTCTCTTCGGTGCTGTAAATTCCTACTCTCGAACCTGCCTTTAATATTGTTTTAATTTTACTTACAATCTCTAAATCTTTAAAAAGTACCATATGTCTCCAGTAATTTGTGTGTATTTCCTTTGAAATTATGTTGTTGTTGAGTGATTCATTCATGATTAATTGAATTTAAAATTATTAATTCTTTGGTTTACTCTTTTTATTTCTGACACGAGACTACTCTCTGCGCTATGAACAGTTCCTATCTCTGATTCATCTTCGTTCATCATATTTAGTTCTTGTCTACTAAGGGCATCAGCTAAAACATTTTCCCTGCCAGGTTTGTATATAATATCTGGAGCGTATTCTTCTATGAAAGAACGCCAACGTTTTATTTCTGCATTAGGGTTCTTATCGCCTATGGCAAATGTTAATGGTTGTTGATCTGTATATATGTGGATACCATAAAGATAATTTCGAAGGTTCTTCATTGCCCAAATTATGGCAAGGAGTTCCTTCTCGTTTGTCGTGTAATTTTCCTCGGTTTTACTTAACGTTCGGCTTATAAAAATGATGGGCTTATTATTTTGACTAAGCACTGCCCCTATGGCTGAGTTGCTAGCGTCTGTGGTAAGTTCAAATCTTTTTCTAAAGTCAGGTTGGTTGAGCGTAACTTGTTCGCAGAGTTTGTCCTTCAATATTTTAAATGCTTTAATGGCCTCCTTATCAAACTCTATTGTGACTTTTTTGCTACTACTTTGGCCAGTTCTACCATTCTCTCCAATGAGATACTTGGTTAAGGGCTTTGTTATCATCGCATAATTTCTTATGAATTTACGGTAATAACCAGCTAATCCCGAAACAGATCTTAAAGTCTCTGGTTGCGGAAATTCCTCTATGCATCGAGTTTTTATTGGGTCCATTTTTATGCAATTAAATGATACGATGTACCCAAGAAATTCTACTTCTTTCACGAAGTATTTCGATTTTTCACTCGATATTCTCATGTTCGCTCTGCTTAAGGCCTTCGTTATTGTCTCGATATGTTCGAGATGTTCTTCTTCCGTCTCTGAATATATAATGGCGTCGTCAATATAAACATGACAAAAATCCCTATGTATTCGCGGAGGATGTCATCCATAGCTCTCCGGAAAATTGACGGCGCATTTTTGAGTCCAAACGGCATTCGAAGGAACTCGTATTTCCCATTGTTAACACTAAAAGCTGTTTTTTCCCTATCGCTCTCTTTTAACTTTATCTGATGGAACCCGCTCTGTAAATCAAGAGTGGTGAAATATTTAGCTTGGCCTAAATTTGCTAAGATAACCGATGTTTCTGCCATAGGATATTTATCTGTTTTAGTAAATGAATAAAGTTTTTTGTAATCTATTACTAATCTATGTTTCTTTGTTCCGTCCTCGTTTACACCTTTCTTATCTACAACCCATACCGGAGAGTTATATGCACTTCGACTAGGCTGTATTATATTATTATCAAGTAAATTCTCTATTTCCTTGTTTACGAAGCTAGCTACCGATTGTGGATACGGGTAACCTTTCGTCCAAATAGCTGTGTCAATAGTAGTATCTATGCTACATTGCACACGCGTGTTGTACGGAAGGTAATTTGTGTTCTCAGTAAAAACACCCTGGTATTTTTTTAAAATTGAAGTTAATTTTTTTTTGTAGAAATTTCATTATTTATATTGAGTGTATTGATTAAAATATCATTAAATATTAAAGGTATCACGCCTTGATCATATTCTTACGTTGAATCCCTAATATTAATATTCCCCTTTACAGTTCTTAATAATTTAATGCCAATAATGGCATCAATATCTTTTAGTTCTACCCCTAAGATATTTATAGCTTGGTAAGTACGAATGATAGTAGTTCCATGAACGCTGTTGACTTGCGACGGAGTTTCAAGCTCCATACTTGGGAACAGCCCTGGTTTAATGTAGTTGTAAGTTGCTCCTGTATCAATTAAAATATAAAATGTACTCCCCGACTTACCATCCATATTTTTTATGTACGGTAAATCGTGTCTTACTCTAAAAAATTACCGCTCTCATTCAAGTTATTGAGGCGTGGAAATTTATGTAACGCTGTTTGGTCACTATTTGCCCGATCTCTTTTGAACGGGTTGTTACCAAAAGAGTTATTGGAACATTGTGGCCTATTATTACTATTAGGTTGAGAGGTGACTTGTCTTGTGGGCACTATATTCCTACTTGATGTGTCCATCCTTTCGGGTCGGTTATTATTATGTTTATTATTAAAATTGTTACAATGTCGTTTTTGCTGAAATTGTCTGGGTTGATGTTTGTAATTAACGTTACCCATGTTTCTATACCTTGTCTGATTTGATTCAATCTCTTGTGCTCTCGCTTAGGCATTGGGTAAATCCCCAGGATTTAGTGAAAATACGATGTTACCTGCGGGTTGGTTTAACCCAGTAACGAATACTCGCAAAGCGTTTTGTCTTGCCCTTTCAGTTAGACCTAGGAACAGTTAGTTCTAGGACCATAACTCATAATTGTCTTGTTTATTATAAGCGTTAGTATTCTCGTAACGTCATCGTAAAATTCTTGCAATGGTTTCCTATCCTGTCTCATGTTACCTAATTCTGTTTCTAACATATGGACTGGTCTTTTGTCGCTATACGTTAGATCTAATCGACCTAAAATCGCATTAATGTTTAACGGTATCCCGTGGCTAGTGAGGACATCGTTGGCTTTCCCTATGATTTTATTCCTTATTATATTTACTACCGAAAAGTATCTCGACCCACCCTTACACGACTCATACACCTTCATAGCGTTTGTAAGCGCTGTGCGCCAAGAAACATAGTTTTCTCCATCAAATTGTGGTATACACTTGGCTACTTCTAATCCCTCTCCACCTACTATCGCTGGATCAATTGTAATGTCCTTATATGGTTCAATGGTGTCTCTTGTTGTTAATGCCGTAAGTTGTCTGTTTAGTCTATTTACCTCTTCGGTTAATTGTTGGTTGGCATCAGCCACTAACCTACTAACTACTGTCGACAGTTCTTCTGGCGTCATTGTCGTATTTGTGGACTTCTTTGTTATAATTTTCAACACAAGGGATATTTCCTATTTGTACCTGATTAATTTAATTTTCTCAAACTACTTCGCTTATTTTGACAAGGATATTTTCTTTTTAATTTTAGTTTTAGTTTCTTAATAATTTTTGCAAAGATATGTAGTTTATCTTAATTTTAACTTTAATTCCTTTAACTACTTTGAAACTTTTTACAAGGATATTTTCTTTCTAATTTTTTTCTATTGATTTTTATATTTTTTTAATTCTTTTAACCACTTTATTGCTTTCCACAAGGGTACTTTCTTCTTATTTTGTTTCCTATTTATTTCTTTATCTTATTTCTATTCTATGTATATTTATTTATTTATTTGTTTTTATCAGTGTTTACTCCTTTTTTATATATATGTATATGTATTTTTATACTTTCTTACTCTTTTTTCCAGTTTTTAAGTTGGGCTTTCGGCTCCTCATGCGCTTACTTCCCTGATCCGTGGGATTCACTGTCCCGTCTTTTTCTGCTGCAGGTGTTTTGGGTCTGCAGTCTTTTGAGTCGTTCCGGTGTTCCCCTTTGGTGGATTTTAAATCCTTGTTTCCTTGGTCCTCGTGGCTGATGGATACTTCTTGAGTTTCTCCTTCTTGAATGCCTTGTTTTCCGTAGTCACTTTTTAACGTTGATTCACGTTTAAGTTGTAACTTTAATTTTTAACACTGCACTGATTTAATTCGCGTTAAGTTATTAATTTTACTACTTTTTAAACAATTTAAAACGAGTCCCTGCTCAGGCGCCAATTAATTTTTCAAGCAGATAATTTTAATAAAAAAATATATATTTTATTCAATATTCAGCTTATTACTAGGCTTACATTGATCTTTATGGTTGCGGGGTTGGAATCGATCTGCCTGTCCTCGATCAGTTGCATCTCCTCGATGGTTCGCTTTGTGGTCGTTATCGGGAGCGTCGGTCATAAAACATCCTTCTTATCTGTTGGCGGCTTGGGTCGTAAATATTTTAGTTTTACGACGGTCAGATAGTTTATCTTTGTTTTTTCTAGTTCGTCAATGTTTTATGACGGTCGGAAACCTCTCTTATCAGGTTGCGTGCGGTTCCTGTTTGTCCCGTCTGGTTACCATGTGTTAACTCACTATACGTGCGCTCAACACCCGTTCCTTTATTTCTTCTTCATTGGTCATGACCCATAATTTTCTTCTTTTTATATTTTTTTCAATAAAAAAAAAAACAATTTGGCTGCCACCACCACCAGCGATTCTACCAACCAAACCACATGCATATTGTAAATACACATATTCCACTTTCCTTAGAAGAAGGTATAATATACGAAATAAAAAAGAATTGTGTCTTGCTCTGGCACTTGCATATATAGCCACCACTCCTTTTCTTGTCATTCCCTTTCGGCGCATTTGTGATTATTTTTTGTGCGTGATTCTTCTTCCTCTACCTATTTGTATTTTTTTTCCTGCGTGATTCTACTTCTATTCGTTTCGACGCGACGATGCTACGACAGCGAAAAAGTGTACAAAAGGTAAAATAAAATCAATTGCCGAATATGGTGAAGAGCAAAAGAGTTTTTTTTTTTTTTTTGTATGTTAAGTTTTTATATTTCAATTTTCTTATAACTACTTACTTGCTAGACAAAAATCTTAACAACTAGCTTACATATTAACTTGACTAACTTACTGGCCCTATGCGAGCGCTCTAAATTATACCATAACCAACTTAAAATTATTGCCTTTCGGCGTACCTAGCTTAAATACTATCGAAATTCATTTATTACTTAAAAATAAGAAAATTGTTAAAAAACTTATTATATCTATCATTTTTATTTTTTATAAAACTTAAAACTACACTTAAAACTACTTAAAATAACTTAAGACTAGAACAGCCACAGCAACCGTTTTTTTTTTTTCTTTTTAGTGCCACCATAATTGTTTTCTACTAACCTAGCCTACTTTTAAAGCCAAGGACACGCCTAAACCTGCGTAAGTCAAACCAAGGCAATAAACTCATTAAGTCAACTTTTATTATTATTTATTTTTTAAATTTTATTAGTTTTTTACACATCATTCAACCACCAAAACTGGCGATTTCGGTCCAATCTATCTATCTGGTCCCTTTCGGACACAGCCCTACTGAACCGAAGGCGCTCTGCTCCGCTTTCTGCGACGACGTTACGACCATAAAGGAGTCGCCTATCCACAGTTTTTCGGCCGACGTGGTAGATCAGCAGTACCGCCGAACTATTTTGTATCAGACCTCGACTGTCTAAAAAGAGGAAAGCGTCGGGTGGGATGAATCCGCTTAGACACACACTTTCGTAGTATTCATCTTTGGGGTAGTAAGCCCCGAAAATCAAGCCATTAGTTGAAGTCATCGCTCTTGCAATATGACCCCGAATCAGCTTGATTAAAAAATTATCTATTCTGTTTATGTTAGCCCTGTTGTATAGAACCTCGTTGGAATAATATTTTATGTACTCCGACTCTGGTGTTCTGTGCAATCCAAGGCAGTGTCTAAGACACTGCCTCTCAAATACCCGAATCTTTTCCATTTGAGATGGTGCAACGTTGAACCACACAGGACATCCATAGGCAATCATCGGCCTGATTAAAACCATGTTACAAATCACCTTCACCCTGCTATCAAGATGGCTGCTGTAAAACAGGCGTCTTGTCAGGGCAAAGGCTCCCCTAGCCCTGGTCAGAGCAGCATCTATATGTCTGTCGAAATACAGATATTGATCCAGCCAGATGCCAAGGTACTTCACTACACTTTTACTTGCCAGTGGCTGTCCAAGGGGTCCAACGATCACAAGTTTTCGCCAGTTCTTTCTCGTATCCGCAGAAGCTCTAGACAAAGGGGTTCTAAACAGAATAGTTTCGCATTTCTGAAAGTTGATTTTCAACTTCCAGTCATCGCAATATTGCTGAATCTTGTCGAAGTCACGCTGCAAAAGAATTTTGATAACTTCAACTTTTGGACCTGTTCTGTACGCTATTAGATCATCGGCATAAGAGCAAAAGAGTCCTTACTAACACATCCAAAATCATTTACATGAAATGGAAGTTGGTTTCTCAGTGACACTTACCCTTAAGGATATATTTGTAAATGTTATATCTGTCTGATTAAAATAAAATGTAATTTTTTTTGTCATCAACCCTCATTCCAATATATTGTTTGGAATAAAAAATCAATAAAAAAATGTGTATCTAATTGAATTTTCCAAAAGATTGATTATGAAAACATTTCCACTAAGTCAAACTCAACATTTAAAAAAAAATTTATCCAATTTTGGGCTCTTTTGGATGAGTCATAGCTCTATTACTCTTGAATTCTTGATCAATCAAACAAATTTTCTATGTCAAACTTGTTGAAAATTTTTGCCCTAGCCAATAACAAATAGCTTACCACGCGTTTATATAAATACGCGCTTAAAATTTTAAAGACGAGTTAATTTGTTTGCTTACCAATAACCAAGTTAAACACGTCTTTTCTGACCGCAGTTCTATTACTAAATCTATTACATTCGCTGTCGAAATAGGTAGCTATGATCTCATAATTTCGTATATTCGCCTCTTTCACGGGTTGGGTTCGATATTCCGGTTTTTATATTCCCGTTTTATAAAATCCCCTTTATACAATCCCGCTTTTCAAAATCCTGTCTTTTTTAATTCCGCTTTTTCGAAATCCCGCTTTTTGTAATCCCGTATTTTTTATAATCCCGTTTCTTATAATCCCTTTTTTGCAATCAAAACTAGCTAGTTGTTTAATTTTAAGAAATCGCGCGTTTTTGTAAATAAAACAACTAGCTAGCTAGTTTTGATTGCAAAAGGTATATATTCTGTAATACTGAGGTGTATCGCGTAGCAATGAAAGGCAAAAGTAATTTAGTACTTAGCAAATATTTTATTAATAAATCTTAGCTTTATAAATTCTTATAATGATTACTGAGCTGATGGTTCGTGGGCGAATTTTAAACAAAAAGTGTTCATCTTACAATTTCTAGTTTCTAAGTTAACAAAGGTATATAGTAACATTTCACATATGTATTTAATTTTGACGTTTGGGACGAGATGCGTTCCCAGTCATAGCGAATTTTCATCTTTAAGGGGTCGCCACACTACTCCCCCGCTAAATGTTTACATTCAATAATTGAATGAACAATTGTAATTTGTATACATAATTTAACTTTGGTACCGTCTAGGAATCCGTACGGTTCGTCCTGACTTAGTTGTGGCAGGTGACTTATGACGTCCTGCATGAGTAGGATCCTTGGTTGGTGAATGCGTTACGTATTGTGTTGGTGATATAGCCGGTGTATCTGATACGTCCGGTGGCAGGTTTGGTCTACCTGGTGGAGTATTTGATCTGGCTGGCGGTGTGGTCTTATCATTATATTGCAAAAATGCTGTCTTCAAACGATCGATCCAGATTTTCGAGGTGCGATTCTGAAATTGAATTTTAAAGTATTTATTACCTTTTTCCAAAACTTGGAAAGGACCATCATAGGGCTGCTGCAAAGGTGGTTTAACGGAGTCATTGCGAACAAAAACATAGCTGGAATCCTTCAGGCTCGGTTGTATGAAGGTTTTCGGATTGCAGTGTGCAGAAGCTGCAGTTGAAATTATTTTTGCCATGGAACGTCTCAAACTTTTAGCAAATTCTGTTTCGCATGAAATGTTTTCTTGCTTGCCGAAAAAGTCACATGGTAATCTTAAAGTTGTCCCATATAACATCTCAGCTGGTGTGGATCCAATGTCCTCTTTGTATGTTGAACGAAGACCCAGAAGGATGTTAGGCAATATTTCACACCAATTTTCTGTTTGATGACATCTAATAGCTGATTTAAGAGCACGGTGCCATCTCTCTATCATCCCGTTTGATTGGCGATGATATGGCGTTGTCTTGATGTGTTTAATGCCAAGAAGACGAGTAATTTCTCTGAAGATTGGTCTCTCGAACTGTCTTCCGAGGTCGGTCGATATTCGCGAGGGAATTCCAAATCTGGATATCCATCCCGAAATTAAAGTCTTGGAGACGGTTTCAGCCGTTATGTCCGGTATCGGATATGCTTCAGGCCAGCGTGAAAATCTGTCGATGCAAGTCAGTAGGTAACAATTTCCTCCCGACGATGGCAATGGACCGACAATATCTACGTTGATGTGTTCGAAACGGTGAAGTGGCGGATCATATGATGTTAGCGGTGGTTTGTTATGCCGATGTATTTTGCTTTTCTGGCAGGGAATGCAGCATCGCACGAATTCAGCTATCTCTTTTCGCATTCCTGGCCAAACATATCGTTTTCTTACAAGTCTTGACGTTGCTCTAGCTCCTGGGTGTGAGAGATTATGTAATATCTGCATAACGGAAATGTTACAATAAATTGGACATTTTGTTTCTGGAAGAGTAAGCAATTTAATTATTAAGGAATGTGAACCGACTTTACCTTCTTTAACTAGTTCTTGTAGCTCGTCGTATTTTTTTTGTTCTGCGGCTATGTCTTCTGGGCTGATAGTAGTTTTGCTGAGCTCGGATATTCGCGATAGAGAGTTGGCGACATGATTCTCAGCTCCCTTGATAAAACGGATGTCTGTGCTGAACTGCGCGATGAAATCCAACTGCCTGATTTGACGAGGTGACGATTTTTCCATTTTTTTTCTTGAACGCATAGACCAGCGGCTTGTGGTCCGTGTGGATGCTGAATTGTCGACCTTCGACAAAATGAAGGAAATGTTTGACACCCAAGTAAATGGCCAAGAGCTCACGGTCATATGTACTCTGCTTACTTTGTGATTGAGTTAGTTTTTTGGAAAAAAAATCCTAAAGGCTGTGCAACTCCATTGACCGTTTGGTGCAAAACTGCTCCAACTGTGATGTCGGAAGCGTCCGTAGTGAGAGAAAGTGGAGCGTCGATTGCCGGGTGTGCCAAAAGTGTAGCATTGGCTAAGTCCGATTTGCATCTTAGAAAAGCGTCTTAAGCCTCGGGAGTCCATTTTACTGGAGTGGAATCATTCTTTTTGTTGCCCTTCACTAAACTCTGTAGCAAAATTTGGTTATCTAAGGTAGAAGGTAAGAAACGACGATATTAATTAATCATTGCTAGAAATCGTTTTAGCTCTTTAGCTTTAGTAGGTTTTTTAAAATCCTGAATAACTTTGACTCTCTCCTCAAGTGGCATTATTCCCTCGCTGCTGATCTTGTGTCCCAAGAATCGAACAACTTCTTGGCCTAAAACGCACTTGGACGCATTTATTGTTAAACCATATTCACTAATCCGTTGGAAGACTTGACGCAGGTGTTCTTCATGCTCGTGTTCGTCTCTTGAAGCGATGATGATGTCGTCGATATAAGGAAAAGCAAAGCCTTCAAATCTTCTAAGCACTTCATGCATATGACGCTGGAACGTTTGAGCTGGGTTTCGCATGCCAAATGTCATGAAAAGAAATTCGAAGAGGCCGAACGGTGTTATAATAGCCGTTTTCTTAATGTCATCTGGCTCGATTGGTATTTGGTTGTACGCTCTCTTCAAATCGATCGTAGAGAAAATTTTCCGACCATGTAAAATCGCTGAAACGTCTTGAGCAAAAGGCAGAGGATATCTATCAGGTGTTGTCTTTGCGTTGAGGGCTCTGTAATCGCCACATGGCCTCCACGTTCCGTTGGTTTTTTGAACCATGTGCAAGGCACTTGCCCAGTTGCTTTTTGAGGGTTGGCAAATTCATTTTTCCATCAAGAAACGAAACTCGTCTTGTGCAGCTTTTAATTTTTCGCTATTTAATCTTCGAGCGCGTTCAAATAGCGGCGGGCCGTTTGTCTCGATGTGATGTGTCGTGGCTACAACTTCTGTTGACATTCGGGCGTTAAATTCGATGAGGTGCTTGAATTGTGCTAAAAGCTCTGCAAAGGGATTGTTGATGTTATATGTGGTTATGCTTACTTTATTTCCAGAGGTTGTTGCAGCTATTGACGTGACGTTTGTAGTGCTGTCGATGATTTGGTTGCGTTTTAAGTCGATGAGGAGTCCGAAATGACTTATAAAATCAGCTCCGATGATCGGCCTGGAAACATCTGCTATGACGAAAGTCCAAGTAAAGCGCGACGAAGTCCCAGATCAATAGTCAAATTTTTCCTTCCAAATGTTTTGATTTCGCTTCCATTTGCTGTAAATAAACTAGAATTAGATGGTGAAAAACGATCATTGTAAGTTGCAGGCAGAACTGAAATGTCAGCTCCGCTGTCAATGAGAAAGTTATTTTTCGATGATTTGTCGTGAACAACTAATTTGCAAATGTATTGGTCAGTGTGTTCACTTATATTGTTGCTGACCAATACATTATAATTCAGTTTTTTGATGCCGTTTGTTTAAATTCACAAGGTTCACGACAGTTTCTAGCCTCTTCTCCAAATCGTTGGTGAAACCAGCATAAGCCATCTCTGGATTTTGACTGATGGCGACGATGAGATGAAAAATTCGATAAGTTGACCTTCCCCTCGTACGCTTGATTAGTTCGTTTAGCTGACATGTGATCTGATTAATTTGTTGCTGCAGGTGTGAATCCGAATGAACTGTACTCTTGTTGTTAGACCTAACTGTGCTCTTCTTGTCGGATGACGATTGGTGTTGATTAATTGCAAAGCAATCTCTAAATTCACCTACCTTCATAACCTTGTCAGCAAGCTTCGCTAGTTGAGTCAATTCTTCGTTGGAGGCTTGCAAAATAGCTCGCACTTGAGCTGGAAGTCTTTGAAACCAAAGTGATTTCAGAAACTCACCACTAATTTGCGTTCCACCTAAGCCACGAAGTTCGTTGAGGAGTTGTGATGGACGTTTATCACCCAAGTCGACCTCAGAAAGTAGTTTCTTGATTTTTTTCTGCTCTGAATCACCAAAATGTTCGATTATAACCTTCTTCGGATTCAGGTATTTGTCGTTCGCTGAGTGAGAACCTTCGACTCAATTGCGCTAATTACGGTGTTGAATCTGGATGTGTCGCTTTTAATTTGCCCAATATTGAATTGCGCCTCTATCTAAGCAAACCATATTTCAGGTTTCTCATGCCAAAAAGGTGGAATTTTGACAGTTATCTTTGAAACAGTTTGATCATTCGACCCGTTATTCCCGTTGACTTGCTGTTGTCGCTGTTGTTGTGTGCCGCTTGTACGATCATCCAATTGCTCTGTATCGTCTTTTAACTCGCCACCCGGCATGTTGAATTAGCTCAAAGCAGTAATTACTTAGCAGGTTGATTAATAAATCAGAAATTGGTATATATTAAGATGTACCCAGATGTAATCGTTGAGTGTGTTTTTATTAAAAAAAATGCTACTCAAATACAACTCTATTAATTTTCGGGGTCACCAATTGAGGTGTATCGCGTAGCAATGAAAGGCAAAAGTAATTTGGTACTTAGCAAATATTTTATTAATAAATCTTAACTTTATAAATTCTTATAATGATTACTGAGCTGATGGTTCGTGGGCGAATGTTAAACAAGAAGTGTTCATCTTACAATTTCTAGTTTCTAAGTTAACAAAGGTATATCGTAACATTTCACATAATGTATTAAATTTTGACGTTTGGGACGAGATGCGTTCCCAGTCATAGCGAATTTTCATCTTTAAGGGGTCGCCACAATACGATAAACAAAATAAAATTTAAACCATTAACAAAACCATACTTTTTAGTTGCGATAGTAAATACTAGAAGGCCAAATATGTACGTATGTATGCTTGCGTGCAAGAAAAAAAAAAAAGGTTTAACAATCAAACATAACATTCTGTCTGGCCGTCAGTCTGGCTTCTGTATCAGTTGTATCATCAACTGCCTCAACAACCGATCAAATTCGCTTTACATTTTTTTTTTTTTGAAATTTATAAAATATAGAAAAGCGAATATAAACAGCATATGCTGTTAGTTTGAAAAGCATGTTAAAAAACCGGGATTGACAGGATTTGGCGGGATTTTGAAAAGCGATATTATAATTAATCAGGATTTTTGAAAGACAGGATTTTAAAAAATCGGTACTTTAGTAAACAGGATTTTGAATCTTTTTTTTTCAAGATTTTCCAATAACGGGATTTTAAAAAGCGGGATTCTGATACGCTTCTTTTACACCTCCAGATTTTATAGAAGCCTTCAATATATATTTGCTTGTTTTGACAGATTCGTAAAAAAAGCTGTGACATCAAACACATATAAATTAAATTTAGAAAATTATATTATTACCTATTATTTTATTTAAGGTACTTATTTTTATTGCCCAAAAAATGACTAACAATTCATCAACACACAGACTGAAAAGAAAAGTTGTTTTTGTTTCTCTCTTTTGCTTGAAGTTGTCACAATAATTGACATTACAAATGCAGGGATACTCTTAACCGTGAAGTTTCATGAGTTTCTCAACTATAAAACCTAAGGTAACCGGCGCGACGAGGTGATACCGTGACATAAGGGCATAAGGGCAAGGTACACAAAATTTCGGAATTTGGTCTTATGACACTTTGCAAAAGCGTCACAAGTCCGAATTTCGACGTTTGGTTTTATGTCACCTCCCAAAGTGACTTAAGGCCAATTTGGCTTTATGTCACTTTCAAACTTTATCTTTATCAGCTGAGAAGATTTTTTGCGATGTACTTCAAGGTATGCATGCATTATTTATATCTTTTTGCGGCTTTTAGCTATATAATATTTCAAATGCAAAAAGTGATGTATGTATGGAATGGCTGCCCCCTGCAACCCCCCTGGCTGACCTACTAGGTCAGGCGAGGGGGTTGCAGGGGGGCAGCTTGCACCCAAGTGACGTAAAATAGCACCAAACAAAATAACGCCAAATTGGCTTTATTGCGTTTTCAAAAACGAAATAACATCAAATTTGAAGTTTGTGTTAGTTTCAATTTAGAAAACAATATAAGGCCAATTTTACGTTATTTCGTTACCATTCAATAAGCACAAGGTATTTCAGTCTTTCAGCGTATAAACAGGGAGGTTGGTATGCAACACCCCTGCATGGGACTACGATAGGATTTGGGGTGGGTGCAAGTTGTTTATTCAAAAACTTTGCATATACCCAAACTTGCACCCACCCCAAATCCTATCGTAGGCCTAGGCAGGGGGGTTGCAGCATGCCCCCCCTTAACGTACCTTACTCTCTAATAAAAAATAATTTGGCTCCATTTCCAAAATTAAACAAAACATTTTTGCCACAATATCTTTTACCACAACGAAATTAAGCCAAATTGGGGTTATTTCGTTTTTGAAGACGAAATAAGACCAAAATCAAACTTTGGTCTTATTTCTTTTGGCGTTATTTCACGTCACCCCCCATAGCAACCTCACTGTTCATTGCTGACTATTAAATTGATTGTTGGTATGCGTAATTATTTACAGTTCACTTAAATATATAAGTATCACGTCTAAATTTGATTAACGGAAAGATCCTTTGTCTTCTATAAGTTTTAACATCAGTTTTTTTTTCAGTAAAATATAGGTATACCAGACAGTTTTAGTAGTTTTTATCTGATATCGAAAGGGGAGGACGGGGCATGGTATACGTCGAAAATTTAGAACTATACCGACCGCTCAAACCGCTCAAACGGTTTTAATAAAGCATTGTGCATAATGTGCATGGTATATTTGTAGTACTATTAATAAATAACGAGATTTGGTGTTAATGGTTTTTTTTTTTTAAATATGGAACTAAATCAATAATGGCTGACTGGATTTCATTTGAATTCGGTATACCATTTAAGTTAGAAATTTGACTCAAGATGGCATATAAATGTCTAATCACCCACTAAATGTCGGAATCACCATCTAAATTGCTTTCTCAATAATTGTAATTTCGTGCTTGATTGTTATCTTTTTTTTCTCCTTAGAATGCTTCGGTCTTTAATATTAAAACTTTGACCCAGTTACATGGAAATTACGCGCTGCTTAAGTGCCTAGAGGTTGTGTTTGATTGTTATCTTTTATTTTTTTGCCTTAGAATGCTTCGGTCTTTAATATTAAAACTTTGACCCAGTTGAATGGAATTTACGCGCGGCTTAAGTGGCTGGAGGTATAATTATTTGATAAGAATTTTGGCATTTGTTAAATACTTAGATTTACTGGAATAACCTTTGAATTCGGCTATTTTAAAGAATCATAATACCTGAAGTGTACTTGATTATGATAAGAAATTAAAGTTTACAATGATTAATTGTGTTTCTGTTAATAGTATACTGAAAAGTCTATTGACAGTAGTGCGAGTTGCTTCAAAATTGGAAACAAATTCATAAATGAATGAAACTCAATAGATTCCGATAACGTCAGAAAGCCCACTGAAACTTACACTTGTTGAATAATGATTTTGATTTAAGGGACTAGATTCAGAACATGTGACAAAAAATTAATTTTTGGTTTTCAAAACATAGATTAAAAATTATAAACCTATAAATATACTAGCTATTAAGTACTATTCACATGAGCACGAACAACGACCAACGAATGAACGAATATTCGTCGATTTTGACATTTCTTTCACATGAGAGTTTTTAATTCGTCGCGAATGACGTTTCACTTTGACAATTGTTTTTTTTTTCTGTTTATCATTATTTTGTTTTGTTTTGAAAACAAACTATTAAGAAAATGCGGTCGAAGCTATATTTGTTAAAAAAAAGATTATTGGTGTCCTTGTTAATAAACAAAACAAGAAAAAGATTTCATGTGCATCCACTTAATGCAAAGAATGATTTTTTTAGGTTAAATCCGCGCGATTATTTTATTCGTTGCGAGTGTGGATCAAAGTGGAACGCGAATAAAGTTTGACAGTTCGTTTCAACTAGAATTTTTTTCGCGACGAATAAGTTTGTTTTCTTAAATTTATTAATATGTGATATTAAAAAGTAAAAGTATGCATCATAAATCAAATAGAAACTATATTGCTATCGTTTTGTTAAGAATTTGTGTGGAAAATGTCTTCAAACGTATATAAACTCACATTTTCTAATTCATTCGTCGTTCGTTGGTCGCGCTCATGTGAATAGTACTTTAGGTTCCGTTGAAATCGATCAGAAAAACGAAACACAAAAAACTCTTCAAATCGATAGTTAAATATGTTATGATTTTATTTGAAATAGACATGCTTCATTTATCGATGACAAATGATTCGCGGAATTATTTTTGATGATAAAATTTTCAATAACGCACATATTTTTTTTTTAATGCATTAATTTTTTTTCCTGGTGAAAATACTTTTTTCGTACGGAAAATCTATCAGGAAAATAATTAAAAGCATTTTTAGAAAAAAATATGTGCGTTACTGAAAATTTCATTATCAAAATAAGTCGGTATTTGTTCAACTGAAAATTGTATCATTACAAAAAATTCTTTGAGTTATTTGCCATAGATGAGTGTATCATTTGTGTTGTGAATCAAATAAAAACATAAAAAATTACCGATCTGATAAAGTTTCTTGTTCTGTTTTAATTATCGCTATAACCGGAATCTTATCCGGCATATTGCTGCAGCAGATAAAATAAGGGAGGAAAAACGTTCTTGAAGGAGTTAGTGTACTTATTATTATTACAACCTTTTCGGGCGAATGCTTTTTTGAAAATTTTGGGCAATTTTCTGAAAAATTGACTTAAAATACAAAAAAAAAAAATATAAAAAATCTACAAAAGTTTATTCGATAATGTTCTATTAATGTGTTTTACAGATAAAATGCCTATCTTTGATTTTCTGTTTCGCTAAGGTAATTTGAGTTAATGATTTTTTAAAAACCATAAGCCTAAATTACTTAAATGAAACATAAAATCAAATATATTTAGGCATTTTATCTGTAAAACATAAATATAGAACAGTATCGATTAGAATTTTGTAGATTTATAATATTTCGTTTTGCATTTTAAGTAAATTTTTCAGAAAATCACACCTACCGCCAAAACGGGGGTACCATAGGCCTCCCTTCCCAAAGATTTGTTTCTTTTTTTGACTTAAGCTATACGTTTTATCCTTTAGCTGCATCTTATGCAAATCACGCTGAATAATTGTAAGTAAAAAGCAACATAAATATATGCATTTCATACTATTCCGGCCGTGCAAGTGAGATTAAAAATTAACCGAATCTTAAAAAATATACAAATTTTTTTTGCAAAAAGATAATTTAAAAAAGTGTTTAAAATTTTTATTTGAAAAATCTTAAAGTAATGAACAATTCGATAATTAAGGTGATTAACAGCTCGATTTTCCCCAACATCAGTGATACCTCACAACTCATAACAAGAGGTGAAATAAATTTTGTTACTTTTTCGGATTCTCTCCCATAGTCACAACTTCTGAGAGTCATAAAAACAATCGAAATTGTGATCTGCTATAAAGAGCAGGTCAAATTTCAATTGTGTTTTTTTTGCTTTTTTTGTGAGTTGAAAGGAAAGAAAAAGTTTATTCGATAATGTTCTATATTTTTGTTTTACAGACAAAATGCCTATCTTTGAAAATCAAATATATTTAGGCATTTAATCATGATACAAGAAAACAAGATAACGCAATCAGCCATAAGCGCCGATTTAACTTGCTGAACAAAATATGTGACGTCAAAAAATCTAAATCGAATGAGAAATGGCGCGAAGTTGCATTGCTGACACATTTTGAAATGCAAATTTCTCCGTGTTGAAATAAAAAAAAGTCAAGTTAAATTATGTTTTTGAGATTGTTATTAATTCTATTTTGAGATAAAAAATTCAAAAAAACATTTTAATTTTTTTTTTACTTTTGAATTACATTTCAAAATAGCTTTAAAAAGCATTCTAAAAATATAATAATAATTCACATATATGATATTTAACACAGAGAATTTTGAATTTTAAAATGTATCAGCAATGCAATAAATCAATTAATGGAATTTCACACGCACCGCCTGTGTGGCTGATTTGCGCTATCTTGTTTCTTTGTATCATGTGTTTCAATTCAATGTGGGAGAATTCGATACATGTCATCGAGTCACAACAATCCTCACAATAAATTGTCACAAGGGCTTATGACTTATGACTCCTCACAAGGGGGAGAATCGGGCTCTTAGTGTAATTTTGTACTCGTGTTTTCCTTTTATTTTCTAGCATACAAATAAAATTGTTATGATATTTTGTGGATAAGATGAATTACAACAAGAAAGCGTCGAATAGTGTTTTCATTAAAACGCACACAAACATAGAAAAACTCAAGAACACGAAAAAAAACTTTAAAGTCAAGACGGTGGCTGCTGCACAAGACAAAATTTCGCTCAAACTTAGTTTTATACTCAGAATCAATCTCCCTACAAAACTGCATTCAAAGTTTGGTACCTTCCAAACTTTTACCAGATGATTCCCCATGTACTACATAAACCACAGCCTAACTAGCTTTTCAGGAGATTTTTCAAGTGACAATCTTACCAAGATCCACTTGGGAAGATGAGGAAAAATTCTTAAAAGATATACACGCACTTATTACGGTTGTCAAAGATCAATTGTTTGATAAACGATAACATTTATCAGTCAAACAAAATGTCGGTATTATGATTGTCGTTTGATAAATTTTTGATCTATTGTGAATGATTAACAAAATTCTCTTGTGAACGGGCATTTTGTTTGACGTTTCAGTTTTTTATTCTTTCCGTTTGTGTGAATAAATGAAGTAAATAACACTTGTATATTTTATTATATATTTGTGTTGTAAAAAAGTGAAATAAAAAAGTGATAAAACATTTTGTGGAAATAATGGAACATGGCAAAGGAAATGTACATACGTTCATGCATGAACCTCCTATTTGCACACCAAACAACAACAAGAAAAACAGTCAGTGCAGGTGAAGTTTAATAAAAAAAATATGTTAACCGAACAGTACTAATTGTATATTGTGTAAATAAATATAAAAATGAACAATAAACTGCGTTTTCTTACAAAAAAAAAAACGAATTAGTTCTTGCAAAATAATTTATCAACAGCGAATTTGCGTTTGACTGAAAATTTGATAAACACTTATATTTTTGACAACGATAATACCAAGTTAGTCAATAAAACTATTCACAATAGATCTCAAATCTGAGTGGCACTCACAGTTAATCAAAAATGTTGATAGTTGACAACGATAATACCGAACCGATGGATTAATTTTGCTGACTAGCATCAATTATCGTATAGATATTTGACAACCGTAATAGAGGCCATACAGTAGTGGACACGAATTCAGCACACTGGAAGTAGTTCTATTATATTTTGAATTTTCTCCCGATATTTCTTCCAAGCAACGGTAAATTTTTACATAGTCCACATAACAACCAAGTATGAAGAAAAAATTTAGGTACCTCTTTTTTTTCATATATTTTGCGCGCACTTAAGGGACTATGAATACCCTTTACATGATTAACACAGTACGAGTGTTTAAGAAAAAAATTGGATAGGGGTTGAAAGGAGATACCGATGCTTGAATATTAAAATGGAGCGGAAAAACAGAGCCGGGTAAACCATTCCACATTCGTGAAGTGCGGCTAAAAAAAAGAATTCTGTACTTAAATGTTCGTCCCATGAAATGAAACGCACGCTTTGAATGATTGTGACAGAAAGACATTTATTTCATGAGCCCGGAACTGGGTAGTTTGACATTATGCTCTGCATTGTTATCTTACTTGGGCTTAAGATGAGTAATTCATTAGTATCATAACATGCCCTTTTTATAATTTGATTTAAACAAATTGATTCCTTAGGTTACATATACCTTAATTAATAATTCAAAAACATTAAAGTTATAACATAACTTAAGTACTCGTAATTCATTGTGTAATTCAATATAAGTTCTAATAATATATTAAACGTTAAGCATAGTTATTTTTTAAATATTTTTTTTTGTTTGTAAATTAATTGTGTCATTGATATTTTACGGACTTCAATTAGGATACAAGACTGTCTGTTTTTTAAGCCTCTTAGGTCGACCTAAGGTGTTTGTGTTTCGTCTAAGTTTGCAGGATTTGTTGTGCTTGTATTAAAGTGCCGCGTCTTACCAGGAGTTGTTGGTTTAATTGTATTTAGGTTGTTTAAACTAGTGTCCTCCCTGTTATTTTCAATGCCGGTTTCTTGCTGAGCAGACGAGGCTACACCTTGAGAAGCTACATTGCCTTTCTGTGGAGGTTTAAAAAAAATTTTATTAAGATCTGATTCTAAACCATTGTAGTAATTGTTGTGGTTGTTGTTGTTGTTATTGTTATAGTTCTGGTGTTCAGCAGACGAGTGTGACGGCAATTGGTAATTTTCTCTTGAGTGTGGTTTTAGATGTTGACGGTTGCGAATAAATGTTTTTCCATTAATATCGATAGAAAACGATCTAGGGGTAGTTTGATTTTGAATCGTTCCTTCCATGTACTGTCGATCATCAGGTTTAAGTTTTACTGCTACTCCGTGTCCTTCTTGCAGCTCGACTTGTGGCTTTGCGTGTCTGTCATAGTATTCTTTGCTTGTTTTCCTGCGTTTAATAATATTTTCTTTTACATTTTCCGGTATTTTAGGAAGTAGATTTTTTTCTACTGCTGGTAGATTTGTTCGAAGACTCCTTGACATCATCCGTTGAGCTGGAGAATATCCAATTGAATCTGGAGCATTACGATGTTCTAAAAGTGCTTTCCAAAAGCACTGATGTGACTCTTCGCACTTCTTTATGAGACGTTTTACAATTTTTACAGTGGCTTCGGCTTTCATATTGCCTCGGGGATAATACGGTGACGAGTTTATGTATCTGAAATTGAACTCATTAGCAAAATCATGAAATAAATAATTGTTAAAATTGTGCGCTCCATCTGTTATGACTTTTTGGGGAATGCCATATCTAGCGAAATTCATTTTGCAAGCTAGTATCACATCCTTTGCAGTTGTGGTTCTCAAAAAGTTTACTTCGAAGAAATCTGAGTAATGGCAAACAGTTACTAAAATATTTCTTTTTCTTTCGTTATAAAATGCTTCACAAAAGTCCATCGAAATTCTTTGAAATGGGAACTCCGAAATTTGATGCGTCATCATTGGGAGTTTTTGTTGTGCACTAGAACTTAGAACACATGTTGAACACGATTGAATGGCATTTAAGTCCGCTGTTATCCCTGGCCAAAACACAGTTTACCTTGCTTTTTCTATACATGATTGTATTCCAGTGTGACCATAATGAAGTAGGTCTATATATTTCTTTTTGAGACTTTTTGGGACAACAAACCGATCGCTTTTCATTGAAATTCCGGAATGCACAGACAGTTCGTTTTTTACCGATTTATATAAACTAGCAGCTTGATCTAGGTTTTTACTTTCCCATCCGTTACCTACTTCTTATATCACGTTTTGCAAGGTAATGTCCATAGTTGTTACCTTTTGAAGCTCCGTTAGTTGTTTGTCATCGCGATCTTCTTCGTTGATCGGGTCAATAAGCTCAACTGGTCTGAGAAATTGTTCTACTTTCAAAATTTTTTCAGCTTCGTTGATTACTTGAGGTCTCGACCACTTATGAATTGATCAAATCTTATACAAGCATAGACGATGGCTAGCAGTTCTAGTTCGCATTGTGAGTAGTTTTTTTCTGTTGACGTTAGTGACTTGCTGGCAAACATAACAGGGTGCTCTTCCTATATCATTACTGCTCCAAGTCCTTGTCTCGATGCATCGGTTTGTATTGTGACATCTTTTTTTATATCGTAATAATGCAGTACAGGAGCTGTGGATATTAAATATTTGATTTTGTTTAATACTATTTCGTGTGCTTTGCTCCACTTAAACGTGTTTGTCTTAACGATGTCACGCAATTCTTCAGTTATTTTGTGTAGATTTGGAAGAAAATTACTTAAATAGGTAACCATTCCCAGAAATGTGTGCGTTTCTTGTACATTTGATGGTTTCCGCATATTCACAATCGCATCTTCCTTCATCTCATCCGGCCTCACGCCGTTCGTTGTGAATATGTGTCCGTAAAATTTGGCTTCAGTTGCGGCAAGTCGCATTTTCTTTTTGTTTAGCTTGACCTTTGTTTCTTTGAGTGTTTCAAAAGGCGCTCGCAGTTTTTTGTTGTGATCCTTCAGAGCGATTTCATAAGTTTTACCCACGTAAAATATCAATCAGATTCAAGATCTTTAACGATTTCATTCTGTTTTTGTTGATAGATTTCAGCTGATGCACTTGTGCCAAAAGGTAAAACCTTAAACCTACAGCGCCCATAAGGTGTCCAGGAGGCTTCCTCTATTGTTGGCATCTGATAATTAAGTCTTTTTATAGATATTCGGATACTCTTTTTATACATATTCGGATACTCTTTTCCTTTTTTTTGTTGTAAAACAACATTGGATATCCAATCTGTGTGATGTGTAATCTTCTCAATTATTCCTCTAGCCTCCAGCTGGTCTAATTCAATTTTAAATGATTTTCTTACAGCTATAGGAATTCTTCTAGGGCTTTCTTGGACTGGAACAACATCTGGATCTATTTCAAAGCTTACTTCGCAAGGCATTCTAGCATCACCTTCAAATATGCAGTCAAATTCAGCGATAAGTTCTTGGAGAATATTTTTTTCATTTCGGTTCATTACTATAGCTTTCACATCTGCAGTCACAGAAACTAGCCCCAGTGCTTGGCATACATTCGCAGACAGAATGCGCTCCATATGGTCTTGAAGTCTTGAACAACTTGAAAGGATACTTTAAATTGTTTTTCATCTTTTTTGCATTTTAGTATAGTTTTTGCAATAGGTTTAATTGAGTTTCCAGCAAAAGGTTTGAGCTTCACATTCGAATTTAGGTATTTTGGATTTTTCATAATAAGTTTTAGGTTATGTTCTCCAATGACGCAGCACGATGCACCAGTATCCCAATATGCTAGCATTTTTTCGAATTTGCTATACCAATTGTGAACACATATATTACCTTGTAGAACATTTATAAATTTATTCAGGCTACCTATTGGTTTGATAGACCGTATGATTTCGCGATCACTATCACTTGTTTCTGATGTTTCTTGTTCGCAGCATCTGACATTTCTTTCTCTTCCTCCGAATGTTCTCTGTCCTCTATACCCATTATAACCTTGCTTCTCTTCAGATCTTTTGAACAACAAATAGCGAAATGATTTTCTTTGTTACAAATCCAAAATTTTTTTCCAAATGCTGGGCATATTTTATGACCAAACATGTGCTTCTTAGCACAGAATTTACAGACTATCAGCTTACCTATTTTGTTCACGCTCTCCTCTTCTCCACACCCAACATCAGCAGAAGCAGCAACAGTATTGTTAATTTTTTTCATTTGGAAAGCATGTTGTTCGTATCTCTTATCAATTGCCTTTGAGAGCGACAATTCGTCATCTTCGTTTCTCATC
Organism: Baccha elongata; assembly: GCA_951217065.1. Lineage (NCBI taxonomy): Eukaryota > Metazoa > Arthropoda > Insecta > Diptera > Syrphidae > Baccha > Baccha elongata. The sequence continues at coordinate 49,901 of CATNUY010000114.1, forward strand.
AACTCATCTTTACTTTTTTCGTCTCTCAGACCAAATATGAATTGGTTACATTTTGTTTTCAAGATTTAAGAATTTGCATGATTTAACAGCTATCAATAAACGACTAATATATGAATCAAGACACTCACCTTCTTCTTGGGACATGTGGTTGAATGCAAGGCAACTGTATCCTGACGTTGTTGCTGGTGTAAATTTGGTCTCCACTGCATCCAATATTTTATTGGTTGTGCTTTTTTCTTCACGGGTACATCTCTCCAGTATCTGATTATAGAGTCGAAGTCCATCGTCATCTAATGCTGATTCTAAGTGAGCTTTTTGCACTTCATGTGGCTTAGTCAATAGCTATTCGATTATCGAATAGTTTTTCCGTTGCTGCTTTAACAGCTTGGTATTTTGTTTGTTGATTAAATCACCAAACTTTTCATTGATTCTCCACAGAATTTTGCGTGGGGATGCCATAATGAATTAAAGATAAGTTTTGTTCTTTTTAACTTTCACGTCTGAAACCATGAAATGAAACGCACGCTTTGAATGATTGTGACAGAATGACATTTATTTCATGAGCCCGGATCCGGGTAGTTTGACATTATGCTCTGCATTGTTATCTTACTTGGGCATTCCCAGGTCACAGTGGGTTTTTCGGGAATGAAAGGGCTGACGAACTTGCCAGGCATGGATCGGCCCTTCACAGCTCACTTGCAGAAGCAGTAAGTATTCCGCTAGGAGCTGTGAAGGGCACTTTCATGTCTCATTATCTATCTTTATCCAGTCGTTGATGGAATGGTCTGACTAGTAGTGCCACTTCAAAAAAGATGTGGCCCACCTATGACAAGTATCGCACAAATGAACTCTTATTTAGAACCAGACCAGACGTAGCCGGAATCGTTGCAGTTAGCACAGGTCACTAGGTCACTGGCCTATAGGAGAGCATACAGCAAGATTGGTCATCCCACACAATACTCATTGTCGTAGACCCATTATCTCCGCTGCTACCCTGCCTTGGCTAGTCCAAGATGTCAATTCTTCGGTCAATACTTTTTTGACAGTCTCAACGAAATCTCAGTTGTGAGCATAGGAAGTCTCCTTGCTTTATAAATGAATCTAAATGGCTATAAAACGTAACAAATCTTATCAATATCTCACTTTCTCCATGGGCAGACAAAACGGTTAAGGAAAGCTACATTATTTACGCATGAACCCTTTCTTTAGCCGTGTAGGCGGGTCATGTCAGCTGCGGATATCAATTTTTTTTTATCTAAATTGAATTGATCTCACGGGGATACTGGTTCTACCCTAAGCCATCCAGCACCCTGCCTGAATAGGTTTTAAGCGAAGCCATCCATATCGGAGCTAACAGCCTGGCATAAAGCCTGGTGGGGGGTATGGGCCACTTCCTTTGGGTGAGGTATCCGAGGATCTTTTGGCTTCCATATGGAACAAAGGGATCAACTCCTAAGCAACACAAATTCAAACCTTAAAACCATAAAGCAACCAAAACGATATTCAAACTTTAACAAAGTGATAGGTCTTAGCTGCGAGCATAGGGAATCCTTCTTGGATTTACGAATGCACCTAAATTGCTATAAAACGAAACTAACCGTATCAACATCTCACTTTCTCCATGGACAGACAAAGCAGATCAAGAGAACTGCATGATTTCATCTGGAGCCATTTCCTTAGCCGTGTAGGCGGGTCATGTGAAATGCGGATATTATGCTTTTCCATAAAATCGTACTGATCTCACGGGGAAACTGGCTCTATCCTAAGCCATCCAGCACCCTGCCTGATAAGGTTCTAAGCGAAGACACCCATATCCGAGCTAACAGCCTGGCGTAAGGCCTGGTGTTTGGTATGGGCCACTTACCTTGGATGAGATGCCCGAGGATCCCTTGTTTTCCCATGGAGGTTGGTAACAAACGGATTAACTTCCAAGTGACACAACCCCAAACATCAAAACATTCAAATGAGTTTATGGTATCAAAACGGCGTACCAAGCGCTAATTGGGTTATTCTAGTAGAATAACCGCCATTTCTACCTACCTACCTTCTGTTCGTCCGAAGTTGGGCTTAAAAGAGAACTGATGGGCATTCATGCAGTACGAGTGTTGCGGTTGAATTTTTTCAGGGGAGGAACGCAACTGGATATTTCGGCGGAGCACTCTTTATAAAACGATAAAATAAGAAGAGGCAAGAAACATTTCGGCGGTGTTCAAGTGACACAAATGTTTCCGTTATAATCCTGCCCCCTATCATTTTAAAGGCTCTTTTCTGAATTCGATCTAGCAGATTCAAATAAGTTACATGACCTTAGAAGGAAGGAACGTGGGTGCAATCGGTCGATAGTTGGAGGGGGAAGAAGATTCGCCTTTTTTAGGGACGGGCTGGACAAATGCAGTTTTCCATCCACTCGGGAAGAGACCAATAGAATAGGACGGATGGAAAAGCTTACAATGTGGTTTTGCCAGCGTGGAAGCACACCTATTCAGAATAATGGGGAAAATACTATCCGGGCCAGCGGATTTGTGTTTGTCGAGATCTTTGAGAACTCTTGCAACAGTCCGAGTGCGAAAGAAGATTCGCCCCATGAAACAGTTTATGCTCTCAATCACAGGAGGTGTCATATCACTATGTGGCAGCGGGGAGTTAGCAGCGAACTGAGCTGCAAACAAATTTAATTTTCCTTCTGAGCTGACCACAGCGATGTCGTTTGAGACGAGCGTCGGAATCGAGGACGAAGTTGAATTTCGTATGTTTTTTACAAACGACCAAACATTTTCACTGCCTTTGCAGTATTTTTTGCCGTAAATTTTGTTCATGCAGAAATTTGGTTCGTCGAATATGACCGTTGCAGGTCTTTCTAGCTTGTTTGTAATTATTCCGGTTTTCCTCAGTAGGGTTGGCTTTGTAACAACGGAAACTTACTTCTCTCAACCTGATAGCCTCTTTACAGCTGGAATCGAACCACGAGTTTTATTTAGGTTAGATGCTTTTTGACCTATTAGGAATGAAATATTTCATTCCGAGAAGAATGATATTTGTGACCATATCAGCACTGGAGTCTACGTCATTATCGAGGAAGCATAATGATAAGTTAAAGTTTCTGAAAAAATCATTGAGACCGTCCCAGTTGGCATTCTCGTATTGCCAAACGGTTCTTCTTGGGGTCTTTTCTTTAACTGGACTATTTTTACACGAGAATTTTGCCGATACGACACAATGGTCCGACTAACCTAGAGGTGATGTTACGTTTATAGTGCATTTATCAGGATGAGTGGTAAGAAACAAGTCTAGAGTGTTGGGTGTGTGACCTGCAACGTCAGGAATTCGTGTTGGCTCGTCAACAAGTTGAGTCAAGTTGTTTAACTCAGCAAAGAGCTCGACATACCTACCTACGGGTGTTGTCTGACCAGAATAGTGAAGCCAACTAGATTTGTTTATATTGAAACCGACCGCAATGATAATGGGCAACAATTCTTTGAATGGAGTCAGACAGCGCATCAAATTCGTGAAAAGTTGAATTGTTGTCCAAATTTGGGCTCCGATAAATAAAACATATATGAAATAATTGCTTATTCACAGAACCACATAAAACTAAAGGACGAGTTCAAACAAGAACCGTATTGTGTTTGTAGTTGGTAAGCAACGTCATTTCTAATATAGACGGCGAGACCATAGTACGAAAAGAATAAAGGTACGAATATATATATACCCGTCAATAAATAATTCATTTTATTTTTGAGAAAAACGTCTATAGTAAGTCATTCGCATATATTTTGGTTGGACAGTAATTTAGCACGTTTCGATATGTTTGTGAATTTTTATTTTATTTGTGGTTTTTAAAAAATAACTAAAACATTGTCAAGGTAATAAGATATTTTCTTAATGTTCTTTATGCAAATAAATTTAAAAATAATCAAATTGTCATGAAAATTGGACAATGGTGTTCAGAGGAAAAAAAGCTGCTCTTGCAGATGAAATCATAAAGTTGATCAGTGTCTGAACTCTGAAATATGAAATGATCCAGCTCATGCTCTGGTATTTAACATTGTTGAACATTGAAAACGTTAATAAAGTCCCAAACGCCAACAGAAAACTAAGAAGAAAATATATGTAATGTAAATAACATAACAATAAGAAATTGGTTAAGAAAACAAATTAATTTTTTTTTAGATGATAAAGAAATAGACATATATAATAAACAGACAGGCAAACTGCGATATCTATACTATGGTATTACTGGCACTATGTGGCTTTCTCATCATATCTGAAATTACGATTACGTAGGTGCATTAACCTTTCTACCAAGGAAAAGAACGACACCAGTAACGAAGACTTTCATCTACCAGAGGAAACCTATACAACAAGGTTCTTAGTTGAGACGTAAAAATCTTCCTAGAAGACTTCAACTTTTTGATGTAATAACCATCTCTTCAAAACCTCAGAAAAGGTTGATTGACGTTGAGGATTTCAGGGCCAAATTAGCTTTACGATTCGTCCAGCAATCGTTAAATTTCATTAGAAGTGACTTCCTCAATGGATCGCTATTATATTTTCGAACGATTGAATAGAGAAAGGAAGTTCTTCTTTGCACTATATATTAACTCCAATATGTTTTACCTAAATTCAACGCTCTTATTATATTCGAGCCTAGTACTTAAAACCCAATGTTAATACGTGTCTTAATTTTTTAGTAATAAAACAAAATTAAAAAGATAGGTAATTTTGTCGCAGAAAACTGCGTTTTTGGGGTTTCTTACCTATATGTTTAGATTTTATTGTCATATGTTAATGTATTATGTAATTAGCGGATTATCCCCTTTTTTATTTTTACTAGCATACCGTCAGTCTTATTAGAAAATGTTTTAATAAAAACAAACTCGATTAAGTATACCTTATACATTTTAAAACTTGTTCAATAGAATAATAAACTGTTAAAAAAACAAACATTTGATTACCGCGTCATTGTGGTTATAACTTAAAACTTTACTTTGATCATCACATACTTCTAACCATCTTGTAGTATGTAAGTAAAATTAATTTGTACCTTTACTACATTCTGTAACTACGTTTAAAATTAATTATAAATGAATTTAAACTTTTACCTTTTCCTTTTTTTTTTCTTTGTAATAAACTTTGAAGTCAAACACACATAGTTGTCGTTTTTTAATCTCGTTTGATTTTGAGCATCTTTTGTTATTTCAGACATAAATGTACAAAAACCGAAAATTGTTTATTTATATTTCATGAATCTTGAGTCAGATATAAAAGATGCAGCCGAGGAACGAATATGGGTTGTGCATTGATAAGACCCTACGCATAAGAAAGGAAACATTGCTGAAAAGTTTAACATCGAAAAGTTGCACTCGCAAAAAGTCGCCCAGCTGCCTACATGGATCGTATCTCTCTAATCTAGGATCTATCTAAGGCCAATGGCATTTATACTAAAGAACCAATACAATTACCACGGGGATGATGAATAAAATGCCACATTTATTACCTAATGAACTATTAAATCTATTTCAAAAGAGCTTTGCACTAACTCATCATGAAAATATATTCATAACTGTTCCATGAATATTCATCGTGTCCCCTGTCTTCTTGTACAACCTGGATCGGTTTTTATCAGAGAGGCCTTAGACCCGGAATGGAATGTCTACCATCGATTTAATATTCGCACCAAGAACACCAAGTCCATACACACGACTTTAAGGCTTTTTATTAGATACAGCCAGGCTTGAAATATTGTGCGATATATCGCAAAACGTGCGGTATTTCTTTTTTAATTCCGTTATAAAATTTGATTTAGCTATATCGCATATTTTTGGGTATTTGCGGTATTTTTTTGAAAATACAAAAAATCAAGAGAGGATATTGAAAACGTCATTCAGGTAACAAATCATGAATAGAATTTAAAACCAATTTCCGAAGAAGATCGTGGTTATGAGTTTGAAAGAAAGTGGCGAGAAAGAAATGCGACCACAGATTGCGTTATAGACATAAAGAGACAGATGTCCAATTTCATAACAATTCTATTCAATTCATCACTTAAAAAAATATCTGCTTCGAAGTACCGAAAATTGGATATTTTTACACAAAAGTATGTTTGAATCAACTTTTTCCGGATTTTAAAATACTACCGCTCGGTTTACTTCCTAGTCATGCAATTAATGAAGACTAAGAAACACAGTTGATGATTGAACAAACTCATAATAGTCAACTGGGCTGAAGCACTGATGTTGTAAAATATTGGATTCAAGTTTCCAAAACTACTATTAGCATTGAAGAACATCAATTTTCAGAGAGTAGTCACTTTGCATTCAGTGCTTTTTATTTGCCGACAAGTAATGCTATTGGGGAAGAAAGTTTTTCTATACTTTTCCGCCTTTCAACATTTTTTACAATTTTATAAATTTTTACAATTCCATAGTTTGCTTCAAGAGGAAGTTCGTGCCACCCAATCGTGCATATGGCATTTAAGATATTAAGTTTATAATATCCAATATATGTAGATATATAAAACATAAAATCAAATTGTATTTTGTTTTTACTGCATTTAATCATTTTATTGATTTAGGGGATTTGCGGCTTTTGCGATAGTTTTTTTAATTTTGCGGTATTTTGCGAAAAAAAATTAAAAATTGCGATATTCACTCAAAAAAATCTTGCAAGCCTCAAATAAAGAGATCTAAATCACCATCAACTCCGGCCGCCGATTAGGAAATACGAAGCGAGTTGTTTTCTATTCGATATCTTTTTTTTTACCCACCTGCTGTTGTTTAATTATTTAATTAGGAGCGAATCTTTCAATCCTTCTATTTGACAGCTGATTTCTACGAAAATACAAAACTAAAGAGATAAAATAAAAAAATATGTGTAATACAAAACTTCATTTTAGCCTCTAAAACCCACTCGCTTCGTATAACCTAATCGGGGGCCTGTGTTGCCTTGGCAATCCAAATGAACGTGTTTAGATGCCCATGTATAGTTACGCTATTTAGGCCGGTTATAGCTATCAGGAAAACAAGAGAAGGCAAGATTTCAGATCAATAAGAATTTATTACATATGTTTTTCACTCGATTTAAAACACAAGCGTTTTTGAGTTATTTGTCTATCGATGACAAATAACTCAAATAATTTTTGGTGATGGTAAAATTTCAAGTTGAACAAATACTTATTGTAAACAAATATATTTATTTATTTTCCTGATGGAATTTGATTTTTCGTACGGAAATTCCTTCGGGCAATAAATCAAATGCATTTTTTCAAAGAATAATGTGCGTAATTAAAAATTTTACTATCACAAAAAAATCTTTGAGTTATTTCATTATATGTCATTGATAAATATAGCATTATAGCATATAAAATTGTGTTTAAAAAAAAAATCAAAATATATTTAACTATCGACCTAGAAAGTTTTTCCGTTTTTTTTACTGATCGCTATAACCGGCCCCTAAGAGTAAACGTGATGCATGCATCGGATATCTGTATCTATCCAGGCTCTTAAATCACTCGGTGCTGTTTCCACAAACGGTAGCTTAACGCAACAGTCAATTATCTCTCGTGGAGATGTCTAAGGGCCGGTTTTATAACTAAACTAAGGTCTCGGTTAGTCCAACCGACCAACGGATAGAGTGTCGGTTAAGTCCTTAGACGGAACTTTAGCAAAATATTTATTTGAATTGACTGGAAAAATACACTTTCAGTTTAATTTTTTGTTAGTTGACGAGCGTAGATTGCAGCCACAAATTCCATAGCATGAATTTAGTTTTGTGGACGAATTTGATTAATATTAGCAATAGATATAACATGGCTTAATTTGAACAAGGTATTTCGCCCAAAACCAAATTATTTTGAAACACTCGATGATTAAGATTTTAGAAATAATTCTAGTAAACAGCTTTTGAATTACTAATTTTTGAACTCAAAATTTAGAAATAAATTAAAAAAAATTCTTGATTGGACACTAATGTAAAATTAATGAAAGTTTAAATTTTTTTTAATGGTCAATGAGTTGTTTTGTTTTTTCGCGGTTGCACAATTTTCGTAGGTACCACTTCCAAAAAATCGCAGAGTCGGCAGAGTACAAATTAATTTTATGATAGGCGGAACTGTGAGGCTGTATGTTGATTGGAAAAAATCACTTTTTTTGTTAAGAAGAAACATAAATGCATCGTAGTTTAATCGAAAATTAGCCTAAAAAAGAAAAATATGACTGCCTACCTCCAAATATTGAAACACTGGTAAACCACTTACCAATTTTTTGGTATTTCCAAAGGTTTTAAAACTATCTCTAATAAATTTTCTCATTTTTCTCATGTTAATATTAGCAACCCAATTTGCTCACCATCATTTTTTTCGAGAAATAAGCCGGTATTGTTCATTATTTTAGTAGATATTTACAACACAGTCCCAAATAACAATAATTTTACTATCCCTACGATTTGACGTTTAGTATCTGTATTTTCGATTCAATAACTTTTGGCAGCACTTTAGGATTAGCGAATATATAGGCATTCTAATCCTAATACCGTCGAAATTTTCAGACGGAAAGATCAAAATGACCTTCCGTGTCTCAAGCTTCAGAAAACGATTGAAAACGAAAACTTACTTTTAAACGCAGGCATAGATCCAGGGGATGCCGTTTTTAATGATGATTTCTTCATTATCGAGGATCCTAAGGAGAAAGTGGAGGCTTTGGGGGCTGCTTTTCAGCAAGTGTATAAGGTGAATACAAGTATTCGCCCAAATCATGAACTGGAAAGCAGAGCCCTGCTTCACCACTTCGACCTTCGAAATGATATAACGCAACGCGATCTGAGAACCGCTCTTTTTTGGGGTTCAATGAAGAACACTTGGCAAACGCCATCATCGCCGAGCGAAACGGGTCTGATTCAATGTTAATTTCGAAGCAAGAACTTCAGATCATTTTCGATTCATTGAAGAAAAAGAAGTCGGCAGGAGTAGATGGTATATCCAATATTGTACTACGACATCTACCTCAGGATGCAGTCGACATTTACACCACATTGTTTAACAACGCACTGTATAATGCATATTATCCAGTGCGTTGGAAGACAGCAGTGGTACATCCTCTCTCTATAAAGGGGAAGGATAACTCCAATCCGGCAAATCTACGGTCGATAAGTCTCCTTCCGTAAGGTATTCGAAAAAGTTCTCAATAGGGCTTTGTTCAAATGGGCTGAGGACAAAAATATTATTCCTGATAAACAGTTCGGCTTTAAGGCAGGACACGATACCATTCATGCCGCGTCTAAGCTTGTTTCTGAAATTCAATGGAACAATGCGAAAAAACAGTGCACGGGTGCCTGTCTGGTTGATTTGGAGAAAGCTTTCGACACTGTATGGTTAGAAGGTCTGTATCTAAAGCTGACCAGACTTGGTATTAGTAAATCATTATTGTATATACTTTATGATATGCTGAACGGTAGAAAGTTTGTTGTCAAGAGTGGCAGTGTAACGTCTACCAAAATATTTGAAATAACAAATGGTCTGCAGCAGGGAGCGGTTAACTCGCCGATTCTTTTCAACATTTACACTAGCGATCTTATAAGTAGTCTAACTCATGCAATTGCGTATGCCGATGATCTAATAGCGTACAGAACAGGTCCAAAAGTTGAAGTTATCAAAATACTTTTGCAGCGTGACTTCGACAAGATTCAGCAATATTGCGATGACTGGAAGTTGAAAATCAACTTTCAGAAATGCGAAACTATTCTGTTTAGAACCCCTTTGTCTAGAGCTTTTGCGGATACGAGAAAGAACTGGCGAAAACTTGTGATCGTTGGACCCCTTGGACAGCCACTGGCAAGTAAAAGTGTAGTGAAGTACCTTGGCATCTGGCTGGATCAATATCTGTATTTCGACAGACATATAGATGCTGCTCTGACCAGGGCTAGGGGAGCCTTTGCCCTGACAAGACGCCTGTTTTACAGCAGCCATCTTGATAGCAGGGTGAAGGTGATTTGTTACATGGCTTTAATCAGGCCGATGATTGCCTATGGATGTCCTGTGTGGTTCAACGTTGCACCATCTCAAATGGAAAAGATTCGGGTATTTGAGAGGCAGTGTCTTAGACACTGCCTTGGATTGCACAGAACACCAGAGTCGGAGTACATAAAATATTATTCCAACGAGGTTCTATACAACAGGGCTAACATAAACAGAATAGATAATTTTTTAATCAAGCTGATTCGGGGTCATATTGCAAGAGCGATGACTTCAACTAATGGCTTGATTTTCGGGGCTTACTACCCCAAAGATGAATACTACGAAAGTGTGTGTCTAAGCGGATTTATCCCACCCGACGCTTTCCTCTTTTTAGACAGTCGAGGGCTGATACAAGATAGTTCGGCGGTACCGCTGATCTACCACGTCGGCCGAAAAACTGTGGATAGGCGACTCCTTTATGGTCGTGACGTCGTCGCAGAAAGCGGAGCAGAGCGCCTTCGGTTCAGTAGAGCTGTGTCCGAAAGGGACCAGATAGATAGATTGGACCAAAATCGCCAGTTCTGGTGGTTGAATGATGTGTAAAAAACTAATAAAATTTAAAAAATAAATAATAATAAAAGTTGACTTATTGAGTTTATTGCCTTGGTTTGACTTGCGCAGGTTTAGGCGTGTCCTTGGCTTTAAAAGTAGGCTAGGTTAGTAGAAAACAATTATGGTGGCACTAAAGAGAAAAAAAAAACGGTTGCTGTGGCTGTTCTAGTCTTAAGTTATTTTAAGTAGTTTTAAGTGTAGTTTTAAGTTTTATAAAAAATAAAAATGATAGATAGCTATAATAAGTTTTTTAACAATTTTCTTTTTTTTAAGTAATAAATGAATTTCGATAGTATTTAAGCTAGGTACGCCGAAAGGCAATAATTTTAAGTTGGTTATGGTATAATTTAGAGCGCTCGCATAGGGCCAGTAAGTTAGTTAAGTTAATATGTAAGCTAGTTGTTAAGGTTTTTGTCTAGCAAATAAGTAGTTATAAGAAAATTGAAATATAAAAACTTAACATACAAAAAACCATCGAAACTGAACATTTGAATTCGCTAAGTAGTTCGATTCGCTTATCATAATGTGGGCCATAATCTGGCCAGAAATAGATCCGAAACCCCACAAGTTTGCTGTATATGTCTATGAGCAGACTGCACCTTAGCTTAGGTCATAACAGGTCAAGGCGAGTCCCACCAACGAAAAAATTTCTGAGATCTCTGAGCGCTCAGAGATTTTTTAAGTGGGACAAAAAATCATACCTAAACGCTGAGATTTTTCCCGGAGATTACTGAGACGAAAATTTGTTGGATACGATAATCACTTTTCTTTCTCGCTCTAAGCAGATATTTTTTTGAGGTTTCGAATTTACTGGATCACATCAAAAGTAATTTGCAGCGTCTTGACTAGCAAAGAATTTTGATTTTTTGATTGCAAAATACAAAGATAAGAATACAGAAATTAAATATGAATAAAAAATAAAGAAATATACTTTGGTATTGCAAATAAAAACAAACGCGTTTGACGATGTTATGTTTGCATGGGAAATGTGCCCCACGAGAGGTTTTGCCTCTTTCAAATTGGCATTGAGATCTCAGTGAGGTATGACACGCCGTAAGTCTTGGCGTTTTCTCAAACGACTTTTACAGAAGCTGCATGGATGGAGAGGAGGATTAGGCTATTTCCCATCTTCTCTAATGCTAATGCTCTGCTGTCTCCCAAAAGCGGAAATTACAGCTAGAAGAATTTATTTTTGATGATCCCAGTGCTGTATCGAACAAAGGGATCCAATCTCTAAACCGCTTCATTAGAAGCTCCAACTGGGTTTAAATTTAAGAGGTAACAATTCTATTTGTGTGGTCAGCAACGTTAACCTAGCCTTACCTTGTAGAAAAGTACAGAGTCGTGAAAAACAGTTTTTTTACCTTTTCGACTTTTTTTTTATTGTAAAAAAAGAAGTTTTTGTAAAGATTTACATAAGATACAATTTGTAACTAAACAAACATTAGTTTTTACTAAAAATACATAATTTTTAAGAAATAGATTTTCGTGTGAACACAAAAATAACAAAACGTCAAGAAATTACAACTAACAACACATTTCAATTAGGTATCATACATATTTTCTTTTCGTATAAAATGACTTTTAGCTGTTCGAATTTGACAATGAATTGTCTTTTAATTAACTTCTATCAACATAACGCTTTACCAAAAACATGAAATCGAACTTTCTTATATGTTGGTTATTTGTTTTCAGTTTTCTAAACATAAACGTGTTTTATTTTTCTTAGATCTTGTATAAGATCAAGTAATAAGCTGATTGAGAACACCTTGTTCTATGGGAAACGCTCTATTCATTATAGGTATGCATACAATAGAAAACCATTTATGGAAACTACGTACTGCCCAAAATTTCAATTTGACTCACCCAAATTGACATGACGCTCCCTTAGTCCTTCGACTAAAGTCCTGTATATGCGTTACAAATAATAATAAAATGAGGCCCATTCGCAGGAATCTTTTTCGACAGTAGTAACCACTGATTTATCCATGCATAGGCACTAGCCTTCGATAAAAATATAAAACCGTTGCAAAATCTTAAACATTTACCCACATTTTTCTCTGTATAAATTTTAACCTCCGTAAAATAGAATTTGACTAGAAGTTACTATCGGTGAAGTTCGCATTAGTGTGTGTACGAATTTTGTTGTTGTTTTGTGGAGGTTTTCTGTTTCGTTACTGTTTTTATTTTGTTATCTTTGGTTAGCTGTGTTTTCATTCGTGCAACGTAAAATCAAAAAATAAACAATTATCTGTTTAGTCCTGGAAAGCTAACTGCGATTTTATAAATGTATCTTTTGTTTTCGTGCAAATGGTCTTTATTTAATAAAGCAAAAATAACACAAACCGTAGGGGTTATCGAATCGTTCTCTAGCAGTCAAGGTATTTCATCAACAGGTTAAAAATACTTGCTCAGACATTTGTATTTCTATGCTAATTAATGCAAGATCAGTACAAAGATAATAAAATGTTTTGTCTTTCTTTGTTTTGGTGTTGCGATTGCGAGGCAAGGTGCTAGAAGGTCATAACATTACCAGTCACATATCCGAATGCTAATTTCACTGTGTGAACAACGGCGACTTCAACTAAAAATTTAGTCACAATGTTGGCACAGTTCTGATACCAACTTGTTACTCGTGAGCTAGATGGAAAACAACACAAACTCTGTGGTTTAAATTTTGTGCCAATAGAATACATTCAATATCCCTGAAATTAATACATGCCTACTCCCCAAAGATAAATCGAGTTTCCCTTTTTATACCTGCTGTGCACACCACAACAACGTTTTGACCCTGCCAAAGGATTGTCATTTTACCGTCGCGTCGTGTTGTCCATTGTCCTGCAAATTCTTTATGGAAATAAAGATTGCTACGTTTGGTTTGTTCATCGAGGACGTTTGCCTCACATTAAAAACGATTTTGAATTTTGCTATTGAATCCATTTGGCACGCGCTATTTACAGAACAATAATACTATAATTATGCATGAACTCACGTACTATTCGCAAGAACCGCTATGTCCTCCTTTGGCGCCCTTGATTGCGCCACACATTGGCGTCCAGAAGAAGATGTCATCTATAGAACGGACCAGAAAACTTAGCACTTTGCTGAGGCTTCATCAAAGATCTTATATTTTCGCTGTGAGTAGTGCTTGTTTATTCTTTGTTGTCATTGTTGGATGTATTTAAATTTCGGGTTACATTCACATCAAAACAGTTGAATTATTAAATAAGCATTTCGAAAAATGGTATTTATCCTTAAAAATATAGTCAAATATATAAAATGTCTCTTCCCAAATATTTCGATTTAATAAGAAGACCCTTTGTTTTTTTTCCGGTATAAAAAATGAAAGAGGTTTTTGTTGAAAACAGTGATTATCTAAAAGAATATTAGAATACATTGTGTACGAGGTACGAAGTACGTATATATAAAGAGATGACACCAAAACCGGAAGAGGTGTTGCTGGAATATTATTTCAATTTATTGCCTGCGTCACCTTGCTATCACATATCTCATTACCTGATACCTAAACCTATTATCATAAAAAAGGATTTCGCAGAGTTGTGTTTTAAATGTGATTAGGGTCGTATTTTGTTAAGAAGGAGCCGTTTCTTTAAATTATTTTCTCAACAATTAATTAAATTAAAAGTACAATAATATTTTGCAAACATTTTATTAATCATAATGAAATCATCACTAATATTTTGATTTGAATTTTTTTCCCATAAATTTGTATCGTATGTATTCTCAGAAATTACTAAACTGATTTTTTAAAACTAATAATGTTTCTTATTTATATAAGAGTGATTTTGTAACTGTAAAGAGTTCGCATTACATGTAAGATTTTCAAGACATGAATCGAAGCGTACTAAAATATTAAAGTGAAGAAAAGAATCAAACATTCTATTAACTTAGTTTGATCTGATATATATTGTAACAATTTTAAATCACTTGTTATTTCGAAACCTTTTTTTATGTGAGTCAAAATAGGGAAAACAAATTTTACGGTTTTTTTTTGCAAGCATAAAAAAATATAAACAAATTACAAAAATAGACTTTTTTATCAAACAAAAATAACTTATTTAACAAAAATAATAGTAGAAGTGCCATTTTGTGAAAATATGAATTTTCATTTAAAATAATTCTGTGACATTCTATGCCAGTTTTTTACTTGCTCAATAGGGGAAGTAGGTATTGGTTTCGTATAAAAAAATCGAGGTTTTAATCAAACCTGACATTACGATACTTTAGAAGCCTAAAGAAGGAGGTTTCGTCATGCCGTCCTTCGGCTTGTCTGTGCGGATGTGCGTATGTTTGGTTCGTATTTTTTTTTTTTTTTTTTTTAAATTCATTTTTATTTTCAATTTAACTTATAACTAACTTAAATGCTAGACAAAAATCTTAAAAACTAGCTTACAGAATAACTTAACTAACTTACTGGCCCCATACGGGCGCTCTAAATTATACTATAACTATATATTAAAAATGCCTTTGGGCGTAAAAACTAACTTAAATTAAACTTCAAAATTACTTAAAACTAAACGAGAAAATTTTTAAAAACTCGTTTTTCGAGACATTTTATTTTAACTTAAAACTACCCTTTACCTAAATAATAAAACTAAATTAACCTAAACAAAAATATACGTAAATATACGTAATTAACTTAAAACTACTTAAAAATACTTAAAATAACTTAAAACTAGAACAGCCACCAGCAGCATTTTTTTTTTTTTTTTTTTTTTTTTTTTTTGTGCAGCAGCCAATGCATATGCGCACACGCTTTCAAATATATATATATTTATATATATATATATTTAACCGCCAAATGCACACACACACCAACAAATGCAGTTTATGTGTTTTATATTTTTTTTGGTGCCACCACTGTCCTACATAAATTATACCTATTAATACTTAAAAATACGTGGGTCGGCAAAGGCAACAATTTTGACTAACCATCAATATCAAGGTGGTCACCCAACCACCAGTATTTTTGAACTTGCTTATAAAAGTCCCTTTTGTCCCGAAGGGGCACAGCTCTACTGAACCGCAGACGCTCTGCTCCGTTCCCAGAGCCGACGTCTCGACCATACAGGATTCGCCGATCCACAGTTCTCCGGCCGACGTGGTAGATTAATGGAACCGCCAATCTATCCTGTATCAGCCCTTGACTGTCTAAATAGAGGAATGTCTCGGGCGGGATGAAACCGTTAAGACAAACACTCTCACTATATTCTTCATTGGGGTTATTAGCCCCGAAAATAAGTCCATTGGCTGAGGTCATCGCTCTTGCAATGTGACCCCGAATCAGCTTAATTAAAAAGTTATCTATCCTGTTTATATTGGCCCCGTTGTATAAGACCTCGTTGGCATAATAATGTTTGTACTCCGACTCTGGTGTTCTGTGTAATCCAAGACAGGTCCTAAGACACTGCCTCTCAAACACCCGAATCTTTTCCATTTGAGATGGGGCAACGTTAAACCACACAGGGCACCCATAGGCAATCATCGGCCGGATGAGGGCCATGTAGCAAATCACCTTCACCCTGTTTTCAAGGCGGCTGCTATAAAACAACCGTCTTGTCAGAGCAAACGCTGCCCTAGCTCTGGCCAGAGCAGCATCTATATGTCGATTGAAATATAGATACTGATCTAGCCAGATACCAAGGTACTTTACTACATCTTTACTCGCCAGTGGATGTCCACTTGGTCCAACGATCACTAGATTTCTCCACTTCTTTCTTGTATCCCTAGAAGCCCTAGACAAAGGGGTTCTAAACAGGATAGTTTCTGATTTCTGAAAGTTAATTTTTAACTTCCAGTCATCACAATATCGCTGAATCTTGGTTTGGTACGTATGTTTGTATGTATGGTTTAGTTCGTATGTTTGATTCTCTGTGCACAACTGAAGTGAAACGAAAAATCCCATACAAAAATTAAACAGTGGAATTAATCATAAACGAAATTTTTCGTCCTTCTTTTCGTTTTGTGGTACGCAGCTCCACGGTGAAACATTTTATAACCGGTTCAAGTCTCCACAACTCTTAACACTCTTTTCGCACACAATTTAAGAAGGACGGAAAATTTCGTTTATGATTTCACTGTGGCATTTTTGTATGGGATTTTTTGTTTCACTTTAGCTGCATACTAGGCTTAAGGCTATTTTAATTACCCGAAAGATGGCGCTGGGGTCCCTTTTTCTAAAACTCTTATAATAAGAGTTTGATGATTTTGACTAAAAATCACACCTTAATATTTAAATGTTTAAATAATAAAAATAAAGCATTTGGAAAAAATTTTTCCCAATAGGATTGCCTGTAATAAATGATTTAAAAAAATTTTGTTCATCCTTATTTTTTCTGGTGAAATTCTACATAACAATTAGTCGGATACCGCTTCGTTATCATTTCGTATGTGTTTTTGGAGACGACGGAAAATTTCGTTTCACTTCAGCTGCATACTAGGCTTTAAATGGCACTTTTTCGAAAATTCTTATTTATGGACAGACGGTGACGCGAAGATGGAAAAAGGATGAATCGATTTTGACTGTACTTTTACTGCTGGATATCTGATGTTAAAAGGAATAACTAAGGCTATTTTAATTACCCGATAGGTGGTGCTGTGGTCACTTTTTCTAAAACTCTTATAATAAGAGTTTGATGATTTTGACTTAAAATCACACCTTAATATTTAAATATTTAAATAATAAAAACAAAGCATTTGGAAAATTTTTGTCCCAAAAGGATTACCTGCAATAAATCTTTCAAAAATATTGTTTTCATCCTTATTTTTAGTGCGGCAGCAATGCGCCGAGTAACAGCTAGTATTTATTTTGGTTTACGTTTTTCTTACGGGTTCATTCAACTTACCGTCCAGTGATACTGATAAATAAATTTTTGTACTTACGATTGTAATGTGCTATAAAGCAAGTTATGCATTCGTGCAAAAAAAAATTGAGCTAACAATCAACCACGACATTACCATGATAGCGAAGTCGGAATCCGGAAATGTCTTTTAATCTGTCTGTATATCAATCTGTGCGTGCACCTATAGCCCAAACGGCTGAACCGATTTAGTTCAAATTTATTTTTTATTTCATATCAGACTAAACACAAAATATATATAAAAATAGTGGGTCTGGAAATTCTGTCTGTCAGTCTGGTTGTATCAGTAACTACAGCCTAAACGGCTGGACCGATTTGCTTAAAATTTGGTATGTAGTGTTTGTAGACCATTCCTAAGAGGGAAAATTTAAATTTTTTACTATCTACTGATAGTTTTTGTATTATTATACTATTATTATTATATTATTTTATTCTCTACAACTTTTACATTCAAAACTTTGCGTTAAAAAAATGTGGAAAAGAGTTAACAAGAAGTTTGGCGAAACAACATATTTTTGGAATTTCGCATCATTTTCCAGAGAGGATATCAAAGACGGTTTTGTTTTGCAAAATAATGTTAATAATTGTATATAAGGCAAATTGTAGGAAATTTTGTCAGCTACATTTTTCACCCAATTTTTTTTTGTACGACGACGCACCGTCTTCGAGATATGCGGATGCAACCGTGAGAAGATAACCTTTGACCACGCCCTCAGCTCCCGCGGCACTCCGATCACCAAAGATTTTTTATTGCGAATACATGGGACCCCGCCTACACATTCCCGAAAAAATTGGAACTACACGAATTTTTTGGTTTATTTGTCTTTTTAAGGCTTAGTTTGACTTCAAAGTCATTAAGTAAATAAGTTGTATCAAAAAAAAAAACTCTCGAAAACCTAAAGAAATTCGTCATGTCTCAGAAGAAATGAAATGTAACAAATGGAAAGGGTTTCAAAAGAATGCAATCTTTCGTGAATGCAGTCATTTAAACATTCATTCAAATCAATTAAAAAATAAGATTCAAAAATAAAAACAATACAAAGACTAAATTTACCCAAATTAAATTTTATTAAGCGGAGTATTTCTGAATGAAATTCAATTTTAAAGGTTTTGTGGCCTTTACTGCAAGTATTGCGTTTCTCTATTGGTTTATGGTTGGCTCATCAGCTAGATGACTTCAAAACCAATCTAGTACGCAATAATCAATTAAAAAAATGCCTTTATTGACTTCATTTGGATATTTCAATTAAAAATTCGCAATCACCATTCATTTGATATCAAACCGATTGCAATCGATTCTTCTCAAGGCGGGACAACTTTGGCCACCCATATTTCTAAATTTTAAAAATAGTACAACTCAATTGTTTTGTTTCAGACTTATCAAACTTATAGAACAAGTCAAGTAGGTAAGTAGGTTGAAATTCTCTTAAACAAAAACTATTGCAAAAGTTATTCATAAAATAAACTGAAAACTGGCCAAAGTCACCCCAGTTCAGGGTACATAATATATTTTAATATTTTTCAGCTTTGGTAATAGGTTGAGATTACTTTGCTCGCTTGCACTTTGGCTTTTCCATTCAACAATTATAGGCATTTGATCCGAATGATTTTGTACTTGTACTTCAAATTCAAACTTAGTGATTAGGCCCACCAATTCATTATTGACAGAGTAGTAATCTATAACAGACTTTCCCTGACGTCCAGTGAAAGTATACTGACCGTCTTTGTCTCCATCAGTGCTTCCGTTCAAAATAACTTGGTCATATGTTTGCAAAATTTCTAAAATTTTAATACCATTTCGGACGAATACGATATCCTTTGATGTCCTGCTGTAACTTTGTTGCGAAATAGTCGAAATTTGCAAGTCACCTTTTTTAGCATTTAAATCGCCCATTGTCAACAAACTTTTACTTGATAGAAAAAACAATTAGTTGTTCAACTTTTCAGCATCGTCAATCCACTTTCTACAATTTACATAAACAGGTACTATAAAAATATTTTGATGCTAAAATTTTTCAAAAGTACATTCACATATTTCCATAAAGTCATGTTTTCCTAAGAACGTTTTTTTAATACCAAAAAGAGTTCCACCGCTTGCTCGTCCCTTGTTCGATATACGTGTTGCTGGCTTCTATTGTAATTTAAATCCATTAAAGTACATATTATATTTAGGTATCCATATTTTCTTGCTCTACATGGGTTTCAAAGAGAACAAAAAATTCAAAACTTTGTACATATTTGAAAAAATATACCAATAATAAAAAAACTAATTCATTGTTTTCACAACGTTTCTCCGGTATCTTTCCAGCTTCATCATTTTAATTTATGATTGCGTTTTCGTTATTTTTAAGACTAAATAAATATACCCCTGATAAAGACGGAAAGAAACCGGAGAAACGTTGGGAAAACAATGAATTAGTTTTTTTAATTAATTGCATTTTCTTACAAAGATCATTAAGCCCAAATTTAACGAAAATATAAGTAAATACTCGTCTCTCGCCGTCTGTTTGACATCATCAAAGTTTAGTTCGCCAAACATTTCTGTCAACACCTGTTCACAATCATTATTTATGTGTTGTAAAATATTATTATTTGTTAAATAAAATTTTTTGTTTCCAATTAATCATGTGGTGCTCTTAATTACGGCTATTTATTAGGATGTTAAGATTTTATTATTTGTCTGTAGCCTAGTAAAATACGACGTTTGAGCTGCTGTTAAGTTAAAGCACGTTGAACATAAAAGCCGTTTCCGTTAAGCTTTGGATAACTTTTTAACTTGTGATGCATATTCGAATCATATTCGAATAATTCGATCCTGTGTTTATTTTCATTCAAATAACTGACGAATTTATGTTTTTGTATTTCTCTCTTGTCTATTTGAATAAGATTCAACTGTTAAACACACAGATGTCTTGAAAATTTCGAAGTCCTTTGAAGATCTCTTAGTTCATTTTTATTCAAATGTCAACTCGTATCCGTTAGCAACTGTAACATCTGTTGAATCAACTTAATGGGTTATCCCTGTTCTCCAGAACGCTAGAGGAATTCGCAGCAAAAGTGCTGAAATTTAAAAAAAATCTCAGGCATTCCCGCATGATATCATTCTTTTTACTGAAATAGTGTTCAATGCTTTAGAAGAGATCGTCATGTAGATAAGCCCAAAGACTGGGAAATTTGAGTCTGGCGTGATAAGTACTCTCGTGATTACACATGTCCTCAATTGAGGACGCCTCACTTGAAGCACGTAGAATTTTTGTGAAGTGAGACAGTTGTACGACGCGATTTTTTTTGCATTTTTTAAAAGAAGATACCATGCATAAATTAATATTAATGCTTCTGTTTGTTTCCTTTTCCAAAAATTAATTTTCTACCACTCTGCATTTAGCTTAATTATGAAAGTACTGCGATGTTAACACATTGGCAGTCAAGCAGACAATGAACAAAATGGGAAAAACTTGAATTTGGAATTGGAACAGTACTCACGCTTCCGATGTTTATAACTTGAAGCTGCCTGACGATAGTACTCACCCCTTATCCCTCTCGTCTACGAACTCGCGTAAGTCCGGTCTCAAATTTCCCAGTCTAAACACGGTCAAAGAAGTTGGTGGTGGTGTTTTGATTGCAGCTCTTAATCACCTCACATCAAATCTTGTCTCTTTCCCTTTTAATGTTTAAATTGGACTTAATTTCCTTAGAACAATTGAATCCGAAGATTTTTAAATTCTGAATGTTTATATTCCTCCTAAAAGTCGAGCAGCAATTTATTCTGAGGTCTCAGCTTTGGATCCTATAATTACTACAGCTGTCCTTAATAGTATTTCAATTTGTCTATCGTTAATTGGATCCCCTCAGATGACGAGTCCTATTTTAAAACATATTCTACTTCCTCTCAACATGAGCTTCTTCTTTTGCATAATATTATTTGTACTGACTTACAGCAAATAAACTGTATTAAAAACTTTTTAAATCGAATTCTTGGAATCTGCCACAGCCTTATCTAACATATGTCAAATTCTTTTCATTATGCCAGATTTGATCGGAAAAGTTGACTTTTTTCCTTTCTATGGATCTGGAATAAAAAAGTTGCCTTTCTTCTTTGATTGTATTGTGTCTATTTCTGTAGAAGCGATTTAAATCATTCACTATACTTCAATTTATTGACAAATTCCACAATTTACAACAAAATTCAAGCACAATATATTGTTTTCAATAATTTTAATTCCTCAAATTCCTATTAAAATAAACCACACTGCACAATAAATTGCTTATCTGACAGAATTAAAATAAAATCATTTAAATATGTGTAAATCTTGCTTAAAATCGAGTTTCATGTCGAACTTCGCAAAGTTGATCTGAAGGGGAAAAAAGCAAATTTTTTGTCTATGGATCATGATTATTTCATATTTTTTCCCCTCAGATCAATATTTTTCCGAAAAAAAGCAACTTTAGTCCGAAAAAAGTCATCAAAAGACATCAGTCTCATGACTGCTCATATTCTCTTGATTTTCGTAAAGCTAATTTTCATTTACTTTATGATGAATTAAGTTCCTCTGGTATTTCAGATAGTCTTTTAGCTAATATTGACGATCTAGTTAAAGAATTTTATAATATTTTCAATAACTACTGCTTAGCAAAATCTGTTCCTACTAAACTGTCTAAAATTACCCAAGTTTCACATCCATGGTATACAAAGGAACTCACATCTCTTCGTAATAAAATAAATAAGGCTTGGAAAACTTATATGAAAAGTATTTCTTCTTTAGATTGTTTATTGCAATTGCAGTCTTTGGATTTGGATGTGTTTAATTCACTTTTTGAACAGTTTATTAACCTTTCTAAATGTTTATACTCTGACTACTTGGAAAAGAAGGTTTCATTGAAGTTTAATCCAACGAAGTTTTGGAATTTTGTAAATTCAAAAAAGAAGTCTGATGGATATTCAATAACGGGCTCTTCTGGTGTTTGTAATGCATTTTCAAAAAATATTAGTAAATCTACATTCGTGTCGATGTTGATGTTGAGTTCCTTGAATATTTGCGTGATTGTCCTCAAGTTACTTTTAACAACCTTCCGATGGAACTTAAAGATTTTACATTTTCTTTCATTGCTTGAAGATGACTACTCTCCAGGCTCAGATGGCATACTTCCAATTATACTGACAAAATATAGATCCGTTTTAGTTTCTCCTCTTCACCTACTACCCCAGTCGGGAAAATTTCCCAGTGTATGGAAAAAATCATTTATTACACCCGTTTTTAAAAACGGCAGTAAGTCTGACACAAAGAACTACAGACCGATTGCCAAACTCTATTCTATTCCAAAGCTATTTGAGCAAGTGGATTGTAATAATTTGACGTTTTTCTGCAAAAATATTATCTGTAATCAACAACATGGATTTGTCCAGAGGCGGTCAACGGTAACGTTTTTACACAAGTGCTCCATGCTTTGGAAAGCGGGCAGGAATCAGATTGCATTTATACCGAATTTTCAAAAGCTTTTGACCAACTTTTACACGACATTACAATTTTTAAACATAAGGCTTAACTCATTGATTGTATACATTCTTATCTTCAAAATAGATCCTACCACGTGAAATTCAGGAATACATTTGCAAACCATTTTACTGCCAATTCTGGAGTACCGCAAGGAAGTCATTTAGGTCCCATTTTTGAATCCTTGCTATTAATGATGTAACATCATGTATTTTCGATAGTGGAATTCTAGTTTTTGCTGACGAAATGAAGATTTTTAAATCTATATACATTAGCGGTGAACGTATGATACTGCAAGCCGGCATTGATAGTTTTTATACTTGGTGAAACCAGAATAGATTAAATCTTAACCCAGCGAAATGTCACACTATGACTTTTTCAATGAAACGAGTACCAGTCATATTTGACTATAATATTTCACAGCATACATTGTGCCGTGTTGTTAGTTTTAAAGATCTCGGAATCGTCTTCAATGCAAGTCTAGATTTCAAAGAGCACATCAACTTTCTTCTTAAAAAGGTTTTGTAAAAAGATGGTCCAAATAGTTTCAAGACCCCTATGTATTCATATTTTTATACAATTGTTTTGTTCGTCCGAATCGCAAGTATGGACTACATTATATGATGTTCATAAATCTAGGATAGAGGCAGTTCAGCATTTCAGCTCAGCTCAAGCTCAGATCACTTTTGATCTAGCTCTTTTTTTTTGAGCTAGCTCAAATTTGAGCTTGCTTTAAGCACAAATAAGTGAGCTGTTAGTTGAGCTGGTTTATGTTTGAGCTGAGCTATCATATGAGCTGAGCTGTCAGTTGAACTGAGCTGATGGTTGAGCTGAGCTGAGCTGTTGGTTGAGCTGAGCTTACAGTTGAGCTGAAATGATCTGAAATATGAAGCAGTAATGGTACCAATCGATTCATATTTTAAATCAATCGAAAATTTAATCAATTAATTTAATCGCGATTACATTAATCAATATTAAAAAAGTCAAATTTTAATCGCGATTAAGTTTGTAATCATTAATAGTTAATTTGATTAACGATTAATGCTTTCACTACATTGGTTTTAAATACTTACTATAATGGTGAACAATGATATGAAAGTCGAAAAAAGTGTGTCTGTCTATAAGTCTGCAACCGAAACTGAATATTAATGGAGTTGGTTGCTAATCTTTGCTAAACTTGCGATTAGTTTTTAATTTATTTCAAAAAAACTTTTTTTTTTATTCAAAATTTTGGAAAATATTTGATTAATTTTTTTAACACCTAGTTTTTTTGTTTTGTGAAACCAAACATTTGAATACTGCAACATATTATTATCTGGATATTAAACCGGTCAAAAAGAACCGCGCTGCTATCAAAGATTAAAAGTTTTAAAACTAACTGACTAAAAAGAACATAATAAACTAACTAATTCACTAACAAAAACAAAGTAAAATCGTTGTATTTTTTTAATTTTTGTCTATTTCATACTTAATTAATTAAAAGAATTAGAAAAATGTGTTTATACAAAAAATTGCTTGAAAAGTAACTGCATCGAAAAGAAAAAATATAAGTTCGAACCAGTCGTACCATTTCTTTTTAAAAATAAAAAAAAACAATAATTGTAATTTGGATTAACGATTAACGATTAAATTAAATTAATCGTTAATCAGTGATTGACGATTGAAAATATTAATCCTATATCATTAACCATGATAAGCTTTTTAATCGTAAATTTTTAATTGTCAATCGGATTAATTTTTTGCCAACATTGCTATGAAGTTTGTGATTATCTGCAGATATGTACGTACAATGGCAGTTAGTAACAATGGCGCAAAATTTAAAATGATTTAGCACCATACTTAAACATATTAAGCATCGTACTAGGTTAAAAAACTATTTACTTGTGAGCTAGTATGGTGCTAAATATGTTCTAGTATATCTAGAAAAAAAGCAGGAGCTCTTATTTGAGCTAGCTCACTTTTGAGCTAGCTCAAACCACTTGAGCTATGTTACAAGTTCTAGAATTGAGCTAGCTCAAATAAGAGCTAGCTCAAAAAAATGAGCTGAGCTGTGAGCTGAGCGCCGATCTTTTTTGAGCTTGTTGCAACCCAGTTTTGTATTTATAAATAATATGTTTTATTGTATTATAGTGCTTGTATTATTGTAGTGATTTGTTTTACTTTACCAACAACTAACACCATGAGCTAGTGAAACACATTTGATGTGTTGGCAAATCTTTGCTCATAAGCTGAAGCTTGCTTTAAGCTCCTTATGAACATCAGATTCAGTATAAACATAAAAACATTATTTAGCTTACTTATCTGAAAACCGTAAGTGTGAATATCTTTATTTTAACCTAATCCTCCCCTAACGACCATGTTGTTGGATATGTGAGCTGACATCAAACGCATTCAATTCGTTTCGCCTTTAAAGCGTAAGACAACAATACTGCCCTAGATTGTGTCATTTAGTTTGTTTTTTTACAGAGCCATAAAAAGGTTACAAATTATCTAAAAAAAATACTGAGAAATTTATTTGTTGTAGGATGGTAAGCAGCCAAACTCTGGTGTACAGATTTAAAAAATTGCTTATCGGTTTTAATTTTAAAGTAGCTGAGTTAAAGGACTCTTTGTTGGCGAGACACTATGCCCAGGTTAAACACTCCATAACCTCAAAGAAGACACTGACTAGACACCGGGCCTGGTGTCATATATTTTTTATTCTTTGACAACAAGTGATATGAGATTATTAAACTGATTTCCTTAAGGTTAGGCATATTTGAAATAAACTCATATGGCAATTTCAATTTTGATTGCTCAGAGAAATAAAAATTAAAAAAAACATTTCCAATGAATTTTTAGAAAAAAATTGCTCTGAATTCCGAGAAAACTTTATTTTCAAGATCAAATTCTTTAAGAAAACATTTTGCAAGAAAAATCTCATTCACATTAATCCCATGCTGAAGAGACATCCTTTAACAATCAAAGTCACTTGTTTGCTTTATTGTCTCTTCAATAACAGCTCTTTCAACCGCATCCTCGCAGTGTATAAATGATTGCGTGGATTAAAAACACGCCCGCTCATTGAAATGTTATAATGACTTCTTTGAAATACTTTCTTTGATAATTGTATTTGATTGATATAACTGAATAACTAACTAGCTGGAATATACTGTCGTTGATCGGATGCAATCGAAATAAGCAAATCTACAACGATTACAACAATGGTTTTTGCTCTTTGACTAATTGACTTTTGAAACGTCTTTCTGTGAGGACTGTGTTAATAAAACAAATTTCTCTGTAAAAGTGTAAAAGAGCAAAGCAAACAAACTCACTTAACGTTTGTCTTTATCTTACAAAAATGGGCATCCACCTAAACTTACGAAAAATAAAGAAAATGCATGAGTCGCACGTCCTTGCTGTTGTATGATCTATGTATATATAATTAAGTTTTCACACAGTTAGTTAAACAAAATTAATATAAAAAAATGTTAACAAAAATACTCAGAAAGTTACATTAAGCTATTCTGAAAAAAAAAAAAATAATTGATTAAAATAATTAGAAATATAAATATTCTTTGGTACTAATATTTTACGGATGGATAATTTCCCTTAGTGTTTCTATGATGACAGTTAAAAGTAAACGTCTTAATCGAGTCAAAATATGATCGAAAATCATAAAATTTTGAATACAACTGCCTGCTTGTCTCTACTACCTTTTGCAAATTTTTACACAAAAAAATCCTATAAAATTGTGTTAGTGGGAAAATCCTTTTTTTTTGTCGCTCTGTTTCCCTCTATTTATTATCCTGGATCAAGAGAATTTCATCACACTTGTTCCTTTTTCTATGTATACTAACATAAATATGAGCCTGTGAGCTGTGTCTGAGCATAGAGTTTGTATTGGACTTTTTGGGGACAAAAAGAGCGAGTATGCGTATTTCATATGAATTATCACCATCGTCTTCAATCGTACAGGAATACTCCAACAACGTTTGAACGAAAATTCTGAACTAACTTTTAACCTTTAGACTGTGTAAACCTAACAACCAGTCGCTTACAGACTTTTGCTTGTTTACATCGCCGCGTCTCCCCTTGAATCATTCGCGTGTGTACCCGCACATTCATAAATATACATCAAAACAACTATTTAAACATTTAATATTTGTATCCTGAAAATAATATCGCATTTTTAACGTTTAAAATAAATAACTACAGACTATACTAATTAAATAAACAAATACCTTCCTATTATGTTAATAATACTGAAGTATAAATATGTAATTGTCGACGAAAATGAGTAAATTTATAAAATTTGACAATTAGAGAGCAAATGTGTGTGTTAAATTGTATTATAAAAGAAATTTAGGTATTGTGTGTACGTTGTGGCTGAGTAAAAAAAAATCTTATTAATCGAAACTCAAGCTTGAGAGTCATGGTTTTGCTAGCTATCATCTATTCCAGCTAGTGATTTCAAAAAAATTGTTAAGGAAAAATATGTTCCCCGCCCAATGTCCTTTGTTTTTTTTAACTCAAAATGCACCAAATGAAGTGCAAATGGATAACGAAATGAAAGAAAAGTGCTCTCATATGTTGAAAGGGTATACAGCATGGAAAGATTGACGTTCGTTGGTATACTAAAATGAGCAACGAAAAAAGACATTCTTCTCTGAATTTCATGAATAATTAAACAGACGTTACTTTGAAAAGGAAAAAGGTTATTTGAAATACTATTGCCAACCTTAACAATAGTACAAATAACTAGTATACATAGATCCGGTTTCAACTGTGTGTACTGTACATTCCTGTTTCGATAAATGAGGCTTCCTCTGTCCCCGTGAATCTATACATAGTTTTTCTCATATTCGTGTATCGTGTGCATACAAAAAATTTCCTTAGATTTGTCAGGTAGAGAATACGTTTCTTTTTTATCTCTATTTCAAGAGAACCAACAACCTACAGCTAGATTCGAAAACAGGATATCTTTTATATCTGGCACCGACAGCAAATAGTTCGTTCATTACAAAAATGTGTAATGTGCCTACGATTTCAGTGCTGTTATTGGTTTTGTATACGCTGTCATCGTTATCTTTTTTAAATAAACAAAATTTTTGTATGAATTTAAAGTGGAAAGCTAAAAAATATATTTTTGTAAACTGAAATCAATTGAACATCAGTGCAGTTGAGTGAACTTCTAAAATATGTTCCCAAAAAAGTTAGAAAGAATGAGAAACAAAAAAAAGAGACAGAGAAAATGTGTGCAGAAAATGTGTGTCACACTCTCAGCACAAAGGATTCAGGAAGAAATCGTTTTTAGGACTAGGTATTAACTATTTGAGTTAAGAATGTGTTTGTGTTTTTTTTTTATTTTAATTATATTGTAATAGGAAGCAACAATAATAAGTTATGATTAGGAATGTAATATGACATGTGTTTGATAGGTAACCTATCTATAGTAGGATGTATTTATATATTTGCACATTTTATGTAGGTACGGTATAGAATGTTGTAGGTATGTGTTTTTTGTATATGAAATGTAGTGCGCCTGGCCTGTATTATAACTCATTCATTAGCAGGTCCTTTTCAAACCATCGGCGAAGAGGACTACGACGACGAGGTCGATGGTCAACCCTCTTTGCCTTTTCTAATACTTTAAGGGGATGCTGCATACAAAAGGGAACAAAGTTTTCAGTTTCAACATTATTTTCATCCCCTTTTTTGAAGTTTACCAACCAATCGACGAGTCGCAGCCTTGCCCTCTCTCTAAGAACTTAATCGCACATATACTCCAAAAAACCTGGTTGAGCTATTTCAAAAAAAAAAACTAATGAAATCAAACTTACATTTTAAGCTAAACCATTCGTCAGACTTCCTATTAAAATACGCTTGTATATTTTATTTTATATTTTTGTTTGTTCTTTAATTGTATGTACCTATAGACATTTTCATTATTTATTCCTTCTAGGTAGGTACCTATTTGTATTTTTTTTTATTGAGCTACTATGAAAACCGAAAGTATCGGTAGGTACTGTAAAAATACGTTCTCAGACACATTATACCGATTATTTTTTCAGATTTAGAAATAATATGTTGTTTCGTTGGAATATAAATTTGCCTAACCGAAAGTATTGGTACATTAAAAATACGGTGCAGGAAAAGTGCTCCACATGGGAATTTATCCCACTTTTAGTAGGAATCTGCTCCACTTTTCAATTCCCAATCGTAGTGAGATTGTATTCCACTTTAAACAGTGTGGTATTCTTTCCCACCTTGAAACAGAGTGAGTCCATTGTAAACCTGCTTTCATCCAAATTGGCAGATTCAGAACAAAAGATTCTCAACAAAATCGAGGAAGATGTTGCTGTCATAAAACGCAGTATTACTGACTTATATGAAAGAGTGCTTAATTTTGAAAAAAAAATCAATCTTCTTTTGATGCACTAAAAAGTGAAGTGATAACACTCAAACATTATATCGAGGTACAGGAGAATAAGTCAACTGCGGCAGATGCTCTTTTCTATGGTGTTCCATTTGAGAAAAGCGAAAACCTAACAGCACTTTTTAAAAAGTTATGATACAATATTGACGTCCAAACACCTTTTTTAATAACATTTATCGCTTGAAACCAAAAAATAAATTTATCAAAAATCCACCATAATGAAATTCAACTCCGCGTATGATAAAAACTATACATATGTATATTAAAATCGATCCTTTATTATTGTACACAAATAATGCTCCAATCCGTTTACATGACATTGGTATTAACTCTTACCTAAATATACATATTCATAAAGCTCTTACAAGGCAAAATCATGTGGAAAATGTACACCAAATTTGACTACAAAAGTTGTCAAAATTTTAAAGTTAAGGTATTTATGTTATGTATAGAATTATGTGTAGATTAATTTTACAAATTTTTTTCTTTTGTTATTTTTAGAAACCTGTAAACTTAATTTCAAGACAAACTGCTTTGAATCTTTGATTACATTAAAAGGTTTTAATTTTTCTCTTATTATTTTCAGAATCTTGTCAACTTAGTTTGAAAATAAATAAATTTTTGATGACAAAATTCTGAAAATAATAAAAGAAAAAGGGATATTTTTTTAGTAGGTACTAACGTTTTCAACAAGATAAGCTTAAGAGTAAGTTAAAAGGGTCTGATACCTATGTAATTTAAAGCTCTTCGTTTATATGTTGTTGTTGAATATTAGTTCTCACTTCATGTTTCGAAGTGTGTACTAAGTTCAAATAAGAAAGTGGAGTACGTTCCCAATTTGCGTGGGATTCAATTCCACTTCAACAAAGTGGATTTAGATCCCACTAAGTGGGAACTTAGTCCCTCGGTGGACTTGGTTTCCGGGGACTTATTTCCCTGCACCTCTATACTGTTGGTGGTACAATTGGGCCACACAGGTACTGTGAAAGTTAAATTTTTTCTCACAGTCAATGGGAAACAGCTCCACTTTAGAAAGTGAACTAAATTCCCATCTTCAGTGGGAAATTAATCCTTATTGAAAAATGGAGCAGATTCCCACTAAAAATGAAATAAATTCCCATTCCTCGTGGAGTTATTTTCCTGCACCCCTAAAAATACATTATACCGATTGTTCAGATTTTATAAGTCTGAATCCAAATCTAGAAAAAACCTTGTTTCATTGGAATATAAATTAGACTTAAATCAAAAATCTGGATGTACTACATTTTTAAACACATTTGAGACAGCATAAAAATCCAGTAAAGTGATCCCGGCAGCTGATGTACCGTAGGTTACAGTTAGTAACTTGTAATGCTTTAATGGTTTCTCTGGTGAAGAACGCCAAATTATTCGCTGATAGTCGGTGTGGTTTGGAGTAACGTAAATCTGCCGAAACATTTTCTCTATATCCCCGAATATAACAAAACCATGACGACAACTTCGAAGGCAAATAGTGAAAATATCGTGCTGAATAGTAGGGCCAACAAGAAGAAGCTCGTTGAGAGAAGATTTTTCAGAATTTTGAGGCATGGCTGAACCATCAAAAACCACCCTTAATTTGGTGGTAGAACTATCAGATTTTACTACGGCGTGATGAGGAAAATAATAACTTCCCGAAGACTCTGTCACAACTTCATGCTGGGGTATTTCCACCATATGTCCTAACGCGAGATACTCATTTATAAGGTCAGTGTATTGGGCTTTCAAATCAGGATTGGTTAAAAATCTGCGCTCCATAGAACGCAATCTATTAAGAGCAATGCCAAAAGAGTTGCAGAGTTTTGAACTATAATTCGCTTTGAACGGCAACTCAACTATGTAACGTCCATCAGTGGTTATGGGTTGTAACAAAATGTTCCTCAGCTTTTTCTTCCTCAATTGAAAGAATTGGTTGCCAATTGACCTCTTCCAAGAGCCAAAATCGTTCGATGTTACACTCTTGCAAAAAGTCAAGTTGGGTACAAAAAGTCTTAACTTCAGAACTGCTGAACGCGCGTTCTTGTTCAATGCTACCTGCTACTACCCACCCAAACATCGTAAAAATACAATTAGCAAGTGCATTTTCAGTTGGAGTGGAAGGTACCTTGATGATATCAAATACCCTATCGGCACCTATCAAGCAATCAATTGGACCAAGCTTATTGAAATTAGGATCAATATTCAAGCGAAAGGTATGATTCTATATTTCGAACAGCGAGTGGGGCAGGTGGAAGCAATTAAGTTAGTTCCGAGATGACGTAGCAGTTAACTTCAATATTGGAAGTATCGTAACGAGAGAATAAGTTCAGATTACCAAACCATTCGTAACACCGGCACAAGTAGACCCAACACCCATTATAGGAATTCGCGACGGTTCTCGTAATAATCCCAAACGTTGGACGACCTGCTCTGTAACGAAAGAGACTTGCGATCCTGTATCCAATAACACGCGAATTTTATGAGGAGTTCCATATTTATCATGAACAATGACGACAGCAGTCGGAAGTAGAGTAGAAAAATGACGAGATGGTTCCAATGTATTACAATCAACGTTTATAGGTTCAGATGTGCTATTTGACGATGAAGGACCAATGGAACCAGTTGGAGCTAGTAAGATGAACCAACGTATTATGCCGTTTGTTGCACAATTTGCAGCGTAAGTACAAACGACATCTGTTTGAAGAATGGTCTGGGCAGTTAAAACAAAGCTTATTTTCTTTAGCGAAATCCCGACGAGCTTCAATAGATAGTGAAGAAAAGGATTAGCAAGAAGAAAGAAGATGATCGTCCTTACACTTGGGACAACCTGCCTTAGCTTCCACCATATGTGACCGAACACTTTTTTGAATACTACTTGCATGTTTAGAAACCGAAATATCTGACGATGCTGTTCCGCAAGCTTCAAGGCAATTACACCTATTTTGTAAAAAATCAAGAAACTCTTGAATCTTACACTCAGTATCAGAGCCTACCTTACGAGCCCATTCTTGTTTCGTTTCATAATCAAGTTTTTGTAGTAACATATAAATTATCCACGGATCTCTGGATGTAGCTTCTAACGAATTAAGACCGCGTATAATCTCATCAGCTTGATCAAAAACTTTACGAAGAAGCGCAGCACAAGGAGATTTAACCTATGGTAACGACTTGAAAGTCTGAATATATGATTGAATAATCAAGTGAGCTTTATCGTAGCGCTCCTTTAGCTTATCCCACGCTTCGATATAGTTTTTGTCCGTACACGGAGTATTTTTAAATAATTCAGCGGGTTGCTTACCGAGAAACGATTTTAAATATTGAAATTTTGAGTACCTGTGAGTGATCTATTAGTGTCAATTGTCCCTAGGAAAATATCCTTGAAACCTGGTCACTCTTTATAATCACCATTAAAAGAAGGTACGATAAGCTTTGGCAATTGAACCGATTTGGTAGTTTTTTCAGTTTCGATATTCTAAAGAAATTGCTCTTGTTGCATTGTAAGCGATTCACTAATTGAAGCAAAGTTTAAAGGCGGAGGGGATGGAGGTTCAACAACAGGACTTTTTTCGCGAATAGCACTAGTTATTGCAGCATGGGCAATAAGATACTTGCTTTCGTACTCCTCGTACTCTGGCTCAGGTTCAACGAAAGCAGGATCGGCAACAAAATCATACATTTTGTCAGAGAGATCAATAAAATCGGTCCAGGCTTCCTTAAGCCTGACTAAATGAACTTCCAGAGCAGAAAGCAAATAGATTCATCGATGCTTTCAGAAAAGGTCAATTGCATGGAAAGCAAAGCCTTTGCGCGACCGCGTCTGCCCTTAACCATATGCAGATTCATTTTTTTTTAAATGTACCAAAATGTTCTTAATTTCTTCAATTAGTATTTATGCAACACAACGGAATTAATTTACAGCTTACGAATAATAAGTTCAATGTCTAAATAGTTCTCTAATGCAACACGTGTTTGATATATATATATATATATATATAGCATATGTAAAATTTAATTAATTTAATACAGATATTGATAATAAGTTTTCATCAAAAAAAAAGCATAGAATTAAAAAAAAGGCATAAAGCATAATTAATTGGAGAGCTTAATATAAATTAAGAATTGTCTCACAATTTTAATCACTTAATTACTTTGATCGACCGCACTGCACTAGTTTTATTAATCCGGCTCGAAGGACCAATGTTTTATATTATGTGGACTGTAGTTAATTGTCTTTTATGTTAATTGTGCGTTTTGTTATAAATGTTTAATGTTTAATTCAATGTGTAATTTGTATAAAATGTATGTTAAATAAATTGTAATATTTGTGATACTTATTGTAAATTATGCTGCTGTTGGTTGCTTCTGCTTCTTGTGGTGGATGTCGTCAAAGTGAACGAGAAAATCTAAAATTCTTGTTTCCAAAGCAGAAGCAACGGCAAAATAAGAAAAATAGATAACTGTTACAACAGTTGCTTTTAAACAATTTAAGAGAGAGAATTATCATAGGGTATTACATTTAATGTTTGTAAGTTGCAATGAAATTAAAACTGTTATACAAAATATAGGAGTCAAATTTTGTTGTAAGATATACAAATAAGTTTAAATGAGATATTTATGATATTGTTTCAGAACAAATATTTTTTTTTAAAACATCTCTTTGCATGCAAAAGTCAACTTCACTGCATACAGAATTGAAAAGTTTCAAAGAGAGGGTAATGGGTTCATTAACTTCATAATTATTTCTATGAAAAGGTACATAAAACAAGTCTTCACTGTTTCTAAGATGTCTTTCGGGGACATACAAGAGTATAAGAGAAAGCAAATCACTCGAACCAATCCGATTGTCAAAAACATCTTTTGCAAATAAAAAAATTGAGAGTTTCTACGGCATTAAAGTGTTTTCAAATCAATAAGAGCGGATCTGGATTTATAATCAGGCATTTGATCTGAATTTTTTCTGTATCCTTTCAATTCTCAATATACTGTTTTCATAGAAAGAAGACCAAATTACACTACAATATTTTAAAAACGGCAAATGCAAAACCAAAGACATAAATAAAGTCTTAAAAAGAGTTTAAACATCTTGAAATTCGTTAGTGTTTCGCTTTAAAAACCCAAGCATAGAACTTCCTTTTGCAACAACAAAATCAATGTGATCTTTAAATTCGATTTATTTATCAAAAATTACTCCAGGATCTTTGATCAACTCTACTCTCGAAAGGCTTTGATCATTAAACTTATAAATCAAAATTAAAGAATAAAACAGATCTTGAAGCACTAAATATTTTACATTTCGTAAAATTTAGTTGAATATGATTGTGTTAAGAGTAAACACGTCCGAACACTTTAACTTCATTCACAAGACTCACTAGTCAACCTCGACATTCGTCAAGTTCCCAAGTTGGGTCATGCACTGTCAAATGCAGACTTAGCACTTCCCGGTCGTTTACCTCTTGTGCCAATTGCAAAGGTGAACAACATTGCTGTGTATGCTTTTGCATGGGACAGCAATATAGTTTCGACTTAGTGCAATGGCTTGAGTGAGTTCAACTCAGGTTGTGTCAAGTCATCCAAATGCAGGGCACAACATTCCTCCCCCCTATGGGGAAGTTTTCGACTTGAAGGGCTGACTTAGCTTATCTAGCTTTATTTAATATCATAATTTTACCTTAATCTAACAATTTGGTTTTTTAACATACGTCTTAACTCAACATGATGTTTCTTAAGTTAAAAACTAATTATTTTACAAATATTTGTTCGCATTAGAAATGTTCTTACAAATAAACAGAATAATCCGATAAGTAAATGAATATAATAAAAATCTGTTGATGCTAGATAATTATTAAATTATTCGCATGATGAAGTACGCACTCATTTTTTATATTGCGGATTTTAATATCATTTTATAATGGTATTTGAATTTTTTTTTTTTTAATGGTAATATAGTTTTATAGTTTTACAATATTATTTACAAAAGTATGTTTTTTTTTTTTTTTTTTTATCTATATACATATAGTTTTACGATATTATAACTATTAAAATTAAAATTTAAAAAGTTTTTTAAGTTTTCTTTTATATACGAAGGTATATGTAAATTTGCTTAGATTAACAATATAATATGGTCCCTTCTCTCCTTTTATTAATTTTAGTTAAATTAATTTAATTATTAATTTATTAAATTTACTTATTAATTTCAGTTTTGCACAAACGTCTTCATCATTTTATTATAATTATTTAAATTTAAACTCGGGCAAATGTTACTCCTCTTGTTGACTTTCTCGATGAAGCTGCTCGTACCGGAATGGCATCTGTCTCGGCGGCATCAGATTCAACGGGGACGATATTGGTGATATTTGTGGAGAGACTAATAGGTTCAGCAGTGCTTGTCGTTGATTTGTTGAGGTAGAAACGTCTGTACAAGAAGTTTGCAAAGAGTGCTGCTACAACCACTGCCATGATGGTTATAAAAGAAAAACGGTGTAACTCCAATTCCCATTTTTGGCTGATAAAACTATTGTTGTTTTTTATTTGGTTAGCTTCCGTTTTTAGATCTTCTAAGGATTTCTTGCCTTCAGCCAAACTTGCTAGCAGATCGCTGTGACTCCCTATTGATAGGAGTGGTCGATGTTTACTAGTTCCAACAGTCAAATTGCCATATTCCATTCGCAAGGCTGCGGTCAAAACTGTATGGTTGACACTCGGTTGATTTATTTCAATTTTGGATGTTCGTACCTGCTCGTATGGTAAACGCAGTTCTTTCGTACTTACTTCACAATGGTTTAGGATGTGAATGATTCCGAACCCAATGAGCTTTGGAGCGTAGAGATTTCCATTACAGTTCATGCTTAGGATAATTGGTTCTTTGATATTGAACAGCCACTGGTTTCTGGTGGACATCTTCGTGATCACTCCTTTGTTAGATGGCGAGGCAACGTATTTGCAGTTGATGTCTGACGTAATGGAATGTTGTAACAGTTCCACTAAACAATCAGTGCTTCCACTAGTATAAAATGGTTTAGTATGCTTGCACACTTTTATCGCAAATGAGGAGTTGTACATGACATCCGTACATTGCTCCAAATCAGTTTGCGACATACTCACAAATAAAGAGTGATCTTCTGCTTCAGCGATGTATTCAGTTTTGACATCTAAAACTAGATCCCAGTGACTGTTAAGTTTTGTTTGGACCGGATACATCCTGTATATAAAGAACATGGTGGCTTCGGGTAATGGGACTGTTATTTTTACAAAGATTGCTCCTTCTTGACAGTAGGTCAACAGCTGGACTGCCTGGTGTAATGCGGCTGGGTTTTGGAAAACCCCTTTTATGGTTGAACTTTTCAGCAATGATGTTATATTTTCTGCGTCCAGAATGAAAGGGTGAAGTTTGTTTTGGTACAAGTCATCAAGGACGGATAGTTCAGTTGACTGGTGGTTTTGAACTTCGAGCAACTTCGAAATAACTAACGAAATCAACCCGTTTATCTCCAGTTGAGCTCTTGTCATTGCCATTTCCCTGAGCGTAACTGATGAAAAGTTTTCAAAATTGATCGTTATGTTGTCAAGGGTTTTCCCAATTTTCTCAACTTCTGCTGCTAAAGTTTTGACTGGCTTACTGAGCCTATCAAAGTTGGAACTCGCAACAGTTATTTGTTTTTTTAATAGATTGAATGTTTCGTTCTCGTTCTCATTCAAAATCTGGAGCTGATTATATACCTTACGCGAATCTTCACTGTCCATCGTTCCAAAAGCCCAATGAAAAAAGTTTCCGATTGTTTCTATAGCCCTTTTGTTTCTTCGGTAAGAAATCATGTGCTTTAGGCGAACGTTATTTTGTCGGAGATTCCTTATGATCACTTCTATTTCGCTTGTTCTTAATTTGCAACTTTCTTGAAATGACGACTCCAACGACACGCATAATTGTTTAATTTTGACATCACACATGTCAGCGAAGCTTAGCACTGCAGAATAGTCCATCGGTGTCACTTTGGTAAATATCGTCCACGTATTTCGATAAAATACTGCGTTTTCAACTTTTTCAAATAGCGCCGGTGTAATTGGTAGGTCTTCAATTTGATAAGGCGTTGAAGAGCCAGTTGATATTAAAACATTTGCCACGAGATGAATAAAAACTAGTCTAACTATTAATAATATAAACATTTTGGAAAAATAAAGATAATTTAGTTTTGTAATGAGAGAAAGGTTTATCGATAATATTTTTTATTTTAATTTTAAAATTAGTTTTTTTTTTCTTCAGTTATCTGAGTCGCCTGAAAATAAAGAAATTTTAATTATTATTTAATATTAGTAAATTTGATGATGTCTTATGAATATATATTTAGGTATGGAAGAGCTTGAGTTGGTTGTTGTGTACTCTTTTTATTTTTCTACCTACTTGTATGTTTGTATTCACATTTCCACTAACAGATAACACCTCATAGGGTCCCAACCAAATAGGTGAGAATTTGTTCTTCCTAGTAGGGTTTTTTAACATGACCTTTTCTCCTACTGCAAATGTGATAGGGTTAGTTTGATTGTCATACTGCTGTTTTGATTTCCGTTTGGCTTGGTCTAAATTATTCCTCGCAAGTTCGTGTGACCTCTGTAACATGTGTTTAAGAAGTTTCGGATATTCTTCAGCATTGTACAAAGGAGTCGGAGTTCTTTTCAAGTTTGTGGGCATTTCGAATTCAAAACCAAACAAACTTTTTGTCGGAGTCAGTTTAGTAGCTGTATGCACAGTGTTATTGTGGACATGCATCGCCTGTCTCAACCATTGGTCCCAGCACCGATCGTCATTGTCAACGAAACTCCTTAGATATTCCGCTAAGGGTCTGTGACTGCGTTCTAGTGAACCATTGGCTTGCGGGTGATAGGTGGTAGTATGGACTTTCTTTATTCCCAGAAGTTTACATGTTTCAGAAAACAACTTAGAAGTAAAGTTAGTACCATTGTCAGTGACAAGTAATTTCGGAATGTGGAACCTTGTGACAATTTCCTCGTAAAAAGCTTTTGCTACAGTAGACGCTTCGGCATCAGGGATAGCCACACATGTCATATATTTCGTCAGATCATCTTGAAATGTTAAAATATATCTATTGCCAGAATGCGTTAATGGGAGAACACCAACCATATCCATGTATACTTTGTCGAAAGGCAGCATTGGGGTGTCTGTCAAAACCATTGGCATTTTGGTCAATTTGCCATATTTATTCCTTTGGCATTTTTCACAGTTCCTGATATAATTGGCAATGTCCTTTTGCATATTTTTCCACCTAAACTGACGACGAATACGTTCACAGGTCTTTTTCATTCCCTGATGACCTCCAAGTGGAGAATCATGAAAATCGCGTAGTATAGTTTGTATGTCGGATGGTTCCTTTAAGACTTCGATTGCCGGATGTTGATTTCGGTTTGTAGCTGTGGATTCTTCATGACTTCTTTTATTGTCATGTACAGGCTTTATAACATCCTCATTTTGTTTTGTCTTACTCCTTGTCTGAACGATTTTTATTTCATCTTGCGTGAATTCATTAGCTGCGTCTGTTTTATGCATTATCTTGCAGTCATATTTTGACAGTTTGCGGTTGAATCTTATGAATCTTATAAGACGATTTTCATCAGCCTGGCGTGGGATTCTACTTAGAGCATCAGCGTTAGTATTCTGTTTGCCAGCTTTGTGTATGATCTTATAATCATACTCAGACAATTTGTGGTGGAATCTTATAAGTCGAGTAGTGGGATCCTTCACATTAAATACACCTATGAGAGGGCGGTGGTCTGTGTAAACAATAAACTGACGCCCTAACAGATACGTGCGGAAATGTTTGGTGGCCCAGACAATTGCCAAAAGTTCCTTTTCTATTGTGGAATAATTTGTTTCTGCACTATTTAAGGAACGGCTTGCATATGCTATAGGCTTGTCTTCTCCAACTTTACCTTGAGATAAGACGGCACCTAAAGCTTCGTTGCTAGCGTCTGTAGTAAAGATAAATGGTTTAGAAAAATCGGGGTATGTCAAAATAGGAGGTGATGAAATTGCGTTTTTAAGGAAATCAAATGAAACTTGACAATTTTTTGACCAAACAAATTTACTATCTTTTTTCAGAAGGTTATTGATTGGTGTAACCTTTTCCGAAAAGTTTGGGATAAATTTTCTATAGTAATTTGCAAGACCCAAAAATGACTGCACTTGTTTGACAGTCGTGGGAACGGGAAATTCTGACACGCATCTTGTCTTGGCTGGATCTGGAAGCGCACCAATTTCGGAGCATATGTGACCTAGATAGGTTATTTCACCACACAAGAAATTACATTTTTCGGTATT
This sequence comes from Baccha elongata, assembly GCA_951217065.1. Lineage (NCBI taxonomy): Eukaryota > Metazoa > Arthropoda > Insecta > Diptera > Syrphidae > Baccha > Baccha elongata. The sequence continues at coordinate 89,577 of CATNUY010000114.1, forward strand.
AAGTTTTAGGTTGTATTGCCTCAACCTATCGAAAACTTTTGATAATTTCCTATTATGCTGTTCCAGAGTCCGTCCATAGATGACGATGTCATCCAAATAGACGAAACAATCTGTGCCATGTAGACCAGTCAAAATATGGTTCATTATTCTTTGGAAAGTTGCAGGTGCACCAGTCAGACCAAAAGGCATACGCTTAAACTCGTAGTGTCCTTTACTGGTGCTGAAAGCAGTTTTTGGTCGATCGACTGGATTTATTAAAACCTGGTGATAACCACTTGCCAAATCTAATGTGCTAAAAAATTGACTGTGACCTAACTGATCCAGAATTTCCTCTATCCTAGGGAGGGGAAATGCATCTTTTATCGTTGCATCGTTAAGTTTTCTAAAATCAACTACAACCCTCCACCTTTTTTGACCATCGTTAGCAGGTTTTTTGGGTACGATCAACAAGGGAGAATTCCATGGAGATTTGCTTGGGGAAATAATGTTTTGGCTTAACATTTCTTCGATTTGCCTTTCCATTTCCTTTTTATGGATTTCGGGAGTCCTATATTGCTTTTGATTTATAGGCGCTTGATCCGGTTTAGTAGGAATACTATGAGTAAGGACGGAAGTGTGTGTGAGCAGATCACCTTCAACCATAAAGACATCATTGTACTGTTTGCAAAGATGTATCATAGTATCTTTTTCTTCATCCTTTATAGCATTGCCGAACTTTAAGGAATCCAAAAGAATGTTCATTCTTTCACCATTCTCACCGCTCGCGTTTCTCGAAACTGCAACCTTTTTAAATTTTGTTAATGCAATTTGTTTTTTATGTAAGCTTTTGAGTCCCAATGTGATCACTTTTTTTTTTATTACTGTCTAGAAAGGTAATTTCTTTTGAGACAGCATCAATGACAGTGCGATTCCACAATGAATCGCGGCCTAAAATGCCGTCTACAGATAATTCACTAAGATCGCTCACCACATTCCATTTGGTATAGTATTTTTTGGGAAAAGATAAGCTGGTTTTAAATGTACCCAACGTTGTATCTACCCCACCAAATATCCCACCTAATTGTTTTTTGTCGCATTTGTTTATTTCATTGGCATGCCTTAAACAACTTTTCTTAAGTAGACTGCAATCTGCACCGGTATCAACAAGTACCAACACTTTTCCACCGTTGGCTGAGGTCATTGGCAATTCGACATAAACGTCGTGCTTGCAAACATATTTAAAATGAAACATACGTTTTTTAGAAATTTTAAAATAATTTGATACATAAGCACAAGCCATTACCTTACTTAACCAGCTATTCCAACAAAAAATAACAAAACTTTCAAACAAAATACAAGTGTCTATAAACTTGCTTACGAGTTCCTGACCTGGGTTAATTTTTGAGCATGTGTTCAATGCACTTTTATCAACTCTATCCGTAGGAGCATTTGAGAAATTATCTGCCTGTAGTTTAATTTTACTACGAACAGGCGGCAGTTTTTTAAATTGTTTCTTATTACTCTCTGACGTCGTCAGTTTTTCGTACTCGCTGAAATAATTTTGTTGTTGGTTTTTGTTAAAAGGTGGTTGCAATTTTGGTCGTATCTTATTATTATTTTTTTTTACAAAATAATTTTTGCATACACAAAACAGTTGTATAATATGATACCCAAAGCTTGTTAATATTTGAATGAAAGACCGAAACTTACCTACACTGTTTGGCACACGTTTAACGCGTTGAAAGTTGAAAAATTTTTTCACTAGCATTTTTTGTTGCTCAATTTGTGGTTTAGGTAAGGTGGAATCAATTTTCAATGCTGGGTCGAAGGAAAGTTCATTGGGCTCGGCTATCACATTTAATTGCTGTGGTTTATCGCCCAACTTTGAACTTTTCTTCGATTTCAAAGTTTTATTATATAATCGTAAAGAATTATTATCTAAAAGTTTTGTTTTTTTAGAGTGCGTTTTTGTTTTCATGGAGTGATCAGTTTTAGGGGCACAGTTTATTGGTTTAAACTGACCCCCGGGCCGTTTCCCGATTGATCTTTCAGATAGTTTTTCTTTGAAAAACAATCGTCCTCCACGTGCCCCACCCTGGAACACCACTTGCATTTGCTTCTGGGCTTTTTATTCGTTGTCCGCATTGCTCGTATTTGTGAGTTGGGACAACTGTTTTTACTATGCCCATAGGCCTCGCAAGTGTCGCAGTATGGCGTATTTTTCCGCACACGACAGTCAACGTAGGTGTGGTTTTGTTTTCCACAGAATCCACATGTTGCTATTGGATTTATTTCCTTATTTGGCTGTCTCGAGCTGGGGTGGGGGGAGTCTTGAATACTATATTATGTAGGTGGTGAGTAAGCTCTATATGGAACCTGTTGATTGAGAGTGAGAGGTGGGTTGACAGAAAAAGGAAAAATGTTCGAGGGAGGTAGAAAATTTCTTTCAACGTTTGGGAAATTCCCATACGAAACACCGATGCCTTGGTTTAGATGGTTGTAATTAGCGCTGCCAGATGGTAGATAATTATGGTATGGGTTAATATTATTTGTTAACCCATACTGGGGTCGCAATAACAGAGCAGTTTTAAGGGCCACGTCCGTGAGTTTTTTCAGATCACTCTCGTTGGTTGTGAGCATGAACTGACGCAACGAAGGGTCAAAAAGACCCATTTTGAATACATTTATGACCGATGTTTCCAATTCGGAAACCAAAGCCACTGATTCGTTGGACTTGTATCGGGAAGCAATTATTTCCTTAGCCTTTGTTTGTAAATACAACAACCGTCGGCTGAAGGCTAGGATGTCTTCAGCTGGATGTTGTTGCGATTGTTTTATTTCAAACATTACGCTGTCTAAGGTATTAATAGACAAATATGCCGTTTTAATAACCGCTTCCAGCTGGCTAAAAGTCATTGAAGCATTCGTTCGCACTAGCTCGAATGCATCACCCACCAACTTCGTTGTGACCAGAGATATAAAAATAGCTTCACCTTCTGGTGCAATGCATTTAAGGCCTAGCTGGCAGGCATTTAAAAACTCATGTACTTTAGAACACAACTCCGGTGTTTTTTCTCCCGAAAACTGAGGTACCAATCGTGCCACTATCTTTGAAATATTTTCGAAACTCATTTTGGTATCTCTATTCCTAAGCGGAGTGCTCGTTGACGGAACGTTAGGTATCTTTAGTGGTTCCGTGGTAATAATTGGTGTCTGTACTCCTCTGCTAATTGTTGATATTTTTGTTTTTGCTAATGGTGTGATAGGTGACGATATAGTGAGGGATGGCAATAATTCTTTTTGGCAACTAGGATTTGGAGAATATTTAATTTTTTCTCTTAAATCCTTTTGGGCGGATAAACTTTTATCTAGCTCGCTCACTAGTTCGTTTACCTGTTGGTCGGCTTCTTCTGCAGTTTTAAGTAACTGTTTTTCTGCCTCCTTTCGCAACTGTTCACTTTTTTCTAGCTGCTTTTTTAGAAGTGTGCCTTCCTTGGCGTGTCTTACTTGAAAATCGTGTACCGCTTTGATGTATTCTGTCAGAATCGCGTCTGTCGTTTCAACACGCGTGTTCTGACCCCACTGCGAACTTATATTTTGCCTCACCAGCTGGTAAACTTCAGGCTTTAAAATGCTCTTAAGTTCAAACAATAAGCAATCGTTGACTTCCTTTATTTGCCTTTTTTGCTCTTTTCTCTGGCTTTTTAAGTGTTCGTTTTCTTCTATTAGCTCGTTTAGTCTACTTTCGATATCACTTTCAGCCATTAACAATTTCAAGGTAGGTATACAAAACAAAAATATTCAAACTTTTCAGCGCGTTAGAATTATTATAGACATAATTTATACTGCCAACAAATAAACAAAACAAATAAAAATTTTAAAAGCTATACTTACCTGTTTCCTTTATTGCACGTTGGTCGTTGGTATCATTCACATATATTGTCTTTCTTTTTCCTTCCTTTTTTTTTTCTCAAGTCTTTTCAATTATTACTCACTGATTTGTTTTATTTTTTTTTTTTTAATTGTCTTTTAATTATTACTCACTGATTTGTTTTTGTTTTGTATTTTTTCGTCTTTTCAATTCACTACACTCTCTATACCTATTATAGATATCTTAAAGACGATAGATTGTTTAGTTTAGTTGTTTGTAGTTTTTTTTTTTTTTTTTTTTTTTTTTTTTTTTTTTTTTTTAATTTTATAAACTATTATAAACTCATATGAGCAAGCTTAACCGTATTGTATTGTATTTTTTTTTTTTCAATCGCGTATGATCGCTTATCGACTGCGCCAAATGTTAAGAGTAAACACGTCCGAACACTTTAACTTCATTCACAAGACTCACTAGTCAACCTCGACATTCGTCAAGTTCCCAAGTTGGGTCATGCACTGTCAAATGCAGACTTAGCACTTTCCGGTTGTTTACCTCTTGTGCCAATTGCAAAGGTGAACAACATTGCTGTGTATGCTTTTGCATGGGACAGCAATATAGTTTCGACACAGTGCAATGGCTTGAGTGAGTTCAACTCAGGTTGTGTCAAGTCATCCAAATGCAGGGCACAACAATTGCACTCACACCATTTTAAGAAATTTTTAATGTCCTGTTGCAGCAGATAACAATCTATAAGAGAAGATACATCAACAATAGATACATAGATAATTTTTATTGTTTCAACGAAAACAATTTTTTTTCTTAAGTCATTGCACAGCACAGAGATATGATAACAATTTTATCTTACTACTGAAAATCAATCAAGGATTAGGGAGGAGCATGTTACGTTTAATATTTTATATTGAAGGAAAAATGGTTTAATAAAAACCTTCATTTGAGTTATTTTTATAGTTATTATGTGTATATATGTATCACAGGCAAAATATATAAATAAGTATTAATAAATAAATAAATATTTAAACAAATAAATAAATAAATAATTTAACGAATAAATAGCAATAATATAAATAAATAAATACACAATTGAATAATAAATAGATTAACAAATAAAACAAACAAAAACATAAATTAATAGATAGCTAATTAAATCAATAAATAATATCACAGATAGTACTTAAATCTAATAAATACATATACATACATAAATAAATATATATAAATAAATCGTGTATGAAAATACGTAAATAAATTAACATAAATAACATTAAAAATATGACATAAGAAATACGAATATATGGATAAAGGTTAAATATTTGATATTTTATTTTATTCAATTTTACCTTCTATTTTTAATATTTTTGTTTGTTAATGTAATTTTTGAGTTGAAAAATGCCAGGGAAATCGAATAATCATTTTTAAAATTTCGATTTGCATTATTTGAAGTTTATTCCTGTGAGTTTTAGCACAATCCCCCCAAACAGGCGATCCGTATAATAATATATCTTGAAAGACGACTTTAAAAATAATCAATTTGTTATGTTCACTAAGTAATGACATGCGGTTTATAAGCGGGTATAACAGGTTGATACTAAAATTTAGTTTATTAAGTGTCATTTTTGTGTGTTCCCTAAAAGTCAGCTTCTTGTCTAAGTACACTCCTAAGTACTTGACAAAGTTAACCCATGGGATATCACAGTTATCAATATTTGAGTTACAGCTGGGTAAGAAACAATGCTTTCTTTTTCTAGTAAAAAAGATAGCTTGACTATTGCCTGCATTTAATTTAATTTTCGAGTGCTTATAATACTCAAAAATAATTTCAAGAGCATTTTGAAAATTGCTTATTATATTTGTTGGATGTTCGTCAGACGAGTATATCGCAATATCATCTGCGTACATACCAAATTCAACATCAACAAATATTTAAACATTATCGGCATACATCAAGCACATGCAATGCTTAAGTATGGCTGGAAAATCATTTAGGAAAATAATGAAGAGAATTATCCTTGCTGTAGACCCGATAACACCGTAATCGAATTTGAAAAATGCCCATCAATGTGTACCACTTGGTGTCTACCTTACAAATAAGAGCGCAACCATTTAATGAAAATATTATTAAAACCTAACATTTAACATTTTAACGTTAGGTTAAAATAAAATATTGCAAAGAAAATTGGAAAAAAGAATTTAACTATTTTTTTTTGTTCAACAAATTAGTCAAACGAATTTCACAGTCGTTTAAAGGAAGGTAACTTACCACATGAGAAAATTCGTGCGAGCAAATCATATCCTTTATTATGTTGAGAAGAATTAATTAGTAAATCAAAAATATGTCTTCTATTAAATTGGATCTTCTTGACTTGAGCACCACGAAGATATTCTTCGGCTTAAAAAAGGTCTTTTTCCTAATTTTTCTGTACCGAGTAAACTCTGAGTCAAATCAAGACTATCTGCCACCAATTTTTTGTACCGTAGTATCTTATCACAGTCAAATCGTTCTGTGAAGAGCTCTGAAATAGCTGTGAAGCTATAAGACAGAAATTATGGGAAAACTGCAATTTAAAATTTCATAGATTGTACTTTATATTGATTTGTAATTGTTTAGTTCTCAATTTATTCCCTAAAAAATTGATTTTTAGACTTTCCTATTCGAAGCTAAAAAAATTCTTAATCTGCTAAAATCAACGTTTCTCTATGTTTATCACTTGGCACAGATATAAATGTATCACTTGGCACATATATATAAGTATTAATATACGTAGAAAACCCAAAAAATATTTTTTTCTAGTACAAAGTAGCTTTTCTTATTTCTGGAAAACTAAGACACATTTTGGGACCGGGTTTTTTTTATTGCACAGACAATTAATAAGAATATTAAATACCGGAAAAAAAATTGCATTTTATAAAGCAAAATTTTGCAAAAATTCAATAAAATTTTTTTTTTTTAATTTTGACTTTGAAGATTTATTTCTAAAAAAATTATTTATTGAAACAACATTAAACAAACATTAAATTAAGGAGTGGTGTTTAAGGTTTCATAAAAGCTTTCTCTTATCGTATGTGCTTTCGTTAATTTTTGGTAAATTGTTAAGCATTTTAAGTCAACTTTTTAACTGCCGCCTGAATGTGGGGTGATAGACCCCCCTTCATACGTCCTTCAGACGTCGTCGCAGAAAGCGGAGCAGAGCGCCTTCGGTTCAGTAGGGCTGTGTCCGAAAGGGACCAGATAGATAGATTAGACCAAAATCGCCAGTTCTGGTGGTTGAATCATATGTAAAATAACAAATAAAATTTAAAAAATAAATAATAATAAAAGTTCACTTATTGAGTTTATTGCCTTGGTTTGACTTGCGCAGGTTTAGGCGTGTCCTTGGCTTTAAAAGTAGGTTAGCACAAAACAATCATGGTGGCACTAAAAAGAAAAAAAAACCGTTGCTGTGGCTGTTCTAGTCTTAAGTTATTTTAAGTAGTTTTAAGTGTAGCTTTAAGTTTTATAAAAAATAAAAAAATGATACATATAATAAGTTTTTTCATAATTTTCTTATTTTTAAGTAATAAATGAATTTTGAGAATATTTAAGCTAGGTACGCCGAAAGGCAATAATTTTAAGTTGGTTATGGTATAATTTAGAGCGCTCGCATAGGGCCAGTAAGTTAGTTAAGTTAATATGTAAGCTAGTTGTTAAGGTTTTTGTCTAGCAAGTAAGTAGTTATAAGAAAATTGAAATATAAAAACTGAATATACAAAAAAAAAACCCCCTTCATACTTATTTTTTCATACGATGGTTTTCTTCTCTTTACACAATTTACTTGCTTTAGCCTATGTGTGCATGTTATGGGAAGCCCCACAACTGACTAAGTAGAAATTTTTTTTACTGCTACTTTTTAATAGGTACTAACACTAAAAAATGCTGTATCTTTTCTTGAACGAAATTTATTTCTCTACAACTTTTAGATTCACAACTTTGTGTTTAAAAAATGTGGAAAAAAGTCCCAACAAGAAATTTGGCGAAAAACCATATTTTTGGAATTTTGCATCTTTTTCAAGAGAGGATATTTCAAAGACGGTTCTGTTTTGCAAAATAATGTATGGTAACAAATTGTAGGAATTTTTATCAGCTGCATTTTCCGTCCTAATTTGTTTTGTACGACGCATCGTGTCTTCGAGATATGCTGATGCCAACGTGAAAATATCTCTTTTAACCACGCCCCCAGCCACCGCGGCACTCCAATCACCAGGAATTTTTCATTACGATTATTACCTCCCCCCCTTACACATTCCCTAAAAAAATTGGAACTACACGAATTTTTTGGTTTATTTGCATTGGTGCAGTTAGCCAATAGCCAGACGTTTTGTGAACTCAAAACAATTATTTTTGGTTTAAAAGTTTTGTAGTTACAAAAATCCTTTATTAATATAAATAATCTTATCAATATGGATTTTAAATAAAGATATAATTCATTTTACTTACATCTGTCTTGAAATAAGTCTTAATTCTTTTTTTCTTGATCTATTCAGCTAATAGTATTCAATGGATAATTTTTTACTTCTAAAAATGGTATCTCAGACCGGATATGCAACATGTTTAGTACTTGTAAATGCAAAGAAAAGTTGTTATAAGGTGGATAGACTAGTTCTAAAGACTTAATGAGTTTTCACATGACGTTTACACATGACTTCTGCCAACAATTTGTCTTTTCAGGCTTAGTTTGACTGGACTATAAACAAAGTTTAATATTTAATTTATGTTAGTGCAATTTTTAAAAAAATTTTTAATACCTTGCTTACAAAAAGTTACAGTTCAAAACAGAAGAACGCATTTATCGCAAAATGTCAAAATTGTAGATACGTCGCTCGCGTCGTTTCAAGCTAACACGACAGAATAGCTTCTTATTTCAATTGTTGTCAGTAATTCGGAATAAAACATGGCAAATGTTGAACTTGGGTACATCTTTTGATATCAAAAATGAAAAGAACAAACCCTACTTAATTATGTATATTACGTTTTATTGGATTAGTACCGTTTTCGCGATTTAAAAATAAAAACTGCTCTCTTATCAATTCAATTTTTCAATTCAATTATGATTTTTATTTATCAAATTTTTCTTAAAAATAGTTTGTAAAACAAATCAATTTATAGCATGGCAATTACGCCGTCAGCCAGAGAAACAACTTTTTGTTAAAAAAAAAAATTATTCAATAACAAAAAAAAAAAAACAAATTACTTAAAAAAATAACTTGTAAAAATACAAATTCGTTTTCTAGAATATTTCATCAATAATGTTTTGTCTACATTGCAAAGCCCATCTTACATATTTATAGAGATTATAGTTCAGGCAGATCAATCCTGTTTGGGATGAAATTGAGCATTAATATCTCTGAGCTGGTTTTAAATATAAGAGAAATCAAAGTTGTTTGGTAAGCAGGGCTAAAATAATAATTATTGCGCAGGTTGTGGTTGAGATTCGCATAAATGACTCGTTGACGTGAAATCTCGGCTTGTAATTCAAAATCAGCTCTTTTCCTTTCATCAACAGCATTTATGAGGGAAGGTAACTTACCACATGAGAAAATTCGTGCGAGCAAATCATATCCTGTATTATGTTGAGAAGAATTAATTAGTAAATCAAAAATATGTCTTCTATTAAATTGGATCTTCTTGACTTGAGCACCACGAAGATATTCTTCGGCTTAAAAAAGTTCTTTTTCCTAATTTTTCTGTACCGAGTAAACTCTGAGTCAAATCAAGACTATTTTTTTTACCGTAGTATCTTATCACAGTCAAATCGTTCTGTGAAGAGCTCTGAAATAGCTGTGAAGCTATAAGACAGAAATTATGGGAAAACTGCAATTTAAAATTTCATAGATTGTACTTGATATTGATTTGTAATTGTTTAGTTCTCAATTTATTCCCTAAAAAATTGATTTTTAGACTTTCCTTTTCGAAGCTAAATTTATCACAAAATGTCAAAATTGTAGATACGTCGCGTCGTTTCAAGCTAACACGACAGAATAGCTTCTTATTTCAATTGTTGTCAGTGATTCGGAATAAAACATGGCAAATGTTGAACTTGGGTACATCTTTTGATATCAAAAATGAAAAGAACAAACCCTACTTAATTATGGGGTGCCGTGAAATAACGCCGAGCGAAATAACGCCAAATTCCGAAATTCGGCCTTATTTCGCTTTATGAAAGCGAAATAACGACGAATTTTGGAATTAGGCGTTATTTCGCTTTCATAAAGTGAAATAAAGCCGACCATTGCTTGTGAAATAAAGCCGAATTCCGAATTTTAAACTATTATTTTTTCAAATTCTAAATTTGTAATTTAATGGTAAATATAATGGACGAAAACTTTTGCCATAATTTTGCGGAAACATAATTATTATTTTTTTAAATCCTTTATAGAAATTCCGAAAACTATCCCTTCCTAAAACCTTCACAGATTTCATACACAAAAACTGATTCACCAAAACTAGCCATTTAACCGATGCGCATCACTCTTTATCAACTAATGAAATGATTCCACTTCAAGTTACAACCAACAAACATTGATTTCGGTACATTTTCAAGGAAAGCAGGGAACCTATATCTGAATGTCTTTATAAATTATTAAAAGCGAAATAAGGCCGACACATGGAAATTCGGCGTTATTTCGCTTTCATAAAGCGAAATAAGGCCGAATTTCGGAATTCGGCGTTATTTCGCTCGGCGTTATTTCACGGCACCCTTAATTATGTATATTACGTTTTATTGGATTAGTACCGTTTTCGCGATTTAAAAATAAAAACCGCTCTCTTATCAATTCAATTTTTCAATTCAATTATGATTTTTATTTATCAAATGTTTCTTAAAAATAGTTTGTAAAACAAATCAATTTATAGCATGGCAATTACGCCGTCAGCCAGAGAGACAACTTTTTGTTAAGAAAAAAAAAATTACTCAATAACAAAAAAAAAAAAACAAATTACTTAAAAAAACTAACTTGTAAAAATACAAATTCGTTTTCTAGAATATTTCATCAATAATGTTTTGTCTACATTGCAAAGCCCATCTAACATATTTATAGAGATTATAGTTCAGGCAGATCAATCCTGTTCGGGATAAAATTGAGCATTAATATCTCTGAGCTGGTTTTAAATATAAGAGAAATCAAAGTTGTTTGGTAAGCAGGGCTAAAATAATAATTATTGCGCAGGTTGTGGTTGAGATTCGCATAAATGACTCGTTGACGTGAAATCTCGGCTTGTAATTCAAAATCAGCTCTTTTCCTTTCATCAACAGCATTTATGAGGGCATATAGTTTACTTTTCCAAGAGTCCCAGTTGTTGGCTTGCAGAGCAAGGGAATGATTGCAATACTCCGCCAGGCGTTTCCACTCTGCCATCCATGAATTTAGCTAGTGCTAATTTTCTTTGGTAATCTATTATCTTCGAGTTTAAGTGTTTTAAGTACATAGTCAACTTGCATTTTGAACGTTGAAATAAATAAAGGAGAAAGGCCAGTTTCCAATAGGAGTATGTGGTTTGGTGTCGTTACGGGTAACTTGAAAGTTCTCTTCAGAAAGAATCGTAAGAGTTTTTCCACTTCCGAAAATTCCTTGTGACCCCAGATTTGAGCTGAATAAAGCATGATTGCTTGCGCCGTTGCCTGAAATACTCTATATTTCGATGCTGAGCTTAGCTCCTTATGTCCCATTACAGTTTTCCATGCTGCGTTCAAAGCATTTTTCGATTGAGCGAGCTTTACTTCCAGATGTTTTCTTATATTTAAATTTCTCTTAATTATCATACCTAAATAATTATATTCACTTACAACCTCAATGTTCTGGTTGGATAACTTCCACCTTTCGCTCTCTTATCTTTAAAGGCATTTCAAAAACTAAACTATTGTAACGAAATCTGTCTACAATTTTATTGTTCAATAAACAGAGCTATCTGTGACACACTAGATGGCAGCCAGCCTGACATTTTGAAAGGAGATGTTTAGTTTTTTGCAGCAAGCATCGAGGCAGTTTTTTATTTTAATGTTAAGCTAATTAACTTACACTTTAACAGACGAGTATCCGACTAAGAGAGCACTGCACTCAGCGCAACAGGTTTTGTGCAACGTGGATTTGCTGATAGTGGCATCCAAACGACTGCACTGCCTTTCGAAGAATCACCAGCACCAGCTGCAATCCCAACTGCTACGAGCTCTTCGAATTATTTAATCCAGGCCAGTCAACTGCAATCGTCGACATTTTTCCCACCAACATGCTTACCAAAAAAATCATGACCCTCGTGGTACTGCGTTGCAATCTGATCAACAGCTGCAAGCAACGTTTGAAAATATCTCCAGAAGACCCGCTTTTCATCTCATGGAATTTGATGGAAAATACCATGGGAAGAATACGAGACACATTTGCATATGGTGTCTAGGGCAAACAAATGGTCGGAACGAGATCCTGCTATTTTTCTTTCTGCTAGTCTCCGTGGTTCAGCGTTATCGTATGTGTTTGCATTGCAAACTGAAACTCTTTCCCATTACACACTTTTTATAACTGCACTTCGGAGAAGGTTTGGAGCAGCTATACAATCTGGAAATGCTTACGTAGTGTTTCGTACCAGATGTCAAAATAATGGTGAGAAACTTATCGAATTTGCAAACGATATGCAACGATTAGCTTGTTTAGTATATCCAACGTGGCATAAAGATGTTCTTGACAGTTTGTGCATTCAACAATTCCTTGACGGCATCACAGATGGGGAAGTTCAATGCAGAGTTCGTGAAAGCGTGCCCAAAACCCTTCAATGTGCTTTAGAAGTAGCCCTTCGCATTAAATCCAGTCGTATTGCATGAATGTATACAATATGGATTCATTGATTGCCCCTCGCTTAAAAGAAAATTGTACTTCCACGCACGACAGGTGCAAACCCACTTACCTGGAGTTCCGGGTATTAAGGTGGGTGAGACTCTTGAATTTGAAGTAATATCTGCTTCTCCAGTTTTTCAGGCTACTAATATCACAAAATGTCATGCTGGAAAAATTGCCGTGGATTTTAAATTACATGTACTCCGTTTGCAAGAATTTACTGTTCACTTACAGAGAATCCCCAGTCAAGAGCGTTTAAATTCACAGTTCAAACTTTTGTTCACTTCTTTAGAGGATTTAAATTCTTGCGTTTCTTCTCACTTACCTCTTCAACAAAAATAAAAGCTAATGAATTGTTGACCCGTTTTCGATCTATTTTTACCTTGAACCAAAACGAATTGGGCCGCACGAATGTGTGAGGACATTAATACGGGTAAGTCAACTCCAATAAAACACGGTCTTCCTTGGTCCAAACAATCTATAGCTTCATCCTTGATCGCCGATATGGCACGGCGAGGTATTATTCAAATAGTCCTTGGCTATCTCCGGTGGTACTCGTGGGCAAGAGAGACGAGACTTTACGTTTTGGCGCTGATTATCGTCGTGTGAATGAGGAGACTGTAAAAGATGGTTACCCTTTGCAAAGGGCTGATGCAATTGACTCAATGGCTGGAACCAAATGGTTTGCAACTATAGATCTTAAATCAGGTTATTGGCAAGTAAAGTAAAAAAAAAACTGCGTTAAGCACAGGGGATGGTCTTTGGGAGTTCATCTTTATGGTAGTTTATCCTGGGCCTATTATCTCACAACTTGGAATTTCTCCTGATCCAATCAAAACTGAAGCTGTTTCTACTTGGCCGACTCCTAAGAGCAAAAAAGAGATACAGAAATGTTTGGCTTTTTAGCAAAACTTTTTCCAAACCAGAGAAAAACTTCTGCGTGACAAGAAAAGAACTGATCGCAGTAATCAAAGCAGTTCAACACTTTAAAAGGTCCAACACGCGTTGCGTGTGTTGAGTAGTCGCTTTCAACGGAAGGCAATATTATATACACAGGCGCTTAAGAAAAGTGACCTGTTGACATCATCAACAATAACTTTAAATTCATTATCATCGGTTCTTTTAGTCATGCTAGACTATTTGTGCACAATAAGCACTTTGTGCATTTATTATTATTATTTTTTGGTCTTGTTTGGTTACGAGTGCACCTGTGCTCGTAACCTATTAATTTGCAATAACTGCAGATTTGCAGTATTTTGATTTCCTGATAATTTTAATTATTTATTATGAAATTATTATGAAATCATAAATTTATTGCCCTAGTTATGTAGGTAGCTTGTAAGAATATTTTGTATAAATAAGAATAAGAAAGAAATAAAAATTCATTATATCACTGCAATTGTACCAAGCTATTCTTTTACCCTGATGTGAGGCTGCATCAGGCAATTGTATATATAGTTAAAAAAGTCTGTGTAAGATTTACATGGTCCTTCGATCCAACGCAGGATCGCACCTACTAGTTAAAATAAAGTTAACTTGGGTCCCAAAACTCCGCAACTAAGGCAGCCAGTCAACAGTACACAGCTGCAAAGACGATCTAACCAGTGCAACAGCTGAGAAAAATCGTGCGAAGTTCACTACAGGGACCACATAAGCAATACAGTCCACTAAGAAGAGGAGAAGATCAGCAACATGAGTGATATAGACGAGATCGCATATAACCAGACTCTAATTACCGATGAAGTCCAACGATTTTGGACCAACTTTCGGAAAGATGGAGAATCCAGATACTCAGCAGAGTATTTTAAAAAGAAGCTCGAGAAGTTGGAGCAGTATTGGACAGAATTCCAGAGCAATAACGGGTTTTTGGAAAAGCAGCGCAACAGTAATCCACAGCATGAATATTTTTCCAAAAAATATTTTGAACAATTCCAAACCAAATACTTTGAAATCAGGGAAACATTCAGAGAGAAAAGTCAAGCACTCAAAGACAAATCTCAAATAAACTATCCCACAACTTGAAACACAAACAAAGCAGCAGTTACTACAAGGACCACCAAGGATTCAACAAAAGGCACAACCAATTGCCCCTATACAAGACGCATCCCAAGGATCAGGACTAGTCCTAAATCAGCAACCAAAGGAGAATTCATCAATCACAGAAGGAGATGACCTTCGCAAAAACCTCAACAATTCAATAAGGTTCAAAAGGTTGAACCTAATCAAAACCAATTTCAGACGAATAACGAGAAACCTAGACTTAAATCAGAATGCAGTCTATTTGTCATTTAAACTTGATCAAATTCAAGAATGTTGGAGAAAGCTGGTGGCGATTGACGACGAGATCATGTCGTCATTAGAAGAAAGTGATTTCGATCAGGAGTACGTCTCCAACAACGACTTCATCGAGTTGGAGCAAATATATCTACACGCATACATCCAAATCAAAGAAGCGGAACAGCTTCAACATAACCCGGAGCCAGTGACTCCACAACCCTCAACATATTGCGAAATAAAACTTCCAACCATAAACATACCTTCATTTACAGGAAAATATGAAGACTGGACATCTTTTTGGGAATTGTTTGATCGACTGATTCATCAAAACAGATCATTAAGTAACGTTGAACGGATGCAGTACTTAAAAAGCAACCTGAAGGGAGAAGCAGCTCGGATTATAAGCCACTTGTCACCTACAGCAAACAACTATACAACCGCCATAGAATTGCTAACGAAGAGATTTCAAAATCCAGCAGCTTTGGTCAACAATTACATCCAAAAACTGCTTACCTTGAAATCAGTGCGTAATGAAAATGCGTTCGACTTGAAAACAATCCTGGATACATCGAGAGAAATTTTGTATGGGATAAATAATTTAGGAGTTGACGTGAACTCTTGGGATCCACTCGTGATTCAATTAGTATGCCCAAAACTTGATCCTGATTCCCGGAAATTATATCAACAATCAAGGGAACTTCAACAGAAATTCCAAAATTAAGTGAATTTTTTGACTTCATCGAAGGCAGATTCAGGGGCTTGGAAAGCAGTCGTGATATCAATCGCGAACATCATTCTCAAAGTTCACGAGCACCAATCTCTAAAAACCATTTGACCACAATCACAAGGTCAAAATGTGTTGTATGCAGTGAGGCTCATCATTTATTCACTTGCAACAAGTTCTTGAGCATGAGTCCGAAAACCCGGCTCAATGTAGTGCAAACATCAAGGCTGTGCATCAACTGCCTGGGAGAACGACACACAACAAGAGAATGTTTGGCGAAGGGAGGTTGCAAAATATGCGCACGACAACATAACACCTTACTTCATTTCCCCCGAGGAGAGAAACCCCAAGTTTCAGCAACATCAAAAGAAGAAGCATCTACATCCACTAAAATCGCTACCACCTTTCACAGCAATAGGATGGTATTATTAGCCACAGCTATGGTCATCATATGTGTTGGAGGAAAAACTAAATTGGTAAGAGCAATAAGAGATCAAGGGTCTCAAACTTGCTTCGTTACCAAGAAATTAGCCACTCAATTAAAGGTTCCAATGATCAATTATGAGTCAAAGATTAAGGGAATCAGTGGTCATACTACAGAAATCATCGCAGCATGCCGTTTTAACATTCAGTCCATTCACGATGAAAAAGTAAACTTAGACGTTGAAGCTCTCGTAATGCCAGTTATTAAATCGAGATTGCCAGCACATCCAATAACAACAAACTACTGGGCTCACATTCAATGTTTAAAATTAGCAGACCCATGGTTCGAACAGCCAAAAGAAATTGAACTACTCATTGGATCAGATGTTTTCCCACAATTCCTGACTCAAGGACTAATTAAAGGACCACTGAATACTCCAATGTATACTAATAGTATACATTGAGTATTATAATACTCCAATAACACAAGATTTGGTTGGATATTATCAGGACCAGTACTGACTACTTCAAACCCATGGAAGAAGACAAACCCAAACATACTTACATCATTTATCAGTGTGTGCAACGAGGATGAAGACTTGAAGAAGTTTTGGGAACTGGAAGAAGTGCCAATTACAAAGATTAAATCCAGAGAAGATGAAATGTGTGAAAACCACTACAATTTGAAGCACATACGAGATGAAACTGGCCGCTACATCGTTAAACTACCATTGTTAAAGGATCGTATGGCCTTAGGCGACTCACGGAAAATGGCATTAAAACAATTTTTTACACTAGAAAAAAGATTCACAACAAACCAAAGTCTTCGACATGAATACACAAAATTCATTCGAGAATATATTAATCTTAGACACATGGAGGAGGTATCAGCAGTTACTTCGGAAAAAACATATTATCTTCCACATCATGCAGTAATAAAAGATGACAGCACCACCACTAAACTTAGAGTGGTATTTGACGCATCCGCAAAAACTACAACTGGAGAATCACTAAATAGCATCATGATGACAGGCCCTACGCTACAAAAGGATTTGTTTTCAGTACTACTTAAATGGAGATCGTATAAAATCGTTTTCACAGCTGACATTGAAAAAATGTACAACGCATTTTATGGAGAGAAAGTACCAAGGATCCAATTAAGGAATACATTCTTAAAACCGTAACATACGGCACATCATCTGCTCCGTATTTGGCAATTAAAACCTTATGTAAGCTAGCTGAAGATGAAAAACATAAATATCCACGCGCAAGCAAATTATTGCTGAAAGGATTCTATGTAGATGACTGTCTAGGAGGTGCAAACTCTCTGCAAGAATGCCGAGATCTTCAACAAGAACTAATGCCACTACTTCAACAGGGTGGATTCAACTTACGAAAATGGACGTCAAATAATTCAGCATTTATAAAATCGTTACCAAAGGAACTTATCGAAATGGAGCCAGAACACGATTTTACCAATGAAAAAACGTTTAAAATTTTGGGACTAAAATGGTGCTCAACTACTGATGAATTTCAATTTAAGGTCAACTTTGAATCATTCAACACAAAAGGAACCAAACGAGCTGTATTGAGTGATGCCGGAAAAATCTTTGATCCGTTTGGATGGTTGTCGCCAATCACTATCAAAGCAAAGATTCATATACAAAATTTATGGCTCACTGGAATCACATGGGATGAGAAGGTTCCAATTAAAATTGAAAATGAATGGAACGAATTCAAGACAAGATTATAGAAAAAGTAAGAATTCCACGATGGACACAACAAACAGAGGGTTCACAAATGGAGTTACATGGGTTTGCAGATGCATCAGAGTCAGCCTATGCAGCGGTGGTGTATCTGAAGGTTATGGAGGGCAGCTCAACTTCAGTTAATCTCATAACATCCAAGACAAAGGTGGCGCCGGTCAAGCAAGTTTTTTTGGCAAGACTAGAACTTTGCGCAGCAGCACTACTTACGAAGCTGATGAAATACATTAGAAATGAAACAAATACGAAATACACTCAAATTTATGCATGGTCAGATTCGACCATAGTATTAAACTGGTTAAAACAGCATCCAGTGAAATGGAACACATTTGTTGCAAACCGGGTTTCGTATATACAGGAACATTTTGATGGCAAATGGAGGTTTGTATCCGGAAAGGAGAATCCTGCGGATATTCCATCGAGAGGAGCATTTGGAGATACTCTAGCTGAAAATTGTACATGGTGGCATGGTCCAGAATGGCTGAAGGAAGAGAAACAAAGCTGGCCCATTGATAAATCGTTAATAGAAATTCCAGACATACCTGAAATCCGAAAATCTCACGCCTGCATGGCAACACATTGCAGCAGCTCTTCAGACAAAGACGACATATATCTTAGACTTCAACGAATAAGTGCATATTGTCTACGATTCAAAACCAATTGTCAATTAAGCAAGAGACATCAATCACTCATTATTGGTAAATTGATTATAAAGGAGCTATTTGAAGCAGAAAGGGCATTAGTGCGCGGCGCACAACAAGGTTTTGCTGAGAACTGGAAATCATTTAGCAAAATCTCATCACTTAACCCATTTATGGACGCCAATGGAATATTGCGAGTGGGAGGTCGTTTGAAACACGCTAATTTGTCAATCAATCAAAAACATCCTATGATTTTGTCATCAGCACATCCGCTGACAAAACTTATCATACAAAAGACACATAGCGACACACTTCATGGTGGAATAAAGATGACTCTAAATCACATTCGGAGGAAATTTTGGATCATCCGAGTAACAAATACGGTTAAGGCCATACTAAATCAATGCATCAGATGTTTCCGGTTCAAAGCCAAAGAATCATCTCAACTTATGGGACAGCTCCCAGAAGAAAGAGCTCGGTTTTCGAGACCATTTACACATTGTGGCATAGATTACGCAGGCCCAATCAACATACGCTGCTCCCAAATGCGAGGCATTAAGTCGCACAAGGCTTACATAGCATTGTTTGTGTGCATGGCAACAAAGGCAGTACACATTGAACTGACGTCAGATCTAACTACTGATGGATTCATGGCAGCGTTGCGGCGGATGATTAGTCGAAGAGGATCCATACATCATCTCTACAGCGACAATGGAACAAATTTTGATGGAGCAAAGAACATCATTGATTCCGTACAATCCAAACTGGCTGAAAACGCAATACATTGGCATTTCATCCCACCAGGAGCTCCACATTTTAGCGGACTCTGGGAAGCAGGTGTTAAATCGGTGAAGTATCACTTGAATCGGATCATTGGGGATCAAAAACTAACATACGAAGAGATGAACACTGTACTGATGCAGATAGAAGGATGCTTAAACTCGAGACCACTTTGTCCGTTAACAGAAAATGTTGAGGATCTTGATGCATTAACTCCAGGTCACTTCATCATTGGATCACCACTACAAGCACCACAAGATGACATCATTTTGGACCTGGCCCAAAGTAGTGTAAAAAGATGGAGTTTAATCCAAAAGATCAAAAGAGATGTGTGCAAGCGTTGGTACACAGAGTATATAAACAAAATGCAACAACGGCACAAATGAAAGCATCCAGCAAAAAATTTGGAAATCGGCCAACTTGTATTATTAAAAACTGAGCTGCTGACACCAACAAAATGGCCTCTTGGAAAAATCACACAAGTACACAGCGGAAATAATGGACTTATAAGAGTAGTAACTGTGAAAACAGAGAAAGGTACATATAAGCGACCAATATCAAAGGTATGCTTGCTTCCAAATGACGAAAATATCATCAAACCTGACACCAACACAGTGCAACAAAATGAAATAACCAACAGACCCAGAAGAAAACTAAGAGATAAAAATAAATCATCCAGCGTTGCTACATCACTAGTAATGCTGTCATTATTGGCTTCTGTCATGCCTGCGTCTACAACATATACAATCACTCATCCGGAAGCTGGACTATTTGTAGAAGGAATCGGTACAGCGAAGATTCAACGTGGCATACTACGAACAAGCGTTAAATTCCCAATCGTAGACATCTTACGTGACCAAGTTAACGTCAATAAAACAAAAGATCAGTTTGCGTCACCATATGGAGGAGGAATGGACGAACTTACTCTCAATTTTCAATAGACTTCAAGTAAAACAATTGCGAAGACAAAGAAGAGGAATACTGGGAACTGTACTTACCTCAATATTTGGGGTTAATGATGAAGTATATCACGACATTGAGAACTTGGACAACAATCAGAAGGCCCTCATAAGAAGCAGCAATTCCAATACCAAGATTATGTTATCGACAATCGTTGCTGTTAACGAAACTGAAGGCAGGATCAACAATAAGATCAACAATTTTACAAAAAAACTGAATGCTGGCCTAGAAGAAATTAACAAAATGGAATCGTGGTTTCGCATGGTCGACGAAAACAAGGTAAATATTCATGTGACTAACGCCTATTTGATTGGACTAAGCTACATGCGGGAAATCGAAACAAAATATAATAAAATGTTGAATGCGTATCTTAAACGCAGCCACCTTTTTGAATTTCTGTCGCATAAAAGTATAGAAGACATTATCGTTAAGAGCATGAACAAACTTGGCCGAGAATTAGAGATATTACCAGATCCAACGGACAGACTAGAGATGTCAACAACTTCAGAGGAGGTTTTAGTAACACGATATTTCATGATAAGTGACACCAGTCATTACGAGTTAATCAAAACTACTACAGTTCCAAAAAGAATAGAAGAGCAGACTTTTCAAGACGTGGAGTTGCAGAATTCAGTGTTTGGCGTCAATTACAATCTACAGAGATACTTCGAAGTTCCACTGGAAGATATAGGCAAGACACCAGCACTCAACGACACAACGTTCATCCTACAGCCATCCATATTTCATAGTATAGAGGAAAGTAAGGATTGTATTATTCAACAACTGTACAAGAAAATTTCATTTAAACGACGTCCAACGAGAACCCTAAGGTTAACAAACACGATGTGGAAAGAATTATATACGCCCAACACATGGATGTTTGTTGCTCCTGAGGAAACTACGGTATTTGTAAATTGTGGACTAACTAGAGAAGAAGTGGTGCTAAAAAATACAGGCATAATTAACGTAACCCCAGATTGCATTATTCAATCGAAATTCATACGATTGGAAACAAAACTGGCCACGGAAACAAAGGTGATGATGCACTACAGCAAATCGATTGCCATCTTAGACACATCTCTCCACTCAAGTCCCACTTTTGTTCACAAATGAAACCGTCATACCTCTCAACAAAGATATGATGGATGTTTCCAATTCAAACTTCAGAGAGGCAACAGAGGAATTAAACCATCTACATGACCGTAATTGGAAGACAATCAAAAAACACCAATATTGGACCTTTGGATTGTGCTCAATACTGGCAGCTGGAATTATCATCATCTGTTTGTTGGCAGTAATTCTCAAATATGGAAAAAGACCAACTGCAAAGATGAACTCCACTAATATCAGTTGATATTAGTGGACAGACCACAGAAGCACACCAGGACATGGGTTTGAAATCAACTGGGAACCTAAGTTGGAGGAGGGAAAATGTTGACATCATCAACAATAACTTTAAATTCATTATCATCGGTTCTTTTAGTCATGCTAGACTATTTGTGCACAATAAGCACTTTGTGCATTTATTATTATTATTTTTTGGTCTTGTTTGGTTACGAGTGCACCTGTGCTCGTAACCTATTAATTTGCAATAACTGCAGATTTGCAGTATTTTGATTTCCTGATAATTTCAATTATTTATTATGAAATTATTATGAAATCATAAATTTATTGCCCTAGTTATGAAGGTAGCTTGTAAGAATATTTTGTATAAATAAGAATAAGAAAGAAATAAAAATTCATTATATCACTGCAATTGTTCCAAGCCATTCTTTTACCCTGATGTGAGGCTGCATCAGGCAATTGTATATATAGTTAAAAAAGTCTGTGTAAGATTTACACGACCCATAGGCAGCGCTTTGTCGAGAGCAACGCTTTGTGGCGCACAAAACCTTTTTTTTTGTAAAAAAATCTTATATAGATACTGTTAACGTTCGTTCTCAGATGACTTTATTAACAGTCTCAGTCAACTATGAAAAAATAATAATTAGTTTATGTAATAATTAGTTTATGTAATAACTTTAGCGGAAATTGAAAAACATGCAGTTTTTTTTGGGTAATCAATTTAACTTGGAAACTGTTTCTCGTATCAAATAATAATCTTCTACAAAAATTAAGCTTATTAATTTTCCTAGAAAGTAATTGATTAATTGATTCGTTTATGTTAACGTTTACAAAATAACTCTAACGGAATTTAAGGCCTTTAATATAAAGCTTTTAATATGGCCTGATGCTGGTGGTGCAAACGGATATATGTAAATATCATCAGCTGATAAATTTTATAACTCCGTAAGTCTAATACTTTCAAGTGTATTTTGGTTCATTCGAATACTAAATAATTATAATTAAGAAAAGAAAATAAAATATTTCAACATCTTTGTTTTTAATTACATAATTAACACAAGAAGATGCAAACACTTTGCTGCCACTTTGCTTTTTGTTTCACATAATACAGTTCTATGGTTGGTCCTGATTAATAATAATGTAAATGTTAATATTCCTACCTGTTTCCATCCGGGATGCACACCAACAGCTTTTGATCTATATAGTTCTTACATCACATTTGAATCAAATTAAATGTTATATTAATGTTTGTCACTTAAATGCTGGAAGTCTTAGGTCAAAGCATACTTCCTTTCATCAAATGCTGGGTACATCAAAAATGGATGTTATCATGGTTTCGGAATCATAGCTGAATCCCGATATTTTGTCTGGACTTGTCTCAATCCCAGGATTTTCCCTTCATCGCAACGATCGTAGGGGCCGTATTGGAGGCGGTGTTTGTATGTTTGTAAGGGAAAATTTGTTAACTAAAAATATGTTCTCTTCTTGTTTGTCCCCTATTGAGTTTGTATGCATCGAAATTGAAAACGAATCTGAAAAGTGTTTACTGGTTACAGTTTACAGTCCCCCATGTAAATTTAAGGAAGACAATTTGAAAGAATTTGAAGACTCGTTAACCACCCTTAGCTCAAGTTACAGCAGCATTCTGATAGGCGGTGATTTCAATGAAATTTTTTTAGCAAGGAATTCGACTACTCTGTTATTTCAATACATTTGCGATAAATTGGGTTTCATAGTAGTTAACCAGAAATGGCCAACGCATTTTCAGTCAACTAGAAATCCATCTTTAATAGACATGTTTTTTACTAACTCATAAGAACATGTTTCAGGGAATGGTCAGCTTGGTCTAACATCAGACTTTATGCATGATCTTCTCTTTTGCTCTTTTAATTTTAATGTAAAAAGAAACTTTATAAAAACATTACGATACAAGGCAGTTGACAAAACGGACTTATTAAGTATACATCAAAACATAAATAGTTACTGTTTCAGTGATATCTATAATTCCCCAGATGTTGACTCGAAAGTTAATCTTTTGACTATTTTAACCGCGGGTTCGGTCCTTGTTTCAAACTCTTCTGAGGTAATTTCATTCGAATTTGGTGATTTTTCTAAAAATGGATGCATTGAGTTCAGAACTGTTAATGAATTGAATGTCGAGATGGCAGTGCGCTCTGTGAAGTAATGCCATCGGCCTCGATGATATGTCAAAAAAATTGGTAAAACTAATTCTGCCAGTTCTTTTTCCTTATTTGCCACATATTTTAAATAACTGTATATATATATATATATATGCTGTAAATTTCCAGAAAAATGGAAAAAAGCGAAAGTTGTACCAATTCCAAAAAAATTAAATCCAAAAAGTTCTTCGGAATTTAGGCCTATCAGTCTTCTATTTTTCCTGTCGAAAACATTTGAAAAGATTCTAGCTCAACATATACAAGAAAATTTAGAAATGTGCAATAAATTATCAAAATGACAATCGGGGTTCCGAAAATAACAAAGTTGTGAATCAGCAGTTGTAAAAGTAACTTCGGAGTTAAGGAGAGCAATGGATCGTGATGATATAAGCGTAATGGTCAGTTGACGTTGCTCTCACAGAAGAGTAAGACGTATTTTCCTTTCCTCTAACGAGTCAAACCGATCAAAAATTACGAAGCGGGTACGCAGCCTAGGCAACGAAGATCTTAGATCTTCAATCGCGAAAGTGCAAAAAAACAATCTAACAATGTCAAAGCAAAGTGATCCAACCAGTAGCAATTACTGGCATCCCTTGCAAGTTCAAAGTGCGAACGATACCAGTGGTGAAATTGATGAAGACATGTCCCCGTCGGAAAATGTCACTAAATCCGTTGCCCCTCCTATTAAATTACTTCAAAAATCTGCTGAGTTTGTTCACAATTTGATGCAAGAACTTAAAATTGAAAATTATTCAATAAAAAAAAATATCCATTGGGATAAAAATATTTTGTGAGTGCATAACCTCATTTAATTTAGTGTGCGCGGCATTAAAAAGCCAAATGTGTCAATATTTCACTCACGACCTCAAAAGTGAAAGATCTTTCAAGGTTGTTTCTCTTTGGGCTAGACGAAGTTAAAATTGATCTTCTCAAAGGAGAACTAACCAGACTAGGTTTAAAATGTAAAGACATAAAAATGATCAAAAAGACATACGATCACTACACTGAAGTGTTCTATATAGTTTTCCTTGAAAAGCAAAGTGTAAAAATTACAGATTAGAGAAAAAACATTCGCCATGTTCTTCGTAAACATTCGCCATGTTCTCAAGTTCGTTGGGAGTTTCAACGAAGACTAAAAAATAAAATAACGCAATGTCACAATTGCCAAATGTACGGACATGGTGAGAGAAACTGCAGTGTCAAAGCTTACTGCGCGAATTGCTCTCAATCCCATAAAACCGCCGATTGTACTGCCGAAGGCATTTCCAAATGCGCCAATTGCCAGGGAAATCACAAATCAACTGACATCATTTGTTCTCGAAGAGTAAAATATCTTGAAATAAGGGGTAAAACAAATCATGAGAGAAGTCCGAAAATTACTCTCGCAAAACCAAAACATCATAACAGAATGGTGCCAAACTAAATGAGCACAAACGACTTTCCTACACTCCCAAGGCAAAATAGATCTTCTGTGCCTATATCATCCTCATCTCCTGCCGTTCTCCCTGCACATGCACCTCAACAACAATGGGCACAAAATGCAACTACTAGTGCTTACAAGCAAAATGCCACAGTAAATGAGAGTGATCTCTTTACACAAGATGAGCTTTGCAGCCTCACCATGGATATGATAACTAAGTCGAAATTCGAACAATTTAATGTTACTACGCAGCTCGCGACTAAGTATTTATACAATCATGTCAGGTAAATCAAACTATCTTAATGTTTTATGTTGGAATGCCAGAAGTATTCGTTACAAATGTACTGAGTTTTTCAATCTTCTCTGTGATAAAGATGTCGATGTGTGTCTTGTGTGTGAAACGTGGCTCAATACTGGAATCACTTTCTCACACAATAATTATTATTGTCATAGATTAGATCGCAATGATGATGAAATAGGAGGTGGAGTTGCCATCGTAGTCAAAAAGAATTTAGTATATAAGTTAGTACCAAATGTCAAAACTAATACTTTTGAAACAATTGGTATTGAATTAATATTAAATGATAGTACAAAATTTAAAATTGTATCTGTTTATTTTCCTGGGGGCGCTTCTAATGCTCATAAGGTTGGATTTTTTAAGAGTGACTTAAGGAAGCTCATCACAAATAATGAAAAATTTTTGCTCGGGGGTGATTTCAATAGCCGACATTGTAATTGGGGTTGTAAAAGAGCTAACAAATGGGGAAATTTGCTGATGGACATTATTATGAGGTATCCAATCTGCATGCTTTTTCCAAATGGTCCTACATATTTTCCAACCAATTCAAAATCGTCACCATCAACATTGGATTTGATTCTAACGAACTCGCCAGAAATCGTTACTCAGCCTACGACAATTAACGCCTTAAGTTCTGATCATATTCCAATAAACTGTAATATTCTTCTCAATAGTAAAATAAAAGATGTGCGATATTTAGATTTCAAGAACGCAAATTGGGATAGATATAGAACACAAATTAAACATCATCTTAGAAATACATCCTGTGATATAGATAATGTTACTAGTTACCATCAAATTGATGAAAAAATTGAATTCTTTACAAATTCTATTCTGCAAAGTGTTAATGAGTCTGTGCCTACAAAATCAAATGTGACAAGATCAACTGTACTTCCACAGTATATTTTAATTTTAATTAAGCAAAGAAATAAGTTTAGAAGTCAGTGGAAAAGATACAGACAAATAGTGGATTTTAACGAAATGAAGACTTACACAAGACTAGCATTTGAAATTTCAAAGTTCAGGAACAAAACATGGAACGAGAAATTATGTAATCTTGATCCAAATTCCAAACCGTTTTGGAAAATTGAAAGGGTCCTCAAAAATAAAAACAAATTTATTCCACACCTGGAAAATGATAGTTCTCTGCTTATAACTAGTGAAGAAAAAGCAGAAGTTTTCGCGGACTCATTTGAAAAAAATTTTAATAATCCGTTGATTAATGAAACTAGCACAGTTAACAGCGCTGTGGGTCAATCTATCAGCATTATAAACTCTTCAAATGAAACTTTGCCAACTGATGTCTTCGTAACAAATGAAGACATCAAGGACATTTTACAAAATATGCATAATAATAAAGCACCCGGAATTGATATTCTTAAAAATATATACTTCAAAGAGCTCCCAATAACCGGAGTTAGTTTTATATGCTTTATTGTTAACGCTTGCCTCAAATTACAATATTTTCCAGTTAAATGGAAAACCGCGAAGATTATACCAGTCCTCAAATCAGGAAAACCACCAAATAAAGCCAAAAGTTATCGCCCAATTAGTCTCCTCAGCAACTTAAGTAAAATATTAGAAAAAGTAATAAAAATAAAACTGCTAGATTTTCTCGAGTCTTCCAATGTAGTGCCAGACCAACAATTTGGATTCAGACAGGGTCATAACACTTCTCAACAATTTTTAAGAATTTGCAAACACAACAAAGATAAAATGAGTGCAAAACAGTCTACCGTTTTTTTTTCAGTTTTTATATTTCAATTTTCTTATAACTACTTACATGCTAGAAAAAAACCTTAACAACTAGCTTACATATTAACTTAACTTACTTACTGGCCCTATGCGAGCGCTCTAAACTATACCATAACCAACTTAAACTTATTGCCTTTCGGCGTACCTAGCTTAAATACTATCGAAATTCATTTATTACTTAAAAATAAGAAAATTGGGAAAAAAAACTTATTATATCTATCTTTTTTTATTTTTTATAAAACTTAAAACTACACTTAAAACTACTTAAAATAACTTAAGACTAGAACAGCCACAGCAACCGTTTTTTTTTTCTTTTTAGTGCCACCATGATTGTTTTGTACTAACCTAGCCTACTTTTAAAGCCAAGGACACGCCTAAACCTGCGCAAGTCAAACCAAGGCAATAAACTCAATTAGTGAACTTTTATTATTATTTATTTTTTAAATTTAATTAGTTTACATATGATTCAACCACCAGAACTGGCGATTTTGGTCCAATCTATCTATCTGGTCCCTTTCGGACACAGCCCTACTGAACCGAAGGCGCTCTGCTCCACTTTCTGCGACGACGTCACGACCATAAAGGAGTCGCCTATCCACAGTTTTTCGGCCGACGTGGTAGATCAGCGGTACCGCCGAACTATCCTGTATCAGCCCTCGACTGTCTAAAAAGAGGAAAGCGTCGGGTGGGATAGATCCGCTTAGACACACACTTTCGTAGTATTCATCTTTGGGGTAGTAAGCCCCGAAAATCAAGCCATTAGTTGAAGTCATCGCTCTTGCAATATGACCCCGAATCAGCTTGATTAAAAAATTATCTATTCTGTTTATGTTAGCCCTGTTGTATAGAACCTCGTTGGAATAATATTTTATGTACTCCGACTCTGGTGTTCTGTGCAATCCAAGGCAGTGTCTAAGACACTGCCTCTCAAATACCCGAATCTTTTCCATTTGAGATGGTGCAACGTTGAACCACACAGGACATCCATAGGCAATCATCGGCCTGATTAAAGCCATGTAACAAATCACCTTCACCCTGCTATCAAGATGGCTGCTGTAAAACAGGCGTCTTGTCAGGGCAAAGGCTCCCCTAGCCCTGG
Source organism: Baccha elongata (assembly GCA_951217065.1). NCBI lineage: Eukaryota > Metazoa > Arthropoda > Insecta > Diptera > Syrphidae > Baccha > Baccha elongata. The sequence goes on from CATNUY010000114.1 coordinate 117,971, forward strand.
TCAGAGCAGCATCTATATGTCTGTCGAAATACAGATATTGATACAGCCAGATGCCAAGGTACTTCACTACACTTTTACTTGCCAGTGGCTGTCCAAGGGGTCCAACGATCACAAGTTTTCGCCAGTTCTTTCTCGTATCCGCAAAAGCTCTAGACAAAGGGGTTCTAAACAGAATAGTTTCGCATTTCTGAAAGTTGATTTTCAACTTCCAGTCATCGCAATATTGCTGAATCTTGTCGAAGTCACGCTGCAAAAGAATTTTGATAACTTCAACTTTTGGACCTGTTCTGTACGCTATTAGATCATCGGCATACGCAATTGCATGAGTTAGACTACTTATAAGATCGCTAGTGTAAATGTTGAAAAGAATCGGCGAGTTAACCGCTCCCTGCTGCAGACCATTTGTTATTTCAAATATTTTGGTAGACGTTACACTGCCAATCTTGACAACAAACTTTCTACCGTTCAGCATATCATAAAGTATATACAATAATGATTTACTAATACCAAGTCTGGTCAGCTTTAGATACAGACCTTCTAACCATACGGTGTCGAAAGCTTTCTCCAAATCAACCAGACAGGCACCCGTGCACTGTTTTTTCGCATTGTTCCATTGAATTTCAGAAACAAGCTTAGACGCGGCATGAATGGTATCGTGTCCTGCCTTAAAGCCGAACTGTTTATCAGGAATAATATTCTTGTCCTCAGCCCATTTGAACAAAGCCCTATTGAGAACTTTTTCGAATACCTTACTTATACTCGGAAGGAGACTTATCGACCGTAGATTTGCCGGATTGGAGTTATCCTTCCCCTTTTTAGAGAGAGGATGTACCACTGTTTTTCCAACGCACTTGATAATATGCATTATTCAGTGCGTTGTTAAACAATGTTGTGTAAATGTCGACTGCATCCTGAGGTAGATGCCGTAGTACAATGTTGGATATACCATCTACTCCTGCCGACTTCTTTTTCTTCAATGAATCGAAAATGATCTGAAGTTCTAGCTTCGAAATTAAAAGGGAATCAGACCCGTTTCGCTCGGCGATGATGGCGTTTGCCAAGTGTTCTTCATTGAACCCCAAAAAAGAGCGGTTCTCGGATCGCCATTGCGTTATATCATTTCGAAGGTCGGAGTGGTGAAGCAGGGCTCTGCTTTCCAGTTCATGATTTGGGCAAATACTGGTATTCACCTTATACACTTGCTGAAAAGCAGCCCCCACAGCCTCCAGTTTCTCCTTAGGATCCTCGATAATGAAGAAATCATCATTAAAAACGGCATCCCCTGGATCTATGCCTGCGTTCAAAAGTAAGTTTTCGTTTTCAATCGTTTTCTGAAGCTTGAGACACGGAAGGTCATTTTGATCTTTCCGTCGGAAAATTTTATTAATTTTAGGAAACATACTTGGGTCACTAGAGTTAATAGCCCGAATTCTATTATTCCAATAGGAATTAATAGTCAACCTATAATTCTGCTTTATTAATTGATTGATGTTTTTAATCGAAGACTTCAGAGTCCCAATCTCCGAATTATGTCTATCAGTGAACCGTCTGTACAAAAGTTTTAGTCTTGTAAGCAGTCCTCTTTTTTGTCTAAGTAGTGCGTCAATTGTCGCGTTTCGGTACTTGGCAGTTGCGTCTTGTTCTTTGTAACGTGGAATAGTCGTACTCATTGTTTGTTTTATGGCCTCGTCCATTTGTAGTAGGTATCCGTCGATCTCTTCGTTTGTTAAATTTCTGTCATTAGGTGGAGATATGTTTTTTAAACGTAATTCTTTTGTCAAGGTGTTGGAAAAGCGTGACCATCGCATTTTACTATAGTTGTAAGTACGCTCAGGCACATACTCCTCTAACTCCACGATTTCGTTTGGAAGTTGAATCACAGCAAAAAGTCCGTTGTGGTCACTGTCGTAGTCAATCGTTTGTAAACGGTTTTTTGTATCTTGATTCACTGTATCAGTAATTGTCAGTCTTGAGTCAATTAGCAGTAGGTCCAGAAATGCACCGCTTCTTGGAAATGACGGCCTATCTGGAGCAAAAAGATCGATTCTATACTCAATATTGTACCGACCTATCCAATTAAATAGATGGTTCCCTCTAGGATTTTGTATTTGATTTCCCCAATCTTCATGTTTGGCAAATTCAATCTAAGGCATTCAAAAAGTTTTTCGAGTTCTGCTGTAAAATTAGCTGGCTGAGGTGCTTCTGGTGCGTACACCGCGATTACATACATTTGTTTCCCCTGGTGGAGAGGAATGCATATGATGCAGGCTTCTAGCAACCCGAACCTGCGCACTTCATTTTTATAAATTACGTTATGACTAATGCTCTTTCGTACAAAGATTGCGACCCCACCCCCTTGTGAGGAGTTTGTCCGGTCCCTTCTTACGATAACGTAGTTATTATGAGTCAGTTTATGCTTCTGATTTAGCTTAGTTTCGCTAGCCAAAAGCACATCAGGACTTTGATCTTGCAAGAGGTGAAAGAGATTTGCTCTTTGTTCGGTCCTAATCAGTGAATTTACATTCACAACGAGGACTTTTAAGGGTCTATCTGGCAGCGCGCCTTTAACCATTAAGCGTTAAGCTCGGCAGAACAGAGAAGAGATGATCCACTCTAGTTGCCTGCTCCCGGATCTCTTTTTGAAGACCTGTTAACTGACCCTGAATGGCCAGCAACACAGTCGTTAGATCCGCCTCTTTCGCCAATGCCTTAGGCACGGGGACCTGTTTGGCTACCATTGGTTGAGGCTGTACCGTTCTTTCCCTTTCAGACGCCATTTGGGCGTAAGAAATCTGGGGGTTGACGGGCGTTGGGAGAGGACGAGCTGGTGGTCGTTTCACCTCTAATATTTGCTTTGAGACTATTTTGTTTTTTTTCATGTCCTGAAACTTTGGACATCCCCGATAGTTAGCAGGGTGTCCTCCGCTATGACAAAGTACACATTTAAGCTGGGTTCTGTCGATAACCCGTTCCTGCCCTAGTTTGCATTCCCCTGACTTGTGGTTCTCTCCACACTTTACGCATCGTGACAGCATTTCGCAGTTCGCTGCGGCGTGGCCGAACCTTTGGCAGCGCATGCATTGAAGCATGTCACCGCGCCTTTTTAATTTATCCCAAGTTACAACCTGGTAGTCTAGGACGGAAATACTCCTTAGTCTATCCAGTTTGCTTTTGGGTGAGAGCTGGACCAGGAAGAACGGTAGTTTCCGCATCTCCCGTCTGGCCTTTACTGTGGTAAATGGCTTGACTCCGATAAAGTCGAGATCGTCGTTCGCCATTTTGCGGAGCTCAGCCAAGAGTGCCTGTGGTTCCGTTGAGGAATCTATGCCCTTCAAGAGGACCGTTTGGAGTTTGTCTTCTTTTGGCGTAAAGCTTAAAAATTCTGTGGTTGAATCTTTAAGAAGACTTCTTATTTTTCTATGCTGTTCAACTGTGAAGCAGTGTATAGCATGCCTATATGCGCTTAATCTTTTAATTGTAAAATTATTGCCTATGGCTGACTTACACAGATTTATTGTATCCTGTAGCTCCATTTTGTAGGTGTTGATTGGTGGCACTTTTTCTTTTTTATTTTTGTTGGTTTGTGACTGCTGCTAATGATTCGGCCGCTGTTGGTTCTGCTGCTGTTGGTTCGTCCTCTGTTGTTGCTGGGACATCTGTTGTGTTTGTTGTTGTTGCTGCTGCTGCTGTGGTTGTTGTTGTTGTGGTTGTTGTTGTTCTGCTTGTTGTTTGCATGTTTGTTGTTGTTGTTGTGTTTGTTGTTGTTGCTTTTGTGGTTGTGATGGCTGTGGCTCTAGTTGTTGCCTTATCATTTGCTGTTGAATTGTCTGCTGCGCTTTTATTTGCATGGCATTTTTTTTCGCCCCCTGTTGTGCTGCTTTTTCAGCCTCCTCTAGGACCTTTATCTTTTTGCGCTCAACAGCATCAAGGTTCTCTTTTTCTCTACGCGCCTCTTGTTTTTGTTTAAGAGCTTGAACCATTTCAGTAAGGCGCGTTATTTGCTCTGTAAGGGAATGTATTTCGTCCTCCTCATCTCTCTCTTCCTTTTCGGAGTCTGATGATTGAGCTGCTGACGTCAGGTCAAGCAGCTTGCTGTCTCCTGTGAAGTGCCCTTCACCACCATCCGAAATGTATTCCATCTCATCGGCGGTGTCGGACACTGTATTTTCCAATTGTTGTTGGATTTTTTCTGCTGCAGTTGCCTTAGCTATGCGCGTCATTTCCCTCCCTTCAGCTGGCAGCTCAGCTGTGGTTGCTTGGGAATAGCGCTTTGCATCGTCATTCTGATTCTTTCTTGTCTTTTTCCTTTTCTTTGGGGCCGTGGTGGCTACATCTTTCGATGAACCCGCTATATCGGCTGTTGCATCATTCAAAGTGCCAGCTGTTGCTTTACTTTTTGTTGGGGGACCATCTTTCGATGTCCCCGTTTTTTGAACCATCTGCTTTTGTTTTTGGTGACGATTTTTAATTATTTCGTCCCAAAAATTATTTAAAAAAAAGCCTTGGCCCTGGTGGGAATCGAACCCACGCTCTTGGGATCCGCTCTCTGCCACTCTTTTTTTTTTTTTTGCAATTTTAATTCAATTTTTATTTTTACTTCAACTTATAACTACTTAAATGCTAGACAAAAACCTTAAAAACTAGCTTACAGAATAACTTAACTAACTTACTGGCCCCATACGGGCGCTCTAAATTATACTATAACTATATATTAAAAATGCCTTTGGGCGTAAAAACTAACTTAAATTAAAATTCAAAATTACTTAAAACTACTTTTTTTTTTTTTTTTTGCGCAGCAGCCAATGCATATGCGCACACGCCTTTAAATATATATATATATAAATATATATATATATTTATATACATATATATTTAACAGCGCCAAATGCACATACACACAAACAAATGCCATTTAATGTGTTTTATATTTTTTTGGTGCCACCACTGTCCTACATAAAATAAACCTATTAATACTTAAAAATACGTAGGTCGGCCAAGGCAACAACTTTGACTAACCATCAATATCAAGGTGGTCACCCAACCACCAGTATTTTTGAACTTGCTTATAAAAGTCCCTTTTGTCCCGAAGGGGCACAGCTCTACTGAACCGCAGACGCTCTGCTCCGTTCCCAGAGCCGACGTCTCGACCATACAGGATTCGCCGATCCACAGTTCTACGGCCGACGTGGTAGATTAGCGGAACCGCCAATCTATCCTGTATCAGCCCCCGACTGTCTAAATAGAGGAATGTCTCGGGCGGGATGAAACCGTTAAGACAAACGCTCTCACTATATTCTTCATTGGGGTAATAAGCCCCGAAAATAAGTCCATTGGCTGAGGTCATCGCTCTTGCAATGTGACCCCGAATCAGCTTAATTAAAAAGTTATCTATCCTGTTTATATTGGCCCCGTTGTATAAGACCTCGTTGGCATAATAATGTTTGTACTCCGACTCTGGTGTTCTGTGTAATCCAAGACAGGTTCTAAGACACTGCCTCTCAAACACCCGAATCTTTTCCATTTGAGATGGGGCAACGTTAAACCACACAGGGCACCCATAGGCAATCATCGGCCGGATGAGGGCCATGTAGCAAATCACCTTCACCCTGTTTTCAAGGCGGCTGCTATAAAACAACCGTCTTGTCAGAGCAAACGCTCCCCTAGCTCTGGCCAGAGCAGCATCTATATGTCGATTGAAATATAGATACTGATCTAGCCAGATACCAAGGTACTTTACTACATCTTTACTCGCCAGTTGATGTCCACTTGGTCCAACGATCACTAGATTTCTCCAGTTCTTTCTTGTATCCCTCGAAGCCCTAGACAAAGGGGTTCTAAACAGGATAGTTTCTAATTTCTGAAAGTTAATTTTTAACTTCCAGTCATCACAATATCGCTGTATCTTGTCGAAGTCACGCTGCAAGAGAATTCTGATGACTTCAACTTTTGGACCCGTCCTGTACGCTACCAACTTTCTACCATTGAGCATGTCATGAAGCATATATAACAGTGGTTTACTTATGCCAAACCTAGATAGCTTCAGATAAAGACCCTCTAACCATACGGTGTCGAAAGCTTTCTCTAAATCAACCAGAACGGCACCCGTGCATTGATTTTTCGCTTTGTTCCATTGAACATCAGAAACTAACTTAGACGCGGCATGTATAGTGTCATGCCCCGCCTTAAAGCCAAACTGATTATCTGGATTAATATTTTTGTCCTCAGCCCACTTGAACAGAACTCTATTTAGAATCTTTTCGAATACCTTACTGATACTTGGAAGAAGACTTATCGACCGAAGATTTGCTGGATTGAAGCTGTCCTTTCCCTTTTTGGGGAGAGGATGGACCACAGCTGTTTTCCAACTCACTGGATACTATGCATTATTCAATGCGTTGTTGAACAGTGTGGTATAAATGTCTACTGCTTCCTGAGGGAGATGTCGTAAAACAATGTTGGGTATACCATCGACCCCCGAAGATTTCTTTTTCTTTAATGTTTGGAAAATTAACTGAAGTTCTACCTTCGAAATTAACAATGAACTGGGTCCATTTTGCTCGGCGATGGTGGCGTTTGCCAAGTTTTCGTCATTGAACCCGGTGAAACCAGTATTCTCAGATCGCCATTGCGTTATGTTATTTCCAAGGTAGAAGTTGTGTAGTAAGGCTCTGTTCTCCAGGTCATGATTCGGACGAATGCTAGCATTCACCTTATACACTTGCTGGAAAGCAGCCCCTACAGCTTCTACCTTTTCTTGAGGATCTTCTATCATAAAAAAGTTATCATCGAAAACGGCACCCTCCGTATCTATTCCCGCAATCGTAAGTACGTCTTCGTTATCTATTTTCCTCTGAAGTTTAAGACATGGAAGTTCGTTTTGATCATTTCTTCCAAATATCTTATTTATTTGGGGAAACATACTAGGGTCGCTAGAATTAACGGCCCGAACTCTGTTATCCCAATATAAATTAATAGACAATCTATAATTTTGTCTAATCAGAACATTAATGTTTTTGATCGACGACTTCAATGTCCTAATCTCCAGATCACGTGTGTCCGTGAAACGTCTGTACAGAAGTTTCAATCTAGTCAGCAGTCCACTTTTTTATCGGTGTAGTGCGTCGATTGTCGCGTTCATGTATAAACCAGTAGGGTCTTGTTCCTTATATTTTGGAATTGTTCTGTCCATTGTTCGTTTTATAGTCGTATCCATATGAGTCAGGTACCTGTCGATCTCGACGTTCGTCAGGTTCCTGTCATTTGGTGGAGAAATGTCATCGGAACGTATTTCTCTTGCCAAGGAGTTGGAGAAGCGTGGCCAACGCGTCTTACTGAAATTGTAAGAGTGCGCAGGCACATACTCATCCAACTCCAAAAGTTCGCTCGGGAGCTGTATTACGGCGGCAAGCCCGCAGTGGTCACTGTCGTACTCAATCGTTCGTAAACAGTTTTTTGTATGTTGACCTACAGTGTCAGTTATTATCAGTCTTGAGTCAAGCAGGAGTAGATCCAGAAAACTACCACTTCTCGGAAAAGACGGTCTATCTGTAGCCTGAAGGTCGATCCTACACTCAACACTGTATCGACCCATCCAATTAAAAAGATGGTTCCCTCTAGGATTTTGTACTTGATTTCCCCAATCTACATGTTTGGCGTTCAAGTCCCCTGCCATGAGATAATAATTCTCATCCAAGTTCAAATGTAAGCATTCGAAAAGTTTTTCGAGCTCTGCGATAAAATTAGCTGGCTGAGGTGCGTCAGGTTCGTACACCGCGATTGCGTACATTCTTTTCCCTTGCTGGAGAGGAATGCAAACGATGCAAGCTTCCAGCAGCCCAAATCTTCGCACTTCACTATTATATATAACTTTATGTTTAATGCCCTTTCGTATGAAGATTGCGACCCCACCCCCTTGAGAGGAGTTGGGCCGATCCTTTCTTACGATATTGTAATTTTTATTAGTCAGTTTGTGTTTCTGGTTTAACTTAGTTTCGCTAGCCATAAACACGTCAGGACTTTGGTCTTGAAGCAAATGAAAGAGGTTTGCTCTACGTTCGGTCCTAATCAGCGAATTTACATTCACAGCTAGGATCTTAAAGGGTCGCTCAGGCAGCGCGCCTTTAACCATTTCACGTTGCCGGCAGAATAGAGTAGAGGTAATCCACCCTAGCCGCCTGCTCCCTTATCTGTTTTTGCACATCGGTTAACTGACCATGAATGGTCAGCAACACCTGCATCAGATCTGCCTCTGGCACAGGAGCCGTAGGCACTTGGACCTGTTTGGCTACCTGTGGTTGAGGCTGTACCGTTTTTCCCTTTCCAGACACCATTTGGGCGTAAGAAATTGCGGGATTGACGGAAGTTGCTGTCTGGCGTACTTCAGGGCGTCTCACCTCTACTGTCTTCCTTTGGTCTTTGTTTTTTCTCATTTCCTGAAACTTCGGACATCCCCGATAGTTTGCGGGGTGCCCGGAGCCTCGGCAAAGTGCACACTTTAACTGGGTCCTGTCTTCGACCCTTTCTTTCCCAAGCTTACATTCCCCTATCTTGTGGGAGTCTCCACACTTGACGCAAACTGGGTCCATACCACAGTTAGCTGCCACGTGGCCGTACCCTTGGCAGTTCATGCATTGAAGCATGTCTCTCTGCCTATTTAATTTTTCCCATCTTACAATTTGGTAGTTTAGGACGGTTATACTCCTTAAACCACTTAACTTGCTTTGGGGCGAGAGCTGAACGAGGAAGAATGGTAAATTCCATATCTCCCGTCTGGCCTTAACTGTGGAAAACGGTCTGACCCCGATAAAATCGAGATCATCGCTCGCCACTTGACGGAGCTCAGCTAAGAGCGCCTGCGGATCCGTAGAGGATTTTATAGCCTTCAGGAGGACTGTTTGCAGCTTGTCTTCCTTCGTGGTGAAACTGTAAAATTCTGTCTTCGTTTGTGACAAAAGATCTTTTACTTTTTTATAATGCTCGACCGAAGAGCAATGGATAGCGTGTCGGTCTGCATTCAATCTTTTAATAATAAAATTATTGCCTATGGCCGACTTACATAGTTCTATTGTATCTTTTAGTTCTATTTTATAAGTATTGATTGGTGGCACCTTACCTTTTTTTGCTTATGGCTGTTGCTGATGTTGCTGCTGCTGTTGTGACTTCTGCTGTTGTGCCTGCTGCTGTTGTAACTGCTGCGGTTGTTGTTGCTGTTGTAGTTTCTGCTACTGTTTCTGCTTCTGTGTCTTTTGTTGCTGTAGTGGTTGTTGTATTTGTTTTTGTATTTGCTTTTGTTGCTGTTGTTGCTGATGTTGTTGTTGTTTCTGTTGTTGTTGTTGTTGTTGCTGTTGTTGTCGCTGCTGCTTTTGCTGTTGCTGTTGCTGTTGTTGTTGTTGTTGCTTTTGTTTTTGTTGCTGTGCTTGCAGTTGCTGATGCTGTTGCTGGGGCTGCAGTTGCTGCGCCTGCTGCTTCTTTTTTGGCTGATTTTCAGGAAGTGGTTGTTGTTGTTTGAGTGGCTGCTGCATTTGTTCAGCTTTTTGTTGCTCTTGGAGCGTTTTTTGTCTTTTGCTTTCAAGAGCAACTAGGCGCTCTTTTTCCCTACGCGCTTCTTGTTTTTCTTTGAGTGCTCTTACCATTGCCATAAGTGCAGTGATTTGCTCTGTCAGCGATTCTATTTTTTCTTCCTCAGTTTCTGAGTCTGGAGGTGAAAGATCTACCAACTCGGCACTCACGTAGCGCCCCTCACCTTCTACGGACATGTTAGCAATGTCTTCGGCATCTGCCTCAGCGACGTTTTGCTCATTTGTCTTCTTGTCGGTCTCGTTGACGGCCCCTTTGGCGACCTCATAGTTAGCTTCTCCTCCTATTTCGTCGTCCGCCTCTGCCTCGTCATCGCCCTCATCTTCCTGTTCATTGTTGTTGACGTATTCGTCATCCTCGTAGGAGGAGCTTTCTAGCTGCCTCTGCATTTTAGCTTGAGCCGATGCCTTAGCCAACTTCGCTCTTGTGCTCTTGTCATTGCGGTTTACAAGATGGGGCTTGTATCTAATGATACGCCTCCTCTTTTTGTCTTCTTTTGTTGTTGCTGCGGCACGTGCCGGTGTTGATGTCTTGCCTTTTGGAAGGCTTGATGTTGTTGCAGTCGCTATGCTGCTTGTATTAGCTTCTTCACGTGCCGATGTCGCTGTCGTTGTTGGCTGGGTTTCTTTGGAAGGCACCGCTACCTTAACTGCTGCTGCTGCACCACCTGATGCTCCGGTATCTTGTCTTAGTGTTGGGGGATCATCTTCCGATGTCCCCGTTGGCTTTACCATCTGTTGTTGTTGCTCTTCTCTGTTTTTATGGACTTTCTCCCAGAATTTATTTTAAAAAAAAGCCCTGACCAGGGTGGGACTCGAACCCACGACCCTCCACTTTGTCGTCGGCCACGCTACCACTAGGCTAACTTGCCTTTTATATTTTCTTGGCAAATTGCCAGTAAAAATTGTGCAATGAGTGCACTTAAAGTAAAAATGAATTTAATTCAATTCGAACACACCAAAATTACTTTATACACTGTGAAAGTCGTCAACACGTCCGCACTCTTTCACAGCTGAAGATCGACTGATCTCTGCCACTCTACCAACTGGGCTAACTCGCCGCTTATAGCACTTAATATTTAAAATGAATTAAACTCAACTTGACCTACCGAAATTTATTATGTATGCTGGGAAAGTCGTCAATGCTTCCACAGCTGAAGATCGACAGTCTACCGGTCTTGTCCTTTTGGATGTTGAAAAGGCTTTTGATAGCATATGGCATGAAGGTATTCTTCATAAACTAAAAATATTTGGATGTCCTCTACATATAATCAAAATTATAGGAAGTTTTCTCAAAAACAGAAGATTTCAAGTAAATTTGAATAATATACATTCTTCAATAAAAAACATAACGTCAGGTGTCCCCCAAGGATCAGTATTGGCCCCATTATTGTATATAACTTACGTTGCTGATTTTCCAGAAATATGGAACTGTGAAGTAGCAATGTTTGCGGATGACACTGCTATTTATAGCTCAAACAATTTTGGTCATGATATACAAAATGATTTACAACATGCATTAAACAAAATTTACGATTATTTCAAATCATGGAAAGTCAAATTAAATGCTGATAAAACGCAGGCAATCTTTTTCACTAGAAAAAGGAAACCTTGTGCTTTACCACTTGGTCAGCTTCATTTAAACAATTGTGATGTCCCATGGGTTGATTCTGTCAAATATCTAGGTGTATATTTAGACAAGAGATTAACCTTCCGGGACAATATCACAAATACCCTTAGCAAAATAAACATTGCTACCAAAATGCTATACCCCCTTATATGTAGGAAATCACCTCTGAGTCAATCAAATAAGATAATAATTTGTAAGGTAATTTTTCAAGCCATTATCTTGTACGCATGTCCAGTATGGGGAACTTGTGCAAAAACTCATATTAAAAAATTACAAGTTTCGCAAAACAAAACTTTGAAAATGATGACAAACCTGCCTTGGCTTTTTTCCACTCATCTCTTGCACGAAAAAACCGGTATACATCAAGTAGCCAGAAAAGTTGAAATTCTCAATAAAAGATTCAATTTAAGATGTATTGATTCAAAAAATGTATTGATACAAAACTTAGTAAACTAATAAAAATATTTCATATATAATTTCGTACTCTTACTATATGGTATTATATGTATGTTTTGTACTTATATTATTAATTTATTTTTGTTTTTTTTTTGTTTTTGTATTATCTATTTACCTATTTATTTATTTGTTTATGATTTATCTGTTTATTTGCTGCCTAGTTATTTGTCTATTTATAAATTTGTTTACTTATTTGCCCGTGTATTTGTTGTCTATTTATTTATTTACTTATTGTCAATTTATTTATTTATCTTTTTGTTTCCTATTTATTTATTTATTTATTTGATTGTTTATTTATATATATATTTATTTATTCTTTTATTGTAAGTTTGTCGACTCATTATTTATTAATGCTTTTAAATTTTGTAATTATTTATTTATTTATGTATAAATGTACCTTTATGTTCTCGTACATTTTTCTTTTGTTAAACAGTTTAGTGATTTAATTATTATTTATTTGTATAAATATTATATTCCATAACCTGGCAATTCCCTTAGCTTTTTATCTAGTCACTATTATTAGTTTTCTTTTTACATAAAAATCCATAAAATATATTTAATGAAGGTTTTAATCATAGTTTTCCTTCGATTGTTATTCTATCAGTTCTAAATTATTAAAAAACATTTATAAAATTTTTCAGTTGTAAGATATAGTTTAAATATCAAATCTCTGAGCAAGCTGCGTATTATTAAAAAAATTTGTAAAGCCTTTATCTATGAAAAAAATAAAATATCTATCTATCTAAGCGTAATGGTGATGCTTGATTTTTCATAGGCTTTTGATTGTATTGATAACTCTATATTTCTGTGGAAACTCAAAATAACTTTCAATTTTCTCGCTCCGCCCTTTAACTAATTTTGAATTATTTAAATAACCGTTTAGTCTCTGTTGAAACTGAACTTGGAATTTCTAGCCCATACCCTGTCAACACAGGTGTCCCACAGGGATCTGTTTTAGGTCCTCTACTTTTCTGCGTCTTCATTAATGATCTTCCCGATTTATTGTTAATTGTAATGTACACATCTATGCAGATGATGTCACTATATATCTTGCAAGGAAACCTGGATTGTTAGAAAACTGCGTCGTGCGAGTTAATGAAGATTTGTTCCACATTCAGGGGTGGGCTGAGTAAAACAAAATTAAATTGAATCCTCTTTAATCGCTTGGTATGGTGTTGGTGTTTTCAAGAAGAGATATACCTCTAGTTGGTGTTCCTTCCCTTGACCTAAATGGTTTTACGTTACCTTATGTTGAACGAGTGAAATCTTGGTTTTATTATTAATAGTTAAATGCGTTGTTGTGACGCTACCGCAGATACCATTATAAGAATTTACAGTGGATTGTGTAGTCTCAGAACGTCCTCGAACTTGCTGACTTCGAATATGAAAATACATTTGGTGAAGTCATTGCTGCTGTAATTTGTTTCAATGTATACCCTTGTTTAGACTCGGAATGCAAGCGAAAAGTAAATGTTGCGTTCAATGATTGTTCATCTAAGGCTTGCCAAGGTACATAAGCGTTTCACAGCATAAATCTTATCTTTTTGGTATAAGTTTGGATAGATATTACGAGTTTAGATCTATTCTGAAACTACATGATATAATTCATAATAATTGCCTTGAGTATTTGTATGAATATTTTAACTTCCTTCAGTCACCTAAAGGCCTGAAATTAGTATTACCGCAATTTTCACATACTGAAGAAGAACGATCTTACAATGTCAATTAGGTTGTGGAATAATCTTCCACACCATTTGCAAAGAACCATCTCGTCATCGCGATTTCGAAGGGAACTACTCTAAATTTAGGATATTTAAAAAATGTTTCTATAATAATTTCAAAATTTTTAAATTACTATTAATATTATTGATTTGCTTTGTAAACTTATGAATTTAATATATCTACATTTTTTCGTGCACATGTACCTATTGTTGTTTAATTTTTAATACTATCTATGAGATTTATTATCTCGAAGTATATTGTAATATTAGCTCATATGAAATAAATGAAATGAAATGTTATTCGAAATGGCGTCGAAGTAACTTCATAATATTATGTAGCCCAGGAATTTTGTGTAGGAACCAAATTTAGCAGGGTTGTAGAGCTAATTGAGAGGAGTATTTCAGCAAAAGTCCCCGCCTCTAAGTGTTGATCAATACTTGCAAACAGGGTTGCCATCAACAATTTTAGTTAAATTAAAAAATAAATAAAATGCACGACTGGGTCGCACGAACTCGCTCTTGTACCAAACTATGGGATTTGAAAAAATTTAATTTAAGAAAAGGGGCAAAAATTAGAAACTGGACTTAACGAAAGATCATGTTGTATGGTAGGTACCATTAAAAACTTTTTTAGCCAAAAACTTTAAATGTCATCTTGTGTAAATTATCAATATTAAGTACTATACAAAATTTAAATAAAATCGGTTCAGTCGTTATTAAGTTATGACCAAGTTTGTAAGAACCGTTATCACTAAATCTCCGTTATGTGTATTTTTAGCAAAAACCTGAAATCCAGTTATATATACCGCTCTCCATATATAACTCTCCATATAAAATCGTTAAAGTCGTTTTCGATAAAATTTTGGAGAACTTAAACCGTTATATGGGAGGTACCCGTTATAGCCGGGCTAAAACTAAAATTCGACTTTCTCCTCTAGGGAATCGCCAAAAACTGCTATATGTGAAGTTTGAAGTAAATCCGTCAAACCGTTTAGGCTGTAGGTCAGTTTACAGACAACCGCACATCCGCACAGACACACCGACGGATGGCATGACAAAACCTTTGGGCTTCTCTATCATCGTAATATCAGGCTTGGTAGGTAGGTAGGTAAAATGGCTAGTCTTAGAAAACACCTGTTTCAGAAGAACACAATTAGCGCTAAAATGATGCACTGTTTCGATACCATAACTCGTTTGACCTAATTTTAGATGATTTGGTGGTGATGTTTATTGTGAAATCTGAAATGGTTATAGAGGACAAGGTTTTGGTCTGTGCCCACAGTCACAGGGGAAAGATTTAGCTCACACTGTGTGCTGGGTGGTTCTCCCGTGGCTGTGAGCCGGCCAAGTAACCTTACACTAAAACTATACAAGACTGGGCCCATTCAAAGGCAAGGCATATGTACCTACTAGGTATAAATGAATCTATCTACGATATTGTTGATTGGTATAGGAAATGCTGTAATTATGGTTTTATAACCTAAAACTAAAGGGGCTGAAAATCATCCACCGGGAATCAGTTGGATGCAAGAGTCCATAGCGATACAGTCCAGGACTTACTATCTGCTAATTTCGATAGACCATATGTCAGTTACATAAGGAAGTTACAAAAAACTTCGAAGGTAAGAGTTAAAAGATTGGGAGAGATATTGTTTTGTTTGTTAGAGCCAATTGGTGCTGTTGATAAAAGAGATAAGATCCTTTATCTTTTTGTTTGACAGCACAATTAGGTTATCCGAATGCCAGAAGGCGAGACCTGGAAAGGGCCGGCTAATAGCACAGAATATGCTCAATGTTTTCTTTCTCTAAATGATTTTTACAGTTACAGCAGCAGCTATTGAAGGGTATGCGAAGTTAAGCTGCATGTTTTCCTATTGGCCAGTGGCCAGTACTGATTGCAACGATCCTGGCCGTGTCTACTCTATTTCGATTTATTACATCATATTTTGATCTGTTTTCGTCATAGGTTGGCCATATCCTTCTACATATTTTACAGTTTGACAGACCTTGCCACCTTTTTATTGATTCTGATAGGAAATAGTCATATATTCTGCCCTTCACAAAATCCAGCGGAACATCTACTGATTCCGCCTGAGAGACGAGAAGGGCTGATCACAACCTTGCAAGCTCATCTGCTCGCTCGTTTCCTTGAATGCCACTATGGCCTACGACCCATATGAGGTATATTTTTGAACTATCACTGAAGTTGAGAGCACTGCTCTGCATTGATTAACTAACTTAGAGGTCACCAGGCAACTATCAATTGCTTTAATGGCCGCTTGGCTGTCTATACAGATGGCTACATTGTAAATATTTTGGTTAGATATTGTATTTGGTTTAAGTATCCTACAGGCTTCCTTAATGGCAAGTAGCTCAGCTTGGAATACGCTGGCAGCATTGGGCAGACGGAAGGATTGATTGATGTTGAGTATTTCCGAGAAAACACCAGCCATCAACTATTTTTGAGCCGTCAGTAATAAATTGCGGTGTCATATACCATTGTCATCGTATCATTTTTCCATTCATCGCTTGTGGGGAAAAATACATTGAAACAAAACATTTTCCAAAGTTAAAAGACGGGATTGAACGCAAATCTCTTGGCAGACGTTGAAATATTTTAGTTTGCCCATATGGTTCTTCTGTCCAGCATCTCTTTAAGCCTGGTTGCACTACAGGATACGATGAATATGATATGGAGATCTAAAGGAAGAAGATTCAGAATAACGTTTAAGGCATCAGTTGGGCATGATCTTATTGTCCCTATGGAGCCTATTCTTTGAATCTTTTTCAGTTTGTCTACATTGTATTTTTTACTTAGAGCTGGCCACCATAAGATTGATCCGTATGTTAAAATAGGACGAACCACAGCAGAGTATGTCCATAATATTATCTTAGGCTTCAAGGACTCATTTTTTCCCGAAAGTTTTACTACATGCATAGAAAGCTGTACTTGTTTTCTTAACACGTTCTTCGATATTAATTTTTCAGCCTAGCTTAGGGTCCAGAATTACTCCTGAGTATTTAGATTTTGTTGATAGAGAGAGAGGGGGGTATTTTAGTCCTACTGGTAAAGAGCATCAATTCTGTTTTGTTTTCGTTGACACCTAGTCCACAGCTAGTAGCCCGTATGCTTACTTTTTTTAAGGCAGATTCCATGATATCACTTATCACTGAAGGAAAAGCCCCTGATGTCATAAGCACCAGGTCATCCGCATACGCCACCGCTTTTACATCACAGTTATCCAGTTCACAAAGAATTGTGTCCATGACAAGAAGCCATAGTAGGGTTAATAAAACTATTTCCTGAGGTGTACCCCTATCTACTAGTTTGATAATATGGTTGTTACCCAACGTTACTTGAATGATTCTTGACCTTAACATGGATAAAATCCATCTTGTGATGTAACCGTTAACACCAAACTTGGCAAGAGATCCCTGAATCGAATTAGCAAGAACGTTATTGAAAGCTCCATCTACGTCAAGAAATGTTGCAAGCGATACTCTTTGTATTGAATTGTTTTTCCAATGGTACGCACTACCTCGTGAAGAGCCGTTTCAGTGGACCTACCCATAAGATAAGCGTGCTGTGATTTAGAAAGAGGATTTCTATCTAAAATACCTCTAATAAGTAAGTAAGTAAGTAAGTAAGTAAAGAAGTAATTCATTTATTTACAATTTTTGATACATTTACATTGTTTTTTTTGAATTTGAAATCTTTGGCTCGACTAACAACTTTAATTTCTTGATTTTAAAGATACTGTTATTTTAATTTTCAATTTTCATTTGATATTTTTGATTTTTATTTTTAATGTATGTAGGTATGTATGTATGTAGTTATACCTAATGTAGATTAATCATATTCTGTCATGATCTGTTTCCTTAATCTGCAAATTTTCTTCAGATAGTTAGAAAGGTTTTGCCAGTCCGGTATATCCAATATTTGTATTGTCTCCTGCACTGATAGAGTAAATTTTCCAAAATACGCGACCCTTTTATGTCCAAAAATTGGACATATGCTTATAAAGTGAAAGCAGTCTTCTTTGGATCTTGTATTACATAGTGTGCAGAACTGGTTAAAACTCCCATTGTAAGGTCGTCCGTTGAGACAAATTACTTCGCTTCTTGCTTTGAAGATTAAAGAAATGTTTTTGGGCTTAAGATAATCATGGAAATAATTATTGTTACTCAGATTATAATTCAGCTGGCTATATATATTTCGGCTTTCTGATTCGATAGCACTTTCTACAAGTTGATTCCGAATCGAGTCTTCGTTAAGCTGAATTATTCTATAAAGTTTTTCTTTCACACCAAGAATGTTGTATGGATCAATTTGCAAATCTTCACCACATGCAGTGGCGATCCGTTGCCATTTATCATAACACCAGTCCTTGTTTCTTACTTCGTAAAGCAGCATCATTTTACTTAATCGCTCATCTCGAAAACCTAACACTTTAATGAGATAATCAGCTTGTAGTTTCAGAGTGCTGGTAAATATCTTTGGTAGGCCGGTTTCTAAGTAAATCGTATAATTCGGTGTGTTGATTGGTAAATAAAAATTTTTTTTTGATGAAATTTCTCTGAAGTTTCTCAACTTCTTCATACTCTTCCATTCCGCAAACTTGAGCTGCATAACACAGAGTTGACTTCACAACTGAATTGAAGATTTGGTATTTGACAGACAAATGTATTTGGTTATTTGAAAAAAATTTAATTTTAATCATAATTTTTAACTTTTCAGTGTTGATTTCAAGTCCCCATTTTCCACAGTACATAGACAGCCGGTTAATTATCAATTGTAAATTTTCTTTCGATTCTGACAATATGACCAAGTCATCAGCACAAAGCAACACATTGATTTGGATTCCCGCCATTCTGATTCCTCCAGGAAGGTGGTTAACAATGTAGTTTATAAACAGTGCAAATAAAAGTGCACTAAGCGGACATCCCTGTTTGACACCTGAATCAGTTCTAAACCATTCAGAAAAATGTGATCCATCCCAAACGTTAGCTGCTGTATCTGTGTACATATTTTTGATGACATGTAGAAATTTGGTTGAAACACCTAATCTAGTTGAAACACGTAAGTTTGTATATTAGAGCATTACGATTTACTAAATCAAACGCTGCTTTGAAATGATTTGACTATTGATGTCAGAGAAAAGATTTGGTCAACTGTGGAATAGTTTTTCCGAAATCCAGCTTAGAAGTCCGATAATAAAATTTTTTCTTTTACCCACTTTTCCAATTGGTCAACAAGAACTCCACAAAATACCTTAGCTATGATATTCATAAAATATATACCTCTGTAGTTGTTAACTTCATTTAAGTCACCTTTTTTATGAATTAGAAAAATGACAGTTCTTCTAACGAAGATGGAACTTCAGCATTCAAAAGAATTTTGTTAAACAGCGCGACCAGTTGGATGCCAAAACTTTGAGTTGCATTTTTAAAAAATTCATTAGGTGCACCATCTTCACCTGGCGCTTTATTATTTTTAGGTTTTTGTATAACTGTTGCTATTTCAAACAAAGATATATCGGTGTCCAGGATATCATCGGTGATGAGAGGCTCAGCATAAAAAAACGTTGAGAGAGATTTAGTTTGAAGAAGGTTCGAGAAATGAATGGAAAGATCTTCGGCGGTTACACCTATACCTATTAAGTGATGTGAACCATTTATAACCTTAGCCAGTTTTCAAAATTCCTTTGTACTTTTTGTTTCACCGAGTAATTGGGCTTGTATATATTCAAAATTAAGTTTCTTTGATAAACACAGACTTTTATATTGGAAATTTGATTGAATGTACCATTTTCGTAATTCATCATTGTTGGAGTTTCTTATTGCATTTAAAAGAGCAAATGACTTTTTTCTCGCTCTCATACACTCATTATCAAACCCATTTTGTTGAACGTTTTCGTTAAGTTAGAGCTAGATTTGTTTGCCGAGTTTCGTATGCATGTTATTAATTCATTCGAAAGAATATCGGTAGACTTCCAGCAGGAATTCCAAATGTCTAGATTCCGTTGAAAGATTTCAGCTTCTCCATTTCTCCATTTTAGACGAGGTAACAACTGTAGATTTGTTTGCAAAAAGTCATGTTCGGTTTTCCATTCTAATACAATTGGCATGTGATCACAAAAATTTTTACATAAAACCTCAAACTTATTTATGAATTCAAGCCATTCATTATTCGCCATACAGTAATCAATTACTGACTTGCCTTGTCCTCCAATAAACGTATATTGACCCTCCATGGCTCCCTCGGTACAACCATTCAAAATAATAAAATCATGCAATTGAAGCGTTTCCAGTAGTGCAGCACCATAACTATATCATATTGTATCTTTAGAAGTTTTAGAGTGAACGCTTAAACAAACATTGTTGATGTTTTGAATTGAAGTGATTTGATTGTTGCTAGTTCTGTCGTTTAAGTCTCCAATTATAAGCACGCTCTTGCTTGTTAAAAGAGATTGATTATTGTTGAGTTTCTCAAAATCATACTTCTAATATGTATGTCAATTACTCTTTTTAATGTTTTCATGACGAACGAAGTGAGGCTGATAGGCCTTAAGTCTTTTGGGGCTTCATGGCCCCGACTCCCCACCTTCGGAATGAAAATAACTTTCACCTCTCTTCATGACTTGGAACCATAGTCAAACCGAAAGCAATTAGTAAAGAATACTTCTAACCAAGGTATAGCTACGCTTTCTAACGTCTGTAGCATTATGGGAATAATGCTGTCTACACCTGGGGACTTGTATTTGACAAGCTATTAATAGACCAGGATATCTTTTCCATGGTTATAATAGCATGAATATTTTCTAAGTGTTCTGGCTGAGCACTAAGGGCATTGTCTGTTAATAGGCTGTAATCCTTGCAGCCTGGAAAATGGGTTGTCATTAAAGCCTCTAGAGATTTGGCTGAATCCATTGTCCTTTTTGAGGAGATATGGACAAGGGTGTTGTTTTGGCAGTATATTGCCTAATCAAGCAGAGTCTTTTGTATTTTCAATTGATTCGCAGTATTCTTTCCATGCCATCTTTTTGGCTGAGGAAACCGCTTTTTTGTAATTTTTTAGGCAGTTCTTGTAAGGTTGCAATTGTTTGTTAGCGTAGGAGATATTGAAGGTTTTTTTTGTAAAAACCTAAGATTTGAATGATCTTCATTCCACCATGGAGAGAAGGTTTTTTTGCTATACCTAACTGGACAGGAGGTTTTGAATGCTACATTCATTGCCCTTTCAAAAGTGTTTACTTTAGCCTCAAGTTCTTCTTCGAAATCTAGAATAAGATTCGGTACAGTTTATAATTTTGAATTTGCGATTTGACTGAATTCCAGTAGGTTTTTTTGGGGTTTCTAAACGGGGTAGGGGGCTTAGTGTTATGTACTAATTCAAGAAGTATATACCCGTGATCTAAAAAAGATCTCAGAGTAGATACCTTCCAATTTTCTACCCTAACCTGTTCATTATTGTTTGTCAATGCAACGTCAAGCACATCCTCCCACCCTTCAAAAGTGTCCGTACTCGGAAAAATGAATGTGGGAGTATTGCCTTCGTTTCACAATATAATCAAATAAAGACTCACCTCTATCGTTTATTTGTGAACTTCCCCATACCGTGAGCCTGGCATTGGCATCGCATCCGAGTATTAGGTTGGCATTGTTTGTACTTCGCACCAGGGTGGCAACTTCCTTGGGTGGGTCTATACGTTCGTGGGCCATATATGCCGAACCTATGTATAGCCCACCTGCACCTTCTGTCTCCAGTCTATCGACTTTCAGGTCTGGTGAACTAAAATTGGGATACAAAAAGACTTTTAAATGTTTTTTTAGCAATAATGCAACTACGACGGTTATTTTTGTTCGATACATAAAAAAGATTGTAGAGTTGGTCCTGAAGCCCGCAGATCTTCTGGCTTCTAACGCATGGCTCCTGTACAATGCCGAAATCCACATCTTCCTCTCTGAGAAAGATTTTGAGATTATCTGAAGCACTTTTCGAGTGCTTCATATTAATCTGAGTGAATTTCAGCATTTTGGGTTTTGCATGTAGCCACGCTCAGTGGTTCCAACGTCACGTCGGATGTTTCGACAACCCTTGTGTTGTAGTCCTGAGATGGCAAGGTCCTAACTTTGGCTTCTCTGATTCCGAAGTTAAGACGGTGATTATACTTTACAATCGATGACTTTCCGGCCTCATCAATTAAGAGCAGGAAGGACATGGTTGATTGATTGGCATTGGCCCCGTCGGCTTTAACCAACCCCCGGTCGTCTGGCAACTTTCAGTCGTCTGGGAATGTCCTTGGCTTTGATAAGCTTGAGCTTCATGCCTTTCCCTGCGCCACTTATCTTAGTTTCGCAATTGCCAAAAAATTCCTTCGAAACTGATCCTTGCACTTGATCACCCTATATCCTCTTAGCGCCTCGGCAGAGCTGAAGGATGAAGAGGACCCTATCTTCCCCTTAGAATGTGTTCTACCACTATACCCTGCAGACGAGCCTCAATAGCGTTAAACGCTTCGAGGACTGGTTTCCCCGTAGAAGAAAGCTCGTCCGTCAGCGTTACTTGAAGGTCATCTCTGACAATCTCACTCAAAGTTTTCGCCACTGGCTGACTGCCGGATGTGGATGGCAGAGTGATTTTTATGTTTAAGCAAGTTCTGGAAGAGCCTTACTCTTTTTAGAGGGCCGAGTAGTCTCGTCTTGAGACCTGTTTCGTTTAGAAGCTTGCTCATTCCTCTTAAGAGCAGCGCCCTCCAAGAACTTGTTATAGTCCTTGACTACTTTGGAGAACTTCTCCTTATCTACGCGATCGCGTTCGCTTAGTGGCTGTTGGCTGTCTTTTTTCCTTTTCAGCAATTTATTTCAGTATGAAAAGGGCACTGTTGAAGCGGGCCTTACGGATCGCGTTATAAGACTTATGCCTTTTTTGTTTTTTTGAAATTGTGTTTAGTTCGTAGTTGGTACCCAATCACCACTGGTGTTCTGAGTGCCACTACATGAAGGTGTTGGTAACGAAGGTGTGCTACTACGCGCACTACCTTCGCCACCGACGTTGATAATTGTCTCCTGGCTGGAGGCAAGCAAGTTCGTTTATATCCGTCATATCAACGTCTTTTTGCTGTTGTTGTTGTTGTTGTTGTTGTTGTTGGGGTCCGTATACGTTCATCATGTCAGCATCTGGGGTTTTGGGTTTTGAAAGTTCAATTTTGGTCCCACGAGTAGTACGGAAAGAAGGTCAGCCCCGGCAAAGCCGATATGCCGGGGTAAGGTAAAAAAAGAGCTCGTTAATGACTGGCTTTTCCCCCAGCCTTCCATTTCTTCGGCACGGATTGTGTTCTAAGAACGCTCACACCACCTCGTGTCAATGGTCAGATTGCATTGCTGAAAAGTTGAACTATTAAAGAGTAAAGGAACTCCTCAGCAATTCAACCTGGCCTTAGCTAACCACCTGTTATTGCCAAAATCGCACAGAACATCTGTGGTGATATTTGCCCGCCCGGCAACCACTTGGGGGGATAGATACGAGGATTTGTGTCTAGCAATCAGGTTTTTCTTACACGAAACCAATACTTGACATTTTATAAGATAAGAATATATTTTAAATGACACAGAGTAAAATATTTAGTTACATAGCGTACAAATTTTGTTTGCATAATACCGTTAAATAAGTCAAATTTCGGGCGAAACTTGAGAAAGTGTATTTTTTTTCTAGTGTGTTTAATTTTTTTAGAACATAATTAAAAAAATTTAAAAAACCAAAGTATGCAATTTTATGGAAAATTTTATTATGCGGCATTAGAGTCTTTTTGCAATCTTTCACTGTATGTGGTTATGAAAAAATTAAAATTTAATTTTGAACAAAACTTAAAAACTGTTGAATAAGGCAAAATCCCATTAAGTATAACTTAAAATTTAATTTTGTTGTATATAATGTTGATAAATTAGTAAAATATACGGTCAAATATAAAAAGAGTGTATTACAAGCTAACGCTGATGATGGACGCTCATTTGTTGTCCGATATGCATTCGGTTATAAATAAATAAACAATAATTTAACAAGAACCATTTTGTTGTGTTATTATTTCGATTTTTGTAGCCAAAAAGGAACAAAAATTACATTTAAAATTTTGTTTATACAATTTTTTTTGAAAAATCTAACTATCCACAGACTACAAACGGCTAACAGTATAGTGTATAAATTCTAAAAGAAATTAAAAAAAAGAAAAAGATGATTTTTTTAAAAAAATTTAAGTGAAAAATTAAATGACCAAGATGATTTTTTTTTTATAATTTTAATAGCAATTTAATTTTGCGTAATTTAAACCCATTTGCTACAAGCCATTCATGGAAAATTAAAATTTTATAAAAAACGAACCTTCAAAATATACATGTTAACATACGGTGCAGGGAAATAAGTCCCCGGGAACCAAGTCACCCAAGATACTAAGTTTTCACTTAGTGGGAAATAAATCCACTTTGTTGAAGTGGACTTGGATCCCATGCAAAGTGGAAACGTACAGCACTTTCTTATAGGAACTAAATACACACTTCAAA
Source organism: Baccha elongata (assembly GCA_951217065.1). Classification (NCBI taxonomy): domain Eukaryota; kingdom Metazoa; phylum Arthropoda; class Insecta; order Diptera; family Syrphidae; genus Baccha; species Baccha elongata. The sequence goes on from CATNUY010000114.1 coordinate 141,910, forward strand.
AAAATTGAACAGAAATTAAATTTTTATTTAAGGCAACAATCAATTTTGTACTTTTAGGCGGTCATATTTATATACACTGAGTTACAAAAAAAGTGGCGCACCTTGAAATTTTGCAACATTTTGAATTAACTTAAACAAATAAACGTTTTTCTGGTACAGTTTTGTTTATTAACATAAAAGTAAGTCATTCATGTAATAAAAAACGAAAAAATAGGAAGAACTTAGAAATAAACCATAAATTAAGGAAAATGGGCATAAACTTCAAAACTTGAAATTTTAAATTTTTTTTTATTTTTTAAACTAGTCCTTGTTTCTTCAATAGTGGGTATTGCCTCCACAAACATCTAATAAAGCTTTAATTCGCCTGGGCATACCTTGGATAAGGTTGTCAAAATGATAACAACACATCAAAAAGTATGACTGCGCCACTTATTTTGTAACTGAGTGTATATTGTAAGTTTCGCAGTTATTTATAATTCTTGTTACTGTATTTTTAAGATTTGGGAAGTAAAACTTTCTTTTTAAATGTAGAAAAGTTTCTGTAATACCTCTGTGGTTAGATTGTGCATGATAGTTTCGAATTATGTTTTCCTGTTGGTGTTTCTCTTATGTCTTCCAAAAGAATATTACTCCTTACAATCTTGACATCTTCTGTTAAAAAATTTTGAGTAAACTAGTTAAATCATTTTGAAAATTGTTAAAAATAGCTGAAAATTGTGTCGGTTAAAGCATAGTTTTCTAAGATTTCAATAAGAGTCTTTTCGTTCATAATGCTCTTGCTTTCAATTATATATCTTTTCTTTCTTTGGAAAGAATCTTCAGATTTGTATTTGTTTCTCTTTTCATTGTATCTAAGTATAAGCTGATTAGAAACTTCATTTAACGGTCTTTCAGAAATTGGAATATCAGTGTTGTCATTTTCAAAAGAAGAATGAATTGTAGATAGATTTTCACTCTCATCCTCATCCATATTGTTATAGAGAGACGCGTTATCTATATTTTCATTATTGCTTTCAGGAATCGTGTACTTGAAGTTCTATACGTGACAACGCATCCACATTTGAATTCAATTTACCCTTTTTATACAAGACTGTGTAGTCAAACTCTTCTAATCTTAGGCGCCATCTTACCAGTTTAGAATTGGGTTCTTTTAAAGAGAAGAGCCAAGTTAAGGGTTTATGGTCGGTTATAATTTTAAATTGTCGTCCGTACAGATATGGCCTGAAATATTTTGTGGCCCAAGCAATATCTATTTATCGGGGTTTGGCTTTACACCATCTGCCGTTACTAAATGACCCAGGAAAGAAACATCTTTTCGAAAAAACACCTACTTTTCCAATTTTATTTTAAAGTTTGCACTTTGAAGCTTCTGAAATACCTGCTCTAGATTTTGTACATGTTCTTGAAGAGACGTCGAAAAAACAATAATGTCATCCATGTACACCTACAAAATTTTACCCTGTAGATCACGTAGAACATTATCCATCACGCGTTGGAAGGTCGCTGGGGCATAGTCGGTCTTCAGCTGTGAAAGCATACGGACGCGTTGACGACTTTCAAAGCATACATAATAAATTTTAAGTGCACAAACAGCATCGGCAATTAACTAACCAATTTTAAACGGCGAGTTAGCCCAGTTGGTAGCGTGGCAGAGAGAGCTGTGAACTCGCCTATTCTTTTTAGTATTTACACCAGCGATCTGATAGGTAGTCTCACTCATGCAATTGCGTATGCCGATGACCTTGTAGCGTAGAGGACCGGTCCAAAAGTTGAAGTCATAAGAATTCTTTTGCAGCGTGACTTCGACAAGATTCAGCGATATTGTGATGACTGGAAGTTAAAAATTAACTTCCAGAAGTCAGAAACTATCCTGTTTAGAACCCCGTTGTCTAGGGCTTCTAGGGATACAAGAAAGAATTGGAGAAATCTAGTGATCGTTGGACCAAGTGGACATCCACTGGCAAGTAAAGATGTGGTAAGGTACCTTGGCATCTGGCTAGATCAGTATCTATATTTCAATCGACATGTAGATGCTGCTCTGACCAGAGCTAGGGGAGCCTTTGGGTTGACAAGACGGTTGTTCTATATCAGCCGCCTTGACAGCAAAGTAAAGGTGATTTGCTACATGGCCCTTATCCGGCCAATGATTGCCTATGGGTGCTCTGTGTGGTTCAACGTTGCCCCATCTCAAATGGAAAAGATTCGGGTGTTTGAGAGACAGTGTCTTAGACGCTGCCTTGGATTGCACAGAACACCAGAGTCGGAGTACACACATTACAATGCCAACGAGGTTCTATACAACAGGGAAAATATAAACAGGATAGATAACTTTTTAATCAAGCTGATTCGGGGTCACATTGCAAGAGCGATGACCTCGACCAATGGACTTATTTTCGGGGCTTACTACCCCAATGATGAGTATAGTGAAAGTGTACGTCTTAACGGTTTCATCCCGCCCGAGACATTCCTCTATTTAGACAGTCGTGGGCTGATACAGGATAGATTGGCGGTTCCGTTAATCTACCACGTCAGCCGTAGGACTGTGGATCGGCGACTTCTTTACGATCGGGACGTCGGCTCAGGGAACGGAGCAGAGCGTCTGCGGTTCAGTAGAGCTGTGCCCCTTCGGGACAGAAAGGACTTAATTGAACAAGTCAAAAAATTCTGGTGGTTGGGTGACCACCGTGATATCGAAAGTTGACCACATTATTGCTTTGGCCGACTTACATAGTTCTAAGGTAAATATAGGTAGAGTAGAGTAGGTAGAACAGGACGGTGGCACAAAAAAAGTACAAAATGTATTTGTATGTGGGTACTTGCGGTTACCAATATATAAGTACATATATGCAGGTGTATGGGCGTGCGTTAGTATGCATATGCGTATGCAAAAAAAAAAAAAAAAAAAAAAAAAAAAAAAAAAAAAAAAAAAAAAAAAAAAATTGCTGGTGGCTGTTCTAGTTTTTTAGTTATTTTAAGTAGTTTTAATTAGATATAATGTAGTTTAAGTTAGTTTTAATTTAGTTTTAATTAGTTTTATACAGGTAAAGGGTAGCTTTTAGTTTTATAAAAAATTAAAAAAACAATGATATAGATAATGAGTTTTTTTTTAATAATTTTCTCGTTAGTTTTAAGTTATCATGAATTTTAAATATAAGTTATTTTACGTCGAAAGGCATTGTTTAAGTATAGTCACAGTTTAATTTAGAGCGCCCGCATGGGGCCAGTAAGTTAGTTAAGTTAATATGTAAGCTAGTTGTTTAAGATTTTTTTGTCTAGCATGAAGATAGATATAAGAAAATGAAAAATAAAAAATGAATTAAAAATGGAAAAAAAAAAAAAAAGCGTGGCAGAGAGCGGATCCTACGAGCGTGGGTTCGATTCCCACCAGGGTCAAGACTTTTTTTTAAATAATTTTTGGGACGAAATAATTAAAAATCGTCACCAACGACAACATCAGATGGTTCAAAAAACGGGGACATCGAAAGATGGTCCCCCAGCAAAAAGCAAAGCAACAGCTGGCACCTTGGATGATGCAACAGCCGATATAGCGGGTTCATCGAAAGATGTAGCCACCACGGCCCCAAAGAAAAGGAAAAAGACAAGGAAGAATCACAATGACGATGCAAAGCGCTATTCCCAAGCAACTACAGCTGAGCTGTCAGCTGAAGGAAGGGAAATGACGCGCATAGCTAAGGCAACTGAAGCAGAAAAAATCCAACAACGATTGGAAAACACAGTCCGACACCGCCGATGAGATGGAATATAGATCGGATGGTGGTGAAAGGCACTTCACAGGAGACAGCAAGCTGCTTGACCTGACATCAGCTGATCAATCATCAGACTCCGAAAAGGAAGAGAGAGCTGAGGAGAACGAAATACATTCCCTTACAGAGCAAATAACGCGCCTTACTGAAATGGTTCAAGCTCTAAAACAAAAACAAGAGGCGCGTAGAGAAAAAGAGAGCCTTGATGCTGTCGAGCGCAAAAAGATAAAGGCCCTAGAGGAAGCTGAAAAAGCAGCACAACAGCGGGCGAAAAAGATGCCATGCAAATAAAATCGCAGCAGACACTTCAACAGCAAATGATAAGGCAACAACTAAAGCCACAGCCATCACAACCACAAAAGCAACAACAAACACAACAGCAACAACAAACATATAAACAACAAGCAGAACAACAAAAACCACAGCAACAACAATCACAGCAGCAGCAGCAGCAACAACAAACACAACAGATGTCCCAGCAACAACAGAAGCCGAACCAACAGCAGCAGAACCAACAGCGGCCGAATCATCAGCAGCAGTCACAAACCAACAAAAATAAAAAAGAAAAAGTGCCACCAATCAACACCTACAAAATGGAGCTACAGGATACGATAAATCTGTGTAAGTCAGCCATAGGCAATAATTTTACAATTAAAAGATTAAGCGCAGATAGGCATGGTATACACTGCTTCACAGTCGAACAGCATAAGAAAATAAGAAGTCTTCTTAAAGATTCAACCACAGAATTTTTTAGCTTTACGCCAAAAGAAGACAAACTCCAAAAGGTCCTCTTGAAGGGCATAGATTCCTCAACGGAACCACAGGCACTCTTGGCTGAGCTCCGCAAAATAGCGAACGACGATCTCGACTTTATCGGAGTCAAGCCATTTACCACAGTAAAGGCCAGATGGGATATGCGGAAACTACCGTTCTTCCTGGTCCAGCTCTCACCCAAAAGCAAAACGTATAGACTAAGGAGTATTTCCGTCCTAGACTACCAGGTTGTAACTTGGGATAAATTAAAAAGGCGCGGTGACATGCTTCAATGCATGCGCTGCCAAAGGTTTGGCCACGCCGCAGCGAACTGCGAAATGCTGTCACAATGCGTAAAGTGTATAGATACCCACAAGTCAGGGGAATGCAAACTAGGGCAGGAACGGGTTATAGACATAACCCAGCTTAAATGTGTATTTTGCCATAGCGGAGGACACCCTGCTAACTATCGGGGATGTCCAAAGATTCAGGACACAAAAAAAACACAAAATAATCTCATAGCAAATAGTAGAGGAGAAACGGCCACCAGCTCGTCCTCTCCCAACGCCCGTCAACCCCCAGATTTCTTACGCCCAAATGGCGTCTGAAAGGAAAAGAACGGCACAGCCTCAACCAATGGTAGCCAAACAGGTCCCCGTGCCTAAGGCGCCGGCGAAAGAAGCGGATCTAATGACTGTGTTGCTGGCCATTCGGAGTCAGTTAACAGGTCTCCAAAAAGAGATCCGGGAGCAGGCAACTAGAGTGGATCATCTCTACTTTATTCTGCCGAGCTTAACGCTTAACGGTTAAAGGCGCGCTGCCAAATAGACCCTTAAAAGTCCTCGTTGTGAATGTAAATTCACTGATTAGGACCGAACGAAAAGCAAATTTCTTTCATCTCTTGCAAGATGAAAGTCCTGATGTGCTTTTGGCTAGCTAAACTAAGCTAAATCAGAAGCATAAACTGACTCATAATAACTACATTATCGTAAGAAGGGACCGGACAAACTCCTCACAAGGGGGTGGGGTCGCAATCTTTGTACGAAAGAGCATTAGTCATAAAGTAATTTATAATAATGAAGTGCGCAGGTTCGGGTTGCTAGGAGCCTGCATCATATGCATTCCTCTCCACCAGGGGAAACGAATGTATGTAATCGCGGTGTACGCACCAGAAGCACCTCAGCTAGCTAATTTTACAGCAGAACTCGAAAAACTTTTTGAATGCCTTAGATTGAATTTGGAGGAAAACTTTTATCTCATGGCCGGTAATTGGAACGCCAAACATGAAGATTGGGGAAATCAAATACAAAATCATAGAGGGAACCATCTATTAAATTCGATGGGTCGGTACAATATTGAGTATAGAATCGATCTTTTTGCTACAGATAGGCCGTCGTTTCCAAGAAGCAGTGCATTTCTGGACCTACTGCTAATTGACTCAAGACTGACAATTACTGATACAGTGACTCAAGATACAAAAAACTGTTTACAAACGATTGACTACGACCGTGACCACAACGGACTTTTTGCTGTGATTCAACTTCTAAACGAACTCGTGGAGTAAGAGGAGTATGTGCCTGAGCATACTTGCAACTACAGTAAAATGCGATGGTCACGCTTTTCCAACACCTTGACAAGAGAATAACGTATAAAAAACATAAATCCACCTAATGACAGAAACGACGAGATCCACGGATACCTACTACAAATGGACGAGGCTATACAACAAACAATGAGTACGACTATTCCACGTTACACAGAACAAGACTCAACTGCCAAGTACCGAAACGCGACCATTGACGCACTACACAGTCAAAAAAGTGGACTGCCTACAAGACTAAAACTTTTGTACAGACGGTTCACTGATAGACATAATTCGGAGATTGGGACTCTGAAGTCTTCGATTAAAAACATCAATCAATTAATAAAGCAGAATTATAGGTTGACTATTAATTCCTATTGGAATAATAGAATTCGGGCTATTAACTCTAGTGACCCAAGTATGTTTCCTAAAATTAATAAAATTTTCAGACGGAAAGATCAAAATGACCTTCCGTGTCTGAAGCTTCAGAAAACGATTGAAAACGAAAACTTACTTTTGAACGCAGGCATAGATCCAGGGGATGCCATTTTTAATGATGCTTTCTTCATTATCGAGGATCCTAAGGAGAAACTGGAGGCTGTGGGGGCTGCTTTTCAGCAAGTGTATAAGGTGAATACCAGTATTTGCCCAAATCATGAACTGGAAAGCAGAGCCCTGCTTCACCACTCTGACCTTCGAAATGATATAACGCAATGGTGATCCGAGAACCGCTCTCTTTTGGGGTTCAATGAAGAACACTTGGCAAACGCCATCATCGCCGAGCGAAACAGGTCTGGTAATTTCGGAGCTAGAACTGAATCATTTTCGATTCATTGAAGAAAAAGAAGTCGGCAGGAGTAGATGGTATATCCAATATTGTACTATGACATCAACCTCAGGATGCAGTCGACATTTACACCACATTGTTTAACAACGCACTGAATAATGCATACTATCTAGTGCGTTGGAAGACAGCAGTGGTACATCCTCTCTCTAAAAAGGGGAAGGATAACTCCAATCCGGCAAATCTACGGTCGATAAGTCTCCTTCCGAGTATCAGTAAGGTATTCGAAAAAGTTCTCAATAGGGCTTTGTTCAAGTGGGCTGAGGACAAAAATATTATTCCTGATAAACAGTTCGGCTTTAAGGCAGGACACGATACCATTCATGCCGCGTCTAGGCTTGTTTCTGAAATTCAATGGAACAATGCGAAAAAACAGTGCACGGGTGCCTGTCTAGTTGATTTGGAGAAAGCTTTCGACACCGTATGGTTAGAAGGTCTGTATCTAAAGCTGACCAGACTTGGTATTAGTAAATCATTATTGTATATACTTTATGATATGCTGAACGGTAGAAAGTTTGTTGTCAAGAATGGCAGTGTAACGTCTACCAATATATTTAAAATAAAAACTGGTCTGCAGCAAAAATCGGTTAACTCGCCGATTCTTTTCAACATTTACACTAGCGATCTCATAAGTAGTCTAACTCATGCAATTGCGTATGCCGATGATCTAAAGCGTACAGAACAGGTCCAAAAGTTGAATTTATCAAAATTCTTTTGCAGCGTGACTTCGACAAGATTCAGCAATATTGCGATGACTGGAAGTTGAAAATCACCTTTCTATTTAGAACCCCTTTGTCTAGAACTTCTGCGGATACGAGAAAACTTGTGATCGTTGGACAGCCACTGGAAAGTAAAAGTGTCGTGAAGTACCTTGGCATCTGGCTGGATCAATATTTGTATTTCAACAGACATATAGATGCTGCTCTGACCAGGGCTAGGGGAGCCTTTGCCTGGACAAGACGCCTGTTTTACAGCAGCCATCTTGATAGCAGGGTGAAGGTGATTTGTTAAATGGCTTTAATCAGGCCGATGATTGCCTATGGATGTCCTGTGTGGTTTAACGTTGCACCATCTCAAATGGCAAAGATTCGGTTATTTGAGAGGCAGTGTTTTAGACGGTGCCTTGAATTGCGCAGATCACCAGAGTCGGAGTACATAAAAAATTATTCCAATATAAAATATTATACAACAGGGCTAACATTAACAGAATAGATAATTTTTTAATGAAGCTGATTCGGGGTCATATTTTAATAGCGATGACTTCAACTAATGGCTTGATTTTCGGGGCTTAATACCCCAAAGATGAATACTACGAAAGTGTGCGTCTAAGCGGATTTATCCCACCCGACGCTTTCCTCTTTTTAGACAGTCGAGTGCTGATACAGGATAGTTCGGCGGTACCGCTGATCTACCACGTCGGCCGAAAAACTGTGGATAGGCGACTCCTTTATGGTCGTGACGTCGTCGCAGAAAGCGGAGCAAAGCACCTTCGGTTCAGTAGGGCTGTGTCCGAAAGGGACCAAATAGATAGATTGGACCAAAATCGCCAGCTCTGGTGGTTGAATGATGTGGAAAATAACTAATTAAATTTAAAAAATAAACAATAATAAAATTTGACTAATTGTGTTTATTACCTTGGTTAGACATACGCAGGTTTAGGCGTGTCCTTAGCTTTAAAAGTAGGCTTGGTTAGTAGAAAACAATTATGGTAGCACTAAAAAGAAAAAAAAACGTTGCTGCGGCTGTTCTAGTCTTAAGTTATTTTAAGTAGTTTTAAGTGTAGTTTTAAGTTTTATAAAAAATTAAAAAATGATAGACATAATGAGTTTTTTCCTAATTTTCTTATTTTTAAGTAATAAATGAATTTCGATAATATTTAAGCTAGGTACGCCGAAAGGCAATAATTTTAAGTTGGTTATGGTAAAATTTAGAGCGCTCGCATAGTGCCAGTAAGTTAGTTAAGTTAATATGTAAGCTAGTTGTTGAGGTTTTTGTCTAGCAAGTAAATAGTTATAAGAAAATTGAAATCTAAAAACTTAATATACTAAAAAAAAGGTAGCTGGGCCAAAAGGCATGCGTGTAAATTCATAATGACCGTGCTCGGTTGAAAAAGCGGTCTTTGGACAATCTTCAGGCATGACTTTAATCTGATGGAAACCAGAAGCCAAGTCTATGGTACTGAAATAAATCGATTTCCCCAATTTGTCTAGAATGTCGGTTATATTTGGGATCGGGTATCTATCCTCTATGGTTTTGTCTTTTACCTTGCGGTAGTCAATAACAAGCCGCCATTTGTCTTTGCCACTAGCATCTCATTTTTTTGGCATTATCCATACGGGAGAGGACAAAAAGCTTGGACAAATTATTCCTTGACTTAGCATTTCGCTTATTTGTCTCTGGACTTCTTCCTTATGGGCGTGGGGGTACCGATATGATTTCGTGTAGATAGGAATTTCATCCTTGGCTTTAATACCATGTTTTATTTAGCTAGAAAACGTTAAATCTACATCATTAAAAAATATGCTTCTGTACTTAAGACAGAGGCTTTTAATTTTCTTTTCCTCTTCTATATTTTAAAATTTGGTGTTTATTATTTCAATTAGTTTATTGTGAGATAAATCGGTATCATTGTTATTGAAACTAAAGTTATGAAATTCAACGTATTTGTTATTATCAATAAGCTCTGATTTAATAGGTTGTTCAATAACAAAGTGTCGAGAAAGGTCAGAAGTATTTTCAACTACTACAAGATAATACCAATTTGAAGCTGTGTAAATTTCATCCGGAATTGTAAGAAAAGGTTTTATCTGCGTTGATTTTATATGAATATTCCCATTTTTTACATCAACTGGTAGCTGAAAAATGATTTTAGATAGTTCTGGAACATTAAATGATTTCGAAATCAAATAAGGCTTATAACTTAAACAAATTCTGCTGTTCTTATTTTCCAAAACTGAGTTTTTCAAATCTATCTTCATTTTTAATTGTTTTAACATCTCTGTTCCTAAAAGTCCGTCAAAATAATTATGGAATTTAAATATCAAAAAATTAAGTTTGAGCTTGGTATTTAATTCTCAAAGGCCATTTAAAACAACTTCTTGGTTAATTAATTTAGTATTAAAAATTGTTTTTACTTCAATGGTATCTATTTCGTTTATTTTGTTTTTGATTTTTACATCAGGGCTTAAAAATGATTTATTGCTACCTGTGTCTATTAAAAATTTTAGTGGCTGGTAGTTTATACTTTGTATTGTGATATACGGTAGTAAGTTGGATCCATAGTTATTAATATCTAATTTTCAAAATTTGCATATTGAAACTGTTCGTGATGATTTAGGGACCTGCCTCTGGGGCTACTATTTTGGTCAATATTACCATTCATACCTTCAATATTATTTAGATGGTTACGCCTATAACTATGTGACCTATTTCCTATATGAAGAGTGTTCCTATCATTTGTATTATTTGTCCTTTCACTATAAGTATCCATGGGCTCAGGGGAGGGAAAGTCTTGTTGAAAACTGTGCCGGTTGTTTCTATTGATGCTGGAATTTAGAGAAATGTTTGTTGGCGATTGAAAGGTAGAAGTTGACTACTTGCGGGAGCGTTATAGCTCGGTCTTGGGAGTGGCTGAAAGTTACTTTGATTATTATTTAGCGTTCTGTTTTGAAACCTATTTGCAACTTGTCTATTGGGAGCTCTTTGATTATTGTAAGATGACTGTAATAAATCACGGAAATAAATACAATTTTGTTCTTGAAGACACAAATTATATGCCTCTGACAGTTTTTAAGGCCTCATTGATCGTACAGTAAATTCTAACGGTTCTATTAATCCCTATAAGAATGCATTTCAACTCATTTCTTCATACAAACTAAGCTTAGCCGAGATTACGTTAGTATTTGTTTCGTGAACTTTCACGTGATTCGTCATTGCCGATAATATATCTATTATTTTAGAATAAAATCTTTCAAGACCGTCTTGATGCTGCTTAATTTGATGGAGATCACGAATGAGACTTGTCTCATTTCTTTATCCGAGTTATGAATTATGAGATTATTTTTAATTTCATTCCAATCAATGGGTGTTCCATATAAATTAAGGACTTCATTTGCTGGCCCAATAATCTTATTTCTAATGGCACGTACAAAAATTTAATAATAACTGAAACCATTTACCTGTGGCAAAAAGCTTATGATTTCATCAACGTTTGTCAAAAAATCAAACAACAATCGAGGATACCCATCAAAAGTTCGCAAATCTTTTATCGCATCGGGTATCCTTAACGAGTTAAAGATACCTGCCGCTATCTGAGCATGATTAGGTGGCTCCTGACCGTTGTTCATATTTTTATTCTAACAGTTTGTGGAGTTCGAGAACTTTCTTCCCAAGAATTCGAGACCAAATTGAGTTTATTAAGTGAACTCCAGTAAAGTCCAATTCAGACTAAAAACAATATTTATTCAAAGTCATTACAAAGTCATTTATAATCTGTCATAATTATATAAACTAATACTATAATATAATAGAAATTCTTAGTACATAGATAGAAGGAATTCTGTATGTATCGGCTTTTGTTGATCGCTGAAGTTGTCGATATAGGGTGTTCCATAGTACTCCCCCTATAGTAGTTGTGCTTGTTCAACTGCGATTGATGCGAAATTTGACTTTTCTCCCATATCGTGTTGTGTAATCTCGGTTATCGTTGCCTTGGCTGGTCATTGTTTGTGATTGCTGTTGATTGCTTGTCTCATCCTGGTTCCCTTCGTATCCAAAGGCTGCTTTGAGTCTATCGATTGAGACATTGATGTTTTTTCCATTTTTTTGCACAGTGTAATATTTTGTCGCTCGTTTGATTACAGGGAAAGGTCCAGTGTATGGTGGGTGAAGTGGTGGTTTCACTGCGTCGTTGCATATGAAGACATGGGTCGCCTCTGGAAAATCTTTCTGTATAAAAAAAGATTTATTAGAGTGATTCGATGTTTCATTAAATTTTTTTGTAGACATAAAAATTCGCAAAGATTTCAAAAAATCTGATTGGTTTTCGTTTTGTTTCTTGAAGTGGACAAAGCCACCTGGAATTGAAAGGTTTGTACCAAATAGCATTTCTGCGACGCTTGTTTTTAGATCCTCTTTGTATACAGTACGTAGTCCTAAAAGAACGGTCGGGAGAACGTCGACCCAATTGACCGAAGTGTGACACTTTATGGCTGTTTTAAGTTTACGGTGCCATCGCTCGACGAGGCCATTAGATTCCGGGTGGTATGGAGTTGTTCTCAGATGTTTGATGCCCAGTGTTCTTGATAGCTCGTTGAAGAGCTCACTTTGGAACTGTCTTCCCTGGTCTGTCGTTATCCGTTCGGGAACACCGTATCGGGAAATCCAAGTGTTGTAGAGTGCTCGGCAAATAGTCTCCGCAGTTATATCTTCAACAGGAGCTACCTCTGGCCATCTCGACAACCTATCAACCATCGTCAAACAATAACGAAATCATCTTGAAGGCGGAAGAGGGCCAACGATGTCGATGTTTATATGCTGAAAACGGTTATCTGTTCGATTGTACGTACCTATTGCTGTTTTGTTGTGTCGAGAGATTTTACTTCTTTGGCACGCTAGGCAGGATTTGGACCACAATCTGCATTCTCTCGACATGTTTGGCCAAACAAATCGATCGCTTACCATTTTCGTCGTTGCTCGGACTCCGGGGTGTGCCATGTTATGTACGCTGTTGAAAGCTACTCGCTTAAATTCTTCTGTGATGTATGGACGAATGTTTTTCATTGATGTGTCGCAATAGATGGTTATGTTGTCCTGACCGGGAACGGGAAATTTCTTAAGCTGCAGCGTTGTTGATTTGTCATCCATGAGACGCTTTAGTTCTTTGTCGGATTGTTGTTGTTTCGATAGGAGACTATAGTCGATAGTGTCATATGCTGCAATGATTTCGATGCGTGAGAGTGTGTCTGCGGTGATATTTTCGCTTCCCGGCAGGTAGCGGACATCGGTTGTAAACTGGCTTATGTATTCCAGCTGGCTTCGCTGCCTTGGTGAGGCTTTTTCCGGTCTCTGGGCAAAAGCATAGATGAGTGGCTTGTGATCTGTAAATAGAACAAAATTTCGAGCTTCAAGCAGGTGTTGAAAATATTTTACACCAGAGTATGCAGCCAAAAGTTCCCGATCATAAGTGCTAAATCGACATTGCGATGGTGACAGCTTACGAGAAAAAAATCCTAGCGGCCGCCAAGATTTTTCCTCGAGTTGTTGGAGTACGGCGCCAATAGCAAAATCCGATGCATCGACCATTAATGCGAGCTGAGCAGATGCACTGGGATGGCACAGAGTGGCAGCTTCGGATAATGACTGCTTGCAATTTTCAAATGCCGTTGAGATATTATCGGTCCACTCAATGGGCGTCCGGTCTTTTTTTTTGTTGCCTTTTATCAATGCTTGGAGTACCATTTGTGATTCGATAGCATTCGGTATGAAGCGGCGATAAAAATTAACCATTGCGAGGAATCGGCGTAGTTCACTCACTTGCTTGGGACGAGAAAATTTGTTTATTGCAATTACCTAGTCTGCCGACGGGCTAATTCCTTGAGCACTGATAGAATGGCCAAGAAAATTCACTTTTTGCTGTCCAAATTGACACTTGTCGACGTTTATCACGAGTCCGTATTGTTGGAGACGTTCAAATACCTGCCGAAGGTGACTTCTGTGTTCTTCCTCGTTGCGCGATGCGATGAGAAGATCATCGATATAAGCACGTGCGAATGAAAGATCTCTTAGGATATCGTCAACAAACCTTTGAAACGATTGTCCTGCGTTGCGAAGTCCGAAGGGCATGCGCGAAAACACGTATAGCCCAAAAGGTGTTACGATGGCTGTCTTTTCGATGTCGCACGATTCTACCGGTATCTGGTGGTATGCGCGTTGCAAATCGAGCGTGGAGAAGATTTGTTGACCGTCTAGAAAATGCGTGAAGTCGTGTACATGTGGTACCGGGTATCCGTCTGGGACTGTGACGGCGTTTAGCGTTCGGTAGTCACCACATGGCCTCCATTCCCCATTTGACTTCTGGACCATGTTCAGGGGGCTGGCCCATGGGCTTTTTGATGGACGGCAAATACCTTGATGAATCATCTGCTCGAATTCGCCTTTCGCGATTTTTAGCATCTTTGGGCATAATCTTCTTGCATTTGAATGGATTGGCGATCCTTTGGTCAGAATGTGGTGAGTCACTTTCGATGCGATGCAACTTTCGCTTTGAATTGGAGGTGGTCGTGTTATTTTCTTGAAGTCTAGAAGAATAGAATAATAGGGATTATTACACGAAATATGTGTTATATTAAGAGAGCTTTCTGTAGTTAATGTTCCACAATATTTTAATAAAGTTTTATTATCTATTAAACGTTTGTTTTTTATGTCAACCAAAATGTCGTAAAAACTTAAAAAGTCCGCACCAATTATAGGACGATTAACCTCAGCAATGACAAACTTCCATTTAAAATTTCGCCGGAGGCCGAGAGATAAGTTGATTGTTTTTTCTCCGTAGGTTTTGATGTTGGTGCCATTTGCTGCATATAAGAAATTGAGACAGTTGTTCGATCGCTTCTGTTGACTAGTTGGTGGGATAACGGATATGTCGGCACCGGTATCGATTAGGTATTTTGTTCGTGTGGTGGGATCTGTGATGAAGAGGCGGCGATTGAATTGGCTGTTGTCACGTGCCGCATCGAATGACAAGCCCGCTAGTTTTCCCGTTTTTTTAATGTGTTGTTGAAAGAACAAGGAGAACGGCACTTTCTCGCTTTTGTACCATGTGTGTTGTGAAACCAGCAATAATCTTGATTATTGTTTCTGGAATTTTCGCTATGAAATTTTCTTCGTTGTCTCGAAAAAGAACGAGATGGTCGATCATGATGACGAGTAACTGCTGATACGCTGCATTTGAGGTCTTCGATTTGTTTTGTTAGCTGGGCGATTTTGATTTCAAGAGAAGAACTTGGTTGTATACTTACTGCGGCGACGTTTGAAGTTCCACTCACTTCGGCAATCTTGTCTGCAAGAACAGCTAGCCCTGGAAGTTTTTCGTTGCTTACCATGATAATGCTTTGTGTATGTTGCGGCAGCCGTTGAAGCCACAATGATTTGAGGAGTTCGTCGTTTATGTTGTTACCAGCTACGTCCTTCAATTCTCTTAACAAAGCAGATGGTTTTTTATCGCCAAGCTCGATTTCTTGAAGCAATTTACGAAGACGAATTTGTTCGGAGTCTGCATATTGAGTTATCAGTCTGTTCTTAAGTGTTTCGTACAGGTTTTCCTTTGGCGGTTCTAGGATTATATCGCTCACCTGAGCTAAAACACTACTCTCTATAGCTGCGACGATGGTGTGGTATTTGGTAATGTCGTTCTTGATTCCTGATGTGAAAAATTGTGACTCGACCTGTTTGAACCAGAGATCTGGTCGTACTTTCCAAAATGCGGGAATTTTCGTAGAAATTTTTGATAGCTCTATGGGTGTATCTTCGCTTTTAGGCATTGCTGGTGGTACTGTTCCTTGTTCTTTGTTGCCTTCGTCATCGTTGGTTGGCATTTTTGATGAAAAATTGTTTGCGTTCGTTATAGTCGTCGGGGTCACCAAATGTGGAGTTCGAGAACTTTCTTCCCAAGAATTCGAGACCAAATTGAGTTTATTAAGTGAACTCCAGTAAAGTCCAATTCAGACTAAAAACAATATTTATTCAAAGTCATTACAAAGTAATTTATAATCTGTCATAATTATATAAACTAATACTATAATATAATAGAAATTCTTAGTACATAGATAGAAGGAATTCTGTATGTATCGGCTTTTGTTGATCGCTGAAGTTGTCGATATAGGGTGCTCTGATTTAATAGGTTGTTCAATAACAAAGTGTTGAGAAAGGTCAGAAGTATTTTCAACTACTACAAGATAATACCAATTTGAAGCTGTGTAAATTTAATCCGGAATTGTAAGAAAAGGTTTTATCTGCGTTGATTTTATATGAATATTCCCATTTTTTACATCAACTGGTAGCTGAAAAATGATTTTAGATAGTTCTGGAACATTAAATGATTTCGAAATCAAATAAGGCTTATAACTTAAACAAATTCTGCTGTTTTTATTTTCCAAAACTGAGTTTTTTAAATCTATCTTCATTTTTAATTGTTTTAACATCTCTGTTCCTAAAAGTCCGTCAAAATAATTATGGAATTTAAATATCAAAAAATTAAGTTTGGGCTTGGTATTTAATTCTCAAAGGCCATTTAAAACAACTTCTTGGTTAATTAATTTAGTATTAAAAATTGTTTTTCTTTCAATGGTATCTATTTCGTTTATTTTGTTTTTGATTTTTACATCAGGGCTTAAAAATGATTTATTGCTACCTGTGTCTATTAAAAATTTTAGTGGCTGGTTGTTTATACTTTGTATTGTGATATACGGTAGTAAGTTGGATCCATAGTTATTAATATCTAATTTTCAAAATTTGCATATTGAAACTGTTCGTGATGATTTAGGGACCTGCCTCTGGGGCTACTATTTTGGTCAATATTACCATTCATACCTTCAATATTATTTAGATGGTTACGCCTATAACTATGTGCCCTATTTCCTATATGAAGAGTGTTCCTATCATTTGTATTATTTGTCCTTTCACTATAAGTATCCATGGGCTCAGGGGAGGGAAAGTCTTGTTGAACACTGTGCCGGTTGTTTCTATTGATGCTGGAATTTTGAGAAATGTTTGTTGGGCGATTGAAAGGTAGAAGTTGACTACTTGCGGGAGCGTTATAGCTCGGTCTTGGGAGTGGCTGAAAGTTACTTTGATTATTATTTAGCGTTCTGTTTTGAAACCTATTTGCAACTTGTCTATTGGGAGCTCTTTGATTATTGTAAGATGACTGTAATAAATCACGGAAATAAATAAAACTTTGTTCTTGAAGACACAAATTATATGCCTCTGACAGTTTTTAAGGCCTCATTGATCGTACAGTAAATTCTAACGGTTCTATTAATCCCGATAAGAATGCATTTCAACTCATTTCTTCATACAAACTAAGCTTAGCCGAGATTACGTTAGTATTTGTTTCGTGAACTTTCACGTGATTCGTCATTGCCGATAATATATCTATTATTTTAGAATAAAATCTTTCAAGACCATCTTGATGCTGCTTAATTTGATGGAGATCACGAATGAGACTCGTCTCATTTCTTTATCCGAGTAATGAATTATGAGATTATTTTTAATTTCATTCCAATCAATGGGTGTTCCATATAAATTAAGGACTTCATTTGCTGGCCCAATAATCTTATTTCTAATGGCACGTACAAAAATTTAATAATAACTGAAACCATTTACCTGTGGCAAAAAGCTTATGATTTCATCAACGTTTGTCAAAAAATCAAACAACAATCGAGGATACCCATCAAAAGTTCGCAAATCTTTTATCGCATCGGGTATCCTTAAAGAGTTAAAGATACCTGCCGCTATCTGAGCATGATTAGGTGGCTCCTGACCGTTGTTCATATTTTTATTCTAACAGTTTGTGGAGTTCGAGAACTTTCTTCCCAAGAATTCGAGACCAAATTGAGTTTATTAAGTGAACTCCAGTAAAGTCCAATTCAGACTAAAAACAATATTTATTCAAAGTCATTACAAAGTCATTTATAATCTGTCATAATTATATAAACTAATACTATAATATAATAGAAATTCTTAGTACATAGATAGAAGGAATTCTGTATGTATCGGCTTTTGTTGATCGCTGAAGTTGTCGATATAGGGTGTTCCATAGTACTCCCCCTATAGTAGTTGTGCTTGTTCAACTGCGGTTGATGCGAAATTTGACTTTTCTTCCATATCGTGTTGTGTAATCTCGGTTATCGTTGCCTTGGCTGGTCATTTTTTGTGATTGCTGTTGATTGCTTGTCTCATCCTGGTTCCCTTCGTATCCAAAGGCTGCTTTGAGTCTATCGATTGAGACATTGATGTTTTTTCCATTTTTTTGCACAGTGTAATATTTTGTCGCTCGTTTGATTACAGGGAAAGGTCCAGTGTATGGTGGGTGAAGTGGTGGTTTCACTGCGTCGTTGCGTATGAAGACATGGGTCGCCTCTGGAAGATCTTTCTGTATAAAAAAAGATTTATTAGAGTGATTCGATGTTTCATTAAATTTTTTTGTAGACATAAAAATTCGCAAAGATTTCAAAAAATCTGATTGGTTTTCGTTTTGTTTCTTGAAGTGGACAAAGCCACCTGGAATTGAAAGGTTTTTACCAAATAGCATTTCTGCGACGCTTGTTTTTAGATCCTCTTTGTATACAGTACGAAGTCCTAAAAGAACGGTCGGGAGAACGTCGACCCAATTGACCGAAGTGTGACACTTTATGGCTGTTTTAAGTTTACGGTGCCATCGCTCGACGAGGCCATTAGATTCCGGGTGGTATGGAGTTGTTCTCAGATGTTTGATGCCCAGTGTTCTTGATAGCTCGTTGAAGAGCTCACTTTGGAACTGTCTTCCCTGGTCTGTCGTTATCCGTTCGGGAACACCGTAGCGGGAAATCCAAGTGTTGTAGAGTGCTCGGCAAATAGTCTCCGCAGTTATATCTTCAACAGGAGCTACCTCTGGCCATCTCGACAACCTATCAACCATCGTCAAACAATAACGAAATCCTCTTGAAGGCGGAAGAGGGCCAACGATGTCGATGTTTATATGCTGAAAACGGTTATCTGTTCGATTGTACGTACCTATTGCTGTTTTGTTGTGTCGAGTGATTTTAATTCTTTGGCACGCTAGGCAGGATTTGGACCACAATCTGCATTCTCTCGACATGTTTGGCCAAACAAATCGATCGCTTACCATTTTCGTCGTTGCTCGGACTCCGGGGTGTGCCATGTTATGTACGCTGTTGAAAACTACTCGCTTAAATTCATCTGTGATGTATGGACGAATGTTTTTCATTGATGTGTCGCAATAGATGGTTATGTTGTCCTGACCGGGAACGGGAAATTTCTTAAGCTGCAGCGTTGTTGATTTGTCATCTATGAGGCGCTTTAGTTCTTTGTCGGATTGTTGTTGTTTCGATAGGAGACTATAGTCGATAGTGTCATATGCTGCAATGATTTCGATGCGTGAGAGTGTGTCTGCGGTGATATTTTTGCTTCCCGGCAGGTAGCGGACATCGGTTGTAAACTGGCTTATGTATTCCAGCTGGCTTCGCTGCCTTGGTGAGGCTTTTTCCGGTCTCTGGGCAAAAGCATAGATGAGTGGCTTGTGATCTGTAAATAGAACAAAATTTCGAGCTTCAAGCATGTGTTGAAAATATTTTACACCAGAGTATGCAGCCAAAAGTTCCCGATCATAAGTGCTAAATCGACATTGCGATGGTGACAGCTTACGAGAAAAAAATCCTAGCGGCCGCCAAGATTTTTCCTCGAGTTGTTGGAGTACGGCGCCAATAGCAAAATCCGATGCATCGACCATTAATGCGAGCTGAGCAGATGCACTGGGATGGCACAGAGTGGCAGCTTCGGATAATGACTGCTTGCAATTTTCAAATGCCGTTGAGATATTATCGGTCCACTCAATGGGCGTCCGGTCTTTTTTTTTGTTGCCTTTTATCAATGCTTGGAGTACCATTTGTGATTCGATAGCATTCGGTATGAAGCGGCGATAAAAATTAACCATTGCGAGGAATCGGCGTAGTTCACTCACTTGCTTGGGACGAGAAAATTTGTTTATTGCAATTACCTAGTCTGCCGACGGGCTAATTCCTTGAGCACTGATAGAATGGCCAAGAAAATTCACTTTTTGCTGTCCAAATTGACACTTGTCGACGTTTATCACGAGTCCGTATTGTTGGAGACGTTCAAATACCTGCCGAAGGTGACTTCTGTGTTCTTCCTCGTTGCGCGATGCGATGAGAAGATCATCGATATAAGCACGTGCGAATGGAAGATCTCTTAGGATATCGTCAACAAACCTTTGAAACGATTGTCCTGCGTTGCGAAGTCCGAAGGGCATGCGCGAAAACTCGTATAGCCCAAAAGGTGTTACGATGGCTGTCTTTTCGATGTCGCACGATTCTACCGGTATCTGGTGGTATGCGCGTTGCAAATCGAGCGTGGAGAAGATTTGTTGACCGTCTAGAAAATGCGTGAAGTCGTGTACATGTGGTACCGGGTATCTGTCTGGGACTGTGACGGCGTTTAGCGCTCGGTAGTCACCACATGGCCTCCATTCCCCATTTGACTTCTGGACCATGTGCAGGGGGCTGGCCCATGGGCTTTTTGATGGACGGCAAATACCTTGATGAATCATCTGCTCGAATTCGCCTTTCGCGATTTTTAGCATCTTTGGGCATAATCTTCTTGCATTTGAATGGATTGGCGATCCTTTGGTCAGAATGTGGTGAGTCACTTTCGATGCGATGCAACTTTCGCTTTGAATTGGAGGTGGTCGTGTTATTTTCTTGAAGTCTAGAAGAATAGAATAATAGGGATTATTACACGAAATATGTGTTATATTAAGAGAGCTTTCTGTAGTTAATGTTCCACAATATTTTAATAAAGTTTTATTATCTATTAAACGTTTGTTTTTTATGTCAACCAAAATGTCGTAAAAACTTAAAAAGTCCGCACCAATTATAGGACGATTGACCTCAGCAATGACAAACTTCCATTTAAAATTTCGCCGGAGGCCGAGAGATAAGTTGATTGTTTTTTCTCCGTAGGTTTTGATGTTGGTGCCATTTGCTGCATATAAGAAATTGAGACAGTTGTTCGATCGCTTCTGTTGACTAGTTGGTGGGATAACGGATATGTCGGCACCGGTATCGATTAGGTATTTTGTTCGTGTGGTGGGATCTGTGATGAAGAGGCGGCGATTGAATTGGCTGTTGTCACGTGCCGCATCGAATGACAAGCCCGCTAGTTTTCCCGTTTTTTTAATGTGTTGTTGAAAGAACAAGGAGAACGGCACTTTCTCGCTTTTGTACCATGTGTGTTGTGAAACCAGCAATAATCTTGATTATTGTTTCTGGAATTTTCGCTATGAAATTTTCTTCGTTGTCTCGACAAAGAACGAGATGGTCGATCATGATGACGAGTAACTGCTGATACGCTGCATTTGAGGTCTTCGATTTGTTTTGTTAGCTGGGCGATTTTGATTTCAAGAGAAGAACTTGGTTGTATACTTACTGCGGCGACGTTTGAAGTTCCACTCACTTCGGCAATCTTGTCTGCAAGAACAGCTAGCCCTGGAAGTTTTTCGTTGCTTACCATGATAATGCTTTGTGTATGTTGCGGCAGCCGTTGAAGCCACAATGATTTGAGGAGTTCGTCATTTATGTTGTTACCAGCTACGTCCTTCAATTCTCTTAACAAAGCAGATGGTTTTTTATCGCCAAGCTCGATTTCTTGAAGCAATTTACGAAGACGAATTTGTTCGGAGTCTGCATATTGAGTTATCAGCCTGTTCTTAAGTGTTTCGTACAGGTTTTCCTTTGGCGGTTCTAGGATTATATCGCTCACCTAAAACACTACTCTCTATAGCTGTGACGATGGTGTGGTATTTGGTAATGTCGTTCTTGATTCCTGATGTGAAAAATTGTGACTCGACCTGTTTGAACCAGAGATCTGGTCGTACTTTTCAAAATGCGGGATTTTTCGTAGAAATTTTGGATAGCTCTTTGGGTGTATCTTCGCTTTTAGGCATTGCTGGTGGTACTGTTCCTTGTTCTTTGTTGCCTTCGTCATCGTTGGTTGGCATTTTTGATGAATAATTGTTTGCGTTCGTTATAGTCGTCGGGGTCACCAAATGTGGAGTTCGAGAACTTTCTTCCCAAGAATTCGAGACCAAATTGAGTTTATTAAGTGAACTCCAGTAAAGTCCAATTCAGACTAAAAACAATATTTATTCAAAGTCATTACAAAGTCATTTATAATCTGTCATAATTATATAAACTAATACTATAATATAATAGAAATTCTTAGTACATAGATATAAGGAATTCTGTATGTATCGGCTTTTGTTGATCGCTGAAGTTGTCGATATAGGGTGCTCTGATTTAATAGGTTGTTCAATAACAAAGTGTTGAGAAAGGTCAGAAGTATTTTCAACTACTACAAGATAATACCAATTTGAAGCTGTGTAAATTTCATCCGGAATTGTAAGAAAAGGTTTTATCTGCGTTGATTTTATATGAATATTCCCATTTTTTACATCAACTGGTAGCTGAAAAATGATTTTAGATAGTTCTGGAACATTAAATGATTTCGAAATCAAATAAGGCTTATAACTTAAACAAATTCTGCTGTTCTTATTTTCCAAAACTGAGTTTTTTAAATCTATCTTCATTTTTAATTGTTTTAACATCTCTGTTCCTAAAAGTCCGTCAAAATAATTATGGAATTTAAATATCAAAAAATTAAGTTTGGGCTTGGTATTTAATTCTCAAAGGCCATTTAAAACAACTTCTTGGTTAATTAATTTAGTATTAAAAATTGTTTTTACTTCAATGGTATCTATTTCGTTTATTTTGTTTTTGATTTTTACATCAGGGCTTAAAAATGATTTATTGCTACCTGTGTCTATTAAAAATTTTAGTGGCTGGTTGTTTATACTTTGTATTGTGATATACGGTAGTAAGTTGGATCCATAGTTATTAATCTAATTTTCAAAATTTGCATATTGAAACTGTTCGTGATGATTTAGGGACCTGCCTCTGGGGCTACTATTTTGGTCAATATTACCATTCATACCTTCAATATTATTTAGATGGTTACGCCTATAACTATGTGACCTATTTCCTATATGAAGAGTGTTCCTATCATTTGTATTATTTGTCCTTTCACTATAAGTATCCATGGGCTCAGGGCAGGGAAAGTCTTGTTGAACACTCTGCCGGTTGTTTCTATTGATGCTGGAATTTTGAGAAATGTTTGTTGGGCGATTGAAAGGTAGAAGTTGACTACTTGCGGGAGCGTTATAGCTCGGTCTTGGGAGTGGCTGAAAGTTACTTTGATTATTATTTAGCGTTCTGTTTTGAAACCTATTTGCAACTTGTCTATTGGGAGCTCTTTGATTATTGTAAGATGACTGTAATAAATCACGGAAATAAATACAATTTTGTTCTTGAAGACACAAATTATATGCCTCTGACAGTTTTTAAGGCCTCATTGATCGTACAGTAAATTCTAACGGTTCTATTAATCCCGATAAGAATGCATTTCAACACATTTCTTCATACAAACTAAGCTTAGCCGAGATTACGTTAGTATTTGTTTCGTGAACTTTCACGTGATTCGTCATTGCCGATAATATATCTATTATTTTAGAATAAAATCTTTCAAGACCGTCTTGATGCTGCTTAATTTGATGGAGATCACGAATGAGACTCGTCTCATTTCTTTATCCGAGTAATGAATTATGAGATTATTTTTAATTTCATTCCAATCAATGGGTGTTCCATATAAATTAAGGACTTCATTTGCTGGCCCAATAATCTTATTTCTAATGGCACGTACAAAAATTTAATAATAACTGAAACCATTTACCTGTGGCAAAAAGCTTATGATTTCATCAACGTTTGTCAAAAAATCAAACAACAATCGAGGATACCCATCAAAAGTTCGCAAATCTTTTATCGCATCGGGTATCCTTAACGAGTTAAAGATACCTGCCGCTATCTGAGCATGATTAGGTGGCTCCTGACCGTTGTTCATATTTTTATTCTAACAGTTCTTAGTATTGGTATATAATAACATATATGTATATATATATGACCAGAAATAGCTTTATAATTTTTCAATTTAAACTTTTTTCGTTCTATGGTGTTATTTTGTGGGCTTCCTTTGGTTATCAAAACCCAAGAAATTGAAAGGATATCTTCTTCGATGTACAGAATTTCTTGTTCGTGTTCAGTGATGATTCTAACGTTTGGTTCGTCCAAGCTAAAGAATTAAGATTCACCGTTTCTATATTCTCTAGAAACGTGCTTTTTGTTGAGTCCGCAATTTATTTAGCTACTAATCTTTCACTATTAAATATTTGGACAAAATTCCGCACGACTTCGCCAGTTATGAACGCTTAATTTTATGTTTTTTATTCTTAAGAATTTATTAATATACAATTTGCAAAATATAATTATATGTTTAAAGTATATTTGGTTTTCTTAATATGCACCTCCATTCGGGTCAAAAGATCGGCGTCGAGTGAGTAGTCTATGATGTCTTCTCATCTCAGCTTTTTGGTTGAAAGTGTGATACGTCATATCTGGCGGATATGTAATACATGGATTATGTATTTGCAGAAACGCATTGCAGTATGTGCTCGATGGTAAGCGATCAATACGAGCGAAGCTTTTCACCACAGTTTGAAGCGATCATTGAGTTGAGAGCGGGTTGTGACGTATCTATGTAAATACTGTGAGTTGTGAGGTTGTGTCGTCTTTATGTGTGATGGAATTATAGAATGCATAACTCAGACGTCTTTCGAATACCCTCGTGATATTTTCGCAGGCGTGTTTTCAATAACCGCTAAATGATTTTCGTGGTGTGTGACATCAGCTTAAATGAACAATTTACGCAGTTTTGAATATCACCCTTCCCCTTCTAAATTGGTAGAAGGTACCTTTCCTCCACTGAAACTGGAATTTTTCACCACTAATAAAATAAACGATGAGAATCATGAATTATCATGGATATATGCATTTTATTGTATATTTAAGTAATCTGATTATTTTCTATAATGAAACCATGTTTTACTATATCTACTATAAAAGACATATGTATAAAAGATATGTACACCGAATTTAAATAAATTGAATTGAAATTTAAGCCCGATTTCTACTATCTTTTCCCAGAACCTTGTTGGAGTTTTTCTGCTATAATTTTGGAACTTCTTTGAAATTCGGTGCGGCTGTTGAAAAGTATAGTTTGGGAAACCGTTCATTTTAAATTTTTTCGCAGTACCTACTGTCGCCATCTGTGAACAGTTTGTTCGTCATCCAAAAGAAGTACCTTGAGGCCTTGAGCATTGTTAATGAAATTTTTGTGAACTAATCTTTTTTTGATGGGTGAGCCATTGATATATTATTGAATCGAGCGATCTAGTTGTGTAAGCTTTAATAAAAATATAAAATGTTTTCGCGAAGTATAACAAAAATTATAGATTTTAATTTTCTTTAAAAATACAAACTATAGAATTTAACAAATTAAGAAAGTTAGATAAATGTTACCTAGCTTAACTAATGCAGGATGTGTCACGACGGTAACGATGCTACTGAACTGGGAACATATTACATTGCCCATTATAGTCATCCTTTATGCTCAGTACAAATATGCAAGATGCAGTGTTGCCAGATTGCAAGCGTGCTACAGGATTCCCCCCTCAGTGACAAAGATATGAGTTGTGATGTGACATGTACCATTTCATCATTTAATTCTTAAGCGAACATGTCATCCTACCTTGGTGACTTAATCATGAGTGGCTGATGTCTGTTCAAGGAGTCGTCTGACATCTTGTGCAATTTCTTAATAGGCCGACTTCGAACGGTCAATTAATATGTTTTTAGATTGTAAAGAATTTAGAAAATTTATTTAATACTTTAAAAGGTATATCAAATGCTGGTTGTTAAGATCTTCTGACAGCATCTCTTCGCACGAAAACATGCGATGTTGAACTTAAATCCTTATGAACAAAAACTTTCAAAGAATTTGTGTGGGGAGATGTTGGCACTGGAGCTGATTTGTTCATTGAAACTCGGAGTTGGTTCACAAAGTCTTCACTTGTAGTATGGCTTGATAAATAGTCTTCAAAAAATTCAGCTGGTAAGCGTAGCGTTGTGCCGTATACTAACTCGATTGGAGTGGCACTGATGTAAAAAAAACAACATCTTAACCCTAGAAGAATAGTTGGCAGCACTTCAGTCCAACGGTTGGTTTGATGACACTTGATAGCGTTTTTCATTGCTAGATGCCAGCGTTCGACCAGTTCATTTGTTGCTGGATGATAGTACGAATTCGTACAACTGCAAGAAATTTGGGCAACTCGTAAAAGAGAACTGACTCAAATTGCCGGACTTAGTCATTGGCGCAAAAAAGTGTGCGATCCAACCACTGTACAAAGTACGAGGCACAGTTTCCGCCGTGATGTCTTCCATGGGAAATGCTTCGGGCCATCTGCTGAAACGGTCAACAAATGTTAAACAGTGCTTTTGGTTAAGTGATGATGTTAACATGTGAAAATCTGCCATCTGGGAGTTAAAATGAACTCAGCCCAGATCTGTTGTGTTTTTGTGTCTTAGCTCTCTGACATGGTAAACACGGTTACACCCACTAACAACAATCTTTTCTGAGGTTTTGCCATACATACCGTTTTTTTTGTTGCTTTTACACCAGGATGGCAGAGATTATGAACAGAGTTCAATGTTGTTTTCCGCATATCACTGCTTATGTATGGTCGGGAGCGTTTAGTTGATTTGTCACAGAGTAAGGTCATTGACGACGTTGGTGAAACTGGAAACGATTTAAGCTTTAGAGATGAGTTTGGGTTGTTGACATGTTGTTGCAGTTCTGAATCATGTTGTTTTAACTGCGCGAGCATTTCGTAGTTAAGTCGCGTTTCCACTGTCTCAATTCGATATAAGGTGTCAGCTACTATATTATACTTAACACTGATGTGAGGAATATCTGTATTGCAGTAAACTGACTTATATAATCAGTGTAATGCACTGTACGAGGGGATGCTTTGTCCAACTGTTGTTGAAAAATATATGTGAGAAGCTTATGGTCTGTAAATATCACAAACGAGTGACCTTCAAGCATGTACCTGAAGTGCTTAAGTAAACAACGAGATGAAACTTCCTCAAAAACTAGACACAGGTGTTCGATGTGCTATTCCATGTCATCGGAAGCTATACAAATGTCATCAATATAAGGGAAAGCAAAATCGTGCTCTCGTAGTGCTTCATCGATCGTCCGTTAAAAAATCTGAGAGGCATTCTTTAGACCACCGAACATAACAAGACATGCAAAAAGCCCAAACGTTGTTGATATGGCTGGCTTGGAAATGTCTGCTTCTTTGATGGGTATCAAAAACTAAATGCTGGTTTGCCCCAAGGCTCCGTTTTGTCTCCGACTCTCTTCCTGATATTTATCAATGACCTCTTGTCTGAAACTTCTAATCCATTAAATTGTTTCGCTGACGACAGCATGCTCAGTTTTTCATATTCCTTCCCAGATTCACATCCCTGCTCTTCGGATGTGGAACTGGAGCGGCATCGTATGTTAAACTCATTAAATTCCGATCTTAAAAGCATTATAGAATGGGGTGTAAGCAACCGTGTAGAATTTAATGCTTCATAAATGGGGTGTAAGCAACCGTGTAGAATTTAATGCTTCAAAAACACTAGCTATGCTGTTTTCTGTCGGCCAAGCGAAATATACCACCGTTGCCACTTTCCATGAATGGCACTTGCATCGAAGAAACCGAAAAGCTCTGCGTTCTCGATATGTGTATTACCGATCACCTCTTGTGGAATGATCACATATTCGAAGTCGCGAAAAACGCTGCTAAATGCTTAGGTTTCCTCAAAAGATGCAACAAATTTTTTTCTCCTTCTAATCTGGCTACAGTTTATAAGGCATACATCCGCCCAAAACTTGAATTCAAAAAAACTAGAATTCAAAAAAGAGCCCTAAGACTGATTGGAGACATATCCATTACTGAAACTTTTGTTTCCTTAGAACACCGTCGTAATGTTTCTTGTTTAACGTTATTTTTTCGTTTCTTCTATAAACAGTGTTCAATTGAAATAGCCAGTTGCATTCCTCCTATGCTATGAATGCTCATCAGTTCACCCTTAAGCCTAATTTCGGACGTAATGTAAAGATTCTCTCTTAAGCCGAACAACACGTTTGTGGAATGCCTTGCCTCACACGATTTTTCCCCCTCTTTGTGACGTTCAAGTATTCAAAACCAATGTGCATCGACATCTCCTTTTAAATCCTCTCCATATTTCCTAAACGCTCGTGCTGTGTATAATCAACATTATAAGGGTAGTCATAACCCCTTGGGTGCGCGCTAATTGTAAAAAAAAAAAAAAATCTGATTGTAAGCGCTGTAGATCGAAAAAATACGTTTCCCCTCCAAAAAGTGTGTACAGTCTTGCAAAATGCGTAACGGATATCTATCAGGTTCTGTTGCAGCGTTGAGTGAACGATGATTCCTGCAAATACGCCACTATATGCCCGACTTCTTCACCATTTGTAGAGGACTACACCAGGGACTCTTAGAAAGGCGGCACATTCCCTGTTCCATCATAAAGTTGAACTCTTTTTTAGCTGCAGCAAGTTTTTCCGGTGACCGATGACGAGGACGTGAATGAACTGTTGGACCTTTTGTAATAATGTTGTGTGTAACACTGGAATTAGTAGGGGACTTAATAATAGAAGGAGACAGCACATCAGAAAATTGTTTGATATGTGCACTAAAAGGCGATGTTTCTTCAATGAATGATACTTGAGGAGAAAAAAGTTTTGTTACACTTGCACTTATTTCAATATGTGTCGTTTTGTCTATTTTTTTCCGTGTAGGATCCACTTAAAATCCGTGTTGCTGCAAAAAATCTGCTCCGGTAATGGGTTTAGTTACTAAATCTATTATAAATTTCCACTGAAAACTGTGCCAAAGTCCAAGTGTAACTATCAAATTTTTGTGCGTTTGCTGCAAACAGGCTAAAATAACAACGGTTGCGTTTTTCTCTCTGAGATGGGGGAATTATAGAAAGGTCAGCTCCCGTATCAATGAGAAAATTAAATTTAGTGTGTGGATCGAAATAAGCAACCATCTGTCGTCGGCTTTGATAAAAAAGATGGACTTGTTAGTTTTCTGAAAAGTTGTTGTTGTTGAATTTGCATGGCTATGTGCAATTTCTTGCTTTTTTGCCAAATCGATGGTGATACCAGCATAAGTTTTTTTCTCGTGCTAGATTACGGAAGCAAAAGCGAGACCGTTGAAAAGATGCTCTCCGTGTTTTCCCCCTTCCTCTCAGGTTGACTTTAATTTCCGCTATCTCGTTTGCTAAAGCATCAATTTTGTAAAACAGATCATGTAGGGGTGTACCTATGCAATGAAGTTTTAGCTGATGTTTATGACGATGCTATTCAAAGGTGAGGTGATTGGTATTCAAAATGTTACGACCAAGCCAATTTTTTTAATAATAAAATATAATGTCGATTTAGTACAAATTTCTTTTTCAATTTTCTGACTCAATTTTAATGCTATTTCTTTGTTGGCTTTAAAATAATACGATTAATCGAAATTTATCAAAAAAAGAGCAAAAATATATGTTTTTCAATTAAAAAACAACCATTTTTGAAAAGTTTTTTGATAACTATTCTTTCAGATTTAGGTAAGCCCGACTATAAAGAGTACCTCCCATACAACGGTTTTAGTTTTTCCAAAATTTGTCGAAAACGGATCTAACGATTATAATAAAAATTTGTAAACATTATATTTAGTGTGCTTGCAAAATAACTGCATTTCTGGTTTTTGGCTAAAAATGCAGATAACGGAGTTTTGGTGTTATTGGTTTATACCCATTCGGCCATAACTTTATAACGTCTGAGTCGAATTCTTTCGAATTCGGCATAGATTTTAAGTTTGGTATTTAACACAAGAAAGCATTCACAAACTTTGGCTCAACGAACGTTAAATGATAGCTTTCATACAACCTGATCTCACGTTTAGGCTTTTTTTCATATTTTTAGTCAATTTTTAGAATTAAATAAATTAAAGTATTTTGTAGTCCCATAGTTTGCTACAAGAGCAAGTTTGTGCGACCCTGTCTTGAATTTTCTTTTCTTTGTTAATATAAAATATGTATTATGTTGACTATAAATATAAAACATAATGTATGTAGGTATAATAATAAATAAAATATAAAATGAAAAATATAATGTAGTATTAACATATGAAAAAAATGTGTTTATATAGATTTTAAAATAACAAACCACTGTCTAATTCAAGTCTTTCTTCAGAAAGTGGTTCAACTCTCCCTAGAAAAATGCCATTTTATTATAAATCGAATAAACATTTAAAAAGTAAGTTTGTAGAAATTAAATTGTCATCTTTGTTATAGGTATACATTTTTTAATATACCTATGTCTTAAATTTTATAAGTTTTAAACAAACAAAAAAAAATATGCACATAACAAGTAAAATTTTTACTTTTATTTTTATACAAATTTGTGTATGGCATAATTTTTTCGGGCTAACGGTTTTCGATATAATTAGGGTTAGACTGTTTTCATAAATGGCGATTTCGCCGAAAAACTACAAATAGACTCCTAAAAATAGTGAAAGAAAAATGTACCAATTTTTTCCATTAAAGCTAAAGGTAAAATTTTGTGGACTTGTTTACAATGTACAACATTTTCGATATCAAACACTAACTAAATTAAACCTACTTCTCATTTTGGATGGCAAAAACTGGATTTATATGCAGCTGTTCCACAAATTATTTTTGGGAGAGTAAAAGATTTGAGGTTATAATAAAAAAAAAAATGTCGACACAAGTATGTAAGATGCTGTATAATTTTACCATTCGTCTGCGAACTGCGAACTAGTCGATTTCCATTTTTAGTTTAAGAGACATAAAAATAATAATTGAATAATAATTTTGTATGCTGCTTTAAGGTACATCCTTCATTACGGCTCCATTTCTGTACATGTAAATGGAAAAAAGCCAGAAATCAATTTTCTGTGTTTTTTTTTATGTTTTGGGAAAAACGCCAGAAAACTCGACTTAGTTGTCCTACAGACTATTTTGGCCAAAAATGAGTTATGAATGCCATCTTATATTTGCGCCTGCTCTTTCGATTGCTGCAATCAGAATTGTTTAGTTTTCGAGATAAAGAAATGTGATTTTGTCCTACAGATCACTTTCTTTCAATTAATTTGATTTGAAATTAAACAAAATTTGTGCTTTTATTGTAGGGGTCAAAATACCCCAAAAATAAATCAGCTGTATATCCGTCAATATTGGGCATTTAATGGTCTAAAAAAAAAACTAAAAAAGTAGAAAAATTAGGGGTTTTTCGCCCCTCCCCAAGCTAGCAGAGGGTCCTCGAGGTCAAGCAATTAGGATGGTCTTCCTAGTATACCCCCAAACAATCTGTGCAAGTTTCTTAAGTTAAGATTTTTTTCATGATGTACAGTCCAGTCGATATGGACTATGTGTCCTATTCCTTTATTCAATACAAATTCCAATAGAAATAAAATATTCAACTTTAATTTTTGCAATCGTATGGACAAGTGTCCTATATCCAATTTGCTACGTTTTTAAAAATTCAATTACATCAATGTTAAAAAAAGCTCAAAATAAAAATTATTTTGGGTATTGATATCCAAATATCCAAACTCTTGAAAAATATAAAAACCTCTGTGATAACGGACAAGAAATAAAGCAAAGCATATGACTTTTAAGTCCTGAAAAGTCGAGTTTTTGTCGTGTAGGACAACTAAGTATTCACGTGACGAACTTTATTTTTAGTGTAAATTGTTGTAATGAATAATAGTTTTATAACATATTCTTTGTCTCTATCTTCTATTGTAACTTTTATAACAACGGAAAACAACAGACCCTGACATCCACCCAATTTTTTTTTTTTTTTTTTGATTCTCCGGAATCAATTTTAAAAACACTTTTTCTCTTCCAAATAAAACTCTAATGGCCAGTTTCTCCAAAAACTTTTAAATATATATTGGTTTGTTAAATTTTAAAATGGCATTTTTCAACTTCACCAACCACTTTCAGTTTTAAAAGAGCCAATAAAGTAAAGTCTCATTTTGTTCCAAATAAATTTTAAAAGCGTCTTCAAAATGCAAGACAAAGAAAACGTTGCAATGCTTCGATTTGTATGCTCTCCTCTCGCTTGCTCTAATGAAAGAGACCCATGTGTGGTGAATAAAAATCCGGGGTCGGCATCAAGTTTCCTCATTTTTAAAAATTCACCTTCTAATGTTGGTGCATACTATTTTAAGCTAAAATGCCAATAAATTTTATTACTCCGTTAACTAAAACGCTTTTAGGTGTATTTTGGCGAAACTGGGCATAACACCTTTTTAATTTTAACTTGAACAATTATTAAGATTGAGAATAATATGAACAATACGGTCAAGAATCCATTTCTGTTCTTGAAAATTAAAATTACATCTTAAGAGTATATAAATAGTAAGATACACACAAGTGATCTCATACTTAAGTGATCGTCACTGAAACAATAGTGTGAAATTCAAAGATACAAAGAAAATAAAACGACTATTATTTAGATTTCATTTAGATTTTACGACTTTGCGTTGGTGTCATTTTATATAATTGATTGTTGTTTCATTTATTTTATAAACAAAAATTAATGATAATCTTTTAGTGTCGATTTTTAATATCGATTTTGCTTATACTTTAAACAAAAATGTAATGACTTCCTCTTAATTAATTAATTAATTATATCACGAGTGCTTTTATTTGTATGTCTTTTAGATTCGTGTTTGTTTCTAGACTAAATTCTTTTCTGAGTCATTCTGATCATTTGGCTTGCTTTAATTAAATTATCTTGGTTTGAATATAGCTTAGGCCGACTTGCACGATACTTTTTTGATACTAGTAACCACTGATTTATCCATGCATAGGCACTAGCCATCGATAAAAATATAAACTCGTTGCAAAATCTTATATATTTATCCACTCATTTTTCTTTGGATAACTTTTTACATCCGTCAAATAGAATTTGACAAGAAGTTGCTATCGGTGAGGTTCGCATTAGTGTGTGTAGCAAATGTTGTTGTTGTTTTGTGGATGTTTTCTGTTTCGTTCCTATTTTTATTTTTTATCTTTGGTTAGCTGTGTTTTCATTCGTGCAACGTAAAATCGAAAAATACACATTTATCTATTTAATCCTGGATAGCTAACTGCGATTTTATAAATGTATCCTTTGTCTTCGTGCAAGTGGCCCTTAGTCATTCTTTTCTTCTGGATATTTCTAGTGTGTTGGTTGTCCAGTTTGTTATACGTATATCATCTTTGTTCTGTTTTATGACAGTTCTCGAATTGTTCACAAACACTTTCGTTATATTCTCATCGTATTCCGCTCTATTGATATTCAGTTTGTTTATAATTTCTTCTTTGCTTGTGACCATAAAAGATCATGAAGATTTTTTTTTCTGTTTTTCCTTTTTGTACGTCATATGGTTTTTCTTAGCCTTTGAGTGTACTGAATTATTATAACAGAAATTTGCTATAAAGAACATGGTCGCTTCGGGTAGTGTAGTGGTACTGTGATTTTGAGAAATATTGATGCTTCTTGGTAGTAGGATGATAGCTGTATTGCCTGGTGCAATGAGGGCTGGATTTTGAAAAAAACTATTTTAAAGTTGAACTTTTTAGTAATGAAATTATGTTGTCTGTGTACAGGATGAAAGGGTGGATTTTATTTTGATACAATCATCAAGTATGTATAGTTCAGTTGACTGGTGGTTTTGAACTTCAAACTATTTTGAAATAACTAATTATATAAACCCGAAGATAACTTCATTTGAACTCTTGTCATAGCCATTTCCCTGAGCGAAACTGATGAAAAGTTTTCAAAACAGCCCTTTTTTCTATAGCCTTTTTGTTTCTTCGGTAAGAAACCATGTGCTTCAGACGAATGTTATTTTTTCGAAGATTATTTATGATGACATCTTGTTGCAATTTTTCCCGAGCGACGATCGACGAAGAACAAAAAAACCGAATTTAATTATTATTATTATTATTTCTTATGCACTATAAGAAAGAGAAAACTATCGGCAACAAATATTGATTTTATTAATTATTAATGTATACACGACGATCGACGCGACCCACGGTGGCTCGCGACGACGAAGATTAAACTAAAACAATGATCAAAAAACTGGTTTTCTTATTTCATGATGCAACTACGGTCGCCACTCGAAAAGAAAAACTTTTAAATATATATTGGTTTGTTAAATTTTAAAATGGCATTTTTCAACTTCACCAACCACTTTCAGTTTTAAAAGAGCCAATAAAGTAAAGTCTCATTTTGTTCCAAATAAATTTTAAAAGCGTCTTCAAAATGCAAGACAAAGAAAACGTTGCAATGCTTCGATTTGTATGCTCTCCTCTCGCTTGCTCTAATGAAAGAGACCCATGTGTGGTGAATAAAAATCCGGGGTCGGCATCAAGTTTCCTCATTTTTAAAAATTCACCTTCTAATGTTGGTGCATACTATTTTAAGCTAAAATGCCAATAAATTTTATTACTCCGTTAACTAAAACGCTTTTAGGTGTATTTTGGCGAAACTGGGCATAACACCTTTTTAATTTTAACTTGAACAATTATTAAGATTGAGAATAATATGAACAATACGGTCAAGAATCCATTTCTGTTCTTGAAAATTAAAATTACATCTTAAGAGTATATAAATAGTAAGATACACACAAGTGATCTCATACTTAAGTGATCGTCACTGAAACAATAGTGTGAAATTCAAAGATACAAAGAAAATAAAACGACTATTATTTAGATTTCATTTAAATTTTACGACTTTGCGTTGGTGTCATTTTATATAATTGATTGTTGTTTCATTTATTTTATAAACAAAAATTAATGATAATCTTTTAGTGTCGATTTTTAATATCGATTTTGCTTATACTTTAAACAAAAATGTAATGACTTCCTCTTAATTAATTAATTAATTATATCACGAGTGCTTTTATTTGTATGTCTTTTAGATTCGTGTTTGTTTCTAGACTAAATTCTTTTCTGAGTCATTCTGATCATTTGGCTTGCTTTAATTAAATTATCTTGGTTTGAATATAGCTTAGGCCGACTTGCACGATACTTTTTTGATACTAGTAACCACTGATTTATCCATGCATAGGCACTAGCCATCGATAAAAATATAAACTCGTTGCAAAATCTTATATATTTATCCACTCATTTTTCTTTGGATAACTTTTTACATCCGTCAAATAGAATTTGACAAGAAGTTGCTATCGGTGAGGTTCGCATTAGTGTGTGTAGCAAATGTTGTTGTTGTTTTGTGGATGTTTTCTGTTTCGTTCCTATTTTTATTTTTTATCTTTGGTTAGCTGTGTTTTCATTCGTGCAACGTAAAATCGAAAAATACACATTTATCTATTTAATCCTGGATAGCTAACTGCGATTTTATAAATGTATCCTTTGTCTTCGTGCAAGTGGCCCTTAGTCATTCTTTTCTTCTGGATATTTCTAGTGTGTTGGTTGTCCAGTTTGTTATACGTATATCATCTTTGTTCTGTTTTATGACAGTTCTCGAATTGTTCACAAACACTTTCGTTATATTCTCATCGTATTCCGCTCTATTGATATTCAGTTTGTTTATAATTTCTTCTTTGCTTGTGACCATAAAAGATCATGAAGATTTTTTTTTCTGTTTTTCCTTTTTGTACGTCATATGGTTTTTCTTAGCCTTTGAGTGTACTGAATTATTATAACAGAAATTTGCTATAAAGAACATGGTCGCTTCGGGTAGTGTAGTGGTACTGTGATTTTGAGAAATATTGATGCTTCTTGGTAGTAGGATGATAGCTGTATTGCCTGGTGCAATGAGGGCTGGATTTTGAAAAAAACTATTTTAAAGTTGAACTTTTTAGTAATGAAATTATGTTGTCTGTGTACAGGATGAAAGGGTGGATTTTATTTTGATACAATCATCAAGTATGTATAGTTCAGTTGACTGGTGGTTTTGAACTTCAAACTATTTTGAAATAACTAATTATATAAACCCGAAGATAACTTCATTTGAACTCTTGTCATAGCCATTTCCCTGAGCGAAACTGATGAAAAGTTTTCAAAACAGCCCTTTTTTCTATAGCCTTTTTGTTTCTTCGGTAAGAAACCATGTGCTTCAGACGAATGTTATTTTTTCGAAGATTATTTATGATGACATCTTGTTGCAATTTTTCCCGAGCGACGATCGACGAAGAACAAAAAAACCGAATTTAATTATTATTATTATTATTTCTTATGCACTATAAGAAAGAGAAAACTATCGGCAACAAATATTGATTTTATTAATTATTAATGTATACACGACGATCGACGCGACCCACGGTGGCTCGCGACGACGAAGATTAAACTAAAACAATGATCAAAAAACTGGTTTTCTTATTTCATGATGCAACTACGGTCGCCACTCGAAAAGAAAAAGTGCGACCGAATTCGAAAAAAAAAAATTACCAAGCGCAGTAAAATGCGACCAAAACACTATTAGCCTGAAAGCATTGATTAAGCACAAAAAATAGAAAGTTGACATTTGATTTTTTTATAAAATACAAACTATTTGTTATAATCAAAACAAACCTATTAATTTTTGCTTTTAATTTTTAACAAACAAATTCGATTTCACCAAAAAATGTTTTAAGTTTTGGAGTCATCTGTTAATCAATAGAATGACTGCATTCAGTAAATTCAGTTCTATACATCAGTGACTATGTCTTTTACGTCTCTTAATTACAATAATTGACTATTGTTATAACAATACTAGTTGTTTCTTTACCACATTTTTTTTTCGAATTCTAATAATATTACAACTCAACATCGTACTTAAACGCATTGTTGAAGTGTCAAATAGTTACGATTTGTAACTATTTTCAACTCATGCCGATGCACAGTGCGTTGACTAGTGGACAAAAACAAAGAATCAAGTCCGATATATGAAGACAAAATGATGCTTATCTTATAGGGCTTATATTAGGCAATTGTAATTACCTGTTTTTTCATTGTTTAAATTCGAGTTTGTAACGGATCAACGGTTTTTTATTAAGATGCCAATGTTATTTAAGCTTAAGTTTTTGTTCTAAGCAGATTAAATTGTTGCATGTTTTTTTATATTACAGTGTAAAAAGAGTGCAAAAAATCAAATTTAAATTGATGTTTTTTTGAGACGCAAAATTCACTTTTGGTGTCATTTTAATTAGACTGTAGCATGCTGCAGCAAAATTGTGAGTATCATTGAATTCCCCCATTTTTCTTCTTTACAAAAGTACGGAAAACAACAGACCCTGACATCCACCCAAATTTTTTTTTTTTTTTTTGATTCTCCGGAATCAATTTTAAAAACACTTTTTCTCTTCCAAATAAAACTCTAATGGCCAGTTTCTCCAAAAACTTTTAAATATATATTGGTTTGTTAAATCTTAAAATGGCATTTTTCAACTTCACCAACCACTTTCAGTTTTAAAAGAGCCAATAAAGTAAAGTCTCATTTTGTTCCAAATAAATTTTAAAAGCGTCTTCAAAATGCAAGACAAAGAAAACGTTGCAATGATTCGATTTGTATGCTCTCCTCTCGCTTGCTCTAATGAAAGAGACCCATGTGTGGTGAATAAAAATCCGGGGTCGGCATCAAGTTTCCTCATTTTTAAAAATTCACCTTCTAATGTTGGTGCATACTATTTTAAGCTAAAATGCCAATAAATTTTATTACTCCGTTAACTAAAACGCTTTTAGGTGTATTTTGGCGAAACTGGGCATAACACCTTTTTAATTTTAACTTGAACAATTATTAAGATTGAGAATAATATGAACAATACGGTCAAGAATCCATTTCTGTTCTTGAAAATTAAAATTACATCTTAAGAGTATATAAATAGTAAGATACACACAAGTGATCTCATACTTAAGTGATCGTCACTGAAACAATAGTGTGAAATTCAAAGATACAAAGAAAATAAAACGACTATTATTTAGATTTCATTTAGATTTTACGACTTTGCGTTGGTGTCATTTTATATAATTGATTGTTGTTTCATTTATTTTATAAACAAAAATTAATGATAATCTTTTAGTGTCGATTTTTAATATCGATTTTGCTTAAACTTTAAACAAAAATGTAATGACTTCCTCTTAATTAATTAATTAATTATATCACGAGTGCTTTTATTTGTATGTCTTTTAGATTCGTGTTTGTTTCTAGACTAAATTCTTTTCTGAGTCATTCTGATCATTTGGCTTGCTTTAATTAAATTATCTTGGTTTGAATATAGCTTAGGCCGACTTGCACGATACTTTTTTGACACTAGTAACCACTGATTTATCCATGCATAGGCACTAGCCATCGATAAAAATATAAACTCGTTGCAAAATCTTATATATTTATCCACTCATTTTTCTTTGGATAACTTTTTACATCCGTCAAATAGAATTTGACAAGAAGTTGCTATCGGTGAGGTTCGCATTAGTGTGTGTAGCAAATGTTGTTGTTGTTTTGTGGATGTTTTCTGTTTCGTTCCTATTTTTATTTTTTATCTTTGGTTAGCTGTGTTTTCATTCGTGCAACGTAAAATCGAAAAATACACATTTATCTATTTAATCCTGGATAGCTAACTGCGATTTTATAAATGTATCCTTTGTCTTCGTGCAAGTGGCCCTTAGTCATTCTTTTCTTCTGGATATTTCTAGTGTGTTGGTTGTCCAGTTTGTTATACGTATATCATCTTTGTTCTGTTTTATGACAGTTCTCGAATTGTTCACAAACACTTTCGTTATATTCTCATCGTATTCTGCTCTATTGATATTCAGTTTGTTTATAATTTCTTCTTTGCTTGTGACCATAAAAGATCATGAAGATTTTTTTTTCTGTTTTTCCTTTTTGTACGTCATATGGTTTTTCTTAGCCTTTGAGTGTACTGAATTATTATAACAGAAATTTGCTATAAAGAACATGGTCGCTTCGGGTAGTGTAGTGGTACTGTGATTTTGAGAAATATTGATGCTTCTTGGTAGTAGGATGATAGCTGTATTGCCTGGTGCAATGAGGGCTGGATTTTGAAAAAAACTATTTTAAAGTTGAACTTTTTAGTAATGAAATTATGTTGTCTGTGTACAGGATGAAAGGGTGGATTTTATTTTGATACAATCATCAAGTATGTATAGTTCAGTTGACTGGTGGTTTTGAACTTCAAACTATTTTGAAATAACTAATTATATAAACCCGAAGATAACTTCATTTGAACTCTTGTCATAGCCATTTCCCTGAGCGAAACTGATGAAAAGTTTTCAAAACAGCCCTTTTTTCTATAGCCTTTTTGTTTCTTCGGTAAGAAACCATGTGCTTCAGACGAATGTTATTTTTTCGAAGATTATTTATGATGACATCTTGTTGCAATTTTTCCCGAGCGACGATCGACGAAGAACAAAAAAACCGAATTTAATTATTATTATTATTATTTCTTATGCACTATAAGAAAGAGAAAACTATCGGCAACAAATATTGATTTTATTAATTATTAATGTATACACGACGATCGACGCGACCCACGGTGGCTCGCGACGACGAAGATTAAACTAAAACAATGATCAAAAAACTGGTTTTCTTATTTCATGATGCAACTACGGTCGCCACTCGAAAAGAAAAAGTGCGACCGAATTCGAAAAAAAAAAATTACCAAGCGCAGTAAAATGCGACCAAAACACTATTAGCCTGAAAGCATTGATTAAGCACAAAAAATAGAAAGTTGACATTTGATTTTTTTATAAAATACAAACTATTTGTTATAATCAAAACAAACCTATTAATTTTTGCTTTTAATTTTTAACAAACAAATTCGATTTCACCAAAAAATGTTTTAAGTTTTGGAGTCATCTGTTAATCAATAGAATGACTGCATTCAGTAAATTCAGTTCTATACATCAGTGACTATGTCTTTTACGTCTCTTAATTACAATAATTGACTATTGTTATAACAATACTAGTTGTTTCTTTACCACATTTTTTTACGAATTCTAATAATATTACAACTCAACATCGTACTTAAACGCATTGTTGAAGTGTCAAATAGTTACGATTTGTAACTATTTCCAACTCATGCCGATGCACAGTGCGTTGACTAGTGGACAAAAACAAAGAATCAAGTCCGATATATGAAGACAAAATGATGCTTATCTTATAGGGCTTATATTAGGCAATTGTAATTACCTGTTTTTTCATTGTTTAAATTCGAGTTTGTAACGGATCAACGGTTTTTTATTAAGATGCCAATGTTATTTAAGCTTAAGTTTTTGTTCTAAGCAGATTAAATTGTTGCATGTTTTTTTATATTACAGTGTAAAAAGAGTAATTAGACTGTAGCATGCTGCAGCAAAATTGTGAGTATCATTGAATTCCCCCATTTTTCTTCTTTACAAAAGTACGGAAAACAACAGACCCTGACATCCACCCAAATTTTTTTTTTTTTTTTTGATTCTCCGGAATCAATTTTAAAAACACTTTTTCTCTTCCAAATAAAACTCTAATGGCCAGTTTCTCCAAAAACTTTTAAATATATATTGGTTTGTTAAATCTTAAAATGGCATTTTTCAACTTCACCAACCACTTTCAGTTTTAAAAGAGCCAATAAAGTAAAGTCTCATTTTGTTCCAAATAAATTTTAAAAGCGTCTTCAAAATGCAAGACAAAGAAAACGTTGCAATGCTTCGATTTGTATGCTCTCCTCTCGCTTGCTCTAATGAAAGAGACCCATGTGTGGTGAATAAAAATCCGGGGTCGGCATCAAGTTTCCTCATTTTTAAAAATTCACCTTCTAATGTTGGTGCATACTATTTTAAGCTAAAATGCCAATAAATTTTATTACTCCGTTAACTAAAACGCTTTTAGGTGTATTTTGGCGAAACTGGGCATAACACCTTTTTAATTTTAACTTGAACAATTATTAAGATTGAGAATAATATGAACAATACGGTCAAGAATCCATTTCTGTTCTTGAAAATTAAAATTACATCTTAAGAGTTTATAAATAGTAAGATACACACAAGTGATCTCATACTTAAGTGATCGTCACTGAAACAATAGTGTGAAATTCAAAGATACAAAGAAAATAAAACGACTATTATTTAGATTTCATTTAGATTTTACGACTTTGCGTTGGTGTCATTTTATATAATTGATTGTTTTTTCATTTATTTTATAAACAAAAATTAATGATAATCTTTTAGTGTCGATTTTTAATATCGATTTTGCTTATACTTTAAACAAAAATGTAATGACTTCCTCTTAATTAATTAATTAATTATATCACGAGTGCTTTTATTTGTATGTCTTTTAGATTCGTGTTTGTTTCTAGACTAAATTCTTTTCTGAGTCATTCTGATCATTTGGCTTGCTTTAATTAAATTATCTTGGTTTGAATATAGCTTATAGCCGACTTGCACGATACTTTTTTGACACTAGTAACCACTGATTTATCCATGCATAGGCACTAGCCATCGATAAAAATATAAACTCGTTGCAAAATCTTATATATTTATCCACTCATTTTTCTTTGGATAACTTTTTACATCCGTCAAAAAGAATTTGACAAGAAGTTGCTATCGGTGAGGTTCGCATTAGTGTGTGTAGCAAATGTTGTTGTTGTTTTGTGGATGTTTTCTGTTTCGTTCCTATTTTTATTTTTTATCTTTGGTTAGCTGTGTTTTCATTCGTGCAACGTAAAATCGAAAAATACACATTTATCTATTTAATCCTGGATAGCTAACTGCGATTTTATAAATGTATCCTTTGTCTTCGTGCAAGTGGCCCTTAGTCATTCTTTTCTTCTGGATATTTCTAGTGTGTTGGTTGTCCAGTTTGTTATACGTATATCATCTTTGTTCTGTTTTATGACAGTTCTCGAATTGTTCACAAACACTTTCGTTATATTCTCATCGTATTCCGCTCTATTGATATTCAGTTTGTTTATAATTTCTTCTTTGCTTGTGACCATAAAAGATCATGAAGATTTTTTTTTCTGTTTTTCCTTTTTGTACGTCATATGGTTTTTCTTAGCCTTTGAGTGTACTGAATTATTATAA
Organism: Baccha elongata; assembly: GCA_951217065.1. Taxonomy (NCBI): domain Eukaryota; kingdom Metazoa; phylum Arthropoda; class Insecta; order Diptera; family Syrphidae; genus Baccha; species Baccha elongata. The sequence goes on from CATNUY010000114.1 coordinate 183,769, forward strand.
CAGAAATTTGCTATAAGGAACATGGTCGCTTCGGGTAGTGTAGTGGTACTGTGATTTTGAGAAATATTGATGCTTCTTGGTAGTAGGATGATAGCTGTATTGCCTGGTGCAATGAGGGCTGGATTTTGAAAAAAACTATTTTAAAGTTGAACTTTTTAGTAATGAAATTATGTTGTCTGTGTACAGGATGAAAGGGTGGATTTTATTTTGATACAATCATCAAGTATGTATAGTTCAGTTGACTGGTGGTTTTGAACTTCAAACTATTTTGAAATAACTAATTATATAAACCCGAAGATAACTTCATTTGAACTCTTGTCATAGCCATTTCCCTGAGCGAAACTGATGAAAAGTTTTCAAAACAGCCCTTTTTTTTATAGCCTTTTTGTTTCTTCGGTAAGAAACCATGTGCTTCAGACGAATGTTATTTTTTCGAAGATTATTTATGATGACATCTTGTTGCAATTTTTCCCGAGCGACGATCGACGAAGAACAAAAAAACCGAATTTAATTATTATTATTATTATTTCTTATGCACTATAAGAAAGAGAAAACTATCGGCAACAAATATTGATTTTATTAATTATTAATGTATACACGACGATCGACGCGACCCACGGTGGCTCGCGACGACGAAGATTAAACTAAAACAATGATCAAAAAACTGGTTTTCTTATTTCATGATGCAACTACGGTCGCCACTCGAAAAGAAAAAGTGCGACCGAATTCGAAAAAAAAAAATTACTAAGCGCAGTAAAATGCGACCAAAACACTATTAGCCTGAAAGCATTGATTAAGCACAAAAAATAGAAAGTTGACATTTGATTTTTTTATAAAATACAAACTATTTGTTATAATCAAAACAAACCTATTAATTTTTGCTTTTAATTTTTAACAAACAAATTCGATTTCACCAAAAAATGTTTTAAGTTTTGGAGTCATCTGTTAATCAATAGAATGACTGCATTCAGTAAATTCAGTTCTATACATCAGTGACTATGTCTTTTACGTCTCTTAATTACAATAATTGACTATTGTTATAACAATACTAGTTGTTTCTTTACCACATTTTTTTTACGAATTCTAATAATATTACAACTCAACATCGTACTTAAACGCATTGTTGAAGTGTCAAATAGTTACGATTTGTAACTATTTCCAACTCATGCCGATGCACAGTGCGTTGACTAGTGGACAAAAACAAAGAATCAAGTCCGATATATGAAGACAAAATGATGCTTATCTTATAGGGCTTATATTAGGCAATTGTAATTACCTGTTTTTTCATTGTTTAAATTCGAGTTTGTAACGGATCAACGGTTTTTTATTAAGATTGCCAATGTTATTTAAGCTTAAGTTTTTGTTCTAAGCAGATTAAATTGTTGCATGTTTTTTTATATTACAGTGTAAAAAGAGTGCAAAAAATCAAATTTAAATTGATGTTTTTTGAGACGCAAAATTCACTTTTGGTGTCATTTTAATTAGACTGTAGCATGCTGCAGCAAAATTGTGAGTATCATTGAATTCCCCCATTTTTCTTCTTTACAAAAGTGTTCAGTTTTTTCGCTAATACTTGCTAACCTTACAAATATTTAACTTTTTGTAGAACCAAGTCCCATATTGAAAAACAAAGAAATTTCCCAAAAATGGACTTTAAATTTAAAAGGTCCCAAAGATGAGTATTTAATTTACTATATCTTTGGTTTATTAAAAACAGTAAGCTGCTCCAATACATATAATCCAAAATTTACTGAGTCAAAAAACTAGGTTGATTGCAATTGATTGCAATTTTGCTAGGCGATGGGTACAATGTTTGCGAAACCACACCATATGTTTGTCAAACGCCATATTGATTGGTTAAAAAGTGGTTTGACTATTAAAAAGTATTTCTTAAGCCAAAAATTCAAGTAAGGAATAATACTTCATACATATAAATAATATCTCTATTCGTTTCCCTAATAAAATTTATTGATATAAAAATTTACGGTTTTTCATGGAATACCTAGTTTTGTTGCTTAGGTTCAATCCTTAACTTTCGCAACATAGTCACACAGGTAACTTTACAAAATACTTAAAAATAACTCAGTCAGAAATTTGTTTTTTCTGAGTTTATACTAGAGTTGGTATTGTTAATGCACAACAATATTGTTTTAAATACCAAACCTTGAAAAATATGATTACGATGCTTAAGCTTTTTACATATTATTGGCATGTTTCAAGGAAAATAGTAACAGAAAACGATGATGACCTCAAATTTCATAGAATCTGAAAATTTAGAATTAGATTTTCAAACACAGCTCGAGTGAAGAAAACGCAGATTAATTAGATTATAATGAAATATGTAGATAGTAGATATATGTGTATTCTTTCTTCTTCGGATTTTTTTTTTTTTATTTTATTTATCAATTTTTTATTTTGAATAATATCAAACAAAAATTTTCAGTGGTTAAATTGTTTGTTTGATGTATATTTATCGTTGTTTTCTGTCAAAAACGTTGGAATTAGCTTGATTGAAACTTGCCTCGATATTGCGAAACAAGTCCTTATTAAAATAAAAAAAATTAAACTGATGTAATTTTTTAAGGTTTTAACATATTTTTGATTATTTGTCAGCATTTATTTTTTTAACAAGTATTTATTACTTCAAAGTTATAAAATTGTAAGTGTTGATATGTCAAGTGGAGTTGTGAAAAGAATTGTTTACAATTTGCATGATTTGTGTTTTTAATTTCAATTCATGTTAATAAAATGAAAGAGTTCGACCAAAATATATTTTAGTGGAATAAAAAAAATTCTAATTTATTACTAAAGTTAATTGATTTTATATTATATAATTGGTTTAAATCGATTCTTATCCTAAATTTCTACAAGGGCTACAAAGAATTCACGATATTTCCTTACTATAAATCATTTATAAAGTTTGAAAAATTGTATTTATTTGATTGTCGTTTGACAGATAAACAAATTCAACCACAGTCGTTCCAAAATGGAATTGTAACAACCCTAACAAAGTCGTAACAATGACAGTTTAACACAAATTTTTGATTGCATTTATTCGCAATCACACTGTATATTCAATAAAATACATTTGATTAAAGACGTCTTTGTCAGAAATTTCAACACTCTATCTTAAATGACAAAGAAGATATCGATTTTTGATCCAAAGCAGACCCATATTTTTCACTGTGCGACGCACGTGACGCAGAACGGGCACAAGTGCGGGGTGTGGCGGTGCGGGGCGTAAAAAAATCTTCTTTTTATAGAAACCGCAGCAACCAGCTTGTTCATAACTTCACCGTACACATATTATTTTCATCAATAACTGGCAGCTTCACTGTATATTTTATTTAATTGGCATGTAGCTTCTCTGCATTTGTTAGCCATTCAAATTCAATAACTCAATCTTTAATCATAAACCATAAAGGCTTCGAATGACCAGTGCATGCTTCCATTTAAAGAAAATAAATTAAAATAATAACAACAACTATTGCTAGTTGTTAATTTTTATTTCGTTTTTAGTTGAGCATCAAATAAATGAAATTCAATGAATAAAGGTTAAGTAGCCTAATACTCCGATGTTTTTCCACTGAGTGTGGAAAATTTTCTTTTAATAATATAATTCCCATCGTTGATTGCTTTGCGTTTTATAAGGTCACTTACATCGACCAAAACTGATGATGCCTACCGTTCACACTCAGGCGAAACACATCGGAGTATAGTAGGCTACTTAACATAAATTTTACCTTTAGAGGGTGCAATAAATATTCGTATTAACGATTTATTATTACTTATGCAAAATAACTTATTGTTCCTTTTAGTCAAGTAAGCAAAAATATAGTATAAATAGTATTGTAAGTTAATAAAATATTGTCATTCACTAGCAATCGACTGTCTCGTCTACTCATTAATTATAGCTTCCCCCACCCCCCCGCCGCCCGCAGTTAGAGTCATTAATATTCTTAAACTGTTCTCGTCTACTTATAAATTAGTGCTTCCCCCGCCAGTGGTAAGGGGCATTAATATTACATCATAATCTTCAACAGTGCAGCCACAGCGGTTCCAAGAACCTTTTGGACTCTTTAATAGACTTCGCATAGTGAAGCGGTACTAAGAACCATTTTTCACTTTTCATACATCGGTTTATGCAGGCTTATACACAGACGATATAAAATAATATCGTCTTTAACACAGCTTTCTATTTGTATAGAAGTTATTTTAACTTTATGACGATTTTTTTAAAGTTTTTCGTTATCTATATGTTGCTTTAATAAAATTTACTTGCTAGAGCTATCCATATTCATGATGAATAGATTAGGTATTTTATGTTGTTCTCATTAATAAAGGAATAATAATTGGTATGTTGTCCTCATATGATAAAACGAAGGCCTAGTGACTTACACTATCGACCAATCCTTCTGTGCACCTTACTATTCCTATATGTGGCGTAACATTTACCGCCGAATCCGAACACCTAAGATAAGGCACTTTAATTCCTACTCTTGAAAAATACTTTCCCGCCCCTAAATAAAATAAATTTGGTATAGAAATAAGATGTATTTGAAGCCAGACTAAAGCTGTGTGAGTGAGACACTACGGCAAGGCGCAATACTATTTTCTGTTTTCATTAGTGATGATTTTTCCAAACAAACTTTCAACAACAAGCTAACTCCAGTACCAAAATACTGAAAAACATACATTATCTGAAAGGTCTTTACTTTCAGGAACTGATTTTTTACAATAATTGCGACGCACAATTTACTTTATTCTTTATAAATTTTTTTTTTAAACATATTCAATATGAAAACATTTTAACAAAAACAAAAACAAGCGATAAACGAAGCCGCAAAGACTCAATAAACTAAACAATTCACTGAAAAACTATAACTGTATTTGTTTTACAATTGTTTTATAAATGTTAAGAAAAAACTACTTTATCTATATCTATAATAATATCTACTGTTTCTGAAGTAAAAGTTATAGAAACCTCTCCGTACTTTTTAACAAAAGTACAGAAATACGTGATCCAAACTTATTGAATCAAAGGAAAGACTTGATAAGTTTTTTTTAAATGGGCTCATTGGAATATATTCAAAACCAAGAGCACATACATCAGCAGCCACCGCAGCATCAAATACATCAGCACCATCTGCAACACCAACAACAACAACAATACCAAATGAATTCATCGCCAAAACCTCATCACAAGCAATTGATGACAACAATGGGAAGACAGATATCACAGCCGTTGCCCTCAGACAATGCAAACGATTTGAATATAATTCCACAACAGCAAAATGCGCCAACACAAATTCATTCGAGTCCTTGCAGTCCCATAGTGTCAGCTAGGCTGCACCAAAATCAACATCAGCCACAAGTGCAGCAACATCAGAACAAGAATAATTCAATTGGTGGAAGTTCGTTGATGGCAAATTCGATCACCCAGCAGCAACTGAATATTCAACAACAACTTCAGAACCAGCATCAAGCTCATCTGAATCTTCATCAACATCATCAATCTAATATAAGTATAAATACGACAACAACAGAAGGAGCTGTGGGAGGTGTGGGCATGACGTCGATGACAAGTGATCAGCAGCTGAGCCAATTGTATAACAGTCAGCAACATTCAGACTACATAATCTCAGATTACATGGAAAAGATTTCTACTAGAATCAGTCTCTTGGAAACAGAATTAAAATTTGCTTGGCGAGCTTTAGACCTGTTATCGAGTGAGTATGGGAAGATGTATGTTAGGCTTGATAAACTGGAGGGAATAACAATAGAACAACAACTGGTGGTATCTAATTTGATGCATCTTCATGGTCATGCTCGTTCTAGAGAGCCCGAAGCTTTGTTTGTACCACCACCTCCTCCATCCGATGAATATGAATCAAATATCATGAGCAAGCGTGAATTACATAATCCATCATCGACAAATGATTTCAACAATCTTCTGGAAGAGCTAAAATACGAGGCTCTTGAACCAACGCTTAGTGCTTCTATGGGAAACGTAAGGTCATCTGGATCCGTGGCGTTCAATAAAATACCTCTTCCACCAAGAACTTCCCTACACGTCGAAAGCAGATCTAAGCCGCTGCATTCATCAACGACAACACGATCATTAGACGAGCTTGGTGCAAAAAGTAGCAGGATAACTAAGAGCTTCCAAGACATTCAAAATCGCTTAAGGCAGAAGCTGTATTCCGACTCAGATATTGAGCACTTTGACACCCAACAGGAACAAGAGCTTGCTAATCTTAAAGTTCAAATGATAGGGGAGCGTGAGTTCAGAGCTGCCGCAGCTGCTGGAAATGAAAGTAAGAATGACCCGTACAGCATGGATGACATGGTGGAAATGTTTCAGTTGGGCATTGGAATCGAAGAAAACACTGAGGAGCCCACACCTTATGACCAAGTGCGACAGGAGTATAATTTTTTTCGGAACTCTGCCGAAGTAAATCGCGAGAAATATAAAAGTAGACTAGGTCGGTTAAGTGATGAAGATTGCAATGAAACAGATGAGTTTTTTTGCCAACCTGCCTCTAAGATCTTGGAAGGAAGACTAATGGCAGTACCGATTGATGATTCGGGAGGGGGAACACTTAGCGAAGAAATGAATGAAGAGTTCTATAAAACATTAAACCAAGCATATCGGGATGATTTCTTAGGGACATTGTCCTGCAATATACAGTCTGACTCCGCTTCTTTTCATGGCGGACTTCACTCACGCCCAATATCTTCCCTCGGCATGATTTACGAAGATAATGAGGACATGGTCCAGGAGTCTGCAACGACAACAGCAATGTCTTCAACGATCATCAGCCGATCGGCTGTAGAATCGATAATCGTCACAACTAAGGCTGTAAGTATCTTGCCCACTGGTTCTGTGATTCGCAGCTCCGATCCAAAAAAGTCCTTGCGAAACAAAAAGCAGCTTCATTCCGAAATGGACATGTTAAACAATTTTAAGTCACTTCTTGCAGCAGCTAAAACAAGTACTGAATCAGTTGCGTTCATAACGACTGTTACAACATCCTCAGCTAGACACTCATCCCCGCAGTACCCGTCGGTTTCGAGTGCTTACAACGACAATGGTTCATTTCTACAACAAGAAATATTTGGTGACGGCACTAGGGTTGCTTCCAGCATGAGCATCTTAAATCTAGAGGAACAGGATGAACTAGTCCATGTTATTGTTGCAGGCATTAATGAAATAGAAGATTTGAGCTCACTGACATCAAGTGAAATGACAAAACTGAGTAGTCTCATTAAGCGCGAAAGCGCCTTCTTTGAACAAATAAAAAAAGTCGATAAAAATCTTATACGACTCCTGTTAAATCCCATTAGAACAGAAAAACGTTCAAGTGAGAGCGATCCTAGTAAGTTCAACACCATAATAGAAAAGCTGAATCGAAACATCGAAACGCTCAAAAAACTCATTGGTTCTACTGACAGAGTTCCCATAAAGGCAGAGTTACACAATGACTCCAGCCTCATTTTAAGAGGAGACGATGACGATGATGATGGTGATTATAGCTATAGTGCTCAGCTTATACGTCACAACTCGAATTTGAATGAGCAACTTAAACTGCTTGAAACCAAAGAGACTGAAATGCATCGAAGACAGAGAAGCACCAGTGACTCGGATCGATACGGATATTTTGGCACGGACAACTACGTGGACATAGACGTTGAAAACGAACAAGAGATTTTCCATCATGGAGATAGCGTTGATCACAGGTCAAGTAGCACCAACATATACAACAACGACGAATATATAAAGTCCTTGAAAAAATCGCTTGAGCGCCACAACTCCATGCTCTTTTTGTTGCATTTACAGAATCCCAGTTACGAAAGGAAAATTGACGACTTTTCTACACTCTGTGATGAAGACATGTTATGCAATACGTCACAAAGTCCACCACCTCCTGCACCAAATACTGAAGAGCTTAAGGTGGAGGAAGTGTTTTTTGACATCGATGAAGACACGAACAGCATAATAATCGATGAGAATCAAGAAATCTCAACTATGAATCCATTTCATTATGATATCCTTCAAATGCATCGACGTAACGATTCTACTGAAAGGCCGAGTGAAAAAGAAAATGAAGAAGGCAAAGATGACGAAGCAGATGCAGAAGAGGGGATTTTAAGAAAGAAGGTTCTGATGCCATCACAAGCTTTAGTTTCCATAAGTCATGCTGGCGGTAGTTCACGCTATCAAAGACATCGACTTCAAAATTTGCCGCAAAGAACCCAGTCGGACTCGGTTTTAAGCTCAATAAATGATACTGCAAGCTGGGAGGGATCACAAGTTTTACCAAATATCAAAGCAATAGCTACCGGCAAGTCTAATTGTTCCATTGTGGATGAGGGTAATCCACTTCACCCATCGACGCAGTCAAAGTTCACGCATACTAGATCAGTGACTATAGCAACTGCATACTCAAAAATACCGACGATCTTAAGTACAACAACATCGCTCTCCTGTGCCGAGAGGAATGATTTCATGTTCTCCGAGGAGAACCTCAATTATATTAAGGAGCTTTCGAAGAACATGCCCATCTGCTCGGCGTATGAGAATAAATCGATGTTTGATGCACAACGTGAACGTATTTTGGGGAAAAACAGTGGAACCGTTGATGAGATGTTGGCGTGGGACGAGCAGCAACATGCTAAAGACCCATCACGTGTTGCTGGATTTTCCAAAGAGACATCAGCATCTGCGACTGTAGGTACTGCCGGGGGCTCATCCCCGACATCTGACTCAATGCAAAACTTTCCCGATTTGATACGCAATCAAGCAGAACAAAATTTTTACGACCATCCAGCTCGCGATTCACCAATTAGTGATCGAAAATCTCCCATTGCACCAAAAGATACCCTGCTGTATCGTCAAGCACGTGATTCAATAAGCCGGCACAGTCGAAGCACCTCACAAACATCTCCCTTCTACGAAGAAACGGATATCGATGATCTCGAATCCACCGCACAAAAGCATCGCAATCTGACTGATCGTCTAGTATACTATCCATCATCAAACAGCTTGACGGACTACAATAGCAGCAACAATTTAGACTATATTGGTCAAGGAGATTACGGGAATGGGGCAAGACCACGCTACCGCTGCTACTCCTCACAAACATCTTCATCGCAGCTGAGTCGGCATTTGGAGCAACTGGAAATGCTACATCAACAGCAGCAGCAAAAACATATCAATGATTTACAACAGCAACAACGAAGTAGTTTGTCACAACAATCATACCTGGTCAATCGGTCAGCCTACGTAAGCCTTCCGGCAGAAATCGGAGAAGATCATCATTTTCAACCTCAAGCCGCATCTTTTTATTCATTTCATCATCATCAGCAACATATTAATCGCACAAATCATCAACACCAGCAGCACCAACAACAACAACAGCTACAACATATCGGCAAGCAGAAACAGAAACATCAGCTTCATGGTGCGAAACATAGAAAATTTCACGTTTGGGGTAAGATTAGCCACTTACTACCAGATTTGAAACTAAAACGAATGGGCAAGCACAATCTATCTCAGTCATTGGACATGAACACCGAGCCCGACGCAGGTGATTGCTCCCCTTCTATTTCGGGCTATAAACAGCACTACCCTGATAAGCATCAGCAAAAGGCTCATGGACTAGAGCTGATCAAACGATTTTCAAAAGTTCCTCCAATGACACGGCGTGCTACTCATACAGGTGGTGGCACTCAGAAGCTATTATCATCACATCTACCTGGATCTAGGAAAAAGAAACGCTCACTTTCCTCTACTGTGAGTAATCTTATGCAGAAGGCTAAAACGTACCGTCGATACAGCTTTGGAACGGCACGCCCAGGTTCGAGTTTGTCAGATCCTGGAGAAGAAATGCCAAACTTTACTTCTTCCGACAATGATGATATTACTGTTAGTGAATCGAGAAATTCTCTGCAGAACGATTCGGACTTCTATGGTATTGATGAAAATAGTTGTTCGGCATTTGGTCAGCATGATCGACAGAGTTCGTCCAGTTCAATTGGTAACCAACAGATATCAAGGCGATCACGTGGAGAAGATGGTATGAGACTTGATATAGTTGAACAAAAAGTTCGTTCTGCATCTATAGACTCGTATCAGATACAGCCCTCTGCACTCTCACCACCAACTCGAGAAGAAAAAGAGGAAGCATCATATGCCGTTGTTAACAAGCAATATCGTGCGCCAACACCCGAAAAACGCGATATTTTTCTTAAATCAATGTTTCCCACCGTTGGCGATGCCATAAAAAACCATCCACCAGAAAAGGAATACGAGAGCGAAGAAGAAGAACAAACAAATCATCAAACGTATCATCCGAAAGAACAAATAACGCTCCCAGACATCAAGATTCAACCTGAGCCGGAACTTATCACCAAAGACAACGAAGAGCGAAACGAAAGACGGTCTTCAGGACCCCAGCTTCAGAAAACTCATTCCATATACGTTGAAGACGACGATGAAGTAGACGAAGTCTGCACTTCAGTGGGCTTTAGCCAACCGCATATAATGACACCAGTTATTACACAACCCACCACAACAGCGTTTCTTAACGGTTCAATGGTATCAACATCTATGCAGATAGCACGATCAATGAAATATGGTCAACGTTCACAGGCATCCTTGGATATACCATCTGGAGTTCGAGATGACGACGACAACCGAAGCCAGCATTCCTATCGCACTGTATCTTCCTCGCGCCGGCAAAGCACTGAAGACAGCATTGATACCGATGACGAATATTTCTGTTATGAGCTGCGTCAACTAGAAGAGCTTGAAACGCAAGCACAACTTGAAGCACAGTTGCATCAAGAGGGCCTTCTTTCGCAAATCGATCAACTTGGCATTGGACAGCTGGATGGAAGTTTCACAATGACATCTCAAAGCAATATATATCAACCAGATGCTCAAGTCAAGAAACAGATGACAGATGTGTTGGATGAACTTAAATCCAATGTCAAAGTGTTAGACGAAAGTTTTAAAATAGAAACGGAAGATGGCACGGAATTTACCACGGGGGACGAAGATGAAAACAGGGGTAAAAATGAGAAGTCCGTTATATCGGAAGAAGTAGAAGTATCTCTTCCAATGCAAAATGGCGTACATTCACATCAACAGTTGCCACTCATTCCGGTTCTGTTTCATCACCATATTCTACCACAAATTCCGCCAGTACAAATCCACTACCACCACCAGAGGATGCCATCTGCAGTCATTTCAAATCCGAAGCTCAACATTTACGAAAAGTTTGCCAAAGTAACAGACATACATAGTGCTTGGCAAGACAACGACGATGCCGAAGAGCAACGAATGCTGAAGGAACTTAACATGGTAGAAGCAAACATGTTACACGACCAACAACAAAAGCAACGACAGCTGAAAAAAGTCAAAAAAGTGAAGAAACGTCAGCGAAATATTAGAAAGCTACCAACAGATGCCGAGGATAGTGCTGATGATATTCCATTCTCCTCGTCTTCGTCACCATATTCGTCTTGCGCTGAAGACCGTGATCGTCAGACTCGTCATGCCGTAGTGCCAACAAAGCGCCATACGACCTCTTCTTCTATTGGCACCAAGTACGAACAAATTCCACCAATCTCACCTGTCGCTATCGAGGATAAATGCGAAGATATTGCCTCAGAAGATGACAATGGAGATCAGTCATCTGAAGCAACATCAGGACCCGATACGCCAACAGATACGAGTGACAATCAAGACGACAAGCAGGCATGTGGAGAGGTTTCTCAAACCGTTCAGAACTACATTGGCTTTCAAGAGACGCACCAACCAGCAACAAAAGTGGTACCAGACAGTTCTTCTCGAATTACCGATGAACTTCTGTTGGCGCAAATGCAAAATCAAATCGATGGTGATGAGTCCCCATTAGAACCCTGCGAGGAGCAGCTGGAAGATCAGCAAGATTCTAGCCAACAGGTTTCAGCAATTGTTAACGGACATTTCGATGAAATATCGAAAACATTAACAACTGATGACGAAGACGCAGATTGTGTTGGCAAAGGTAAATCCATAAACAGAGTAGTTATAAAAACTAATAGCCAGGAGTCAAGTGCGAGCATAGAAGGTTCAGCAGCTATTAATGGTTGTGTGTTGGGCAGCAGTAAGTGGAAGCTGCTAAAAACATTGAAAGAAAAGAAACTCGAAGAACGAAATAATCAGGATAAAATTAAAGAAGAAGAGCTGTCCAAGGACAAAGAAAAGGTGAGTAACAACATTGAATGTTTCCCCAGTAAGGGAAAAAAGTCTATCTCTGAAACAATAATTTTTAAGATTTTTTTAAGAATTTTAAGCATATCTAAGAAACAACTTTTCGATTGTTTTAATACCATTCATTACGTCTTTATTATAAGTTTTATGCTTAGCTAATTTACTCAATTAAATATGACAGAATGGATCTGGACCAGGTGACGTGGGTGGACGAGGCAATGGTCACCCTGGTGATAACCCCTTCTACAGTAATATCGATAGTATGCCTGACATTCGACCCCGGAGAAAGTCTATACCACTCGTTTCGGAACTTGTAAGTACAATTCCTTTTATTTCTTATAATAATAAAATATTTTTCTTTATACTGTTCATATAAGAAAACAACTCAAAGAACACACTGCAAAAAAAAGAAACACTAAAATAGAATATATCAAATTTAAACTACTCATTCACATTTTCTTGTAATTTATATTTATAAAAAAAATCATAAATGTAAGGAAACATATAAAACAAGCTTAAAATCAAACTACAAAAGAAAATATTTTTAAAAAGTTATTATTTTCAAACAAAATTTATTAACTATGCTTGTATTTTCTACCTTTGCGCGTCTCTTTAAAAAAATAAAAAACGAACAAATGTTTTTTTAAAATAAATATTTTGGACCCAAAAAGGTGCTCAAGGTATATGTCCGAATTTTTATTTTCCCAAATTATACTTATTCTTATAAAATTCATCATTAAAAAGTTTCAATTTGCTATATCTGATTTTTTTTAATTTTTAAAAATAATCAATAATTTGTTAAATATTTATTTAGCACTTCGCTAATTTTGCCAAATTTAGTCCCTCTTTCGAAGCTTTTTCGTATAAAATATAATTTTTTTGCAAAAACTAAACAAATAACATTTGAACAAATAGAATTCATCTTACACTTTCACAAAATTTTATTTTGCTGGTAATCAAAAAAATGTTGGTGAACATTTGCACCGTTTACAGTTAAGCATGCGTTTTTATTTATTTAACTTTTTTTTCTTGACAAAAAACTGCTACTGTAGACAAAACATGATACATTTATTGCTTTATCATTATTGTGTTGTTACCATATATGTTTATTTCTCATTTTATACACATACACATTGATTTTAATGTTAATAACTATTAACTCATCGCGTCCGCATATAAAAGAGAGGGTTTCAAAGTGATCGCGTATGCTGACGATGTTGCCAATGCAGTATCGGGAAAGCATGATCAAGTGCGGTTTCCATTGTTATAGTCTAAGAGCCCGCCACAGATTTTGGGTGTGTAAAAGTCCCGAAAAATGTGAACACTAGAAGGTAATTCTGGCTGTAGGAAGTTTAGATTTTGCAACTTTTTGGTTTCTTGTTTGGCCCACCTAAAACAAACTTTTTTCCGCCCAATTTTTTTCTTGATCCAAGATATAGATTCTCTGACCCCGTATATTTCCGCCCAGAAGTTTTAAGTGTTGCAAAGTGCCTGCCAGACGCACTCAGAGTAACCGAAAAATCGATTTTTGGATATAGCTTTTTATTTTTACACACCCAAAATATGCTGCGGGCTCTCGATCTATTAGCCGCACCATTTTTCTCTCAATAAATTGTAGTTTTTTTGTTTGTTTTTTTTTTCATGAACTACCAAACAATGAGTTTATTTGAAAGATTATTAAATTCTCTTAGAAAATAAGATAAATTCGAGATTAGTGAGAGACCCTACAATTGTTTTGATCTCTTTCTTCCCACTAGTGCAAAAAAAGCTCAAATAAATTGGTTCGCGCACCAATTTATTCAGTTTCTTAATGCTGGGTAATGCAAACTAATTTTGGTTTATGAGTGTATTTTATTAAAGGGTTTTCGAGTGCTTAATGTGAGAATTGGTAAAAAAAAAATTAACGGTGGCGGAAAAAGCAAAAATTGAGGCCTACCACTCACAAAGGGTTTCTTTGCTGAAAATTCCAAGTAAAATAGGACAAAGTGATAAAGCAATTCCATTTTTTTTTATAAAAGCCTGCTATTTATGGAAAAAATAACAAAGGAAGGACGAAAACATCCCCAATACCTCAAAAGAAGCGGAGAGTAATAAGAATTGCCTCAAATTCAGCACACTCCACGATGAAAATCAAACAATTAACGGGGTTAAGTACCAGCAAATCAACGGTTAGTCAAGCTATTTAAGGTGATCCACACTTGAAGTTCAAGATGTTAAAAACAACCACCACTAAACGCTGCAAGAAAGGAACTAAGCTTGGAATTCGCACGTTTTCATGTTACATGATGGGATGCTCAGGTCGGGAGTGTTTTAAATTGGAGGAATGTGGTGTTTTCTGCTGAGAAAAAGTTCAACCTAGATGGTCCTGATAGGCATAGTTTTTATTTCCATGATATTTCCAAAGATGTGTGCTATATTTTAGGCAATTCTTATTATTTTTCGCTTCTCTTGTGGTGTTAGGGCTTTTTTGTTCTTCCTTTGTTACTTTTTCCGTAAAAAGCAGGCTTTTATAAAAAAAAAATTGAAATTACTTTATCAATTCGTCCTATTAAACTTGCAATTTTCCACATAGAAATCCCTTCTTAGTGGTAGGCCTCAATTTTTGCTTTTGCCGATACCGTAAAATTTTTTTTCCAATCCTCACATTTAGCATTAGGAAATTTAATAAAATACACACATTAACCAAATGTAAATTGCATTACCAAGCATTAAGAAACTAACTGATTAAATTGGTGCGTCTAACCAAATGAACCGATTCATTTCAGTTTTTTTTTTGCACTAGTGGGAAGAAAGAGATCAAAACATTTGTTAAGTGTCTCTTACTAATCTTAAATTTAGGTTTTTTTTCTAAGAGAATTTAATAAACTTTGAAATAAAAGCATTGTTTGGTATTTTACGAAAAAAAAAACAAACAGGAAAACAACTACTGCTTATCTCCACATATTACCTACTGGCTCTACACAGTGGTTATCAGACCGATACTAACTTACGAGGTAGCAGCATGGTGGACTGCTTTGAACAAAGTTACATAGTTCCAAATAAAGTAAAGTAAATCGGTCAGCCTGTATGTGTATTAGCGGCGCCCTCCGTTCAACACCCTCAGATGTCCTAAACATAATATTCAACCTAATACCCCTCGACATGTTGAGCAAACAAGCCCTTAAGCCAATCGGTGCAGTTTCCACAAACTCAATAACTGCCCGCAACTGGCGATCATCTCGGGGCACAAAGACATTTTGGGAAAGTGCAAAGTCAATGAACTCGCCAGAAATGTAACCTTAATATAAATTTTACCTAACAATGTAAATATTGGTATACCTAACGCTACCAGCAAACTTATGCTAAAACAAGAAGCCATAGAGAAAACAAATTTAAGAGGGGCAAACATCAACAAGTGTCTAACGACAAAGCGAATCTTTCCAAAATTGGATTTGAAAGGCACTTAATTTATGTTGTCTATGAGCAGATAACATCTAAGCTCCGTAATTAACCGGACACTGCCTTATAGGAAGATACGTCACAAAACTTGGCATATTCTCTAACGATTTTTGCAGAAGTTGCATGGACGGGGAGGAGGAAGAGGAGACTGTCCTCTATCTTTTCTGGTCATACCCAGCTCTATCCCAAAGACGTAAATTACACCTGGGTAATTTCCTTTTCATCGATCGTAGTGATCTAGCGAAGTTAGATATTCCTTCCTTACTTCGCTTCATTAGAAGCTCCAACTGGTTTAATTAAATAGGTAACTCCTCGAACGTTTTGTGGTATAACAATGGACCTATCTGTTGTCTACGTTTATCAGTAGTTTTCCTGACAAATAAATAAAGCTTAGATATGCTGTTAAAATAAACTTACATTCGTGTTTGGCTAAAATTACCTGTGGATGTGGTTCCTCTAACTAAAAGTTCAATGCGAAGGCTTTTACATTTCAATGCGGCCATATTATACGAGCATAATCTATTTGTTGCAAGGAAACCGATTTTATTCCACCCCAGCAACGAGCAGAAAGGAGAGAAGCAGATTTGTATTTTGGTAGTTTTTCTATAAAACAAAATTAAACCTTTATTTGTTAAAGTATTTTTTGTCTACCTTTTCCTTCCTATAATATGAGTTTCATGTGGGACGGTAGGCGTATTGCAGAGTCACCTCATAAAATGCTGTACAGTAAATAAAAAGTTGAGATTAATAATTCAGCTATCAAAGTGAAAATAAAAGTGAAGATAAAGTCTAAAAACGTCTTGAATATTTTTGATACTTCAAAGTTGACAAGCCTTAATCATTTTTGGATGCGTTTAATAGACAAGAAAAAAAAACGGACTATGGGTACCCTTATTTTGATCAATTTAGATTGCTTTTATATTATAACCAGATTTCATCCAAAATAAAATATTACGAACATCACTTGGAGTATCTGGTGTATTTTTATTATTTTTCACATAAACTGTCAATTGCTGATTTTTCGAAATGGCAACACTGTTGATTCAAAAAATGTTATGCAGTATCAAAAACAATTTAATGCCATATTGACATATACATTTTGTGTCTAAGGGATGTGTTATTCTAAATATCAATTGGTGTATCTGGGTGCACTTTTCGATTTCTGATACCATTTTCGCAGAAATTAAAAGTTGCATAACTTATACCATTTTTCGCAGAAATTAAAAGCTACATAATTTACACAAAGGTCTAAGAAATATTTCCATGACAACATGTCTTGGAAACAAAATTCAGGTGTCCAATTTTACTTTATTTAATTGTGGCTGATACTGCGTTATTAGTTATGGAATCAACAAATTATTTCGAAAAATTATTTTAAAAACCAGGATTTAGTATGTGTGGCTGGAAGGATTGGCTTTCTTGTATTAAACGCATCCTTAATGACAAAATGTTGACAACCTTCAAATAACAACTGTTCCACTATACTTCCAACCTTATCTTCACTTTCATGGTTTATTTTATTGCTGACTTATTTATCTGCTCTTTAAGTTATGGAATTGGGAAAGAGAACGTGGAGTAGCTTTTGAAGCTTTGCTGGTCGTTTACAATAATTTTGCACTAAAGTGTCTGAATTTCGCAGCTTTGAATTGACTATTTCAAGGGCTGAATTGAATTTTTTTAATCTGAATGGCAGGATCATTCCAATTTATATCTAACGATCTAGCCTCAAGAAAGCTTTTCATGACGCAAAGGTATTGTTACTGTCTCTTTCGTCGAAATTTTAGCAAACAATGAACCGATGAAGCCTCTAGTTCAAACTCGATACCAAACAGAGATACCGTATGTGTTTGTTTCTCAACAATAACTCATTTTCAGGGCGAAAATATGCTTTATCAACAATGTAAGCGCATCGTTTGATATTGCTCCCTTAACCGTAAAAGGTCGCTTTGTATTTTTTCCGCTTCGCAGGTACTGTATAATAATTTGTGCTGCAATATCGGCACAAATGGTGACAATGCGAATGGCTGATTCATGGACAGCCTTTGGACCTTAAATCATCATAGTGGAAGCAGCAGTCTGTTTAGTTGCAATTTAAGCACGTTTCACTTATCTAAAATTCTATTGAAGCTGTTTGCCGTTTTGCAGATCGTCTTTCGTTGCTCTTACCTGTAAATCTGATCGTGTACTTTTTTCATCGATTTCTTAATAATCCTAGCGATCTCTTCTAGTCTGAGAGCAGGTGGCCGCCAGACCTTCGTCATTTTATAAAAGCTAAAAGTTTGTCTGCACATTATCCTACAAGAGGTAGGAAAATTGGGAGAATATGAAGTTTGGATCGTGGTGGCTTTGGCAGGTAACGGGAACCAAAGGTGTAAAAAAAGAAAGTTAACTTTCATCATAGTATAAAGCTTAATTTTTGTATACGTTTGGGGCAGTTATAGAAATCACATCCTTCACTGCCAGACACTTTAGGTGGTGGAAAACCCCTGCCATACACCCCTAAACTTAAATAAAATGAAACTCTTTACTTCCGTCATAGTATAAAAAATTAATTTTATACAAGTCGATTCGCATGAGGTGTGTCAAATAGATAGAACATGTAGGTTGAGTTGAGACAAGCAAAAAATCGTACTTGAGGGGGGGGGTCCTTTGTCCCTCCGTATAGGTGGGAGGGCCAATTTTTTAAAAATTAGCTTACAACAGAAAAAAAATATTAAAAAACAACGGTACAACATACAATATCATGTTAAACATTTTTAAAAAGACTGATTTCCCTTCTTTTATTTTCCTTTTAAATAAAGATATTTTAGTGAATAGTTTTTTAAAAATTAATTTTCTAACCCAAAATTTTGAAAAAAAAAATTAAACTTCTATGCTCTCATTATATCTTTTTTTCATTGAAAAACGCATGAAAATCCACCTGTCAGTTTTGCTTGTTACGGCCGGTGGCGGCGTAATGGGCGTCTTGATGGGTACTACAACTTTATTTTGACTAAAATTCATAATATGTTCTAACTAAAAACTAATAAAGGCAGGCATTTTTTTCAAACATCTATTATCAATTTAAATGTTAACTGACCAACACATCACCATGTCAAACTACTCTCCAAGAGAATTTGCAAAGATGTACTTAAGCTACCGTTTAGCTAATGGTTGAGATCGTGAATCCCGATGAATTCACGATAAAAGATATCCTAATAAAAGGCGTCACAGATGAAGTGTAGCACATATTTTTTTTGTATGTTTATAACATTCTTGATATGCTACAAATAATAAAAGTAAGGTCAATTCTTTGATATTCATTAAATTACATAAAAGTCTAGTCAGGTGAGTACTAAAAAAATAGTTTTTCTTATAAAAAGTGGTTTTCGTTATATTTAAATTTGTCAAAACAATTTGGCATCCGGTTTTCTGTTTTCGACTTAAAATTAATAAGAGCATAGAATGTTTAAAATTTTATTTATAATTAATTACATAAAATTAATTAAAATTAACAATATAACTTTTTTTGTTTTTAATTTAGGGTTAAAAAATTAATTTTTTAAAAACTATTCACTAAAATGCCTTTATTTAATAAGAAAATGAAAAAAGTGAAATCCAGCTTTTTAAAAAAGTTTAACATGATATTGTATGTTTTACCGTTGGTTTTAAATATTTTTTTTCTGTTGTAAGCTAATTAAAAAAAAAAAAATTGAACCTATACGTGAGGAAAAAGACCCGCAAGTACGATTTTTTCTTGTCTCAACTCAACCTTCATGTTCTATCTATTTGACACACCTAACGCGAATCAACTTGTTTAAAATTCATCTTTTATACTATGACGGGAGTATAGAGATTCATTTTATTCAAGTTTAGGGGTGTCTGGCAGGGGTTTTCTACCACCCAAAGTGTCTGGCAGTGAAAGACGTGATTTCTAATATTGTCCCAAAGAACATATACAAAAATTAAGGTTTATACTATGATGAAAGTTAACTTTCTTTTCTTACACCTTTGGTTCCTGTTGCCTACCAAAGTCACCACGTTTCAAACTTCATATTCTCCCAATTTTCCTACCTCCTGTAAGGTAACATGCAGAAAAACTTTCAGCTTTTATAAAATGACGAAGGTCTGGCGGCCACGGGAATATAGTAATTAAAAAAAAAACAGCGTCATTCAAGGCCTTAGTTTGATAGTCAATCACAGCGTTGAGTTTTCTCCGTCAATCATTTATAGGTCTTAAGTTTGCTGACATAACCTTATGTCTTAAGGTAATTCCTAAGCCATATCTTCTCTTTGACTTATTTTTATTAATTAACTGTCACAAAATTAGTCTTGTTAAATTGAGTTAAACTTGAGCCAAAATGAATTGCATTTAAAATCGTTTACCATTTGATTCTTGAATACCGAAACTTCTCCGCCAACTACAAGTCAACTGTACGTTGGTTCCTTAGCTTGATAGTTTTTCACTTGTGGCGAATTGTTTTTTTTTTTTTTTGTTTTATTTATTGTAAACCTTACAAGTTCTATTTATGTTAAATGTTTTTTTTTTAGTCTTCGAATATATGCGTCTCACATTTCTTAGAAATTTAGTTATTTTTAAATTTATGTTAATCCAAAAATAACAAAAATGATACGCAGTTATATTTTTGTACAGAATATTACTTTTCTGTTTTTTTTTTTTTTTTTTGAGCAATAAGATTAATTTTATGTTTCAAATACGTACACGCATTTGTTTATGTTTAAAATAAGAAATCGGCTTTGAAAATAGCTTGAGATTTTTAAAAGCCTAACCCTAGATGATACTCTTTCATAGTTTTGGGTTTTTCATTTTTTGTTGTTTTATTACTAAACAAAAAATAGAATTTAAAGTTTAAAATAGTAAACAAAAAGCCAAAAAAGGTCTTTACGAATCAAAGATATCTACACTTAAATTCTTTGCATGTACATAATTATTATTAAAACACTGGACTATCTGAAACAGGTACCTATAATAAAAGACTAGTTATGCACAATATTAAAAACAACAAAACAAATTTAGTGATTTGTAGTTTAAATAAAAATCTTAAATTTAAGCACCTTCATTAAAAATCAAAAAGTTATTTTTTTTCTTACAAAGGCTATAATTCAAGATTTCTAAAAAAATGCATTGCAACGCATGATAGATTTGGTTTTTTTTTTTTTTTGTGAACTAATTTATATGTTTTGGTTAAAATGTAGAAAACGCATTACATACAAAATGTATTACGAAAAATTGTTTACTATTTTATTTCTAAAACTGAGTAAGCTTAGATTATTTTGTTCTTAAAGAATTATAGAAAATTGTTTTTATTGTTCTTTTGTATTTTTTTTTAATTTTCGTGTTTTATATTTGGTGATATTCGTTTAAAAAATACGCACATATAAATACAGACAATGGCCGCAACGAAAAGAAATGCTGGACTGACATCAGCAGTACCTCGGGCAACCCTCAATGACGAAGAGTTGGTAAGTGTTTTCATAAAAGTTTACTTAAATAAATAAAAAAATGTTTTACGATTTAACACGTTAACCAGTAGAATAATTTAACAATCAATATTGCACCGGTAAATTCAAATAAAGTGTTTTTGGAATTAACCTGAGATAGTAAAAAGCATTCGAAAACGTAAAATTCAGAAATTTCTTTTTTTTTGTTTGAATGTGTTTCATGCTTTTTACTATGTTCCATTTATATCTTCAGCGCCAGCAACTTAGCTTATATCTACGAAATGGTTAACGTATTAATGAATGTTTGAAGAAAGATCATCGCTTTTTATTGTACGCTTTTTTTCGTTTGTTCTCATATTTAGAAAATGCACGTTTACAAGAAAGCCCTACAGGCACTTATATACCCCATTTCGTCAACAACACCTCACAATTTTGTTCTGTGGACTGCAACATCACCTACTTATTGCTACGAATGTGAGGGTCTTCTCTGGGGTATTGCTCGGCAAGGTGTTCGTTGCACTGAATGCGGTGTAAAATGTCACGAAAAATGCAAGGATCTTCTGAATGCTGATTGTCTTCAAAGTAAGGCTTCAATTAAAATTATCTTTTTCTTTTTTTTCATCGCTGCCTTTGGACTTTGGTATATAAAAAAAACAATATAATTTATTACGGATATACATAGGAAACGTAAGTTATAATGTTTGAAAACAGTGAAAGTTAAAAAAAATTAACTTTCACTCTTTGAGAACTAAATAATGTTCTGCTTATGACGACATTTTATAAAAATCAATCTCAAAATATTATATTCACAAAATACTTAAAATATAATGATTAAAAATTAACAAAAATATTCAAGAAATAAAATGGTAAGCTGAGCTAGCTTTCGTAGTTATATTTATTCGATAATTGTTTTGATAAAAAGAGGTAAGCAAGTGTCTTCTTCTTCTTGATTATAATGGAAGATCCTATTATAATACTTTTTTGAGCAAGTGCTCAGTATGTTTGCTAAGAACATATAGCAGTACTAGCCGAGTTAGTTGTGCTGTATTTTGTTAATGATGCACGTTATATTTGACATCAAGGCTTCTTCGGATCTTTTTACTACGTATTCAATAAACCTTTGTTACTCCTACTGCGATTTGAAGCATTTTCATCCAAAACATCCATTCAAACATCAATGGGAACGGATGTTTTGTGCTCGTTGCAACGACGAAGGATCTTATTTCCAACATCAGACACAAAAATTTAATCTAAAACTATAAATAACTACCGGGGTTGGCCAAGTAGTTTAACTATCGATTTCTACATGATTAACTAAGCGTAGTTTATACGTTATTTACATGGTCTCATTTGTTTCGTCTGCTACATTATGTAGCTGGGTCACATAATTCCACTCACACGTCCTCCTAACACATCCAAATTCGAATATGAAATATGCTTATACTTTAACAATGCAGGTAAAATAAAAAATATATAGTCAATCAGTCAATTTAAAAAAAAATATTTAAAAAAATGGAAGTTGAAGTTTACATTGACAGTGTGCGACAATGAAGTGACGTTTCAAGCTGAGTTCACTACAATTTACTACGTTAGCTAAGGTAATGTATGCTACGTAGTTAACGTTACAAATGTAGTTTTGATTGAGTTAGTGCCATTTAGCCAGCCCTGATAAAAACGCATTCTTTTTTGGCACCGCCACCTTCTCTTCATGTAGGTAATGTAATAACCTGTACTGGTGATCATTATCTTTTAGTGCCTTATTATTTTTTGAGGATATTATCGCTGTTTCGCGTATTAACACTCCTTGTAAATTTGGAGAAGGTAATTTTCCCTACTCCACTTTTGTCATCACCGGTAACTTTAAAAATGAGAACCGTGTGCCATTTAAGCACGATGTCGTCCAACGATTCCCAGATCTTAAAGGTTATCTCGTTTTGCCGAATCGCCTTTTCTTTTTGGAAATTTTCACCACACACCGCAATATGAAGTGTATTCAACGAACAGCAGATAGTACGAAGAGCATGTATACGGACTTGAAAGAAATGTCTGCACCAGCTGCCGATGAAAGCCACGGTTTTTCGGAAATTGGACAAAGTTGAATAGATATTTCAAATTGCAGCTCAAAGAAGGAAAAAATGCATAGAAGATTTGTTCACCAAAGTTAGAAAAAACAACACTCAAGGCCAACTTCTTGTGGATGAGCATAATTTTTTACAGGTGGTAACAAAATGGCGAAGGACTTATAAATGAATATGTTTTCCAGCTTAAATTTAACAACAACAACTGCCGCACCAAAGTACGCGGAAGTGCTTGACATCACAGTTGTAGAAAAAAAATAAGTACCTTGGATTTATAATAAATGTGAAAGCATCTTTTGATGACGACATCAATCATCGTGGTATCCCTAAAACGGAAATACAGCTCAAAACTTCTGCTGGTCGCTGTTGATTGTCAATGTTAGATAGACAATTTACAAGAAGTATGATAATAATAGTTAATGAGCCTGCGGCAAAAAAGTAAAGTAATTTCATTGAGAAAAATTTTAGTGTAGATTGAATATAAATAAACATTAAATGAATTGTCTCCACCAACGGGTGAGGCTGCCGATGGCGAGATAAGGGCTTCACAAAAATGAGACCAAAAACGTGATTTCATCGAAGCTGATTTTTGGATAAATGACGCTTAATAATATTTTATGCAATCAAAACGGCAGACAAATAAGGTGATACGAAGATGGTGGCAGACTGCGGGGAAGGTCGAGAGAATAAGGGGTTAACTTTTCAAAATGTCATTATAATAATGTAATCAAAAAGGCAGACAAATATTTTGAGCCACCCTGGCAGCCTCAATAATGATACCGTGGGGTTATTGCAGAAAGTCACTAAGTACACATTATTTTCAATGGCACTTAATGACGTTTTGCATTAACCCCCCGCGGGAGGGCAATTTTTTGTTACCTAACACAATTTGTTTGCCTTGAATGACTGGCCTATAAACACACAAATCGCAATTTTGTTTTTAAATTACTTGATTTTTAAATCAACCATACCAAGTTTCAACTTTAAAATTGATTACGAAGAAATAAATTCACGCTGGCACAAAAAAAACCGCATGGTCGTTTGAAAATGAGTTTTTTGCAAATGTAAGTGTAGGAATAGACTTCGCGGCGCTCCGACGCTGAAAATATTAATCGGATAAAAAAATCAATGGGACTTAAAATGTAGGAAATTTTTTAAGCTATTACTTGTACTTCGAAAAAAATTAATAGAAAAGGAGATCTGGCCAAACTGTATTTAGATGCCATTTTGCAAGATGGCGGCTCTAGCGACAAAAATACGAGGTGAAAAAGTGAAAATTCGGAAAGAGCACCCCAAAAGCTATAAAAATAACTTTAATTTAAAATTCCTCCAAAACTTTCCAGGTAAAACTACCAAATGACTGGACTATATTGGCTCGTGGCGTAATATGACATAAAAAATCAATGAGGTCTCTAGCGAGTACACGTTTCAACCAGCATAAGTGGTCAGGATGTCCATTTAACAGAGAAATCAATAAAGTTTTATATAAAAAAAACATACATAAAAACAAGTGAGAAAAAAACTTCTGTATTTTTTCCTCAAACAGTTTCATACTTTCGGTGAACTAAACACGAGTGAAAGTTAAATTATAATTTATTTGAAAAGTAGTATTTTTTAATTTGGTTTAATTTTTTTACTAATAAAAATTAATAATATCGGGTGGTTAATGCAAAAAGTCATTAAGTGCCATTGAAAATAAAGTGTACTTAGTGGCTTTCTGCAATAACACCACGGTGTCATTATTGAGTCTGCAAGGGTGTTGCTAAAAATATTTTTCTGTCTTTTTGATTACATGATTATAATGACATTTTGAAAAGTTTAGCATATTTTCTAACCTTGATGAAATGACGTAACTAACCCCTTATTTTCTCGACCTTCCCCGCAGTCTCCCACCATCTTCGTATCACCTAATTTGTCTGCCGTTTTGATATGTTGCATAAAATATTATTAAGCGTCATTTATCCAAAGATCAGCTTTGATGATATCACGTTTTTGGCTTATTTATATTCAATCTATACAATGACACAAATTTTTTTCCCAATGATATGACGTTACTTTTTTTGTCGCTGGCTCTTCGTCTTTTAATTGACGGGAACGGAGATCAAGATGCTTCGCATGACATAAGGTAGGTTAGGTTAGGTTTGCGGGTTGCTGTAGGAAGGCCAATAGCTCAGCCCCAGCGCACTTAGGTCAATGTAGACCCATTGTGATGCCCATTTGAGGGTTTACCAATTCCTCCTCTTACCATACTCGTAGTCCATATTTAGTTCCTTAGTATCATCCCGGGGTATTCAACCATCCGTCTCCTCTTGCGAATCGATATAGATTTGATATTGGGCACTCTGATAGTTCTTTGATGCTTTCAAAGAAGTATTTCCCCAGAGTTTTATTTCTTAGATGGCATAGACTGGGGCAGTGACAGAGGAAGTGGGTTATATCCTCATGTTCTTCCTCGTCACTGCAACCTCTACACAGATCGTTTTCAGTTAGACGTAGTTTTTTGGCGTGATATCTTAGCATGTTATGGCCAGTTAAAACACCTACCAACGTCGATACTGACTTCCTGTCTTTTTGAATGATTGCATTCGTTCTATTTTTATCGTACTGCGGCCACAGTTTCCTAGCTACCTCACAAGTGTTTAAGTTTGCCCATCTCGAGTTGGCTTTTGCCAGGATTTCACACATTATATTAAGTTTGAGGTCGCATAACGGTGGTTTTATGCTCCTTTCTGAGAGTTCTAGGCTAAGTGCTGAGCCTTTTCTTGCCAATTCATCGGCTTTTTCATTTCCCATGATGCCCGCGTGACCGGGGACCTATCAGAGTGTTATATTATGCTGTGTGGCAAGAACTTTAAGCTCTTCGCGACAGCTTTTCACAAGCTTGAACTTTATTTCAACAGAAGAAATTGCTTTTATCGCTGCCTGGCTATCGATGAGAATGGTAATATCCTCTCGGGGTAGTGCCATCATTGATGCCACTTTGGCAGCTTTCGTTACTGCTAGAACCTCTGCTTGGAATACACTGCTGTTATTGGGAAGTCTGATTGAGCCTTCTATATTTAAAGCTTCTGAGAAGAAGCCAGCCCCAGTACCTATATCCATTTTTGAGCCGTCTGTAAAGATAGATTTGGTTGTAGGTTGTAAGACTTCATTATTAGTCCACTTCTCTCTACTTGGGAACAAGCATTGGAATGGCCTTTCAAAATCTGTAAAGGGAACTATGTAGTCAGACTCTACATTTGTTCCTGTGTGGATGCTCAAAATTTCAGAGTGTCCAGTTAAACTGGATCTCCATAGATTAGATTGGCTAATCCTGAGAGCGCTTTTTGCTGCAGTTACCTGCATATAAAGGTCAAGTGGCAGAAGGTTAAGTATGGTTTCTAAGCCCGCCGTGGGTGTCGTGCGCAAGGCAATGGTTGATCCAATGCATGCAAGTCTCTGGATGTTAGTCAATGCCTTAAGCTTTGTAGCTTTGTTAGCGGCTTTCCACCAAACTAAGCATCCATACGTCAATATCGGTCTCACTATCGCAGTGTACCTGTACATCCATAGAATTACCTTGGGTTTTGGGCCCCAGTTTTTCCCAAAAATTCTGCTGCATGAGTAGAATGCGATGGATGCCTTTTTGACTCTTTCTTGGACATTCAATTATTATTGTTGTTATATTGTACTATTCGTACTAGAATGTCAGTTTTTATTACTGACCATTCTGTTAATTTTCATTGAATGTGTTTGAACAACAACAACAACTTAAAGGCGCTACCACCAATTTTAAACGAATTTTATTTACTCGTTTACGAATATTATTATTCGTTTCTTTCTATCTTTGGCTGGAGATATAGCTATTTCAAGGATTGCCAATTCCTTTCATCAGTCTCCTTTTAGTGGTATTGAGCTTTAATCCAATTTTATTGTGAAAAACGAATAGTACAATAGAACAACAATAATAACTTAAATAGTCTGGTATGTGACCTATCTTCCAACCTCTTCCCCTTTGATATATGCTACGAATTGTAGTCTATCAAATTAAGGTTAGGAGAAAATGGAGGCGGAACAAAACAACATACTTAAAGGCGCTTAGAAAAATTTTGAAAGCTCCAAATGCGTTTGAAAAAACAAACAAACATAACATCTCGACCTGTGTCATCAGTGGTCATAAGCGATGGAATGCGTTGTGCATACGACTTCGAAGACTGAGTAAAATCTGAAGGCGTGGGTCGAATCTCACGAGGTGCATGTGAAAAAGTTTTTCACAATAAAATTGGATTAAAGCTCAATACCACTAAAAGGAGACTGATGAAAGGAATTGGCAATGGAGGCGGAACAAAACAACATACTTAAAGGCGCTTAGAAAAATGTTGAAAGCTCCAAATGCGTTTGAAAAAACAAACAAACATAACATCTCGACCTGTGTCATCAGTGGTCATAAGCGGTGGAATGCGTTGTGCATACGACTTCGAAGACTGAGTAAAATCTGAAGGCGTGGGTTCGAATCTCACGAGGTGCATGTGAAAAAGTTTTTCACAATAAAATTGGATTAAAGCTCAATACCACTAAAAGGAGACTGATGAAAGGAGTTGGCAATCCTTGAAATAGCTATATCTCCAGCCAAAGATAGAAAGAAACGAATAATAATATTCGTAAACGAGTAAATAAAATTCGTTTAAAATTCGTGGTAGAGCCTTTAAGTTTTTGTTGTTGTTCAAACACATTCATTCATTTTCCAGTTCAATTTCCTATCAAGTATGATTCCCAGGTATTTCGCGCTTTCGGATAACTTAAGGGGTGTGCCTTCAATTGATGGCAGATGGAATTGTGGAATTATTCGTTTGTTCGTGAATATAACTAGTTCTGTTTTTTGGGGATTAATACCTAAGCCGCATTTTTGGGCCCATTTGTTCAGTGTGTTGATAGCTCTTTGGAGGATATCACTGATGGTGTCTAGGAATTTCCCCGTGGCCATTATGACTAGGTCATCTGCGTAGGCAATGACTTTTATCCCATTATTATTAAGCAGTACTAAGACCTCATTCACAACTAATATCCACAGCAGTGGTGAAATAACCCCGCCTTGGGGTGTACCTCTTGAGGCAGTCATTTTCAATTCTGTGTTAGCGAGGGAGGTGTTTACGTTTCTTTTGTTTAATAGGCTTTGTATTATTTGAGTAATACTGTTGTCAATGTTCATGATTATTAAGTTTTTTTCTATAGCACTAGCCTCAACATTGTTGAAAGCGCCTTCAATGTCGAGAAAGGCTGCTAGTGTGTTTTCTTTTTGATCGAGTGATTTGTCTATAGTACTGACTACTGCATGAAGGGCAGTTTCAACACTTTTTCCTTTCATGTACGCATGCTGGTTCTGGGATAAGGTTCCTGGATTAAGCATGCTACGTATAAATACATCGAGTAGTTTCTCGAATGTTTTAAGCACAAACGATGTTAGGCTTATTGGTCTGAAATCTTTTGGCGTAGTATGAGTTGGTTTACCGGCTTTGGGTATAAATGCAACTTTGACTTCTCGCCAAGTTGCAGGTATATGTGTGTACATAAAACATCGCATGAATAGTTCTTTTAACACTGGTATTAACAGGTGCTTTGCCTTTTGAAGCATTATTGGATTAATACCATCAATGCCTGGTGATTTGTATGAGGAGAAGGAGTCAATTGCTCACTCTATTTCTTTCTCACTAATTACTTTCTCCGGGAGTATATTATTGTGGGGATTTTCGTAATTGGCATCTGTGCCCGGTTTGGGCTGCGTCTTAACACACCCAGGGAAGTGTGTATTTAGTAGGAGTTCCATTGTTTCGGTGCAGGATTGAGTCCATCTGCCACTGTTTTCTATAAGATAGCCAGGGGTTACCGGTTCCTTTGAGAGGACTTTTCTCAATCTTGCTGATTCAGGGTACCCCTCAATGACATTGCAGAAAGTCCTCCAAGATGTTCGTTTTGCGCTTTGGGTTGCATTTTTGAACTTTCTTTGACCTTCTTTGTAGAGGTCCCAATCGGACTCTGCATTGCTTCTTCTTGCGGCATTGAATAGTTTTCTTGCTTCTTTTCTTAGATGTTGCAGCTCTTTATTCCACCAATGGGGTGATGTTTTTGTACTCGGAGCTATTACGGGGCAAGATGTTTCGTATGCGCTTTTGAGAATCAGGTTCAGTGTCTCAACCGTATTGTCAATATCTTTAGGTGACTCATAATTCAGGCCTTGTAATATGTTTTGTTTTTCCCTACTTTTGTGACAAAACGATCCCAGTTAGTTTTTCTGGGATTTCTATATAGTTCTTTTTGTTTTATATTATCTCCAATTTCAAATTCAATACTTCTGTGGTCAGAAAAGGAAGGTTCAGTAGATACTTTCCAGCCATCTAACGAAAAAGAGTTAGAGTTGTTAATAAGGGTTATGTCTAGCACTTCCCTTCTATTTCTAGTAACGAATGTTGGTTCGTTGCCTATGTTTCCTATAGCTAAATTATGTCCTATAATAAATGCAAGAATTGACTCACCTCGTGGGTTGGTATTTGTACTACCCCATTGTACATGATGGGAGTTAGCATCACATCCGAGGATAAGGTCCCATCTATTATCTCGAGCTTTTATGACAAGCTCCTTGGTCATTTCGTTGGGGGGATCGTCCGTCCCATGTGGCATGTAAATTGATGCGAAGATGATTGGATAGCCATTCTGTCTTTCGCATTTTACAGCGGTCTGGTCAATATTGCTGTGGGTGGATAAAAGAAATAGGTTAACCTGACTTTTAGCTACAATGCAAGTTCGAACTGTACATTCATTGTTCTGTGGAAAGGCATACGTTACCAGGTCTTTCGATCTAAGCCCTCGTATTTGACCTCGAACTACCCAAAGTTCTTGCACCAGAGCTAGATCAATATTGCCGCTTGTCATAGCTTGTACTAGGTTGGCGCTAGCGGCTTTGCTGTGATCAAGATTAATTTGGCGTATCTTCATGCCGGCTAGTCGTTTCCCCACTTTTCTTCTTGTATACCGTCACAAATGGTCTTATCTTGCATCGGGTAATGCCGACGCGTATTTTGTAGCCACATTTGCGCAGTAGTGGCATGGATTTGTGACTGAGTCTCACCACAATATCCATGCCTTTATCATTGTGCGGCCCCATTTCCTCCACCTGCCAGTCCTTACTTAAAAGTTCCGGGTTGAGGTTTTGGATGTTGAGTTGCACTCTTTCTTTCGGCAGATAAGGGCCGGGAAAGAATAGACGACCCTTAGGTTTGGCGAATTCTAGTAGTTCTTTCCTATCGCAAAGACGCAGGTTGGCTTTTGGCCATGGTGCTTCCGTGTTGGCGATGAACTTCTTCAACCATTTGAGGGTCTCCGCATCCTCACATTCCATCACTTTGAATCCTTTCAGAGATGTAAGCTGTCCAAAGTGCGGGATATGTCCAGCCACTTTGTACGAGTCATTCACCCCATCCAGGATTCTGACTTCAATCAATCTCCATTGGTCATCTGACAGCCTCCGTTCTGGATTACCAAAGTCAACAACTGCGACCCGGTGACTGTCTCTGACCACATTGGATACAGTTCTTGGTTTTTTGTTTTGTTTGGGTGGAGGAGAGAATGTGTCGTCATGCCTACCTCTTTTTACACAAACCGCAACTAGCTTCGGTCCCGTGTTTACTACACCGGCGGCATTTGTTGATGCCAAAGGAGAGGGTTGAGCTTTGCCATTCCCTTTCCCTCCAAGCTTCCTTGCTTGTTCCCTACTGCAGGACGGCACATTATCTAGGGTTTCTCTAGCTCTAGCTAACGATAATTGTTGTCTTTCCGTTAAGGAGCTGGGTTCTATACCCTTGAGGCGTTGAAGCGTTCTTCTGGCGTTACGTACTCTATTCGGCCCGTACTTCAGCGATGCTGTTTGAATGTCAGCCTGAGCAGTACCTCCTGCTTTTGTTTCTCTCTGCAAGGAGAGTACTGTACAGACACTGCCTATAGTTTCGTCCCCGTCTTTCCGTGAGTCTACTTTTGGGATCAAGTTTCCTGCAGAACTCGTCATAGGTCCCGACGGGCTTGTGCCTGTCACAGTCCCAGATTTGTTCAACAGTTCCCCATCACCGCCTACACTAACCAGACAAGCCGATGAACCCGATACCGGTCCCGACGGGCTTATGCCTGTCACAGACTTTGATGAGTCCACCAACTTCTCCACACTGCCTAACTTTTTCCCTTCAATTGCAGAGGCAGACGGGTACCTGTGTGATCCCGACGGGCTTGGGCCTGTTACAGAACTAGGTGCTCCCATCTTTCTCTCAGATGTTGTTGCTGGTTTCGAGTGCACTGGTACCACTTTCAGTCCCGACGGGCCTAGACCTGTCACAGATTTGGGTGGACCCATTACACTCTTTAAGTTCGGGTTCATGTGAGCTTCGTGAGTGTTCGTCTTTAGTCCCGACGGGCTTAAGCCTGTCACAGACTCGAACTACCCAAGGTTCTTGCACCAGAGCTAGATCAATATTGCCGCTTGTCATAGCTTGTACTAGGTTGGCGCTAGCGGCTTTGCTGTGATCAAGATTAATTTGGCGTATCTTCATGCCGGCTAGTCGTTTCCCCACTTTTCTTCTTGTATACCGTCACAAATGGTCTTATCTTGCATCGGGTAATGCCGACGCGTATTTTGTAGCCACATTTGCGCAGTAGTGGCATGGATTTGTGACTGAGTCTCACCACAATATCCATGCCTTTATCATTGTGCGGCCCCATTTCCTCCACCTGCCAGTCCTTACTTAAAAGTTCCGGGTTGAGGTTTTGGATGTTGAGTTGCACTCTTTCTTTCGGCAGATAAGGGCCGGGAAAGAATAGACGACCCTTAGGTTTGGCGAATTCTAGTAGTTCTTTCCTATCGCAAAGACGCAGGTTGGCTTTTGGCCATGGTGCTTCCGTGTTGGCGATGAACTTCTTCAACCATTTGAGGGTCTCCGCATCCTCACATTCCA
The DNA here is from genome assembly GCA_951217065.1 of Baccha elongata. Classification (NCBI taxonomy): domain Eukaryota; kingdom Metazoa; phylum Arthropoda; class Insecta; order Diptera; family Syrphidae; genus Baccha; species Baccha elongata. The sequence goes on from CATNUY010000114.1 coordinate 215,961, forward strand.
TCACTTTGAATCCTTTCAGAGATGTAAGCTGTCCAAAGTGCGGGATATGTCCAGCCACTTTGTACGAGTCATTCACCCCATCCAGGATTCTGACTTCAATCAATCTCCATTGGTCATCTGACAGCCTCCGTTCTGGATTACCAAAGTCAACAACTGCGACCCGGTGACTGTCTCTGACCACATTGGATACAGTTCTTGGTTTTTTGTTTTGTTTGGGTGGAGGAGAGAATGTGTCGTCATGCCTACCTCTTTTTACACAAACCGCAACTAGCTTCGGTCCCGTGTTTACTACACCGGCGGCATTTGTTGATGCCAAAGGAGAGGGTTGAGCTTTGCCATTCCCTTTCCCTCCAAGCTTCCTTGCTTGTTCCCTACTGCAGGACGGCACATTATCTAGGGTTTCTCTAGCTCTAGCTAACGATAATTGTTGTCTTTCCGTTAAGGAGCTGGGTTTTATACCCTTGAGGCGTTGAAGCGTTCTTCTGGCGTTACGTACTCTATTCGGCCCGTACTTCAGCGATGCTGTTTGAATGTCAGCCTGAGCAGTACCTCCTGCTTTTGTTTCTCTCTGCAAGGAGAGTACTGTACAGACACTGCCTATAGTTTCGTCCCCGTCTTTCCGTGAGTCTACTTTTGGGATCAAGTTTCCTGCAGAACTCGTCATAGGTCCCGACGGGCTTGTGCCTGTCACAGTCCCAGATTTGTTCAACAGTTCCCCATCACCGCCTACACTAACCAGACAAGCCGATGAACCCGATACCGGTCCCGACGGGCTTATGCCTGTCACAGACTTTGATGAGTCCACCAACTTCTCCACACTGCCTAACTTTTTCCCTTCAATTGCAGAGGCAGACGGGTACCTGTGTGATCCCGACGGGCTTGGGCCTGTTACAGAACTAGGTGCTCCCATCTTTCTCTCAGATGTTGTTGCTGGTTTCGAGTGCACTGGTACCACTTTCAGTCCCGACGGGCCTAGACCTGTCACAGATTTGGGTGGACCCATTACACTCTTTAAGTTCGGGTTCATGTGAGCTTCGTGAGTGTTCGTCTTTAGTCCCGACGGGCTTAAGCCTGTCACAGACTCGGACGACTCCACATTTCCGCTCTTGCTTGTGACTACCATTGAATTAGTGTTGCCCGAAGGATCACGACTCCATAGGTAGGCACGAGCAACTTGAAGCCTAAGTTGTTCCCTATCACTAAGACTCTCCCACTTCTTTCCTTCCAAAGCCCTTATCGTCTTCTTGAAGCTCTTAATTCTGCTTCGGTTAGAGGCTACTGACGATGTTGAAATGGACGAGCCAGCAAGGGAGACAGTGTCATTGTCACCTAGGAATAAATTTCCTAGATCCATGACACTTTCTCCAATGCTGCCGTCGGAAGTAGCCTTAAGGGCTGAAGAAGATTCGAGAAGGAAGCTCTCCTCTTCTTCTGTCATGTTGTCGTCGTTGATTGAATCGGCTTCCGTTAAGAACTTCGTGCCCGATTCTTGCACGTCGTCCCCTTTTGTTTTTGTTTTGTTTTCTGTTTGTTGTTCATTTTTGTTCCCACGAGTATGGAGGAAGGAAAAGTCCGTCTGCGTATCACCCCCTGTACACAGATAAGGTCAGGTTACTCTTCGATTTGACCCGGTTTCGAAGAGGTACCGTTAGAATACAGCCGGTATAAACCTTGGCTGCAAACCATCCAATCGGCACGGTGACGTAACACCCTGGATTAAAGGGTGGGCAGTTCTTGGTTCGTTACTCATCAAAATCACTGTAGATCCAGGTTTCTCCAAATTCACAGATCAGATGAATCTTTGAAACTTAAGCCTTCGCACCACAACAAGGTGACTACCTTGCGAAGGTTGACATAAGGTAAAGGGTTATCGAATTAGAAGCTCGAAGATCCAAAGGACCCTTGACGTCGAAAATACTATCGTGAATTGAAAACCGTGAGGAATTCCAATGTTTTCCGTGGTCAACCCGACAATGGTATGCATTTGGAACCTATACACATTGCAAATATGTTTGAAGATTATTGTGGTCAAATTATTCAATTCTTCATTTTCAGCAGCACAGCTCTTCGCTAAAAATAGTTTTGGATTTTAAGTTATGATAACTATTTGATGATTGATTGAATCCAGTGAAATGATTTTATTGATTGGGTAGTTCCAGGACCTATAACACAACGCAAAAACGTTCATAAATAACTCTTAATCATAATAATAAATTTCCGTTGGCTTATCCACATTGTTTGACAATTGTTCAACGAAGTGAGAATGAGACAAATTGCGGAGGACAAAAATATTTTTTTTCTGTGGTTTTGTTTTATTTTTTTGAATTTCTTTTTCGTCGAAGTGAGAATGAAAAATATATTTTTATTAAAATATTATTTGAATTCTATTTATATTCTCTGCTTTGTAAGGAAAAGTACATTTGTTAGCGTACGACATATTCAATTCACTGCTGTAAAATATGCTGTTGTTACACAAGTTTGTCTTGATACTTATTACGTTCTGTTACAGAAATGAGGAAATTAATAAATATCTTACATGTGATATAGAGTCATGAGATTTTTTACAAGTTTTTGGATTTTACTTGTCCTACAAGTAACAATGTGACATGTTGATAGTCCAGCTTTCCTTGTCCGACAAGTACAAATGCATTCTGTAATACAACGCAAAGAATTAAACTTGTCAGACTAATAAATTTCCCTCGATCTATCCATACTCTTTTTACAAGTGTGCAGCAAAAAAGTTTGAAAAATTTCGGAGGACACAAAGATTGCCTTATTAATAAATAAGAAAATAAAAATATTTTGTTCGGTGCTTTTGTTTATGTTTATGAATTTTTTTTCGTCGATGCCCAAACGAAAAATATATTTTTAGTCAAATATTATTTAAATTGCATGTTTTCTCTCTGCTTGTGCACTTGTAAGTGTATGACAATATTCGCTACACTTGTTCAAAATTAGCTGTAGTTCGCAAAGTATTTCTTGATACTTAACACATTCTGTTAATAAATGAGGAAATCAAACAATTCCCATTTTCCATATTGCATCGTGACACTTGTCGAGCTTTGCACAGACTTGTCATTTTGTGTTACAGGAGTTTTAACAAGTTGTCGGATTTTACTTGTCCTACAAGTACCTGTCAAAATTTACTAGTACAAATTTCCTTGACCGACTAGTATTCTGTATCAAAACATAAATCGGTAAACTTGTCAAAATAATAAATTTCCCTCGGCTAATCCACACTATGAGATAATGAGATAATGAGAAAAATTGGGTAGGACAAGAATATTGATTTATTAAGCAAAATAAGTGAATAAAAATTTGTTTTTTGGGTGGATTTGTTTATTTTTTGATTTTTTTTCGTCGAAGTAAGAATGAAAATTATATTTTCAGTTAAATATTATTTGAATTCTATATTTGTTCTCTCATTTTTATAACAAAAAATACTCTTGTAAGCGGCTATGACAATCTTAAATTCACTTGTCCAAAATAAGCTGTAGTTGACCAAGTATTTCTTGATACTTGTCCCGTTCTGTTACTGAAATGAGGAAATTAAGCAATTTCCTACTTGTTATATAGCTTCGAGATACTTGTCAAGGGGTGATCAGACTTTTTATTTTGTGTTACAGGATTTCTTACAAGTTGTCAGATTTTACTTATCCTACCTAACAAAAAAAAAAAGTACTTGTCACGTTGTGTTATAGGCACTTGGTTTCAATCGTTAACCTAATTCGCTGATTTTAGGTAGAAATAGTAGTTTTCCGTAAAATGAGATTGAAGTTTCAGTAATGTATAAAAATCGATGAGACTTTGACATGTCCCGTTTATTTCTATAGAAAGAAGTTGCTCTAGATATATTTTTTTGATACCAAGTAAAAGATAATAATAATAGCTTACAGAATCGAAAACCCAAAATGTAAATCTTGTAAGTCAACCTCTTTTCTATTTATTGTTCGTCATTGTTTTGTAAGAAATCTAGAACAGTTTCTACTACTACTGTGACGATTAATGTCTTATAGTGACGTACATATATAAATATCCGTAATAAATTGTTTTATCCCCGGCGAGTTGCGAATAACATTTTATTTAAACACTATTGTCATGGAAACATCGCAATCAGATGCTTATTTTTGCTAAGAGTGTTACGTACGCAAATTTAATTTGCGAATCGACTGCAGCGCACCGAAAATATTTGAGGGAAAACAATTTAAACACACGATAAGAAGGGAATGTTCATTTGTTGTTTAATTTGTTCTACTTTTTCAACACTCTGCACACGAAGTTTACCTATGCAAGAAAATTCGGTCAATTTGGAATGTATGTACTAGGTGTGATTCAGTAAAGAAAAACGGGGATTCGACAAATAAGGCGTTTTTTTTATTTTAACGCTGGGCAGAGCAGGGAGTAGAGCACGCTCCGGGTGCTCTGACTTTAAACATATATGACACACTTGAGTAGATAGATAGATAGATTGATAAAATTTTTTACTATAATATACAAATTTTACTTTCAAATTAAACTAAGAAAATAAGGACATGGCTATGCTGCCGTCTGCCTGATAGACATTACCTTAAACTATACATTTCATATGATACTAAAGCTTTTTTTAATTGTTTTCAAAAAAAAAAAAAAACAGTTTAAAATAAATTGAAAATATAAAAAAAAATTGAATTGTTTAAATTTTTGTTTTTAAATATAACAAGTATATAACAGACCCCAGAAATAATAATGTTAAGATTAATTTGATGTAATGATATTTAACTTAAACTGTAATTGTTTTTACAATTTCAATTCTTTGTAACACATATACTATACATAAATAATATACACTTGCATATTTCACTCTTCACTGCCATATCAGGAGAGCGAGATAGAAATCAACTTACAAGATCGCGCTCCGATCAAGCTCTGATCAAAAAAAAATTCAAAAATTGAACGCTCTGAGCGCTCGGAGCTAAAAACGAAACACAGCTCTGTTTTTGAAAGCTCCGAACTTAAAAAGAAAAACGCCCAAATTGATGGATACTATTGCTTCTACTCCTTGCAAATAAAATGTGTATGTTCGTTTATGTGAAAATGAAATATTGATAGATATTCAGATATACAAAATAAGTGGTTGTCTATTGTTGCGTCTTTTTTCGCTTATTATTATATCGTTTTATTATATAAAACAAAATGAATGTATTATTCATTTCGATCAAAGTTGAAATGAATAAATCTTTAAAGTGAGAGATGGAATAAGAATCTTTGATATACAAAGCGATTACGCATTCGTAAAAAAAGTTCTGAAATAAAAACCAAACATAAAATTACGATGATAGCAAATTCGAAAAAAAGGGTCGAAAAATTCTGTCTGTCTGTTTGTCAGTATGGTTGTATCAGTACATACAGCCTAAACGACTGAACAGATTTGCTTCAAATTCGGTATGAAAGTATTGAAAAGTTTTTTTTTTAGAAGCAACGGAACCTGCCATATAAACGTAATCGAAAATCTAATTTAAAAAAAAAAGATGTATTTGGATAAAATTTTGGACTGCAATGATACAATGGTTGAAAGCTAGGCTGTTGAGGTTGCCGGCTCAATACTCGCACACATATCAATTTTTTCTTTTCAGCATACCTCCCAGCTTATGCTGCATGTCACTTGTGAGGTATGCAATTAAAAAAAAATCAACACAAATTTTCAATGAAAAAAAAAAATTCGTTGAGTGGCAATATTACAATGGATGAAAGCAAGCCTGCTAACCTAGAGGTTGCCGGTTATTCAAGATTTTTATTTTTATGTATCTTTTATGTGTTTTTCATTTTTTTAATTCGAAATAGCTTCGAGAATTGCCTTGTTCCCAATATAAAATACTATGTTACTAATGTTAATTCTACGCTGGTATTCCATATTAGGAATAAAGGGGTTCGCTGAACAAAGTAAAAACTCACTGATTATTTAACTGGTATTAATTAATAATTATTTTTGTTTTCCTATAGGTTGAGCTTTTACCTTTTGACTCACAAAAAACCCAATTACAAAATAAAAGTAGAATAAATTAAGAATAATATGTGATGCATTTTACAAAAAAACTTCTTTTAATAACTGTATATGTCTACAGCCAATGCCAACCACAAAATTACCAACAGTGAATATGTGCATGAAAAGGAAGATTTAACTGAAACATATAAATATGTGCATAACGTGGATTTTATAAATATTACATAATTGGAGCGTATTCCATATTCGGTACACTTCCTCTAATTAAATTTAATTTTTAGGGGAATAACAGTTAGAAGAAATTCAAATCACAAGAGTATTTTGTTCATTACTCACAATCATAATGTATTTTAATGTATTAAGTGACAATTAAATTGTTAACATCTGCATTGTTTGATAACTTGATCTTTGACATTCATAATAAAACTGACTTTCTTCGAAAAATGGGAGAGATTGCGATGTTTTCTGTGAAAGTGGTAATTATTTGAAAAACAAATTTCTAACAAAACAATTTTCTCTGCATCCATATTAACAAAATTAGGGGCTGCCGAAAAGAGCTCAAAACACGGCGCTGAAGACAAGGCCAACTCTATAATTACCGCCATGAAAGAACGTATGAAACAACGCGAGCGTGAAAAGCCTGAAATCTTTGAACTAATCCGGTGAGTGAAAAACTTTATATATGCTTCTTTAAATTGAGAGTTTTTTATTTTTTGGTTAAATTTAATATTCTTTTAATTATCTAGCTTACTTAAAGTTATACGAAATATCTATTCACATATATCAATAAATAATATTAATTAAAAAAAAAAAAAAAAGACATAAAAATAATATTTTACATTCTTGCAATATAAAAAAAAATCTTACATATATATAATGTAGAGCGGTATTCAGCGTTGAGGAAAAATCTCATACAGGTCATATGAAAGCAGTGAAACAAAGCGTTTTGGATGGAACAAGCAAGTGGTCAGCTAAAATTGCAATAACAGGTTTGAATGAATATTCAATAAAATCAAAATAGATAAAACCAAAAAAAGTTCCAATTTTTAAGATAAACGTTTCAAAAAAATCTAACGGAAAAAAATTATAAGAAGTTTAATTGATTAATGGTCTTACAAATACCTAAAAATAAAAACAAAAATTAAAAAAAAAAACAAGTGAAACTATTTTCCTACAAAACAGCTTCAACTGCCGTGTACGCCTTTGTATATTTCGTTTTTTTTTTATTTTGGATTCATTTCTTTTATTTCTCTTTCTAAGATATTGTGTCAATAATTTTAAAGTATAAACTGTTTTTTGTTCAATATCAATTATTGTTTTCTTGCCTGTTGTTCACTTTAAGTGCAACTATTTGGCTACGGTTTATGTATTTCTTAACTAATACAGTGGGGCGTGTTATTGCCAAAAAGTATTTACAAGTTTTTTTTTGTTTTAATAGTTTGAAAATCATTGTATAGATGTGTAAATAGTTTGATTGTTTTATAAGGCAGTGTACTTTTAGAGTGTATTTTTTTTAAATGAGAGCTGAAGATTCTTTTAAATTTAAAGAAGTTTTTGTTTTATTAGAAATATAGACAACGGTTGAAAGGGTTTAATTTAATCCATGTTTTTGCGCAAAATAGTTCATTCCTATTAAATTGTTCGAAAATCCAATTGGCAATTATAGTTTTTATTTTTTTCGAAAACCGATGGCTCGTACACATAATTATGACTATTTGCTTTACGATCTAAGATCTGAGACCATCACTATAAATGCAATGCCAAAGGTATTTCTTAGTTGTAAGAACGAAGATTTGAGTTGCAGATCTTAAAACTAGATCATTCTTCATGAAAGTGTTTAACATTGGTCGAATTATACCTTATATATAAAATTCTCCTGTCACGGTGTTTGTAATCTATCTCCTCCGAAACGGCTCGACCGATTTTCGTCATCCGAAGCATGCATATCGGCCAGGGTGGAGAATCGGACAATATCTATTTTTCATCCCCCTAAATGTTAAGGGTGGTCCATCCCTAAATTTTTTTTTTTATTTTTTTGGACAATTTTTTTTTTTTTTTAAATACATACAACCCTTAATTTTCACCCCTCTACGATCAACCCTTATTTTTTATTTGTTAATTAAAAACTTTAATTTATTTTGCAAGGATTTTTTTTTTTATTTTGTCATGACTTAGAATGAAAAAAATTATATTACTCTGATCAACCCAATTTAATTTGATCTCCCGCCCTCACCGGTCGACAACTGATCAATTATCAATCGGTCAGTTATCCCCGTCAGGTGTCACCACTCATTCAGCAAACATCACGGAGTAGGGATGAGGACGAAGTCGGTCTACTCTCTCACTCACTATACATTTTTCAGCCATTTCTTTTGGTTTTATTTGTGTAGGTATTTATCGTAGCAGTGACTGTTATACGTATTATTTTAATTTTTCTGTGCAACTCTGATGTTAATTTTACTATCATCGTAAATTTATCATTTATTTTCCAGTGCAATAATTATTTATCTACAATTTATTAATCTGACAAAAAATAGTTTTAACTCTCAGTCAATTAATTGATCTCATGTAAATAAACACTGAGTAAGAATTTTCTCTTAAGCGATGCATAGCTCGCAAGCGGTTGAGACTTAAAAAAAAAAACAAAAAAAATCGTACCTAGAATTTGGAAACTTAATTTTTAACATGTATTTTTTGTGTGTGTACCATTAACTGATCCGAAGTTATAGGGGTCCAAGTTTGTTGTTCTTTTTTTTAAGTTTCTTACGTTAAATCACTTGGTAAAAAAAGAAGAAAAAAAATTAAGAAACATCGCCCCTAGAGTGAGGTATGCTCTACTCAGCACCATTTTTATTTTGTTTAAAGGACCGTTAGTTTTGTCTATCTGCATTACTAAAAAAAATTTATTTTTCAAAGCTTAAAAAAAGGAACGGACATCGTCTTGGACAAATTTGTGCTCAACATTTTGGTGTTTCAAATTTTCCAATATCATTGATAGTTTTCGAGATCTGCAACTAGAAACGAAAAAAAAAAATGCAGCGATCTTCAGCTTCATAAATAATCACTTATCAATTAACTCAGCATAAGGTTAGAGCCTCAATATATGGAGAAAAAAAAATTAGTTGTATGAACTTCGAAGTTGTCTATTTTTTTTTCATTTTGATTAGTAGATTGATTTGTTCTAAAAGATATGAATTTGGATAAAGTCTTTAGTCCTCCACCTGATCTCAAAGTTTTGTCTTTTTAGAAAAAAAACCCTTATATTCGTTAGGTTTTGATTTTTTCAAATGTTTGAAATAACTTCATTTAAATTAATTTCTGAAATAGAATACTTCGTCTTTATTAATTTTTGAAATAAAATACACACATATAATGATATTATTTACTTTGTTTAGACAAACAAATGTAGAAAAAGGTTTTAATAAAAATATAAAAAAAATATTAATACCTTTTATTTATATATATGTTATTTATTAATATTTTTCTTTAAACTTAAGGAAAATAAAAAAACTTCTTTTTCTCCTACAATAATTTTATTTTATTTAAAAGTTAACGTTTTCGAGAATAATTATATTTCAATTTAAATACTCGTGCAGTTGTTCCGAATCGTATAGTCTTAAGACTTTACGCACATATAATTAATTTATTAATGTTATATTTTTTTTGTGTGTAAAATGCTTCGCGAATGTATTTTTAAACTTATAAGCCCGTCTCTGGATTTTGCGCCAGCTACTGCGGCTAAAGCTTCGGTCACAATCTTTACGCAACGCTCAACAGCTTAAGTGTGGCAAGGGTAGCTTGCAAATGATGGTGGTGAAATTTTATTTATGCACCTAGTTTAAGGACTCTAATTGAAGATCAAATCCTTTTTTTCTGGCAGATATGTATCATCGTAAACTTAGTTCTCTGATATGTTGTTGTTCATCATTGAGCATAGCCATCAATATACAAAAATGGGTGTACAAAATAAACATTGCGTTAAATAACGGACCATATACAGGGTGAGTCATGAGCAATGCGACAAAATGCTAGGGCGTGTAGGTTGCGTTGAGACAAGAAAAAAATCGTATGGAGGGGGGGGTCTATTCCCCTCCGTTTAGCCGGGAGGGGCAATTTTCGAAAAAAACTGACTTAAAATGGGAAAAAAATTATTTAAAATCAACGGCTTCATTCACACTGCTGTGCGATACGTTTTTGAAAAGCCAATAACTTTTTCTTTAATTCTGTGTTTAAATAAATCTATTCTAAGAAATAGTTTTTGAAATATTAATTTTCAAAGTCAAAATTTTGAAAAAAAAAATTTAAAAAAAAATTTCAAATTCATTTTTTTCAAAATTTTACGTAATTAAGTGCTAATTTTAATTTCAAAATTCAATGCTGTTATTAATTTTAAGTCTAAATAAGAAAACCGGATGCAAAAATTTTATGTTGTTTTCAAGAAATTAAAAAAAAACCAAAACCACCTTTTTCTAAGAAAAACATTTATTTTTATTGTAACGAAGCAATTTAAGAAGCATTAATCTTAGTTTTTTTAGTTTTTTTTATTCCTTTTATTTTTACTATGTTTTTTATTGGAAGTACTTATAAAAAATTCTCGATATGATCTCCATTGTTTAGAAGGCATAGATTATATCTCCTTGTAATGGCTTCACATAAGTTTATGCTTGACAAATTTTCCTGCAATTTGACTCCAGCGACTTCAATTCGTTCCTTCAATTGTTCCAATGATACTATTTCCACTTCGTAAACATAATTCTTCATAAATCCCTATTCATAGAAATCTAGGGGAGTTAAATCTGTTGACCTAGGCGGCCATTCCGTGGGGCCCCTTCTTCCGATCCAACGGTCACTAAAATGATCATCCAGCCAGTTTCTCATCTGTAAGCTGTAGTGTGCTGGAGCACCATCTTGTTGGTAGATTAAAGTATCTGCTATAACCAATGGAACGCTGTCTAATAAATCGGGTAAAAGGTCTCGTAGGAATTTCAGGTATGATTCTCCATTAATAATGGAATTCAAAAACCGGGGCCCGATCACAGTGTGTCCAACAATACCAAGCCAAACATTACAACTAAAGCGGTGTTGTGATTTGTTTTGTTTTTTTTTTTGTGTGGATTGGCGCTACTCCAATAATGTAAATTGTGGAAGTTAGTAACCCCATCCCTAGTAAACTGTGCTTCATCCGTCCAGAATATTCTTCTAAAATAGTTTTGTTCGGTTTCATTTCTAAGTAGTAGTGTTCTACAAAATTCGGTTCTCAATAACTTGCCGTTTGAGGTGAGTTCCTGAACAGGCTTAAAGTGGTACGGGTGTAAATTTTCCGCCCGAAGTACTCGACATCCTCTAGATTGGGACACTCCAAGCATAGTGGATATCCTTTCCTTCTTGTACTGACGGAGGAATTGTTTCGGACTAAATCCAGAATTCTTTCATCTAAGATTCTTGACTCATCAGAAACTGGCCTTTCGCTTCTTCGATGCTCCAGCACTCCATGATCTCTTAGACGTCGGTGGATTCTTGGAAACGTGCTATGATGGGGACACCTCCTATCGGGATATCTTTCAGCGTACAGTTTTTCGGCTTCACGACTTCGACCTTTAGCTAAACCGTAGCAGAAATGCATGTCCGTTAATTCTTCTCGGGTGTATGAGCTTGACATCGTTACGTGTTAATGAGTTAATATTCAAATTTGAAATAATTACTAAGCAAAACTGCAATGCCTTTTATTTATCTTGCGTTGCAATTTTCTTTTTTTTTTCATTAAAAAAAATGCGGTTTTATTGTCCCTATTGTCCCCATAACAGGTAGAACCCATGGGCTGCGGGCAGGCCAAGGCAAAAATATTGACAGGTCAGTTTTCAGAAGTTATCAATGAAAATAATATTAATCCAGGGTTATTCCAATACTATTTAATTTTATTACGTTCTCATAAAACTCCAATTAAAAAAAAGTAAAAAAAACTAAGATTAATGCTAAATAAATAAATAAATTGCTTCGTTACAATAAAAATAAAAACCACCTTTTTCTTAGAAAAAGGTGGTTTTGGTTTATTTTTAATTTCTTGAGAACGACATAAAATTTTTGCATCCGGTTTTCTTATTTAGGCTTAAAATTAATAACAGCATTGAATTTTGAAATTAAAATTAGCACTTAATTACGTAAAATTTTGAAAAAAATGAATTTGAAATTTTTTTTTCAATTTTTTTTTCAAAATTTTGACTTTGAAAATTAATATTTCAAAAACTATTTCTTAGAAAAGATATATTTAAACACAAAATGAAAGAAAAAGTTATTGGCTTTTCAAAAACATATCGCACAGCATTGTGAATGAAGCCGTTGATTTTAAATAATTTGTTTCCCATTTTAAGTCAGTTTTTTCGAAAATTGCCCCTCCCGGCTAAACGGAGGGGAATAGACCCCCCCTCCCATACGATTTTTTTCTTGTCCCAACGCAACCTACACGCCCTAGCATTTTGTCGTATTGCTCATGACTCACCCTGTATACTTTTAAAATGTTTTCTGTAAGTATTTTCAAGTTTGCAGTCGGATTATGTGTGACTACATAAAACCTGATTCTATTGGCAGTTGTCAACTATCTACAGTGTAACAAAGAAATAAAATAAAAAATGATACAGAACCTATGTACTAATATGAAAATTAATTTAAAAAGTTTATTTTTTATATTAAGAATATTCAACCGAGTAGAAGACTTAGCATCAGTTAATTTTAAGTGGACTTTTCTAAATTATTATTCAAAATTGAAGCGTTTAGCGGCCTACAGTTCAAGAAAACATTGCGTTTCGCCCGGTGCTAGCTTTGTGGGTTCGTCAGATGAAGTCCATCTACAGTGTGCCATTTTTTCTGGGTTTCCTTGGAGTACCTTGGATTTTTTTTTGTCAATGAAGGTAGGTTCTCTGAGATTGGTGGAAACTAAATAACAGGGAGGTCAGTACAGTTTCCCAGCGCATTTCCAATGGGTTTCGAATCCAGTTGCCTATCGGCAAGATAGGAGCTAATCGAATTTGCTATGGTTTACCCTTTTTCACAGAATGCGGTAAGATCTTCTAGGTAGGTATGTAGGTAGACATGGCAGCTATTCTACTAAAATAACTCAATTAGCGCTTGGTGCGCCGTTTTGATACCATAAACCTATCATTTGTGGTTGGAATATCGTTTTGATTGTTAGATGTTTGGAATTGAGTTGCTTGGGAGTATACCTATCCCTTTGCTACCAACCTCCATGGGAAAGCAAGAGATCCTTGAACATCTCACTCAAGGGAACTGGCCCATTCCCCCCACCAGGCTTTATGCTAGGCTTGTAGCTCGGATATGGGTGTCTTCGCTAGAAACCTATTAAGGCAGGGTGCTGGATGGCTAAGGGTAGGGCCAGTTTCCCCGTGAGATCAATTCGATTTCGACAAAAACATGATATCCGCAGTTGGCATGATCCGCCTGCATGGTAAAAGTAAGAATTGGAATGAGACGTATAATCTTGTGATGGTTGGAATAAAGTTTTAGTTGCTTTATGGTTTTAAGGTTTTGAATCGTATTGCTTGGGAGTTAATACCTCTGTTACGAAATTTTCTTATGGAAAACAAAAGATCCTCGAACAGCTCACCCAAACGTAGTGGCCCATTCCCCCCACCAGGCTTTATGCCAGGCTGTTAGCTCCAGATATGGGTGTCTTCGATAAAAACCTATTCAGGCAGGGTGCTCGATGGCTTAGGGTAGAACCAGTTTTCCCGTGAGATCAATTTGATTTAGAGAATGGCATGATGTTCGCAGTTGACATGACCCACCTACACGGGAAAAGCAATGGTTTCTGCGGAAATCATGTAGTTCGCTTGATCTATTTTGTCTGCCCATGGAGAAGGTGAGATATTGATAAGGTTAGTTATGTTTTATAGCCACTTATTTGCCTTCATAAAGCCAAGAAGATTTCCTATGCTCACAACTGATATTTCGTTAAGGTTGTCAAAGAAGTATTGACCGAAGAATTGACATCTTGGACTAGCCAAGACAGGGCAGCAGCAGAGATAGTGGGTCATTGTTTCCTTTTCCCCTTCAGCACCACAGCTACGACAATGAGTATGGTGTGGGATTCCCAATCTTGCCGCATGCTCTCCTATTGACCAGTGCATGTGCTTACTGCAATGAGTCTGGCTATGTCTGGCCGAGTTCTACATAAGAGTTCATTTGTGCGGGACTTATCATGTATGGGCCACATCTTTTTCGAAGTGGTGCAGCTATTCAAAAATTTCCATCTACGATTGGATACAGATAGATAATGAGACATGAAAATGCCCCTCACATCCTCCAACGGAATACTGACTGCCTGGCAAATTCGTCAGCCCTTTAATTTCCCTGAAATCTGCGAACATTGTTGAACGACTTTAGAGGATATTGAGGCAGCATCAATGGCTTTGATCGCCGCCTGACTACCTACACAGATATCAGTATTATTATAATCTTGATCTGTTTTTTGTTGTGTTTGATAACGTCAAAGTGACGTGTTAATTTTCGTTTTCTCAAACTTTTTTCTTCAAGTTTCTTAGTTTCCAAAATGTCCAACCCGCCTATAAATATTTTTCTGTCATTTCTTTGATCAAAAAGATTTTTTACTTTTCTTTCATATCTCTATGACAAACACAATAAATATCAAATAATTTATATACATTCTTCCAATACAGTGTTCTTTTTATATTTGTTTTAAATCGACATCTCAGCTTGGTACGAAAAAACCATTTTTCATTACATACCTGGTGCATTTCAGCCCGAGACCAAGAAAAAAATTAGTTAACCTTTTTTCCTAAATTGTAAAACAAATGTTTAAGTAATAAAAATAATGCATGAAGCTTATTTTCAATTAAGAAATCGAAACAAGGCCAATTTGGCATTATTTCGTTTCCAAACAAAAGGAACAAGGTATTCCAGGTTTTCGACGTTGGAGATTGGTATCGGGGGCATGTTGCCCCTTCCAACCCCCCTGCTAGGACCTTTTATAGGATTTTGGGTGGGTGCGAGTTTAGGTATATGCAGAGTAAGGATGAGCGTAAATAATTTTTTCCGATTTTCGTCGAATTATTTTTAAAGTTAGCATTTTTAAGTTAGCTATACATAAAAATTAAAAAAAATTATTTAAGTTTTGCAAAATAAACAAAATCGTCGCTTTTTTGCTTACTATCCCTTTAACTCTAAAAATACAAATATTACGAAAATATATTTTTGACAAAAAAGAGAGATAATTTAATTTCCGTTATGTCAGGGGGTATTATTTAAACAAAACCACTTTTCTTTAAAATCACAAATAAAGTAAAACACGGTCTTTTCAATTATATTTGTATATTTATGTGGGGTTCTTTCTTTAAGATTCGGAAAATAAGTTACAACTATTTGTTCTTTAAATAAATTTAGTTATTTTATTCTTTTGATTCTCGGCGGGCGCAACGACAACAAGACTTACTACATTGGCTCTACTTTTAAGACTAAACTTGACTACTTCATGGTGTACATTTATTTGCAAAACTAAACTATAAAAAGTAGGGACGCGTATTCTGTTTTATTTGTCTGTCCGGTTGGTTGGTCGTCGTCGTTCGTACGTTAGTATGTGTGTAAGTCTGTCGTGCAGTAAAACCCCTATCCCACAATCGGCTATCCTGACGACTCATTCGCCCCGAATGACGGATTCCACGGTTTCATGTTTTCCGCTATGGTGTTCGTCTTATTGGGTCCTTCGCCTTCACCCACCTTCTCCACGTCATATCTTCCGTGATCTCGTTTTTGTGTAACCTTATAGGGCCCAAAAAATTTCGGTCGAAGCTTCATGCTGGTTCCAAACTGCGTACGCTTAATGGCGACGAGTTCGTTTAGCTGATACTCCCTCTCTGGGACACGATTCCGGTTGAAAGACTTCCTATTTTCACGCTGAATGACGGCGATATTTTCAGCAGCTTCCTCACGCACAGCTTCTCGTTCGGCATTTAGTTCCTCGATATTGGCGTCATCTAACCACTCTCTGAGGTCAGGGTATTCCGGTGTCCGCATTTCCAGACCTGTCAATATCCTGAAAGGACTGAACTTTGTGCTTCTTGTCGGTGAATTGTTGAGCACCTGCTGTACACGCTCGACGTGTCTGTACCAACTTTTGGAATCTCCCATACTCGCTTTTGCTATCATTGGAACTATAATTTTGTGGATCCGCTCCACCTGTCCATTTCCTCGAGGAACTCCTGTTGCAATCAGCAAATGTTGGATATTTTCCTCCTTGCAGTAGTCCCCGAATACCGTTGCTGTAAAAGCTGTTCCACGATCTGATATGATCCGCCTTGGGTTTCCAAAAATCGCGGCTTGTTTTTTAAGCCGATCCAACACTTCCGCTGCTCCTGTGCTCTTCGTGGGATAGAGCCACACGAATTTAGAAAAAGCGTCAACCACTACCAGAATGTGGTTGTATTGTTTGTGGGTCTGTTCCATTGGCCCAACGTGGTCTATGTGAAAAGTTCCCAACGGCTTATCCTCTTTATTGATTGGTTGCAGTAAACCTTCTTTCTTTCCTGCCTTGGACTCAGTGATGATGCACTTGACGCAGCCCCGAACTATCTCCGTTACCTTCTTTGTTAAATCTGGTACGAAATACATCTTTTCCACAGCATCCTGGGTTTTCTTAATGGAAAAATGTCCCTGTTGATGCGCAATGATAATCAACTCCTTTTCCATTGCCGATGGTATGACTATCAATTCCTTTACTGGATCCTTACACAAGACTCCTGCCTTCATGTAAAAGTCCTCATAATCCTCCTTGCTGAGAATTTTGCGCACGGCCCTTATCCAATCGTCTTTGAGTTGTGCTTCTTTTATTCTGTGATTCAACGAATCCTCTATCAAGAGACATGAAACTCTACTTAAAGCATCGACATGCTTCATCCTCGATCCAGATCGGTGCTCAATCTCGTATTCAAATTCTTGCAAGAACATCGCCCATCTTGCGACTCTCAGCGGCACATCTTCCTTTTTCATGGTCTGCGTGAATGCATTGCAGTCTGTTATGATTTTGAACTTGATGCCCAACACGTATACTCGCCACTTCTTCAAGGCTTCGATTATGGCTAGAACCTCTAGCTCATACGAGTGGTACTTCTCTTCATATTTGCTTGTCTTTCGGCTCATGTACTGAACTGGGTGGAACATTTGATCTTCCGAATCCTTTTGTAGTAAGACAGCACCGTATCCAAATTTGCTGGCATCTGAATGGATCTCCGTTATTGCTTTTGGATTAAATAATTTTAGAACAGGCGATTTCATCAAAACTGCTTTAAGCTGTTCAAAAGCAACCAACTGTTCTGCTTCCATTTCAAATCTTATGTTTTTCCGAAGCAAATCCGTCAAGGGCTTTGCAACCACAGCAAATCCTTCCACAAATCTTCGGAAATATGAAGCTAGACCTAAAAAACGTTGTAGCGCTTTCTTGTCTGCTGGTACCGGATATTCTCTTATTGCCTTTGTTTTCTCGGTTGAAGGTTGGATCTTTCCATCTTCAATGATGTAACCAAGGAATTCTATTCGCCTCTTTAGAAAGTTGCATTTTCTCCAATTCAGTCGCAGTCCGTATTTTTCGGCCACCTCTAGCACTTGTTCAAGCTTTCTCATGCCCTCATCTTCGTCTTTGGATGGTATTATTAAATCATCCATGTACGCTTCCACTACTCCAGCCTGGATTAATGTCCGGTATATCGCGTTGATAAAGCGTGCGAAAACTGCTGGGGAGTTAGATATTCCGAAAGGAACGTACAGGAATTCATATTGTTGGTCCAGTGTTACGAAGGCTGTATATTTTCTAGAACTCGGATCCATCGGAACATGGAAGAAACCGTTTTCTAGATCCAACGTTGTAAACACTTTTTGTCCTTGCAATCGTTCAAGAACTTCGTCCATTTGTGCCATCGGAAAATTATCGCGAGTTATTTTTTCATTTAGTTTCCGGTAATCACAGCATAATCTCTTCGTTCCATTCTTCTTTGAGACCAGTACAATAGGCGAGGCATACTCCGATTTACTTGGTTGTATAATCTTTTGCTCAAGCCATTTGTCCACCTGCTCGCGCACCACCACTTGATCCGCATGCGCCAATCGTCTCGGCCTATGGAATATCGGCACTTCGTCCTTCAAAATTAATTTCATTGACACCGGCGACGGTTCCTGTCTGACCGGTTCATATTTCCTTACCATGTGTAACAATTTTTCACGCATAGTGGCGTTCAAATGGTCAACATCAAAATTCATCTCCCTTTCGAAGATCCCCTCCTCGGTAGCCAAACATATTTTACCAAATTCCTTAATCAATTCCAGCTTCTCAAGTCTGCGATTGGTGTCGGCAGAAATGGTTGTTCGTACCCCTTTCCCAGTACTCCATCGTGGTCCATTTTCCCCACCCAAAATATCCCGTGGCCCCTTTTCACCACCCAAATCATCACGTGTGCGTTTATCAGCATCCCAACTAACTCGTGGTCCATTTTCCCCACCCAAAATATCCCGTGGCCCCTTTTCACCACCCAAATCGTCACGTGCTCCCGAATCGGCACCCTTTCCTCCTTCAGTTGAATTCCTTCTGCATTTAAATTCCGCCCCTTCACTTGTCACGTTCAAATTTACCATTTCCAGAATGTCATTGCCGATCACTGCTGCATATGGCATGTCTCCTTCCCCGACTACATGAAATTGAAGTTCCAATGCAATCCCATCCACTTCTATTTCCAAAAATACACTTCCCAGAGTTGTAACTCGTTTTTGGCCAATTCCCAACAAATTTCTCTTTTCAGTTGTCATTTCCACGAAATTCATCAGAGTCAAACTATCATACCTCAACAAACAAAGATCGCTTCCAGTATCCACCAGTGCGCTAAGTGTGCAGCCTCCGACTAAAATATCTTTAAATATTCTGTTTGAACCGATAGCCAATTGTATTCGCGCTTCTTGAAACGGGTTGTTGCGAACGGCTGTTGTTGCAGACTGTCCCCGTCGTTCATCGGCTCTTCTATTTGTTGGTTGCACATTAACTCTGCAATCGCGTGCCATATGTCCCTGCTGATCACATCGAAAACACTTGAAGGTTGAAGTCGATGCTCTGCAATCTCTGGCTATGTGTGATGCTTCTCCACATCGATAGCATGATCTGGAACCTCGTTCCTGCTTTACCACCACCTGGCTCTGGACACTGCTACTCGGAACATAACGTGTGTTTCCCCTTGTGTTCGTTGTATGAGATCCTCTCGCCTTCTCGTATGCCCTCAACTGAACCTTGAGTTCGTCTATCGTCTTGGCCTGGTATAGTATCGCCTTATTGCTCCTTGCATCAGGTATTCCCTCGATGAAGTACTCAATCACACTCTCCTCTTCCAACGATATCGTGTTTCCCAATTCCATCAGGCCGTATAGATACTCCAAGAAAGTTTCGGTCGGTTTTTTGCGTCGCATACTTAGACGGAAATGCACCTCGGCCGCCGACAGCTTCTTTCCAAACTCTTTAACGAGAGTTGTTTTTAAATTACTCCAGCTGTTCACGCCTGTCTGGCTTCTCAGAAATAATCTTGCCGCCCCCTTGAGAAGTTGTTTCCCGTAAACAAATTTCTGTACCTCGCTCCAACCCACCGTCACAGCATTTTCCTCGAACTCCTGGATCCAGAGATTAATGTCCATAGACCCAGTTCCATCAAATGGATTCAGCGAATCCTCGATGTCGCGAAGCGTAAACATGATACCTCTTTCAGTTGAAATTCCGCTGGCTTCTTGGAAAACGTCTTCCTCGTCGTCGCTTTGTGTAAACCTATAATGGGATAGAAGCCTGTCCTGCAATGTACGTTTTAGTCCGGTTGTTGGTAGTTGCAGTTGTGTCAGTTGTTCCCTCAATTTTTCCACCGTCAACCCCAAAATACAATCCCTTTCCATCAAATCGCAAAATATTTATTCCAAAATTATTTATTTTTAAAATTTAATTAAAGTTACAATTTCAAAAAAAAAATATACTCTAGAATTAATGATTTACCATGAGTTTATAAATAAGAGCCAATTCACAAAAAAAACTACTAGTGTTGTCGTTGCTTACCCCTTTTTTTATTTTGACTGCGGCTCTGGTTCCCCTCCTTCACGAATTATGGTACACGGCTCTGTCTTTTCTCCTTCGGTATGATCTTCAATGTGTGTGTACTGTACAACTTACTGTCTATTTTTAAATTTGCTTGAGCACAACCACGCATCTGCTTTTCTGCTTTTCTTTTTAACTTTTCGCACAGGAGAACTTGAGGGTTGCAACTGGCTTTTTTTTTTCACAAAACAAATGTGCAGGCAGATCGTCTGTTCACTGTTGCTCTTCTTTTTTTTTTTACCGTCTCGCACTGAATCGTTGTTTGTTGTTTGTTTTTTTTTAAGAAAAAATTAAACGAAATGCAATTTGGTACTTGTTGCTATAATGAGCAAACAAGACACATAATTTAACACTGCGATACACTATTTCATTCGTTCAACGATATCGATACCTTCTTTTCTGTTACTTGCTGTTTTGTTGAACAAGCAAGAACGCAAGCACTTTCAAACTTTTTTAAAATATTCCGCACTAAATCCGCATTTAATCCGCACTTAATCCGCATTTGAATCCGCATTTGAATCCGCATTTGAATCCGCATTTGAATCCGCATTTGAATCCGCATTTGAATCCCGGACGAACCCCCAATTTGTGGGGTTCTTTCTTTAAGATTCGGAAAATAAGTTACAACTATTTGTTCTTTAAATAAATTTAGTTATTTTATTCTTTTGATTCTCGGCGGGCGCAACGACAACAAGACTTACTACATTGGCTCTACTTTTAAGACTAAACTTGACTACTTCATGGTGTACATTTATTTGCAAAACTAAACTATAAAAAGTAGGGACGCGTATTCTGTTTTATTTGTCTGTCCGGTTGGTTGGTCGTCGTCGTTCGTACGTTAGTATGTGTGTAAGTCTGTCGTGCAGTAAAACCCCTATCCCACATTTATTTTCTATCGATTTTTGACACGACGTCCGTTCGTTCTTACTAGCGTCGTACTAAGACTAACTTACTCTATATTGATCGCCCGGTAGCTGTTCGTTAAGTTTATTTTTTTTCGTTTACTTTTTATTGTTGTTCCTTTTCTTTTAGCGGTTACAACTCGTCCATCCTGACTTACAACCATCCCGATACTATGTGTACATTCTTGGTTAAAATCTACCCACGGTTTCGTATTAGCCACTTTTAAAATCCTCTCATACGGAATGTACTCTAATTGACATCCTTCCACATCCTTCACAACATATCTGTCGTTGGGTAAAAGTTTTACTACCTCATATGGACCCTTAAATTTAGGTAATAAATTCTTACAAACACCTGCTTGCCTTACATTGTTCTTTACCATGACGTAATCACCTTTTTATACTCAAATCTTTTAGCGCTTTATTGTAATCCTGACTTCTTATAATCTTTTCTGCTGCTTCGCCTCGCATTTGCATCAAACTCCTTTTTGTTCCCTGTTTTTTTTACACTCATCTAAACTCTCCTTCAGAAATCGATAACTATAATCCTCTTTGTCTGACCCCGACTAATAGCTCACTTGGTGTCACCTCGGTACCACTGCTAAATTTCTTGTTAAAAGCAAATTCTATATTTGGTAATACCCCGTCAAGAGAGTGGTTTAAACCTGCACTCGTCAGTTTTGCGATCATCAGACCTAAACTTCTATTGATTCGCTAAACCTTTCCATTCGCTTGAGGTGAGCCAGTTTCAACTTTTATATGATGAATATTTTGTTCTTGCATAAATTCTCTAAAATATCCATAGTTGTTAGCACTACCTCTATCAGATACAATCATTTTCCGTCAGCTATAGTGCATGAAATAGGATCTCAAGCAGCTTAGGACCTCTTTAGTATTGGTCGATCTTGTTGCATACAGCTTTACGTATTTTGTACCAAAAGTACATATGTTTTCTTAGCGCTCTTTAGAGAAATTGAGCCAAAATGGTCTATGTGCACCAGTGGAGTAGGGTGTACTTTTTCAAATAGTAACTCGAAAAACAAATAATTATTTTAATTAATTTTATAAGGGACAACATTTTAGCTTCTCCCATAGAAACTATGGGGTGTCTGCTATATCAATTGCCCCATCCATCTACCTACCATTAATTCACATTCTTTCTTATCGTCGTTAAGGCTTAAAAAGATCAAACAATCTCCAGTCATTAAAATTTCAAATTGAAGCTTCCCACGGGAAACGTTTATTTTTCGGGGATAAAAGCAGCCTATGAGCTATGTCAGATAATAAATGATCTCCGTACCAAATTGCATTCAGAATGGAAGCTGTTCTGGCTTGTTTGAGTAACAAACATGAATCCATACAATATTTCGCATTTATAATATTAGTAAGATATGTAAGTATGTAAAAAATAATGTGGCAAGTAGCTGTTTTACAGTGAATTTTTCCTGTTTGCATTCTACGATATTTTTTTACTTATTATGTTAAAACTCTTTCAATAAAGCCAGTTTTGCGGCCTTTTTGTGAAGTTTTATCCCTATAGTTTACTCAGAGCAAATACATAGGCTCAATATACTCGATTTCACTCTAAGCATGTTTCGAATCCGCATTTATTACATTTAAGACATTTCACTGGCAACAATTTTTCTCTTTAAAATTCTATCATGTATTATCAAGTATTAATAAGGCAAAAGCAAGCAAAATCATTTTTAACATACCCAATTTAAATAATCAACTGTCTCCTACCCACGGGAAGCCCATCATTCATTTCAATATTTATTTAAAAGTTTCATATTATAATAAGTAACTATCTAATCTGCAATATAAAACAACAAAAACAGTCCTGGCACGCGTCAGTTATTTCGCATTTTAGGAAAAAAATATGATATCATAAATTCATCTATAACTTTATCCGGACCCAAATGTCCCATTTCATCATGATAAATCCTAACCACATTTCCTTCCATAGCCTTCGGGACATAAAACAGTATTCTTTCACCTACTTTCCTCTACACAAGTCCATTACGCACTTCAAAAAAACTACTCTGCTCTGTACTTGGTTGTTCTCTTATTCTATTAATGGTTTCATCTTTATATCGTTTGATGGACAAATCCTGTTCCAATGTCTTTTCTTCTAAAACCAGGACATTCGACATGTGACTTAGTGCATCCACATGCTGTATTCTAGTTCCAATGCGGTGCTCAGTAAAATATTCATAGTTTCGCAACTCCAACACCCAACGCGCTATTCTAGGATTTATCTCCTTTTTATCTCCTTTTTGTTTAACGTCAACATTAGCAAACTGCAATCAGTAACTATTTTGAACCTGAGTCTGTGTAAATATACCCGAAATGTCCTTAGTGCATAAATAATAGCTAGTGTTTCCAAATCAAAAAAAATAAAATATTGGCTTAAACTTCCCATCTTTTTTTTTGCATAAGGATAGCTGCAAACCCTATGGAACAGGCATCACAATGCAGTTCAATTTCATCTTTTGGGTCCCATATAGCCAATATAGGAGCTTCGACCAGTTTTTTCTTCAACGTTTCAAAGCACCTAAGTTCCTTCTCACCAAATATATAAACAGTGTCTTTCTTTATGAGCTGATACAAAGGCCGCGCTAAAACCGAAAATCGCTCAACAAATCGACTGAAATACGAGCACAGTCAGACGAGCACATGCTTACTGCTTCCAAATTTTTCACATCCGGTTTGATATCATTTTTTTAACACCCTGTACCCAAAATAACTAATTTCAGACAACTTACATTTATCTTATCTTAATACAAGCTTGTTTCTCAATAATACTTTAAAAACTTCTTTTATAATATCAAAATGTTCTTCAACTGTCTCGGTGGCGGCGCAGGGATGTAAATCCCCGGACATCAGTCCTAAATTAATGTTTTGGGAATTATGTCCCGCCGAAATGGGACATAAGTCCCAAATTCGATTTGGGAATTATGTCCCACCCCGTCGGGGCATAAGTCCCAAAAAATAAATTTGGTACTTATGTCCCACCTTTAATTTCTTTTAAATAAATTGTATGAATCCGGCGCATGGACATAACTCCTCTAGAAATAAGTCCAAAATTTTTTTTTTTTTTAACTTATGTCCAACTTTGATGGGACATAAGTCCAATTTTAAATTTTGGAATTTTTGAGGCAGCAAGTAGGCTTCATCTACCAGATAATCTGCTTCATTGTAACAATCTGGTCAAAAAAGATGTTGATATGTCTAAGCTACATTTTCTCAATTTTAATCTTGGAGTTCCGGTCCATGCATTTGAAAATGCCTAATATCCAGCTACCTTGCCCATCGGTGTTCAGATTAAAAAAAATTTCATTCATCCAAAAAACGAAGGTGCACAGACAGAGGTGGTGGCGTAAAGTTTAAATGTGCTTCCTCATCATCACTTCGTCCTACTGAAATAAGTGTTTATTATCAAAATGCTGGCGGTTCACGCACAAAAACAAATAAAGTTTTCATACATTCTTCATTACATGAGAATGATGTGATTATTCTCACCGAGACCTGGTTAAAGGCAAGCTTTTCATCATCTTGTTTTATTGTTGTTTTATTGTTAGTTATATAAGGCCACATAGTAGTCTTGAATTATATTCTCAAATTATATTTAATATAAACGAAATGGTTAAAGGGTTGACAATGGATGAAATTCCGTGTGTGTTAGGTGACTTCAACATTGGCGATGTTGATTGGTGTTTTTTGGATGATGAGCAAACTCTTGTCCCATGCCACTTCGGACATTGAAACTAAAGTTGTCGATTCTCCAGCCTCATTAAAATTAATTCATATAAAGCATTCCAAAAATATGTTAGGTAGGACATAAGATTTAATTTTTTGTAATAATGATATAAAATACTATCTTTATGAACCAGAGTTCCCATTAGTTAAAATTAATTTCAGCATAAAGCGGTTTATGTAATGTTTGAATTTTATGAATTTAATATTGCATCATCCACTAAAAGTTGTTTGAATTATAATTTCAGAAAGACTGACTTTATTGCATTAAATAATTTTAACAGTTTAAGTGATTGGGAGCATACACTTCGCAACAATTCTCTTACTGATATGTATGCTTCCTTTTAAGACGTATTATTTTTTGGTGTCTATAGATTTGTTCCGGTTTTTAATAAAAGATCTTCTTTAAAGATCCCGTGGTTTAATAAGAGTCTAAAAAAATTAGACAAAGTTAAAAATAATACTTTTAAACGTTCGAAAAAATCGGGAAATTCCAAAGATCGATCCCGTTTTCTTAAACTTCGTAGACAGTTTGATTTTTGGGATATATTCTTATATCATCAACATATTAGCGCTACAGAAAGCAAAATTAAAAGGGATAACAAATCATTTTGGGTTTTCTTGAATTCCAAACGACAAGGTTCTTTTTTTCCAACGGCAATGGAACTTGACGATAAAAAATCAATTAATATTCAATCATCTTGCAACTTATTCGCTTAACATTTTCAATAAAATTATAATACAGACGTTATTTCTAATATTGACGAGTTGTATGTAATCCCCATAACAGATTTCGAGTTGAATAGTTTTTCAGAACAAGATGTTCTCGATGTATTATTAGAACTCAACTCAGCTAAAAAAGCTGGGGTGGATGAAATTCCTAAATTGTTTGAAAAATTAATATCGCAAAGGCTATATTTTCCAGTCAAAGAAACGACAACATCAAAACAACATAAATTTGTTAGTGGCCGTTCAACTGCTACGAATTTGTGTCTTTTCTCTCATTTCTGCTTAAAATCCATGGAAAGTAAGATACAGGTCGACGTCTTATACACAGATTTTGTAATGGCTTTCGATAGAGTTCACCATTAACTATTGATATAAAAACTTAAAAAGCTGGGGCTAAATGTAAAATTTCTGAAATGCTTAAAATCATATTTAGACAATCGTTTGCCTATTGTTCAAATCGATGGTTTTCAATCGCTTTTCATTGAGGCTGAGTCAGGCCTTCCACAGGGTAGTCATTTGGGACCACTTTTATTTGTTTTTTTTTTCGTGCACGATATTTCGGAAGTTCTTAAATATTCGGATTGACTGATGTTTGCGTATGACGTTAAATTATTTAGCCCTATATCTTCCTATTATGATTGCTTTGATTTTCAAAGAGATATAGACTTATTTCTAAATTGGAGTAAATACAACCATCTTAAGCTCAATAAATCAAAATGTAAGATCTTTAGTGCCTTCAGAACGTTATCACTTCATTGACTTTCAAAAATCAATTCAATCTCGGGGTTATTTTTGACTCCAAGTTAACATTTTTATGCTAGGTTTCCTTAAACGAACTTCAGTAGTTTTTAGGGACGTGTATACATCAAAGGCGATTTTTATGTCCTTAGTTTCGCCAATATTAAAATATTGCTCTGTTGTTTGGTCGCCTTTTAATGAAAATGCTACTATTAGAATAGAAAGAGCTCAAAGAAAGTTCACGCGTTTTGCATTGAGGAATATGTGACGTTCCGATGGAATGCCTGAATACTTTTCAAGATGTGCGCTTATAGACTTATAAACTTTAGAAAACCGCAGGCAAAGCCAATGCGTTATTTTTATAAAAGATTTTTTATGTAATAGTGTTAAATCTCTAGCGTTGCTGGTGCTTGTTTCTTGGTATGTTCCGGAAAAAATTCTTAGAAACAGAAGCGATATCTTTTATGTTCCTACGCATAGGACAAATTACAGTCGTAATAACCCCATAACTCGTTCATTGGTATTGTTTAATTCTATTTTCAATGAAGTCGATCTTTCAATGAGAAGAGTTACCTATATTTAAAAATATTGTTTTAAATCTATTGTTCTAAACCTAAATATTGTTTGAAATGACTGTTTAAATAAGCCAAAGCATTGTATTATTTATAAGTACTTATAAAATTTATTCTTGTAATCAACAGAATGTAATCCATTGGTGAAACAGTGACAACTCTACTTACTGAAAGCTCCAATAAGCGAACAATTCCCATGACCAAAAAATAAATTTGGGACTTATGTCCCTGCACCCTCGGTGGATACCATCAAATCGTCAATATATATCCCAATCTTTTTCCTTCTTAATAGATCTTAAAAAATCTTTTCAATGTACCTGAAACTCCGACGGCGCATTTTTTAGCCCAAACAGCATAAACAAATAATCGAATTCACCCATAGGAGTAACAAATGAAGTATATTTGATGGATTCTTCATGTGATAGAATGCATTCTCTAGGTCTAATAGCGTAAAAACTTTTTTGCCAGCAAACCCATCCAATAGATGGGTTATCAACGGAAGTGGGTGATTAACTTTTAAAGTTTCCTTATTGAATGTTCGGTAGTCTACACATTGGAGATAAATATTCAGAAGTACTTTATCTAATAACACCCTGTATGACTAAATTATCTAAAATAATTTGAACTTGTTCTTTTTCATAATAGGACACTTTTTTTGCTTACACACTCCTCATTATTTCTAGCCAATACATCTAAATTATTTTCATTTGATAAAGATAATGGTACCATCTTCATACCAGCCCTTTTAATAAAATCTTTCCCCATAACCGCTGGATATTTCATTGTACCATCTCGAACAACCAATAAATTCATATCATTCTTTCTCTCATAAAATAAAAGCTACAATTTGTTTCAACAATAATGGTTAGAGGGCTTTTATTTATGCTAAAAAAGTTACATTTTGTTTTATTTTAGATAATAAACTTAGGTAATACAAATTACTGCCTTACAAAACTGACTTGGCTATGGCGGTGTCGATCAATACTCCCAAAGTAATACAATGACTATTCCTTTTTGGACACTGAGCTGCCAAATGGCCCATTTCCCCCAAACGTGACATGCCCCTCGCTCACGCACTGGTTTATTGCATTCATTGACTCTATGTCCCAACCAACTACAATTAAAGCATCTTTTTATTATTTTTGGGGGACCTCCGGTGACTACTGCGTCTGATGTTCGTTGAGCTGCTGTCTTTGGTTTCACCAATTGAATCCTGCTGACGGCTTTTAGAAGATGTTGTTTCATTTTGAAGCATTGCATTCGTGCCTGGAAACACAAATATGGATATGGAATCTCATCTATTAGGCACTCTTTGAGCTCGTCCTCTTCCATTAACAGTTTGATCGCTAAGATGGTCTTCTCATGGAAATACTCACCGGCTGACCACTTCCTTCCCTCAACTGCTTGTTTGCGTGTAAGTCGACTAGTATATCCACCAAATATCTCCCTCATATCCATAAACAGCTGTTGGATAGGTATCGTCAAAAGATCTGCTTTGGAATGAAACTATTGCAGAGCCTTTCCTTTCAATCGGCAAGAGATAAGCACCCTGATACTTTTTTTATCCAAGTCGTATGCCGATATTAAGTTTTGAAGTTGCGCCTCCCAATGAATAAAACAATTTTCTTCACCAGAAAATTCGGCCAGAAAATCTTTAAGATTAGTAAAATTCGTACTTTTTTTATTGAATTGTCATTTTCTCTGTCTTTTGTTGTTGTTCCTTCTTTAATTTTAAACCACTCATTTTCTTTCTTTAGTAAGTCATTTTCTCTTTTTAACAATTCTATTTCTTTCTTTAACACTTCCATTTCCCTTACCATAAATTTCCATTATTTGCACTCATTATATTTACTTTATCACTCGTTTGATTTGGTTCACTCGTTTTGTCTTGCACGCTTATTTTGTTTTGGTTTGTTTTAACATCCGATGTATGTGCAGCTTGCATGTTTCCTCCTTTTTCGTTTTTCTCGTCATTTGTTTTTTATTCATTATATATCTCGCCTTCTGTTAGTGCGTCGTCCTCATCGTCGCTGTCGTCGGCATTATCGTCGCTGTCGTCGGCATCATCGTCTTTTGTTGTTGACGTTTGCAACTTTTCCATCTGCTGCTTGGTTGGGTGGAAACTCACCACGCTCACTCTCATTTATTGAAATAAGGCGCAATAACAACTCGCTCTTATTCCCAGTCGTTTTTCTGTTGAGTTTCCCCAGCCAATCTTTGAACTGTGATGGCGTATATTTTTTGAATTTTTCGACTTCAGACATGGGGTGGTGTGAATAAAAATTGAGGGAACACTCAAAGTGTGCCCTCTTAAGTAAGGACATTCTTTGGAGAGACCACTCTATTTGGTGTGAATAAAGTTTTCACCTAAGAAATTTTCGTTCAATTTTTGGTAATTAGAACATTGCAAAGCAGGAGAACACCAACATGGGCAACGCAATTCATTCGTGTCCGTGGTACAATGGGTAGCGAGTAGAATGGCATGGGAAAACGAGTTTTAAGAATTTTTCTCGTTTAGTTTTAAGTAATATTGAATTTTAATTTAAGTTAGTTTTTACGCTGAAAGGCATTTTTTTAAATATGGTTATAGTATAATTTAGAGCGCCCGTATGGGGCCAGTAAGTTAGTTAAGTTAATATGTAAGCTAGTTGTTTAAGATTTTTTGTCTAGCATTAAGATAGATATAAGATAATGGAAAAATAAAAAATGAATTAAAATGCAAAAAAAAAGCGAGTAGAATGGGAAAATTGTATGGAATTGTACTGCGGCCTTGGAGGATGCCCGTTTGATTACCGCTGGCAGCGCAGCACAAGAAGTTTTTTTTTTGTATTATTCACACAAAAACAAAAATAAAATTTTAATCATAAAAACTCAAATAGGTAAGTATATATGAATAGGAATATGTAGGTACATTTATAAGTCATGTATTCGTTTAAAAGGTAGGTATTGGTATGTACTAAACATTACGCAGTTACCTTAGGTATATGAGTGTTCCGTATTTATTTATTTATTTAAATAAAAACTAAAATGCATTGAAGTGTTTGTTGAAAACCTATCTAGGTACAAATATTTTAATTTAATATAAACTATGAACACCTCACCTAGCCTTTAGAAGATATAAATAGGTATAGGTACACAGTATACCTAAGTATATGAATACAAACTGGTTAAGTTGGGGATCTATGTATCATATAAGTATCAACATAGGTACAAATTTTGCTTTTGGTTGTGAATGTGCAATGACAAACACAATAGGTACACATATCTACCTAACATTTTAAAAGAGATAAAGAAGTGTTTGGCTACTGTTCAAGTATGATAAGTTCGTTATGATAAAAGTATACATACTTTGTAACACTATAAATAAAAAAAAATAATTTTTACCTGCCTTACAAATTTTTCATAATTTGAGTAGAGTGAACTTGCGCGCTCAGATTTTATTCACACCACCAATTGTCGCGATTAGAAGATTGTTATTTTTTTCGGAGTTTATTCAGTTTTTTCTTTATCCCACTTCTGAAATTGTAAGGGGGTATTATTTAAACAAAAACACTTTGCTTTCAAATCACAAATAAGGTAAAACAAAGTCTTTTCAACTTTATATGTATATTTATTTTCTCTCGATTTCTAACACGTCCGTCCGTTCTTACTCGAGTTTTATTTAACAGAAATGAAAAATTTGATTAAAGGTGCAGAGCTAGACTAAATTTTATTTCATCATAATATCTTATATCTAGCTTAAAAAAATGAATCAGGATCGTTGGTCAACTCTAACGATCATCGCTTGTTTTTTTAAATTGCTGACGCTACATTCATAAGTGATTTTATGTGCCGCCGAATAAACTGTAAATTTAACAGTTTTAGTTTTGT
The DNA here is from genome assembly GCA_951217065.1 of Baccha elongata. Taxonomy (NCBI): domain Eukaryota; kingdom Metazoa; phylum Arthropoda; class Insecta; order Diptera; family Syrphidae; genus Baccha; species Baccha elongata. The sequence goes on from CATNUY010000114.1 coordinate 246,645, forward strand.
TATAAACAACGGAAGCTCCACAGCGGATGCTTCGTTGTTTGTAGATATTGATATTTAAAGTTTTATAGTTGTAAACAATGGAAGCTCCACAGAGGATGCTTCATTGTTAATGGATATTTCACAATGTTTTTTTTTCTTTTTTAAAGGGGTTGTTGTTTTCGTTATATTATTAACTTGTGATCGTTGGACCCCTTGGACAGCCACTGGCAAGTAAAAGTGTAGTGAAGTACCTTGGCACCTGGCTGGATCAATATCTGTATTTCGACAGACATATAGATGCTGCTCTGACCAGGGCTAGAGGAGCCTTTGCCCTGACAAGACGCCTGTTTTACAGCAGCCATCTTGATAGCAGGGTGAAGGTGATTTGTTGCATGGCTTTAATCAGGCCGATGATTGCCTATGGATGTCTTGTGTGGTTCAACGTTGCACCATCTCAAATGGAAAAGATTCGGGTATTTGAGAGGCAGTGTCCTAGACACTGCAAGAGCGATGACTTCAACTAATGGCTTGATTTTCGGGGCTTACTACCCTAAAGATGAATACTACGAAAGTGTGTGTCTAAGCGGATTTATCCCACCCGACGCTTTCCTCTTTTTAGACAGTCGAGGGCTGATACAGGATAGTTCGGCGGTACCGCTGATCTACCACGTCGGCCGAAAAACTGTGGATATGCGACTCCTTTATGGTCGTGACGTCGTCGCAGAAAGCGGAGCAGAGCGCCTTCGGTTCAGTGGGGCTGTATCCGAAAGGGACCAGATAGATAGATTGGACCAAAATCGCCAGTTCTGGTGGTTGAATCATATGTAAACTAATTAAATTTAAAAATTAATAATAATAAAAGTTCAATAATTGAGTTTATTGCCTTGGTTTGACTTGCGCAGGTTTAGGCGTGTCCTTGGCTTTAAAAGTAGGCTAGGTTAGTACAGAACAATCATGGTGGCACTAAAAAGAAAATAAAACCGTTGCTGTGGCTGTTCTAGTCTTAAGTTATTTTAAGTAGTTTTAAGTGTAGTTTTGAGTTTTATAAAAAATAAAAAAAGATAGATATAATAAGTTTTTTCCCAATTTTCTTATTTTTAATTAATAAATGAATTTCGATAGTATTTAAGCTAGGTACGCCGAAAGGCAATAATTTTAAGTTGGTTATGGTATAATTTAGAGCGCTCGCATAGGGCCAGTAAGTTAGTTAAGTTAATATGTAAGCTAGTTGTTAAGGTTTTTGTCTAGCAAGTAAGTAGTTATAAGAAAATTGAAATATAAAAACTGAATATACAAAAAAAAAAAAAAACACTTGCACTTAATGGTTTATTTTATATTCAGTTATAAACTGTTCTTAAGGGTTTAATTTTTACAGATAAACACTTGCAGTTAATGGTTTACTTTTATATACAGATATACACTGTACTTAAGGGTTTAATTTTTACAGATAAACACTTGCACTTAATGGTTTACTTTTATATACAGTTATACACTGTACTTAAGGGTTTAATTTTTATAGATAAACACTGCACTTTACTTATTACTTTATTAGGGAGTTTCCTGATAACCAAGAAATCCCATCCTCGTCGCCAGTTTTATTTAACAGAAATGAAACATTCGATTAAGTGTCCAGAGTAAGACTAAATTTTATTTCATCATAATATCTTCTATTATGTATTACTCTCGCGCCGTACTTAAGACTAACTTACTCTTTATTGATAGCCCGGTAGCTGTTCGTTAAGGTTATTTTTTTTTTCGTTTACAGTAAGAAGATATTGTTGAAAAGGTTAGCACCTAACATGAGTCGTTCTCGAGGTATTTGTTCAAAAGCATCTTTAGAATATTACTCAAGTAATATTTTTACATTTTTTTATTACTTAAACATTTGTTTTGCAATTTCGAAAAAAAGGTTTACCAGGTATGTAATAAAAAATGGGTTTTTCGTACCATGCTGAGATGCCGATATAAACAAATATAAGAACAACACTGTATTGGCAGAACAGATATAAATTATTTGATCAAAGAAATGACAGAAAAGTATTTTAAATTGCGGAAAATAAGAATCTTGAAGAAAAAAGTTTGAGAAAACGAAAATTAAGTGATAACACACGACACATAAACACACGACACTTTGAGGTTATCAAACACAAAAAAAAGATGAAGATCAAGATCTCTATCAAATTCTCCAACAGACTACAGTGATGATGACATCCAGCCTACTACTTCAAAATGCAGTAAGAAAAAGGATTTGATCTTCAGTTAGAGTCCTTAAACTAGGTACGTATATTACATTTCAATGCCAATGATTATATTGACTTTATTATCTGGACTGAAAAACAAGTACTATCACCATTATTATTAGAGAAAACAAGTGATCAGGATTTGAGAGATATGCTAAAAAAATACGCTGTTGCCGTCATTTCCAAGCTATCCTTGCCACACTGAAGCTGTTGAGCGTTGCGTAAAGATGGTGACCGAAGGCTTAGCCGCAGTAGCTGGCGCAATATACAGAGACGGGCTTCTAAGTTCGAAAATACATCCGCGAAGCATGTTACCGTTTCTCCACACCAAAAAAAAAAAAAAAACAATAACATTAATAAATAATATAAATATAAATAAAAGGGATAATTTTTTTTTATTTGTATTGAAGCCTTTTTTCTACACTTGTTTGTCTAAACAAAGTAAATAATATCATTGTTTGTGTGTATTCTATTTCATAAATTAATTAAAATGAAGTTATTTCAAACATTTGAAAAAATCAAAACCTAACGATAAAAAGTTTTTTTTTATAAAAAGGCAAAACTTTGAGATCAGGTGGAGGACTAAAGACTTTATCCAAATACATGCCAAATTGGCATTATATCTTTTCCAAACAACAAGAACATGATATTTCAGGCTTTTGAAACATTGAGGTTGTTATGGGGAGAATGCTGCCCCCATGCAACCACCTGTCAGAGCTTTTAATAGGATATGGGGTAGGTGCGAGTTTGGGTATGCAGATTGTTTGTTCAAAAACTTTGCATTTACCCAAACTCGAAAAAATATATGATATTTCTTACGTGAGTTGAAAGTCTGGGCTTACAAGACCTTGAGATTTGCCCCCCCTGCAACCCCCTGCCAGAGCTTTTTATAGGATATGGGGTGGGTGCGAGTTTGTGTAAGCAGATTGTTTATTGAAAAACTTTGCATTTACTCAAACTCCAAAATATGTATTATATTTCTTACGTTGATTGATAGTCTGGGCTTACAAGACCTTGAGACGAAAGAATATAAGTTTTATTGGTTGATAAGGATCATAAAATCTTTATGTATCTAGTGTTACTATCTATCGGTAGGTAACATTAAATATTTAAAATATTTGTGCAGAGGAAATCATCAAACTTTTTACCTAGAAGTGATTTATCCTTCGTCACATACGACAAGCAGGATTCACTAGGAGGGATATTGGTCTCTGCTGGGATCAGATGAATTCTATTGTCTGAAAACATTTTTTATAAATTGAAACTCGTATCAGTTTAAACAAAAACCTGATTCACTAAATTTATTACGAATTTGAGTTCATAAAAGCTTTCTCTTGTTGAACTTGTGGTGGTCTTAGATCCAAATGTTTATTTAATCAAAATATGTTAATAAATTAAGAAGAAGGAAAGATTTTGTCGTTGTTAGTTTTGATTAAATTTGCTAAAGTTGGAGGCATAACAATTTTCAAAGCTCCTCATTTCAATTTTAATAATTTTATAATTTCTCAGAGTCATTCAAATCTTCTGTGACAGTTTGATCCGTTGTCTCTAATCTAACTAAGAAGCATTCCTAATTAAATTTTATGCCACAGATTTTCGAACATTATTTTCTTACTAAAAACAAAGCCATTCATTTTTTTTATTGAAAGCAGAATTCTTGACTTGAACAATAACATTGTTGATTTATATTCTCAGAGAGAATGTTGTTACAAACCGCATGTGATTACGATTTTTTACTTTTACTTGCATTCACCTGCTATACGATAAAAACTTACATTTATTAGGGTTTTCTTTATGAAAAGATACTCGACAATAGTTTTACTCCCTCAATGTTGTATATAGGTGTTGTATTTTTATTTTTGAGTTTTTCGATATTTAATTTCAGTTTTAATATGCTCGTATGTATTCATGTGCAAAAACGTGTAAATTTGTCGTTTTCGATGTATAATTTTTTGGAGAGTTACTATAAGTACATAATTTTTTTTTTCTTTTTAAACTTTTATTTAAGATATGTTGTTTTGTATAACTAATTATGTATACCAACAAAAAAATTATTAAAAGAGTATGTTACAAAAAAAAAAATCACGCAGACAATTAAAAAAAATTATAATAAAAGATACAAGCTGGTGCTAGAATAATGAAGATGCTTAATTATTTTGCTAGAATGCGTGCGCTATTTGATGATATGAGTTTTAAGCTAAAACTAGGATATTTGCAACAAAATAATATACAAATAAACAACAAATCATAGAAAATCTTAGGCACCACCACTTTGGAGAATCTGCCACCAAACATGCGAAATACTTTGTTTTCCGACACCAAAAATATATATAAACATTTTTAGTTTATTTTTTATTAAAACCTGCTTAATTTAAAAAAAAAAATTACAGATAAATATTTATTTCGTATAGTGATTTATTTTACCAAAGCAAATGATAAACACAAATTATTTTTTACATAAAATGGATACAATTGATGTATTTTATTAATAATACAAATCAAACCGGCCGCATTAATTTTAAATATTATTATTAAATTCTAAAGATAAACAAAAAGAAAGTATTCAATAGAAATTTTATAAGAAATTGAAATATACCTTTAATTTTCATTCATGTTGGTACATACTGGTAAGGTATACTGAATCAAACTGTCTAACACGAATTTATGTATGTGTTTGATAGAGTGTATGGAAATACAAAGGCAAAACAAACACCACCCACCGCTTACACCCACTAAGGACGAATATTTTTATGCAAGGGAAAGGAGAAACATAATTTCAAGAACTGATCCAAAATGCTTTATTTTCAAATAAAATCTTAATTAGATTTAAAATATTATCTGTAAAATTTTCAGAATCATAAAAAAAATTATAACAGACGATATATAAGAAATCTCATCCCATTCCGTGAAAAAAAAACTTTTGCTGCGCTATTTTATGCGTCAATCCATCCGTGCAATTCAGATATGGCTGCAGAAAAATTGTGGAAAGGACATATAACTACCTTCGTAATGGAAGGCAAACAAGATGTTTTCCCAGAGCTGCTTTGCATGCGAAAACATTGGTTGTTGGATTCATATGGGGGAAGTTCCCTTTGAATTGTGCTAAATTTAGCATATGGTGGATTATATCGCAATGCAGTTTATGTCTTGAAATTGTCCAGTTGCATGATCAGATGTGGTCTGTGGTCATGGTTACGATCAAAGGAAGCTGCTTGCCAGGCGTAACTTAAAACTCGAGGCAATCGTTTTTTTCTGCGTCTTAGTCTAGAAAGTAATCGCAGCTTTCAAGTTTTAGGTGAATGTAAAATAGTGATACTCGAACTAAAAGTCATTCCGCTCGATTTCGCCTATGGAATTGGTTAAGCAGCCTTAGTTCTGCTTTAAATTTCCCAAAGCTTTAACTTGATTTTTTTTTTCAGTGTCTGAATTCGGAATTAAGAACCCCCAAAGCATAGATATGAAACAAGACCCCCAGAAATAGGACAACGAAACAATATTAATTAAATTTTCCTAGTAGTCCAATAAAATTAACCTTAAAACTTACAAAAAAAAAACTGCTGTAGTGTAGTCGAGATTATATTTTTGTTTTAAAGAGTACCACTTAGAGAGTCTAAATCCACAAAGATCACACAAAAAAATGTCTGCGTTGTCCGCCATTTTGAAATAGGAATTAATGCGATTTACTCGACTTCTATTGGTGGAATAATAATTTACTTTTTTTAAGTTTTATGTTCTAAAACTTTGTCTCACAAATGTTTTTGACAGATCCTTACCATCAAATGTTATTTACAAAAAAACAGCAAAATTTTGTAGATGTAGGTCATTTTCAACTATTATCTCGCCACTCGTTGATTTAAACAAAATAAATGTTAACATTTTTTTGTGTAGAACCTTGAAATTCCTACATGTCTGTATATTCAAAGTTTCTGTACAACAAAAATTAATTAAAATATTTAAACCCAAAGTTCATATTATGAAGCAAATATTTGATTTTTCATGAAGAAGAAATTATAATAATTTGTTTGTGATTTTTATTGGTGGAAACAGAGAAGATACATTCATATTTTTGAATTCAATCAGTTAAATGATTGATGAGATGGATGAGCATAAACAATGCAAACTGGTCTCGATTCGGCAGATTCCTTAATAAAAACTCTTTCACTTTTTGTAAAAAACAGAATGGATATGGTTCATATTACGGCTGAGTTGAGCCCTCTTAAACACAGTATGATTTTTTTGGTCAAACTCTCATAAGCCCTGATAAATTTATTAGAATCATAGCCAAGCAACAGGTTTTGATTTGTTTCTGCATTAATCGAGCACTTTTTTTAGAAAAGCCACTTTATTTTGAACACACGGAAGCTTACAAATTATGGAACTGGTAGAGAATTTAATTGCATGTGATTGGAATTCTATAAAGAACCACATTTGCTGCAAAGTTTCTTCTTGCAAGAGCATTTACTTGCTGTGCAAGCTCAGAAGTGGAAGTACATGCACTGCTGACAGATCAGTCTGAATTGTGTCTAAGCGGGAGCAGTGTGATTAAATGTTTATAGAGCTGTTTTGGCAGGCCATGTTACAGGAAAAAATATAATAGTTAATTGATTGGTACCTCTTGTTAAAATCACTTTCAAAGTTCTTTAATTTAATTCGAAATTATTCTCAATTTCGTTAATGCGTTCCGATAAGCTATTTTGCATATCAATAATTTTAGTTGTTAATTGTGAAACTATTATTAGTGTTAATGTCGATGACAGCTCTTGAAGTGAGCCTCAATTATGCTCCAAAACTTATCATATGAAACAGCTTTTGCAAGGGAACCTGTTGTTGATGAACCAAAACGTAGGCTAGAAGGTTTATAGTTTTTTTTTTTTTTTGACAGTGGATCTTAGATTTCTCTGTCCCACATTAAGAGCATTGGTACCATCCGTATCGGTATTTTTATGTATTGAGTAATGTATGCGTGATTTATTTTTCTTAAAAAACTAATTGCACTTTATTTAATAACTCTATTTATCTGCCCTATTAAAGTTCTGTGAACAGAAGACGGTGCTTATGAATTATCGCCTTATCAAGTACTATTTTGCATTCTGTGTCATGTGTAGCATAACAACCAATGACCATAGACAAGAGAATTATCTTGCGTCAGAAATTACTGCTTTGGTTCGTTCTTTCAAGCCTACATAACAAACTGCATTACTTTTTCTCAGTGCCACCGTTTACAAACATGTAGTGATATCCGGAAGATAAGGTTAGGTTAGGTTAGGTTTATGTGGCTGTCAGGAAGACTACTGACACACTTAGACCACAGATAGATCCGTTGTGATACCACAAAATGAGCGAGGAAGTATTTCTTTAATTAAACCAGTTGGAGCTTCTTATGAAGCGATGTAAAGATAGATTATCAACATTCGACATATCGCTTGGATCGTCGAAAAAGAAATTACCCAGGTGTAATTTACGTCTTTGGGAGAGAGCTGGGCATGAACAGAGAAGATGGGTGATAGTCTCCTTCTCCTCCTCGTCCATGCAGCTTCTGCAAAAATCATTAGAGAATACGCCAAGTCTTATGGCGTGTCTTCCTATGAGGCAGTGTCCGGTTATGACACCAATTACGTAGCTAAGATGTAATCTGCTTATAGATAACAAACATTTAGTACGTTTCTGATCTAATTTTGGCCAGATTTGCTTTGTCGCTACGCAGGTAATAGTGTTTGTCCATCTCAAATTTGTTTTCTCTATGGCATTTAGTTTTAGCATGAGTTTGCTTGTAGCGATAGGTATACCAATATTCACCTTGTTAGGTAAAACCGGCAATAGGGTTCCATTTCTGGCGAGTTCATCGGCTTTGCAGTTTCCCTCAATGTCTCTGTGTCCCGGCACCCAGAAAAGGTGAATTTTGAACTGTTCTGCCATCTCCATGAGAGATGATCGACAGTCGCGGGCAGTTATTGAGTTTGTGGAAACAGCACTGTTTGATTTAAGGGCTGCCTGACTGTCTGAAAATATACGGATATCCGATGCAGATATCACCTTTTCCCTTAACCAGGATAATACCTCTTAAATCGCCAGAATTTCCGCTTGGAACACACTACAATGGTCAGGGAGACGGAAGGAGAGACTTAAATTTAGTCTGTCTGAGTACACGCCACCAACAACCCCATCTTTATTTTTTGAGCCATCAGTATAAAAATGAACTGATTCATGTTTCAAGAATCTCTCATTTTCCCAAGTGAATCTTGGTGGGATGGTGACTTGAAAATTCTTGTCAAAAACTGGCTGGGGTATAGAGTAGTCGGAGTGACTTAATTTTGGTCCGAATGCTTTCAGAATAATGGAGTGACCAATTGAGTTATCGGTCCATTGAGAGATGGCTTTGAGACGAACGGCTGTGCTTGCGGCCGTTTGTTTGCTAAAAATATCAAGGGGTATGAGATTAAGTAGAATGTCAAAAGCAGCTGAAGGTGTCGAACGGAGAGCTCCGCTAATACACATACAGGCTGACCGTTGGACTTTACTTAACTTGTCACGATATGTAACTTTGTCTAGGGCAGTCCACCATACTGCTACCCCCTAAGTTAGTATCGGTCTGATGACCGCTGTGTAGAGCCAGTGGGTTATGTATGGGGATAAGCCCCATTTATTTCCGATAGCTTTTTTGCAAGAGAAGAGTGCTACTGTGGCTTTCCTAACTCTTTCCTGTATATTTGCTTTCCAATGTAGTTTTTTGTCCAGGATAAGACCTAGATATTTAGCTTCGTCTGAAAATCTTAGTGGAGTTCCCATAATTGATGGGGGACTTATTTGGGGAATTTTATATTTTCTTGTGAAGAGGACAAGTTCAGCCCGCATTTTTCTACCCATTTGAGCATAATATTTAGAGCATTTTGCATGAATTCGACGAGAATTGGAGCATGTTTTCCCGATATTGCAATGGCAACATCGTCGGCATACGCGATCACTTTGAAACCTTCTTTTTCTAGGCTTTCTAACACCTCATTTACGACTATGTTCCATAGAAGTGGGGAAAGGACTCCGCCTTGAGGTGTACCTCTGCTGACAGATCTTCTTTCATGAGTGCCACCTAAAGATGAATTAATAATTCTACTTTCTAACATAAGATTAATTAGGTCATTTAGTGAACCATGTATATCTAGTTTCTTCAGTGACGCTGTGATTGCTTGATAGCTGACATTATTGAAGGCGCCTTCAATATCGAGAAATGCAACTAGAGTGTACTCTTTATGATGTAGTGAGTATTCGATGGTTCGTACCAGTGTATGTTAAGCCGTTTCTACCGATTTTCCTTTACAATAAGCTTGTTGTGCAGTAGATACCAGATTAGGATCTATAGCATTACGCAGATGGATATCGATCAATCTCTCTAGGGTTTTGAGAAGGAACGATGATAGGCTAATTGGTCTGAGATCTTTAGGGTTAACCCGGGAGCATTTACCGGCTTTGGGTATAAAGACAACTTTTACCTCTCTCCATAAAGAGGGAATGTAAGTAAATTTTACGCAACCAATTAGGATGATCTCTAGGATGGGTGTTATGATATTCGAGGCAAATTGAAGCTCGGCAGGTATTATGCCGTCGAGTCCGGGAGATTTGTAAGTTTGTAAGTAAGTTTTCAGTTTATCCTTAGAAATCAGACCAACAATATTTGTATGTGTGTTGCTTGATAATAATGAATCAATGCTATTTATATTTTGTGAGCTACCTGGAAAATGGGTGTCTAGTAGCAAGGTTAGCGATTCTTCGCAAGAATTGGTCCAAGAGCCGTTAGCTGTCTAGGCATTGTAGGATTTTTTGATAGGATTTTTTGATAGAATTTTTCTTAATCGTGAAGCTTCTGAAGTTTCTTCTATTTTTCAACAGAAGTTCCTCCAGGAGGTTCTTTTATTATTCCTTAATTCTTTTTTATAAATTTTTAGGGATTCTTTATAAAATTCCCAGTCCAGACTATCTCTAGAATGTTTAGCTCGGTTAAAAAGTTGTCTGCACTTTTTCCTGAGCAGTTCTAGACCCGAGTTCCACCAACGTGGTTTCTGTTTTCCTCTTATTTGAGTAAGGGGACAAGAAATGGCCATTGATTTATTGAGAGCTAGGGTGAAATCTTTGACTTTATCATCAAGATCATTTTTATTAGAAGGGATACTTAAGAGTGATGGTTTAACTAATCTTACTTAAGTTTCTCTATATAGTTGCCAGTTGGTTTTCCGATAATTTCGGAAGGCTGGCTGTTTTTTAGATTCTTCATCAAGACAAAATTGGATGTATCTGTGATCAGAGAACGAATTTTCCTTAGAAACTCTCCAGTTTTTGATCTTGTGATGAATCGTGTCGGAGACAAGAGTGATATCTACAACCTCTACTATAAGGTTAGTACTTAGAATAAAATCAAAAAGTGACTCACCTCTGTCATTTATGTCTGTACTTCCCCAGACGGGTTGATGGTTATTAGCGTCACACCCGATTATAAGGCAGACTTTCTGTCGTTCTGCTTCCCTGATTAGTTCCTCTAGCTTGTCGCCAGGAGGAGTGCCATGGTGATCTTGGCCGAGATACCGTGATGCTAACCAGTATGCCCCGTTATTGGTTTGTAGTCTAACTACCGTTACATCACGATCGCTGTAATCAGGGAGTAAATATACATTAATGCTACTTTCAAATAATATGCAAGATCTAGGGTCACCTTTATATGATGCATACAGCAGGTATTATCCGGGAGTCCTGAGTCCTTGAACAGTGGAATTGACAATCCGAGGTTCTTGGATCAGGACGATGTCTTCCCCTTTATTTTCTAGACGGAGAAGAAGGGAGGCCGAAGCCACTTTGGAGTGATGGATGTTAATCTGTACTAACTGCACCATCTTGGTTACAGCTAGGTGGATCAACCCCCACCACAGTTTGGTCGAGATCTACATCGGAATCGAAATCCGATTTAAGAAGGTCGTCCTCATTGCAAGATGTTTCATTTGCGGAGTCAACAAAATCCATGTCGGAGTGTTTGTCAACGTTAGGAGCCTCTTCAACAGATGGCGGTTTTATATAAATGGAGGACGACACAGTGGAGGAGGTGCATGGAGTATCTACCTCCATCGTCTGAAGGTCGATACCCAAGGCATGTTCCTTCTCTGCAAATACATCCTGTGATTTTGATGGCATCGCGTTCGATGCGTTTTCCTCGTCTTTTTTATATACTTTTAGAGTTATGGTAGACCATCCAAACCTAACCACAAATTGGGTTTCAGCCAATAGAGTAAATGAGTCCTTATTTATCACCACGATGGCTGATCTATAAGAACCCCGTGGATCTTCAAGCTTCGCAACCTTCCAGTCGTGAGTAGGCAAGGATGGATTACCATACTGAAGCATCTTGAGGATGATTTCTTTATTGGAGAGATCGGCCGGGACATTAGTGCGGGCTCTCGGTCTGCACGGGATATTCTCCTTTGCCACAACCTCGAGTTTTGCATTTGGCCATAGGCCCTCTAACCTGCTGACAGCGAGTTTATACAGGTCACACGATCTCTCACTATCAAAGGCAACTAGCTTGACTCGACCTTGATACCATCCCGCATCCTCAAAAATTGCAGGTTCCCCTTGATTTTCTAGCATGAGGGTCCAGTATGAGGCTTGGAGTTTGTTCAAAACCATTTGCCAATGATCGGGAGAGATCGCGCCATCTGCATTACTACTGTCGATGACAGCTAGAATGGTTTTGTCCTTTAGCACGGCACTAAAGGACAGATTTTTCCTGGTGAAGGATGGAGCGCCAGCGGTGTTCGCCTTTGGCCTTTTGGGTTCCGGAGTGGTTCCCTCGGAAGACCTTAGTCGCTTTGACGTTAAGTCGTTGCAGGTCTGAAATTGGGCTAGTGTGTTTTTGGCCCAGGCAAGTTTTTCGGATTGCTTTGAGTCTAGCTCAGATGCTGGCAAGGCACCGACCACCTTCACTATCCTCGTAGCGTTCCTAAATTCCTTTTTCATTGTCAATTTCTTCCTCTCCTCGTTGGGAGTAGGTCTACATGACGTATTACTACTAGCAGCGAGGAGGGGAGCCTCCGTTGTGTTCGGAAGAGATCTACCTTGTCTTGTTGTGGGACCAACAGTCGTGGTCGAACCTTGAGCCAGAGCAGTAACCCCCGAGTACACGAGAGGTTTTGTACGGGCGGTTTGTGTGGAAGTTCAACTAAGGGCTGCGTTTTTCACAGCAGAAGAGAGGTTGGCAAGACCCTTGTCAGCTTCTTTGAGTCCTACCAAGTTCGGAGTTGGTACGTTACCAGCGGGCAGATTGTTATCTCCTCCGCAGGTAGTAGCGTCTAGACTGTGGGACGCTCCACAACCCCGGGGTGGCTTGTTAACCTTTCCGGGAATTGTGGTCGTCACACTAGTCCTACCGCTATTTAAAGCTTTATCAGTTGAAATGGCCAAAGTTTGTTTTTTGTTAATGTCCTTGTTGTTAATTGTCACTAGCGACTTATCCTCTTTCGAGGCCAAGCAATCGCCGGCAGTCGTGACTCCTACCGACTTTTGAACCGATATCCCAGTTCGATTTTTATTCTTTTTATTTACTTTTTCCATAATTTTAGTTACAAGTCTTCATACTTGGTTTTGTTTTTTAGTTATGTTCGTTTGTGTGGCTCTGTAGCTGGATTGCTAGAGAACCCCACAATTAAGCACCCCCACCACGACAAGGTCAACTCATAGGGGGTGATCCCGTAGATTGCTCGCTAAACTTCGAAATTGACCAGAAAAGCAACTTTTGTTAATTTTTCTTAATCCATAAATCATGTCCTTTTTCCAGTGGTTTGCCATTTTGATTTTAGTTAAGGATCTATTGAATGTTTTATCGAAAACAACTAACACCATAACGTTGCGTTCAATCATCGGGTGCATAAATTAATATTCATTCGGTATATATTATATTTAATTTTAAAATTCGGGGTCTTGTTTCAGTTCTATTGTTTCGACCTATTTTTGTGTTGCATAAGTTTTCTTTTTCTCGGTCTTCATTCGCTTTGAATATACCTTTGCTTGTGACACTTCTTCGAACTTTTTTCAAATTCAAAAACAAAAAACTTTTAACAATTTTCAAACTTCTAAGACGTTAAGTTTCACAAACAAACAAATCTTCCAAATACTTTTCTACTTTCTGTCTCAACATCTTTCCAAACTTGAAAGTCTTATTAGACTTATATGTATAAGTAATTCATAAAAAAATACTTTCTTTTAAAGAATACAAAAATATATAAATTAAAACAGAAACTAAAAATAAATAAATAAAACATGGAGTAGCCTTATTTGAATAAAATAAAAAGAAACTTATTTTATTTTTTGTTCTTCAAAAATCTGACATTTCAATCAAAATATAAACAACGAAACAAAAAAAAATTTTTTAAATATTATTTAAAGGATGACATTCGGTGTGGACCCAGATACACACATAGATTCATTAGAACAGGCTGAGCAAGCAACCGTTGAGGGAACATCTAAATGGTCATGCAAATTAACAATTACAGGTACACAATTTAAATTTTTAATTTTTTTTTTATATCTTTTGTTTAACAAATTAAAAAAAAAATTAAGAAACAATAGCTCATTTTATTGATTGCTGGTTTATTTTTACATAATATTACGTAAGTCTGTTATGGTACACTTTTATTTCATTAATGTTTGACAATGTTTTTTTTTTAAGATTGTTTTTTTAAACTGCCAGTCTAGTGTCCAGTTGCTCAAACCAATTAAGAATATTTATTGGACTGTTAAATCTTAAAATGACACTTTTCTATTGTGCCAATCACTTTGTTTCAAGCAAATTAAAAAGATTCTTTTTATTGAAATAGTAGTTAACATATTATAAGACAAAGTAAAGTGTTTTGAAAGTTCCAACGAGAGGTTAATAAAAATTTGTCATTGACGTTTAAAAACTTTTTTATTTAAAATCACACCCTGACGGTGGTGCAACATTCCGATAAATTATATTGCTCCTATAACTTTAATGGGGTCGAGTTTTTTTTTTTTTTTTGATGCAACTGGAAATTAGAAGTCTTTTAGGATTCATTTGCATAAGTGTGACAAACGCCTCTTCCTTCCCATACTCACTTTTTATTGCGATTAAAGGTACTATAAGGCAAGCTTTGGGTTTGTAAAAAAAAATGTTTTGAGATAACAATCAAAAATTAATTACGATGATAGAGAACACGAAAAAAGTAGGTCAAACAATTCTGTCTGTCTGTCCGTCTGTCAGTCTGGATGTGTCGACACCTACAGCCTATACGGTTAGCCCGATTTTCTTCAAACTTGGTTGTGCCTGTCGTGGTAGTTCGCACAGTGGCACAATCTTTGTGCTGCCAATTGATTTGTGCCTGTCGTGGTAGTTCGCACGGTGGCACGATCTTTGTGCTGCCAATTGTCACCACTAAATATGGTACCTGAACCGACACTCACTTTGTAGTGATTTTTGTTGGAAATAAAAAACTTTTTAATTTAAATTCAGTAATATATATGTTTACTTTATTATTAGCTTAGTTTTACTTTAGGTTTAAGTTTTTTAACAAATTTAGATTTTAGCTTTAGTTTTAGATATTAGTTTAATGCGCTGGCCACGTTAGCTTGAGAGCTGTCAGAAAAAGAATTAGAATCAATGAAAAATCATCTCGGAAAAGGAATGTCGAACATCGTTTTTTCTTATGAAAGTTTTCTTGTCTAATGGCTTGTTATCGTGATAATAACATTGGCAAGGTTATGTAGACTCTCACTTAGGTTTACACAATTAGGTTTACACCTTGTGAGATGCTACATCACTCCCCGCCGTTCAATTTAAACTTTTAAATTTATTTTGAAATTTAAATTTAACAAAGAAAAAAGTGGCTGATCAAATAAATGTTGAATACATTATCATTACATTAATATATAAGCTTTTTATAAAATTTACAATTTTGATTTATTTTTTTTTTACATACTTTATAGTACAGTGAGTTTTGTAATTGTTGGTAGAAGACCTTATAAAATTGAAATTTGATTTTGGTAGAAGACCGTACATTGTTTTTGTTTTAATTTTTGTTACATTTTTTATATATGATAATGAAAATTTTCAATTTAAGTTGAAAGTGACTTGTTTTTTGTTTGGTTTCGACTCGTTTTCTTCGTCTTCAATACAAAACGCTGGCTTTAAACGGTCAATTGAAATAACTTGCTTTTTGTCATTTAACAATATCGACATTGTTTTTTCGAAGCGGTCAATAACTTCGAACGGGCCTTTATACGGTGGATTAAGACTTCCACGATTCACCTCCTCCCGAACAAAAACGTATTTACAATTTTTTAAATCTTTTGGAACAAAGATGTATTTTTGTTCACGATTTCTTTTCGGGCACGGTCGGATTTGCGAAATAGCTTGAGTGATTTCTCGAGCTGTCGTAGAATTTGAAATCGGATTTAAGGGTTTTGGTTCGATGAGTTCTGCCGGTAATCGTAAGTTTTGTCCGTATAGTAGTTGGGCTGGCGTTACGTTTAAGTCGTCATTTATTGTCGAGCGGATACCAAGAAGAGTCCATGGTAGGTTTGAAAACCAGTTTTGTTTGTCTTCGTGCGAACGTAAAGCTTCTTTAAGCTGTCTATGGAAGCGTTCGACAAAGCCGTTAGCTTGAGGATGATATGTTGTCGTTCGGATTCGTTTTGTACCTAGAATTTCGGATATCTCTTTGAAAAGGCTTGACTCAAATTGAGTTCCTTGATCAGTAGTGATCGTTTGAGGTACTCCAAATCTCGAAACCCAGTTTTGAACGAAAGCTGTTACTACTGTTGGGGCATTCATGTTTTTGATTGGAATGGCCTCGGGCCACGAAGAAAAACGGTCTCTTATGGTTAAAAGGTAAGTAAAACCTTGCGATGGTGGTAATGGACCAACCAAATCCATATGGATATGGGAAAATCTACCTTCAGGAACAAGAAACTTTCCATGTTCAGAAGTCGTATGTCTGGTAATTTTTGATTTTTGACAAGAGATGCAACTTTTCGTCCATCGATTGACATCACCGTTCATCTTAGGCCAAAAATATTTTGCAGTGATTACTTTTCGCATTGCTTTTGAACCTGGATGTGAAAGTTTGTGATGGTTGTCAAAAATTGTTCGGCGCAAAATGTCGGGAATGTAAGGCCGATTTTTTCCGGTGGACGTTTCGCACCAAATGTCAACATCATTTAATGGAATATTACTTTTTAACAATTCGAAAGGTGGATTTTCACGCTTTGAAAGCATTTTAAGCTCGTCGTCATTTTCTTGCTCTTTAGCCAAACTCGGAATGCTGACATTTTTAAAATTTATCAATTCGACGTATAATCGCGATAAAGTGTCAGCGACGATATTTTGTGTGCCTTTGATATAGCGAATATCGGTTGTGAATTCAGCGATAAATTCTAAATGTCGAGTTTGACGAGGCGATTTTTCTGTTTTTGAGCAGATGGCGTTTGTGAGCGGTTTATGGTCGGTAAAAACAGTAAATTGTCTACCTTCTACATAATACCGAAAATGTTTGACGTTTTTAAATATCGCAAGGAGTTCGCGATCGAACGTAGAATATTTTCTTTCGGCGGGGCTCAGACGTGTGGAATAGAAACCCAATGGTTCCCAACAGTTATTATGGTATTGCTGGAGGACTCCTCCGATAGCGTCGTTAGAAGCGTCTACCATAATACTGATTTGCGCTAGAGGCTTTGGATGAAAAAGCATAGTGCGTTGCGATAGATCTCGCTTGAGAACTTGGAACGCTTCTTCGCACGTGTCTGGCCATTGAAAAATTGGTTTTACTTTTGATTTTTTATCGGTTTTCACATTTTTTAGTAATTCGTAAAGACATTTAGCTTTTGACGCCATACTTGGCATAAAACGATTATAAAAGTTAATCATGCCGAGGAAACGCTGTAGTTGTTTGATAGAGCAGGGACTAGGAAATTCGTTTATGGCTTTGACGCGTTCTTGCGAAGGAATGATTCCACGTTTGGAAATGTTGTAACCCAGAAAATTGAGCTCGTTTACTCCTAGTTCGCATTTTGCCACATTGACGTTAAGTCCGTGCTCTTGCAATTTACGAAAAACTTTTCGCAAATGCACCTTGTGTTCCTCGGTTGATTTACTTGAAACCAGTATGTCGTCTAGGTAAACGAAAACAAATGGAAGATCACCTAAAATGCTGTTCATAAAACGTTGAAAAGTTTGCGCACCGTTGCGCACGCCGAAAGGCATTCGAAGGAATTCGAAAAGCCCGAAAGGTGTTATGACAGCCGTTTTATGAACGTCTTCCTCCGCGACCGGTATTTGGTGGTAAGCGCGTACCAAATCTATTTTCGAATAGATTGAGCAACCGTCAAGGTTAGCAGTGCAGTCTTGAGCGTTTGAAATCGGATGTTTGTCTGGTATTGTCGCTTGGTTTAGCCATCGGTAATCACCACATGGTCGAAAATCGAGTGGATCCTTTTTTGGAACCATATGAAGCGGTGAAGCGACGTGTGATTTAGAAACACGACAAATACCCAAACTAACCATCTGTTGAAACTGTGTCTTGGCGATTGCCAATCTATCCGGATTTAGTCTTCGTGCGCTGGTGGAAGGGAGTTGACCATTTGTTGTTATTCGGTGAACAACGTTATGTTTTACCGGTAACGTGAAGTCTGGCGGAGTTTTAAGCTCAGGAAACTCATCCAACACAGCACTGAATTCACTTGGAATTGAAAAAAGTTTTGGCGAACAGATGTTTGTAGATTTATAGAGACAACTAACTTGAAGGTTGGTTTCTTTATCCACAACTCTACGGCTGCTAAGATCGACGATCAAATTAAACTTGTGAAGAAAATCAGCACCTATAATAGGGTGATCAATATCAGCAATCACGAAAGTGAAATCGAAAACGCGTCGTAGATTTAAGTCGACTCTTAAACGTTTGCAACCGTAGGTGTGGATTTTTCCACCATTTGCCGTAAGTAGAACGAAATCGTTAGGCTTGTTGATAGTCTGGCAGAATTTACGCGGAATTATCGAAATTTCTGCACCAGTGTCGATTAAAAATTGGTATTTTGAAGTTTTGTCACGGATAAAAAGACGGCGCGAAAAGTTTGCCTCACTCAAAGCCGCATTTGAGATCTGGCGCACTAGTTTTTTTGACTTTTATTTGCGTCTGATTGAAACGTACAAAACTGTTTCGAACAATTTCTAGCGTTGCTTCCAAATTTCCGATGAAACCAGCAAAAAGATTTATTTTCATTCGTCCTACTTGGCGAACGGTGGCTACCTGTTGCTCTATCGCGGGAAAAACGTCTGGACGACCTATTAAAACGATTTGCGTTAGCGTAACTTTATTCAAGTTTTTCAATTTTTAAAACGAGCTTTTGCAAAAGTGCATTATCGGAAGTCTGAGTTGCATTAAGTTGCGAAATCTGTGGACAAGTGCTTTGGGAGGAGTCATGGAGTCTGTCGGCTAGCGCGAAAAGTTCGCTTTCTGTTTGCGTACTCTCCACCGCCATGAGGCAAACCCGTATGTTTGGTGGCAGCCGATTTAGCCATAGTTTTTTGACTAGTGGTGTATTCACCAGATTGTTGCCGCTTGCCAGACTCTCCATGCTTCTATAAAGCTCAGATGGCTTCATGTCCCCAAGTTCCACTTTCGTTAAGAGGGCGTCCAAACGTTTTTCCGCGCTGTCCCGATTTCTTTCTAACAAAACTTTTTTTAAATTCTCATATTTTTCTGTGACGGGAGGTGAAACTAAAACATCTGCAACCGATTCCATAGTTTGATTATTTAGTGAAGCCACTAAATAATCGTACTTTGTGCCGGATGCAGTAATGTTTTTGAGTCTGAATTGGGTTTCTATTTGTAGAAACCATAGATCGGGCCGATTATTCCAAAACGGTGGAATTTTTATGGAAATCAGCGATGCTTGATTTGCAGTGTCTGCGAGGGTCAATACTTCCTCTTCGATTTCTGCAGAACCGCCGGGTTTCACCGTAGGCATTTCGAACACGGAAAAAAAATTTATCCACGAAAAAAATTTATTTGAGTCCGCAAAAAAAAATTTTGAGTCCGCGAAAAAATGTTGCTTTGGCTTCACCTAACCATATCCTTAAACCGATTCCGAATTCAAACGATTGAACCGGTATAAATTTTCTGACGCGCGATGACGTTTTGATTGGGAGGAGATAAAGCGGGATTCTCAATCCACCGCATGCAATGTACCGTAGCAAGAGGAAAAGAAAAAAAAAACTGTAAACCTACCAAATAACGCGTCGAAAATACCACACAAAAAACTTCACCAAAAATAAAAAAAAAATTTCACTCAAGGAATATAAATTTAATATAAATGTATATATTATTATTAATATCGTACTCACTGTACTTTTATATAATTTTGATATACAAAATATATATATATATATATATATATGTAAATGATGATGATAGCGATGCTTATGTTGTTGATGATGGTGGTGGTAACGGGATGGTATGATGCTTGTTGCTCTGCTGCCCGAATGGCGTGACACAATAATGCGTTTCGATTTCTTGGCCAGATTGTTGTCGTCGTCAAAAAAAAATTTTTGCGTGGCGCTCTTTGGCCAAGCGTTGTGGTGGCTATTTGCGGCGGTGGTTTTTGTCTTTTTGCCTCGACGTTGGCAAAGGGCTATGCTGAGCGTTGAGCGGTAGCGCTCCCTTGAACACTTCTGGCCGAGTATATGTTGGCTTTAGGGCCACTAAATCTGGAGAGCACAATGGCTCCGTCGGGGTCACCAATTTGTGCCTGTCGTGGTAGTTCGCACAGTATCACAATCTTTGTGCTGCCAATTGATTTGTGCCTGTCGTGGTAGTTCGCACGGTGGCACGATCTTTGTGCTGCCAATTGTCACCACTAAATATGGTACCTGAACCGACACTCACTTTGTAGTGATTTTTGTTGGAAATAAAAAACTTTTTAATTTAAATTCAGTAATATATATGTTTACTTTATTATTAGCTTAGTTTTGCTTTAGGTTTAAGTTTTTTAACAAATTTAGATTTTAGCTTTAGTTTTAGATATTAGTTTAATGCGCTGGCCACGTTAGCTTGAGAGCTGTCAGAAAAAGAATTAGAATCAATGAAAAATCATCTCGGAAAAGGAATGGCGAACATCGTTTTTTCTTATGAAAGTTTTCTTGTCTAATGGCTTGTTATCGTGATAATAACATTGGCAAGGTTATGTAGACTCTCACTTAGGTTTACACAATTAGGTTTACACCTTGTGAGATGCTACATTGGTACTCTGTATTCTTAGGTTAATATGCCCAGGCATATTTTTGATTTGATTTGAAAATAACGGTACCTGAAATATAAACGTAACAGATAATTACAATTTTCTCAAAAAATATACGATCGATTTTGATAAAATTTCGTATGACTGATTTTTTGAAAACGGTGATAATTTTCGTTAACATTTTTTTTACGACTTGATTTTTTACGGTTCCTGCCATACAAGCGTTTTAGACAGTTCCATTTTTCTCGTAAAAAATACAATCGATTTTTATAAAATTTCGTACAATGCCAAAGGTTATGTTTTTCATTTTTTCAAAATAAATTTACAAATTAACGGTAACTGGAAAACAAGCCTTAAAGATAATCCCATGAAAAAAATACGATCGATTTTGATAAAATTTTGTGTGACTAATTTTTTGCCAATAATGAAGTAAATTTTTTTTTTCAATATCATTTTATTCATGGTACCTGCCATATAAACGCTATAAAAACTATTTTTACTTCCGATTATTTTTTGTAGTTTCCTGCTTAGTATTCTGAGCCAATAGTTAGTAATCTTACACAAGAGCAAGTTTGTCCGACCCATTCGTGCCTTTTATTTTATTTTATAAAGTAATTTGGGTACTTTACTCCAAAAGCATTGCATTTCGCCCTAGTTTGATGGTGGGCTCAGCAGCTAGATGACATCAAACCCAATCTAGTACGCAATAATTGTCGATGATTACCGACTATTGAATTTCATTCATAAATACTCCACTAAATAAATTTTAATTCGACTATTTTTAGTCTTTTTATTGTTTTTATTTGTTCATTCTTGTAATTTGGGTACCTTTAACAAAAAAGTGTTCGTCTGGAATTGCGTACTCCTTTTGAGATGTACTTCAGCAATACTTTTGAAATGTCAAATGAACAGAACAGTACTTTCTGTTTTTTATTCCATCTGCAAGGATAACACTTTACAGCAACTAACTAAAGTCGTGTCGCTAGTTTGCGGTTTGCCTCCTACAGGCATTATGTATGTTTGCTGATGAACTTGCCAAAGACCCCGATGAACCTATTTGAGACTCCGATGGCTTTTCCCAGAACTCGATTAGTCCACTGACTTCTCCCCTCTCTTAAAACTTTATTATTTTGTTTGCAGATGAAGGATGTACATGTTGGATTTCGACGGGCCACAGCTTCTCACAGATCCTGTATGTATGTCTCCCAGATACCACCTTTTCCTGACGGATTATGGCCCGTCACAGATTTAAGTAGACTGCAGGGATGGAGTCTCAACTGTTCTTTCTCTTTAAGCTCTTCGCATTTTGCTTTTCGAATCCGCTTTTGCTGTAATTCTCTCATTGATCGTTCCCTTTTGTTTTTTTTAACAGTTGGTCTATTGTTGTTTTAACGAGTATGGGGAAGGAAGAGTTCTCCACCCATACACAAAAAAGGAAAAACTTTTCCTTATTTCTTGTTTACCCGGGTTTGTAGAGGTAACTGTAAACCATCTAATAGGCTCCTTAGAATGCGAGGTGGACAGTTTTTGACCACTTCGACACTCTTTTTCGAAGATTTTGTTTTGTTATCCAAGAAAAAATCATTCCCAGTGGACTATTTTTAAAAGATAATTTTACGTTTATACATCCACGTAGAAAAGGTTTGGTTACTTATGCACCAAAATGAATTTAAATCAAAATTTCGAGCACGTATAAAAGAGGTGAAAACAGTACATTTCGCTTTACCAATCGGTACATTTCGTCATACCAATCGGACCCGGAATTTACCACTCACCGTGGGTTAGTGGTAAATCGGGTTTGATAGTTTGTTTGATAATTGATTATTTATTTTTATTTAAAAAAGTGTACAATAACATTCTATGGTAAATTAACTTAAATTAATCACAAATATCACATCCATAGTTATAAAACAAAAATATTTATTAGTAAATTGATATATTTTAACAAAATATTAAATATTTAAAAATGCAAAATACAACAAATCACGGACATAGTTTCCTTTCATTCAAAATCTCTAAGGAAAAGAAAAAGAATTATTTCATTACCTTGTCGAAATGTCTCAATTTGACAATGAAAGAAAATGGGAAAGTACTGTTCAATAAAAGTACAACGCTTTACCATTTAAAAGAAGAAACAAAATTTTATAATAAATTTTTCACTTTTTTTACTTTTTCAAACACAAACAGAAAGCTGGGGGTCTTAGAAGCTATTGATTATATTTATAATTAAGATGAACTTAATTTTTCAACTTTCTTTTATCACTCGCTTGACTAGATTTCAAATCAATGTGTGGATAGATATGTTCAGCCTATTCGTAGTTATGTTTCGATGAAAGAAGTATGATATATAGTATACTGGTTAAAGTCAAAAATCATTCTTGTAATAATTCAAATAACATTAAATAGAACACTTGTTTTGATTGATCGTGCATAAACGGTTTTCAAATAAGGTAAAATATTTGTTTTGAAAGCTGTCAGTGGTATAGTTTAAGTGACATTTTAAGCATCGGTCTATCGGCAGATATTTCAAACAAATAATTTAAATAAACTAAACAGTGAACTTCAGTAAATTTAAACTAGCGCAGTGGAACTGAGGGCAAAAGTGTTAATAGAGCTGAGCAAAATATGTGTTTAAAATATTGAAGTCCAGATGGCGTTTGCTCGTTAAAAATTAATAGCAATTTTACACTCAAAGAAAAGTAGCAATACAATTTTTTTATGCGCACGCGTTTAGATTTACGTTGCGGGATACTTTCAAAAATTACTATTTGGGCTTAATATTGGAAAATATCAGTTTTTTTTATATTCCTACATAATTTCAAATCACCATGTTTCAAAATGCAATATTATTAATTAAATTGCATTTTTACACATTGTGGTTTGAGAGATATGAAATATGAGCCTTATATTCGAAGAAGTTGTTGATCTGACCTGTCTTGCGGTCATATTTTTACATACATACATACCTACATATTCACAAAAAAAGAAATTCAAAATTTGCGAAAAGAGTGGTTAGTCAAACGTTTTTCATTTCTTTTATTATCCCATCTTATCCAGAACGGATTGGAATTTTACAAGATCTAGAAACATAGCTGGATTTTGTGTTGTTGTTGTATTTCAAGATGCAAATCTGATCCGGATCAGATCAGAGGGGATAATAAAATGCAGCGAATGTTAAATACTTGAATTCGTCAGTGAACGCAGTTACACAGTCTTTATCAGCGCCGCCAAGTTTGATGGAATGAATATTTTTTTCCAGCACTATCTATACTTCACCATTTTAAACTTTATTTTTTTTTTACCATCTAAACTCTATGTTCACAAACTTA
The DNA here is from genome assembly GCA_951217065.1 of Baccha elongata. Classification (NCBI taxonomy): domain Eukaryota; kingdom Metazoa; phylum Arthropoda; class Insecta; order Diptera; family Syrphidae; genus Baccha; species Baccha elongata. The sequence continues at coordinate 270,475 of CATNUY010000114.1, forward strand.
CATTCGGCAGATCCTGCGTTTCATTATTGTACGTATGTTGCAGAATTGATTGGTTGATTTGAAAGTATCCACCACACTGTGAATGGTCTTTTCGGAAAGAATGATATGAACAATAAAGCAACTTTCATAGAACAATACAATAATTTGCACATGTTGTCGAACGCATTTTGATTTGGCAGGAAAGTTTCAATAAATGATATTTTATTTGATAAATGTAGCGTCAATAGTAGATTTAGACATTTAAGGAAATAAAGCTTTACTTACACGATCAAGTCGACTGATTCAATCGTATTGATGTGTTCGTGAAAACAGAAATGTATGTGTCACATATATACTCTCTGAAATTTGACTGACGAAAATCAAACCACTTTTTATTTTTATTTTGAATGATGACTGATCAAACAGACTGATGTGTGGGGGCATTGTCGATACATATTAATGCCAGAGAAAGAGACCAAAAACGTTTTCACTAATTGAAAACAGCCCGTATCGTCTAGACGAAGATACAAACAAACTAAATTTGATGTCAGAATGATTGAGCGTGTAAGGAAAACGTGAATCTACACGTACACGAAATTTGATGTCAACTGGGTAACCGTGCAAAGTTCGCTTCAAGTGCTTCTGATTTTAATTTAGTTAAAAAGAGCAAAAAACAAGACAGATATATGTAATACTAAATCATAAAAAAAGTATTAAAGAATGAAACATTTTTTCCATATACATAGGTTGAGCACACATTTTTCTAGTTTTCTTCCTCATTGAATAATCATTTATTTATTTATTTATTTATTTCAAGAGGAGCTTAATTTTAAGATACAATCTTTTAATAATTAAGTTTGATATGGAATCAACAGAATATTGATATTGATTTAATTGATTTATTGATTTTCAAAGCAATTTCGTAGTTACTTACATATATTTGTCGGATAAAAAAAATTAATACATTACTTTAAAGCTAGATCATTGAAATTCCATTTTCCAGGTTCCTGAATTTTTCATTAAACATGTGAAATAATGACCTTAATCACACTAAAGTAGACTTTATTTTGTTTTGCAACTTAAAAGTCGCTCTTCCATTCCAATAATTTGTCACCCTTACTTTTCAGTACACAGGACACTCAGCACTATTTCCATCGATACAAGGTTTTTGGTTTTTAAACTTTACAGAACTTCCAAAATCATAAAGAAATGCAATATTACCTGTTAATAGAAAAAATAGATGAACGCTGGCGCGTTCATAATCTTCATAATGGAGTCACATAATCTGCTGTTATGTGACTCCACTTGAGTAAATCAGTTTGGTTTTCTTGGATGCTAACACTTAACAACTATTACAGGTGTCAGGTAAAAAGAGGTCTGAAATAGTCATTTTTCGAAAAAATAAAAGTTTCAGTAAGGCATGCACATCGCTGATTTTTTCGTCTATTTCTATAGGAAATACATTTATATTTTTGATACACAATGAAAGAGAATAAATAGCTTTACTTTGACTGTAATAGCTTAATTTAAGATGCTGTTCATTGCTTGTCTTCTAAAATGAAAAGCGATTGTGAATACTGACCGGTTACCTTCAGTGAAAAACAAATAAGTTTCGTGTGGCTACAATAACGTTATTAAATAACTAATGCACTTTCCATGGCACATTTACATTTCATATTTCAATAATTTCCTGATCGTTCTATAGATTTTGCAAAAATTTAAATATATAAATCGACTGGAAAAAAGCGAGTAGTCTTGGTTGTAAAATTAAATATTCTTAAAAAAAAAATAATGATAACAAAAAGACCCCCAACTTAAACTATATATACATATATATACAAATAATTATCGACACAATTTCCGTTTGAGCCATACTTAAAAAAAACATTTTAAATAAAACAATATCATCAAACCACGTTTGGACTCTGTCTCACAAATTTATTTTAACAAACCATTAAATCAATTAAATTACTTACATTTTTAACACACACTTCTAATTTCTACTTTCTTTTATATATTTTCATATTTTTTTTATTATTTTCCTACAGTTTTACTTTAATATATACAAAATATAAATAGCTTATGGTAATATTTAGATTTTTCCTCTTCACAAAAACTAAAAATCAAATATTTCTTAAATACTTTCTATCTCCTCTATATTTTCCTTGCCAAATAAAAAAAATTGTTTAAATCGTACAGTATGTTAAAAAATGAAATTGGATGTACATTTTGTAATAAATTTGTAAAAATTAAATATTGTAAATCAAAGTCAATATATTTTTATAAATAATAATAGAGAAAAATTGTATCTATACATTGATATTAGCTGGCATAATCTTTCTCCTTTATTTTGTATTTATTTAATAATAATATTTTTTTTCGTTTTAAAAGTATGCGGCGAAATTTTAAACAATAATGTATATAAAAGCACTTTACTCTGAACTAAACAGAAACATTTAACATTCAATTATGTGGAATAACGTTTGTATTTTATCATGAAATTCTCCCCAACTCTTATTAGATTTTCTTAGATGCTTGGACAAGGAGTACTTCCTACATGTAATCAAACAACCACCATATTTTTGTTTATTCTGTGTATTTATAACCTTTCCTATTCGCATGTGATGGATGTAGAGTACTGATTGCTGGAAAATCGCTCTAAGGAATATTAATGTGGAACTTATTTCTATTTAGTTTGTTTCATCACATCAGAAAAACTTCTTTCATCTCTTAACAGATTTTGTTAGTAAATCTTTAAGAACTTAGAATTTTTTGAGTGAGTACTTATTTTGGATTTGATTGCATTTTATCTTTTAGGTTCTTTGATGAAAGCCCCACGAAGCGCAGACTCATATTTTTATAATTCGTGTGTGTAATCCTTGTATCTACAATTCGCTAAAGATTTTATGTTTGTAAATTTAACAAATTCATTTAAATTCATTCATCAAAAGAAGTTTCTAGTTTTCTCAGCTTTCCCCGACTGCTTCGAAAGGTTAATTTTTTAAATTTCTAGTGTTTAGATAGGTAGGTTAGTTGAGTCATTGTGATAAAACACGCAACGTGGTAAGCCAAAGATCGGTGAACACTATTGGATATCCATCAACCTAGTTAAACTAGGAAGATAACAAAACTATTTCTCGTTTGTTGGCTCAACTAGAATGAAGGCTTGTCTGATAGAAAATTATCGTTGTGGTTGAAAAGTGAAATGCAACAAATTACTTCGCTGGGGCACAGTTCCCTTGCAAAACTTAGTTAAGAAAGAAAGTCAAGACAATTTCTTGCTTGAGAACCCTTTTCTTACAGAACCTGCAACACTATTGCTTTTGGGGATAGTGCAAGTCCACCACCAATAACTGCTGCCATGTTTTTATTTTCTCCTATTTTAGTCAAAAGAAGAAAACGTTGGTAGTTCTTTAAGCAACATCTGATTTCCAGTATTTCCTGCTTGTTTTGTTTGTCAAGAATTCCTCTTTCTCTTAAATCATCTGCACTTTAAGTTCTTTTTGAGATTTGCCATTCCTCCAATCAGAGAAATTTTAATAGTATCGCTTTCTTGCTTAACTTTTGAAAAATCACAGGAGTCTAGAATACTGTCGGTATAATTTAACCAAAATGGATGTTCACCAAAAAGTTAAGTCTCAAAAAACTATTACAGGCAAATTGTAGAGTTGATACTGCCCATGGACAAAATTGTGATTTTAAATCTTATGTCCCATTGCACCAAACAAATGTTTTTAGTTATGGAGCAATAAAATTAATTGGTATTTTAACCTTGGATCTGTTGGTAAGAGGTGAATTAAAAAACAATAAAAAAAATGTATACCAACCCTGGTTTTAAATTCACCACTCGTGATATCTTTCATAAGAGTAAATGAAATTAGTACATATCAGTCAAACTTTTTTAATGTTCGCACTATCTTATTTTTGAGTTTTGAATACAAACTGTTCTTTTCATTAATATACAAATTTAGATTTTAATCGGGTAAAATAGAAAAAAGTTATATTAACTACAAATGGTAATATGATAGATATTTGTATTGTTATAAAGGCACCATATTCCCCAACAACAACAAACGATCTCTAGTCGAAATTTTTTAGGGTAAAAATTAAGTTTCTTTTTTCAAAAACTTTTTAATCTGTTAGGGGTTTATTGGGAGTTTCCTGCTCAAATGTTCGTTAAATGAATAATCAACTATTTAAAAAGATTTTAATCATTCTATAGATTTTTTTTCCAGTACGAGTGTGCTGTTTTTGAAAAGTTTTTCCTTATGCGTATATTTGGACTTAGCTTTTTGTTGAATTTTTTTTATTTTCGGATTCTCTTAGCACATCTTTGCATAATATCTTGTTGTCATATGTTGCTGAGGTTTGTTTACCTTTAATATTGTATGTTTTTTCTTGTATAAATATGAATCATAGATATTTTAAAGAAATCAATCAACAGTTAGTTGTTGCAATGACCTTTCTTACGATTTCTTCATTGTTCAAAGTGCTACCAATGTTTTAGGTAACGGAAAAAGTACAGGCGTCAAACCCTTTCGTCCTTACTCTACAACATATTTTTCAGATTAAATACGCACAGATCTAAGGATAACAAATCATTTTCGTTCTCCTCCATGCACACAATAAATAAACACTTACATACATATTATATACAATTAAGCAAATGTAGTTTTCTTAAAAAGAAAAGAAATTGGTACAACTCAAAAACACTCACACAATAATTTCATTGTAAATAGAATAAAAAAAATTGTGCCATTCATATACCTACTCAATTAAAGGCTAATAAGGCTATTATGCGTTGTCTATATTGTTTATTGGTATCTATAATAATTTTCTATTATGTTGTTGCATGTATTGCACTTTTTTAAGAAAATGTGTGCTATAATTATTATTTCGTTTTATGTGTTTACATGCCCATTAATCTTTAATTTGAACTTATTCTTGTTGGTATGCGTGAGTAATATGAATTTAAGTACATGGATTGTGGATGAATATGTATATCGAAAAATTACAACCTTTTTCTGTTTTGTGTTTTTATGTATTTACAATGAATGTTTATCTACACACCTTTTATGTGTCCTTCTCAAAAAAAATTATTGCATATCTTTTATTCTTATTTTCTTTATGCTACGACCCACTACCAAGTTTGACATTCTTCACAAAACTACACACACAAACACAAACACACAAACATATACAAACACATATATATATATAAACATACACACGCACACACACACACGCACACAATGTAAAATAAACTGCTTGAGGGGTTCCTTTAAAAATAAAAATGGCAGCAACACCACAACACTGGCTAACTCCGCTATACATAAATTTTCTACTGTTCTATCTCCAACACTTTCTTATTCTAAAAATCTTTGTACAAAGAAAACTTTATAGTTGCAATTTTTTTTTTTAAATAATTTTTTGTGCAATTGTTTTTATTACTTTCACTCGTGTTAAATTTTCTTAAGTTAAATTTTACTATTTAATTTTTTGTTAATTTTATTTAACTATTTTATAATTATTTTTGGGAGAAACATGTACAAAATCATAAACACAAAACAAAGGGCTCTTGTTTGAAATTTGTAGATAATTAAAGTGTTTCGTTGAGAAATAATGAAACAGCCGTCCATAGAACACAAAACTACAAGTTACTTTTTGAATATAACACGCCTAATTAACGCCAGATATGTAACAGTTTACAGGTGTGCTACAGGGGTGGATAGTAAGGGTATTTATGGAAAGTCACGTCGGTCGTATACCAGTCGTTAATGTCGAAAAAACTGTAATGAATATGACGCATATGAACTCCCAAAATTTGCTTAAAAAATCTTTTACAATAATAGCAACATTTTTCAAAAAATCAAATGGTAAAGTAGAAAACTTTTTGGTACTTTAAAGTCACAAAAGAAAAGTTCATTGGCTTATATCACACACCCTGCGTCAGAATTTTGATTGGCGTTAATAAATTTCTTGGGCAATATTCGTTTGCGGATTGCGTTTTTACGCAGATTTGATGCAAATGACTTTTAAAAACCACCAGAGCAGGTCTATGGTTGACAACCAACGAACACGAATCATTTTAGACTTATCTATCACCATATCTAGTAATCATAATTGATATCTAGTAATCATAATGAAAATGACTTATTTATTGGAATAAAATGCATGGCTGAGCTTTGCTAGGTGTGTTAAATATTGCCGGTTCTTTAAAAATGCTGGGTACTTTGCCTAGCTTTATAGCTTTGTGATGAAAGTTTGCTGCAAATACTCCGTAAGTGTCGAAATTAGATTCTTACACAACTTTCAAATTCCAAAATTTCAAATGTATTGCTTCTAATTACTGTTCGTACTTAATACCAATAATATTAATCAGCAACTATTAAAACTGGATTTGTAAAAATCTTTAAGGCAAAAAGTGTCAAATTCATTACTATTGGATGACGGTTTGGACTGAATACCCCACAAATGCTATAATTATAATCAAAATGTCGATAGTTTACTATTTGCTGATGACAGAGTTCGCACCGACTGCTCCGCAAATGTCAAAATTTGATTTGTATTAAGTGCCAAACTCTTAACCTTCTAATTAGTTAGCACTTTAGGCCCCGCGAATATTTAAATTCGTACAAATCCGACAAACCACAAAGTGATAGAGAACATTATCTTTGGACGGATATGCAAACATTAGGTATGTTCAAATAAAATGCCATTAATAATTCACAGAGTGAGATTCGACTACTGCTTTTATCCGGATGTTTGTTCCTATAAAAGATCCTACTAAGGATAGCTTTTCCAAAAAAAAAGTATTGTGCGTCTTTCTTATTTGTTGCTATTTTTTATTCCTTCATAATTATTTGTAGAGAATCAAGAGCTCTTTGTTAAAAAAAATTATTTATTTAAACTTTTAACACACTACACAAACATTTTAACTTAATATTATTCCCTATATACTTACCTATCGGAACGCAGAGATAAAACGTTTTTTTTTTTTTGAAAAACACCAACACCATGAGCCACACTCACATACTGATCATTTTAAATAAAAAAGCAAATAAAAAATTATTTAAAAAAAACACATTCAGTTACTTAAATTGGAAAATAATATATAGGTAACTCTGATCATTACATAAAAAAAATGCACACACAATAGAAAAGATTTATTTTAGAGTACCTACCTAATTCATTTTTTTTTTAATGTAAATGTTCAGAGTTATTTTAGATTAAAATATATAAATGCATTGAAAAATATGAATAAATTAAAAATGCACTTCCGTTTTTTCTCTTCTCCTTTCTTCCTTGAAACCCTGTTTACAAAATAAACAAAAATAAAATCACGACAAAAAATAAAATTGTTGTGTTTATTTTTCATCGTTGCACACATTCGTTACCATTGTCGCTGCTTCATCGCGCTTCCAACAACCACAAACTTGTGGGTTCGATTGATTTGATCACAAAAAAAATTATAAAAAAAAATATGAACAATGAATGCTTAATGATTGACAATGCAAATATTAAAATATATACGAATATAAAATATGACGTCATTGTATATTGTGTGCTGCTACAGTGATATGTGCTCAAGGCCTGATAGCGAAGGATAAAAGCGGTACCAGTGATCCATATGTGACGGTGCAGGTTAGCAAGGTGAAAAAACGTACACGCACAATGCCACAGGAGTTGAATCCTGTGTGGAATGAGAAGTTTCACTTGTGAGTATTGTCTGTTGTTGTGGGATTAGTTCGCCAAAAACAGAAAAAAATACAAAAAATACTTAACAAAACACACCCTACCCACAATTTCTCTCTCTCTCATATTTTTTTACCGGAATTTTTTTTTTTTTTTTTTTTTTTTTTTTATCATCGTAACTTTTTTTCTCCACAAAGAAATTTTGTTTCATTTATTTAAAAATCTGAATTGAGCTAAAAAAAAATGCCTTCTAATACCTTTTTATTCTTCATTCAAAACAAACACCAACATCAACATTTGAAAAAAAAAAACATTAATAATAAACATCGCAAACAAACAAAAATAAATCTAATCTCTGCAGCGAATGCCACAATTCATCGGACCGTATCAAAGTACGCGTCTGGGACGAAGATAACGATCTCAAGTCGAAACTTCGTCAGAAGTTGACGCGTGAATCCGATGACTTCCTTGGCCAGACAATAATCGAAGTGCGAACACTCTCTGGCGAAATGGATGTGTGGTATAATCTAGAGAAACGTACTGATAAATCAGCAGTATCCGGTGCAATACGCTTACACATATCCGTTGAAATAAAAGGGGAAGAAAAAGTAGCACCGTATCACGTCCAGTATACTTGTCTTCATGAAAATTTGTTTCACTATCTATGCGAGGAGAATTGTGGAATGGTAAGTTTGAACGTAATTTTTCTTCTGCAAAAAAAACACACGAAGCAAAAATAACAACCAGCAGCACATTTTATCCACTTCTGTACACACTGCCTGCGTGTTTGCGATTTAGTGTATGTTTTTTTTCTTTCTTAGAACTCTTTTTGTTACTTTGTAAAACAATGACATTAAAGGAGCGAGAATTTTTCTAATTGTAAGAAGCACCGGTTGGCAAGAAAACTTCACATAATCTACTACTGGGTGAAAATGTTATCCCTTGATTTCATTATTTCGATATCTAAGTCGAATGAAAATCAACAGAATGGTCAGTAATAAAAACTGACATTCTAGTACGAATAGTACAATATAACAACAATAAGTCGAATTTAATGTTCGAAGCTTGGCCTTCCTTATGAGTATGCTAATAACGGTTTCAACCTATGGTAAATTACTAAAGATACGATTTTTTGAAACATTGTATTATTTTCAACAAATTTGGTTCTCCGTCCACTGGCGTAAAGTGGGCCACACATTTCCTATAGGAGCTTAAACTCAAAGAAAACTTAATTTCTCTACACGAATTGTTTGCAAGAAGGCGCAAATGAACACACCAGCGCATCACCACATGTGTGTACTCTCGTTTTTGTAATAAATATGTATAGGTACATATGTATTTCAGGAACACTCACTTTTCAATTACCAGTGCAACCATCGATCAACTTGCGAAATCTCCAAACAAATGGATTCTCAGTGGCTTGTCAATATTCCGTTTTGTGTTGGTTGACTGATAAAAGAATAATAAATAAAGAATGAAGAAAATGCATGCTATCGGTTTATTGTAATACTAAATCCACGAATCTCTTTCCTCCATTGTGCATATTTTAAGATATGAACCTAGGTATATTAAAAAGTTCTTTTGAGTTTCGTGTTATTTTTGCTACAATTTTGCGCCAATGTATTTATAGAGCGGTGATATAACCTTAAACCCAGGTTAAGACTAAGTGCGCTACTACCGCACCTTCGTACTTGATGCGTGCCTCTTTTTGAACACAATGAGTGTGAAAGAGAAAAACAATGAGACAAAACATCAGCCGACGCGTCGTGATGGAGCCTCAGTACGAATTTTCTGTTACTCTTTATGCCCTTTCTCTTCTGTGTTGTTACTTTTTTAAGAAGAATTTTTAAAGATGCACACCTCAAGTAGCAAAGTCTACTAGCACACTAAGAAAATCTCTGGTTATATGCTATATAAAAAATAATGCCACTGCACTCAGTATGCCTCCCAATTCTCATTTACAATTGTTTTCTCGCTCCATTCGCATGATCTTGCAAAGTTTTTCTAATATTTGTACTTTTAGAAAAATAATAACAAATTTTTTTCTTATAATAGCATCTAAAATTAAATGTCAATCAATAAAAAAAATAGAAGAAAAAAGCAAATTGCAACATAAATTCCCAAAACTTTAGGTAAAACTTCCACAACAAAAAGGCGACGACGCATGGAAACTGTATTTTGATGAAATTCCGGAGGAGATCGTCGACGAATTCGCAATGCGATACGGCATTGAAAACATCTACCAAGCTATGACACATTTTCATTGCCTGTCAACGAAATACTTGTGTCCTGGCGTACCAGCTGTGATGAGCACCTTATTGGCCAATATAAATGCATACTATGCCCACACTACGGCATCATCGGCTGTATCAGCCAGTGATCGGTTTGCAGCTAGCAATTTCGGAGTAAGCATAAATTGTACTTGATATTTTTTTTTTAATTAAAGATATTTTCAGTATTTACTTAATTTTATTTTTTATAAATTAACATTAAAATATTTTGTTCACACAGGCTTAAAAAAAAATCTAAAAAAAACATGTAAATAGGAATAATAATATCTATACACATAAGTCAAAAGAAATTTTAAAATTTAAAATAAAAAAAAAAGACTGAACGGTTATTTTTTGCAGTCTGTCGGTAGCAATGATGAAGAAGCTGGTAATGAACCTAACGTAGATGACATCGAGATTCCAGTATTGGTTACTGAGGCGAAAATATATTTTGTAAATACCTATACTCTATCTACAAAGAAACCCAATCAAGTTCCGGTTTCAAAAAATGTTGTAGATGTTAAAAACTGTCCTTCATTTCAAACTTAGTGTTGGTTTTCCTCCCATGATTATTTAAACTTTATTGTTTGTATGTAGGACATCGTAATTGTTTGTGTGTCCATTTTTGTAATAAATTGGTTTTCTAATCAATGTAGAATTTAAGCGAACGTTTATTTTTAATCAGCTATACTTGTGTTATGGTCGCAATAAACTTATTTATCAGCTTCAGCAGTGTATCTTGACATCTGTTTCGCATTCCAGTTCAAAGATCATACCTACTTTTCGGGTAATTTTTTTTTATTAAAAATTTCCAATTATCTAATTTGAATTCCAATAAATCGTTTTTAAAGAATCTAATTGAATTGAAAATATTTAAAAAAAAATGTAAAATTATATAACGATATTTCATCTATAAGCAAAAAACATTATAAAACAATAAAATGCTGACTCAACATTTGTGAAATTATTCAAAAGTTGAAAATTATTTGATTGATGTTTTTTGTGAATTTTAATAAGCTTCGAAATAATTTTATTAATTTTAATTTTGTTGTGACGTGATGCAGATTTGATAACAAATCGAAAAACATTGTCAATAAAAAACAAAACAAGACTATAATGTTTTTTTAATGTTTCAATTTAGCCAGTCTTGTTCGCCGATCTCAAAGAATCAACTGTTTTAAATTTTTATAAAAAAAAACTAACAGATTCTCTGAAAAAACTCGGCTTCATTCACTTTTTCACCTTCTTTTTTAATAAAGTTTAATTGGAATAAACAGTTTTTGCTGCAATGCATATTTGTCTTTAACATTCATTCTTGTTATTCATTGTCCAATATTAATATAATATGACAGCAATGTATGGCTTTCTTATAGTAGCTAAAGGAAAACGAAATTTGCTTCTTCAAAAGTGAAAGTTTTTCGAGACAAACTATATAAATATTTCAAGAAAAAAATCAAAAAATGATTCTAAAAACGCTGCGGAAACGTTTCCCATTTGTTTAAAAAACATTTAGGAATTGTGTTTTTTTAGTGTTATGGGCGATCGGAAAAACATTTTCTGAAATGTTTCTAAAACGTTTTGTAATTCCCATTTCTGATCCACGTGACTTAAATTTCTTCCTGTCTTATTTGTAAAATTTTGCAAATTAATTAACGGTAAAACATTTAAGAAACATTTCAGAAATATTAATGAAATGTAAACTAATCGTCCTTATCAAAGTAGCATTATAAAAACGTTTAGGAAACATTTGAGAAATGTTTTCTTATCTAATAAGTGTTTCTGAAACCTTTCCGTATTTTTTTTTATATGTTTCTTAAGGTGTGCCCAGACTTATAACTATTTCATAAACATTTTAGAAACATTTATTAAAATAGGGAAATATTTCTGAAATACTTATGGAATGTTTGTGCAATGTTTTGGTCTGGACGCTTGATAAACTCTGCAATGCTTCTGAAATGTTTCTGTGTTTCCCATTCGCGATTTGAAACATTCAATGTTTCGCAAATGGCACAGAAAAAAAAATTGTTGTTTGTAGTAATGAACACCTGAAAATGTCACTTGGATGACAAAATGGGGAACATTTTAGAAATGTTTCTCCGTCCACACCAAAAGAAACATTTCTGAAATTTTTCTGAAAGGTTTTTCAAACAAAAGGGAAATTTGAGAAATTTTTTTTAAACAATGTTCTTGAAATTTTTATTTGATCTGTTAATTTCTTGCGGACATATTTTAAGTGGCAATGCAGTTTCTGGATATATCGATACATACGACCTGAACGGTTAGGCTAATTTTGTTCAATATTAGTACTTGATATTTTAACAGTAATATCCACAGCTGTTTTTTGATATTTATTCTAGGTTTTAAAATAACCGTTAACGGAACTCTTAATTTTCTCGAACAATTTTGATAAAATGTTGCATGTGTAAGTTATTGCCAACGGCGATGTTTTGTAATTAATTATTAACTTTGTTTCAAAAAGAATCGTTTTACTTTATTGACTATTAGTCCAGTCTTCTTAGAATTTAACCAAACACAAATTGATTACAAGTTGAAACTTTTAAAATTTTCTTTTAGTGAGTGAGAGTATGGTAAAAGAAGTCTACCGAATTTTTTTGCAAGCATAAAAGTTATTAACAAATTACGAAATCAATGATTTTTTATAAAAAAAATTAAATTGGTTTAATGAAAATAGAACTGCAAATTTGATACGAAAAAACTGTAACTTGGTTCTTTGGACTGTTTTTCGTGATTGCCACTTTTTTAAATTGTTAAAAAATTAAATATTTTTTCTCTGCCATTTGCAGTGCAGTTAAAATTCTGTAAAAATGTTCATGTATTCCTAGAATATTTAGAAAGATTACATCGAAAAAATCAGAGTTTTAAAACCTTAATTGTTTAAACTATGATTTTTTGTTTTTTTTAAATATTGATTTTTTGTATGTTTTTGGTTTTTTGGTGTTCCATCTACTCAAACGCTTGTTAATACGGATGAAACTACTCTTCTTGAATTGAAAATTAAATTTGAACTAAAAATATATACGCCATTAATTTTGTACGACGACTAGTTTTTTTTTTTATATCAGCCCAAACTCAAAAATTATCAAACAAGGAGATCAATAAGTTATTTTTTACTTGGCATCCTTTTATTGAAACAAAAAATTATTTTGTGACTACCATTTTTCGATCACAACTCAATGTTTTTATTAATTTCCAATCAATTATTGAAAACCAGGTACGACATTTATTTTCAAGATATTTAAAAAAGAACGATACCTACATCCCCATAAAAAAAAGAGAAACAAAAAAAGTATGCTAAAATTACTACTAGGCTAGTTTCGTCTTGTTCTTATGAAGGGGCATGTTTCTTCATTATTTAATATCTTAAAAAGTAAAAGTTGTAGGACCATCTAGTTTTCAGTAATAGATTGGAAATAAATAAAAACATTAAATTTGCATAAAAAAGCTATTCATAAAGATATTATTTTTTTTTCAATATACTGTTGCCAAAGTTAAATTAAGGGCACGACTGAGGGTTAAAAGTACAAACAAAATACATAATACGAAAAAAAAATTATTTGCAATAACCATGAAAATTTCAGTATTGAATTTCATTTAAATCGCTTCAGCCGTTATTGAGGTAGTCGAAATTTAAAAATACCGTTATATGTAAATGTACCGTTAAATGTACCTATAAACGAATTTTTCTGAAAGTTTTGTTTTCACTGTCTGATAGAGCTTTGAAACTTTACTACACATAAGAAATTTTATTTAAATCGTTAGAGCCGTTTTCGCGAAAAATAAGATTTTTGATATTCGTTATATGGCAGGTACCGTTATTTTTAGACTTACAGTGACCTACAATAAAAGATCTGAGCGTATTACCCTTAAAACCATACGTACTAAATTTGAAGTAAATCGGCAAACCCGTTTAGGCTGTAGGTGCCGAGACAGAAAGACAGATCGAGAGACAGACAGAGAGGTGGGAGGGAGGCGACTATACAAAATTATGAGAACATAGACACCTATTTCGACAGCGAATGTAATAGTACTTATAGATTTAGTAATAGAGCGGTGCGGTTAGTAAAAGACGTGTTCAACTTGGTTATATGTAAGCAACAAAATTAACTCGTCTGTAAAATTTAAACCGCGTGTTTATATAAACGCGTGGTAAGCGATTTGTTATTGGTTAGGGCCAATTTGTGCAATAAATTTTCAGTTTGGGATGTTATTAAAAAAAAAACTATTCGTGGTACAAAAAAAATTATGTTCATATTTTTTATTTTAAATTTAATTCTCAATTTGAATCAATAATTCAACAAGTCCACTAAATTTAATGCTAAGTCTTCTACTTAGTTGAAATTATTTTTATTTATTATTCTATGATATTAATTTTTTCAATGTAGGTATATAGTATTTGTATTATAACAAAAACATTTTATATATAACTTTAACCAGGCCATGGGTAAACACTTCCAGCTTAATGATTGCAATCGTAATCTTGTTGGATATAGTTCACTTTAGCTTTTGGTCAAAAAAGTTATGTAAGTTGAACTGAAACAAACGCAAATTTGCGTATTCACAAGGTGCTCACTCGTCGTCAACTGATTGGGAAATAACTTTACTTTTTCGGAAGAAATTAGTTCACTCTTTTGGTTGACGTTACACTTTTCAAATAATATTGTGTTTAAGCAGGCTCCAGGTCAATAAAACTAGGTGTTAAATGGTTAGCAACGTTTCGAGCACGAATACGCTCTTCCTCAGGCCTTTATTGTAAAATAATATACATGGTCAATAATGTCATCTATACAATACATCAAAATTTAACTTACAATTTAATTTAAGAAACTTAATTTCCACAAACAAAAATATGTTCAAGAGAACCACACATTGTACACTAAAAATAAATACGTTGATTTAGAAAAAACAATTTAAAAATTATAAATACAATTAAATAATAACATTGACTTTAAAATACATAAAATTATGAAAAAACAGGGTGACCATGAAACTGCACGTGCAAACCTCACACAAATTTTGCAAAACTATATGCGTTCTTCATCTACATTACCTTTTGATAAATTTATCAACAAAATTTCTCAGGACACGAATAAATTTCTTAAAAATCATAAGGAAGTTTATATTGTATCTGCAGATAAAGGCAACGTCACAGTAGCTATCTACAAAAAAGATTATATGAAAAAAATGAGAGACTTAATGGCAGATAGGAGTACCTATAGAATTCTTAGAAGCAATCCAACTCTTAAGCTTCAAGGTTTGAACAATGGCTTCGTTAAAACTTTATTCGAGCTAAAGGTCGTAAATGAGTATGAGAGAAAACGAATGATAACATACACGGCAAATAGTCCACGAATTTACGGTTTACCAAAGATTCACAAAGAGAATATGCCGTTTAGACCAATTTGTTCATCAACAAGTGTCCCATGCTTTGAATTATCCAAATTTTTGGTCAAAATTCTAAAAAACTTGACAGATAACTCTAAATTTAATATCCGTGATGCAAAACATTTTATTAATGTAGTTTCTTCATTCAACATAGAGGAAGATGAAGTCTTAGTCTCATTCGATGTGGTTTCATTGTTTACCAACGTGCCTGTTCGAATGATTCTTGATATAATTGAAAAGAAATGGAATGAAATAAAAGAATTCACCAAGATTAAGAAATCTCTGTTTCTGGAAATGCTTCGTTTTTGCATCATCGAAAACAATTATTTGGAGTTTGAAACAAAAATATACCAACAAAAACAAGGGGTACCAATGGGAAGTCCGGCTTCACCAATCTTAGCAGACATTGCAATGGAAGCACTGTTAGAAGATGTTATTGGTAAATTAACATCTAAACCAAAAATTATTACCAAATATGTCGATGACTTATTTGCATTAGTTAAAAAAAGCGAAGTTGATTCCACACTAAGTGCCTTAAATTCATTCCATCAAAGAATGCAATTTACTGTGGAAGTGGAGGAGAATGGTGAGTTGCCTTACCTTGATGTAAAGGCTGTAAGACACGAAGGAAAAATCATCTTTGACTGGTATAAGAACCCTACATCTTCTGGGCGATTAATAAATTTTCACTCGAAGCTGCCCAAACAGGTTTTATTCAATACTGCACAGAATTTTATAAAAAGAGTGCTAGACATTAGCCACATTTTATTTCAACAAAAAAACATTAATTTAATAAGGGACACCCTGTGTTCTAATTCTTTCCCTGCCCATGCTATTGAACGATTGATAAACAATTATTACAACAAAAAGGAAACGAGTCTAGAAAATGTTCCACCACCACAACCTGTTGTCTATCGGAGTGCAATATATATTCCATCTCTTTCAACTCGAATGAAACAAGCTCCAATTAGAAATAAAGAGACAACAAGAATAGCGTTTAGATCGACCAACACTCTAAAAACGTTTCTATTTTCTAACACAAAAGGGAAAATAGACAGAATGGATAAGTCTGATGTTGTTTACAAAATTAATTGTATAGGTGGGACAGGGACAAATTGTTCTTCTGATTACGTTGGTACCTCCAAACAAAAACTCCGCAATCGTCTCTCCGGCCACCGGTCTGACATTAACAGTGGTGGTTCTCAAAAAACTGCACTTGCCCTCCACTGCATAGAGCAGGACCACAAACCTGACTTAGAAAATGTGACTATACTAGAAGTTAAGAAACACCCTAATAAGAGAATGTTGTTGGAAATGCTGCATATCAACAACGAAGAGAGTTATAGCTTATCCAAACTGGCACACACCCAAACTCGCACCTACCCCTATAGTGGGCCAGGCAGGGGGGTTGCAGGGGGGGCAGCATGCCTCCCTTTACCAATCTCAACTGTTGGAAGCACCGAGAACTAAAGTCGCCTATATTTTCAGCTTTATATCACCTGTAATATAAAATTTGTATATGGCACTAACTTCACACAATCTTCAGATGAAATTAGTTCTCATCTTTAGTGGGAATTTACTTCATAAAAAAAGTGAAATTAGTTCATACTAGTGAAATTAGTTAGTTCCCGAGAAGTAAGTTCCCTGCTCCGACTGGACTATATTGTCCTGCTGAAAACTGCAACATGTTCGAAAAAGGTATTACATATACCTATATATTTCCCAGTTTTAAGCAACGAGTTAACTTGTCTCAACACAAAGTTCGAGCGATCCAGTGTTTTCTTTATGTATATGTATATTTCATTGGATTCCATTGTTAGCTACAAATTCATCTCTTTTATTGATCCAAGCGATTTCTTACTAAGCTTACCTACATATGGAATTCAAATAGCTCATTAAAGCGGACCTGCTTTCTTTTATTCTATTTGGATGCTGATATCATCATTATTATTTCCTTAGACTAAAGTGCATTTCGAACGCACCATTCAAATCATTTGCTTTGCTATAGTCAAAGCTAGGAAAACGTAAAACGCTTTAATTATAATTTTTAAAATCAAATTTTTATTTGTTTTGATTTATAGGCTTTTGTAAAAAAAAATAAATCACATTATTTTCAGAATGTTTTTTATGAATCACGTTAGTTTTATCCAGTGTTGGTAAGTTACGCGAATTTTGATTTCGTAATTAGTTACGCGTAACTAATGTAACTAATGTAACTAATAAGTTACTTAACTAATGTAATTAATGCAACTTATCTATTATTTTGACATTTCTACAAAAAAATCTTCCCATCACATCAATAAAATGAAGTTCTTCCACCTGAAGTCAGCATGGACCAGCGGCAGCACTCAGCAGACAATCAAGCATCCGGAGAAGTTTCAGTTTGCACTTGGTCTCTGCCTTCAACTTCCTCGTCTATACCGGCAATTTCTAAGTACATAGGTTCAACTGGAGAAGTGTCTCTAGAACATCTAAATCATTAGTTTTATTATATATTTTATATTCTATATTTCAGCTTTGTTACATTAGTTACATAAGTTACATTAGTTACATTAGTTACGCGGAAAATGAAACGTTACTAATTGCAATTAGTTACGCGTTACTAAATGGGTAAATTACTCGGAGTAACTTACGTTGCCAACACTGATTTTATCTCACAGAAACACTCAAAACTAAGCAACATTAGTAAAGGTTAAGCAGCAAGGATCAAGATAATATTAAAATTCATGCAAAAAATACCCAAGCCATAGTAAACGTTGAAAATTAAGGAGCTGTTTTTTAAAATTATAATAAATATAATGGTTATTCATTATATATTATTATTATATTTAATCTTACAAAGGTTTTACAAGAATTTGTGATAAAAAATAACTTCAATATTCATACACTCTAAGGCCAGGCGCGCACTTCTGATTGTTTTAAGTGCAGTTAAAAAATCGAAAATATTCGACAAATTTGCCACTTTTTAGTCGCATGTGCGCTCGCTCTCATTTAAAACAATGAGTTTTATTATTTTGTGACTGTATAATCGTACGATTGCAATTGCGTCTGGTCCGTGCTGAATGGTTTGCAATTCAATTACTCAAACTTCTCTTATTTTGATATTTCTTTGGAAAGCCTATATGATATATGATAGACATTTTTGTGCAATTATAATAATACAATATTTTAAACTATCTGTATATAATGCACACTGCCTTTTAAATGCAACAGGTGTTGCACGACACTAGCTAGAAAGAGTAAAAAGATAGGAAAGTTTTGATTTTGGTACAATGGATAGAAAGCTAGTTGATTTTTATTTTTTATTGCATACCTCATGGGTGACTTCCAGCATAAGCTGGGAGGTATGCTGAAAAGAAAAAAATGCTTTGTACCCGAGTGAGAATTGAACTGGCAACCTCTGGGTTAAGAGCCAAGCACTCCATTTTTTTTTTTTTTACATTTTAATTAATTTTTTTATTTTTTCATTTCCTTATATCTATCTTAATGCTAGACAAAAAAATCTTAAACATCTAGCTTACATATTAGCTTAACTAACTTACTGGCCCCATGCGGTGCTCTAAATTAAACTATGACTATACTTAAAAAATGCCTTTCGACGGAAAATAACTTATTATTAGAATTCATGATTACTTAAAACTAACGAGAAAATTATTAAAAAACCAAGCACTCCATCTATTGTACCATTGCCGCCCATTTTTCAATGTAATTCATTTCCAAACAATTCTATATAGAAATATTTATTATTTATGTCCATATAAAAGTCAAAACGTTTAAAAGAACCAAGTATTTTGGCGTTTTGAAATTTCGTATATCGGTCATCCACTTTGAGTCGTTTTGTGGTATTAAAGATTACGGACTGGCATTTGTATTAGTCTATGATTTTTACAAAAATATATTTTCAAACTAGGCAAATGTTCAAAACTCAAACAAAGAAATTTCGAGTGTGTGAATGTGGTTGTGGTTCTTTAAGACCATACAATTGATGAAGTTGGAACTAGACTCTTATATGAAACAGTTGTTTCTTTTTCATATCTATTTTTTCTGCCAACTGCCATGAATGCTTAAAAAAATTATTATTATAAACCACAACCAGCTCCTCAATTACTCCCATGGATAAGGTTATCGAAGAAGCTTTCATTATAATTTAGACTTGAAGTTAGCGGTAGGTAGTGGTTTCCGTGTGCACATAAGACTCTTTCCATTATTAGCTAAGATAATATTGTCATATATTTCCCTTTTGCTTACACTAATCTTTATTGACTAATTACAGAAGGAAAAGTTTGTTAAGCTCTTGGACCAACTGCACAATTCCTTGCGAATCGATTTGTCAATGTATCGCAATAACTTTCCCGCACCTCAACAAGAGAAGCTAATGGATCTTAAATCAACAGTAGATTTGCTCACAAGCATTACTTTCTTTAGAATGAAAGTGAGTACAATATATGCGAATAGAAGAACCGATATCTACATTGTTTTAGATTTGGTGTATTTTGGAAGATTCTAAATATTTGTTTTTCCTTCATTTTGTGCAGGTCCAAGAATTGTCAAGTCCACCTAGAGCAAGTACTGTCGTAAAAGATTGCGTGAAAGCCTGTCTTAGATCCACCTATCAATTCCTCTTTGAGAACTGCTATGAATTATATAATCGGGAATTTCAGGTAAGTCAGCATAGTTACTAATATATTTTTAGACATTTTTTCATAATTCTTTTAGCATTTCATATATTAAGTATTAAGAGATAATAAAAAAACAATTTTATTCCGAGAATTTTGTAGGAATAGATGTTTTGTGATTATTTTGTCTATACTGGTGTCTCAGCATTGTTTGAGCAGTGTGCCGACCAAAAGTGCTACTGTAATACGATACTCTTATTGCTTATTCTTGTTCTTGTTCTTGTTCATGTTCTTGTTCTTGTTCTTGTTCTTGTTCTTGTTCATGTTCTTGTTCTTGTTCTTGTTCTTGTTCTTGTTCTTTTTCTTGTTCTTGTTCTTGTTCTTGTTCTTGTTCTTGTTCTTGTTCTTGTTCTTGTTCTTGTTCTTGTTCTTGTTCTTGTTCTTGTTCTTGTTCTTGTTCTTGTTCTTGTTCTTGTTCTTGTTCTTGTTCTTGTTCTTGTTCTTGTTCTTGTTCTTGTTCTTGTTCTTGTTCTTGTTCTTGTTCTTGTTCTTGTTCTTGTTCTTGTTCTTGTTCTTGTTCTTGTTCTTGTTCTTGTTCTTGTTCTTGTTCTTGTTCTTGTTCTTGTTCTTGTTCTTGTTCTTGTTCTTGTTCTTGTTCTTGTTCTTGTTCTTGTTCTTGTTCTTGTTCTTGTTCTTGTTCTTGTTCTTGTTCTTGTTCTTGTTCTTGTTCTTGTTCTTGTTCTTGTTCTTGTTCTTGTTCTTGTTCTTGTTCTTGTTCTTGTTCTTGTTCTTGTTCTTGTTCTTGTTCTTGTTCTTGTTCTTGTTCTTGTTCTTGTTCTTGTTCTTGTTCTTGTTCTTGTTCTTGTTCTTGTTCTTGTTCTTGTTCTTGTTCTTGTTCGTGTTCTTGTTCTTGTTCTTGTTCTTGTTCTTGTTCTTGTTCTTGTTCTTGTTCTTGTTCTTGTTCTTGTTCTTGTTCTTGTTCTTGTTCTTGTTCTTGTTCTTGTTCTTGTTCTTGTTCTTGTTCTTGTTCTTGTTCTTGTTCTTGTTCTTGTTCTTGTTCTTGTTCTTGTTCTTGTTCTTGTTCTTGTTCTTGTTCTTGTTCTTGTTCTTGTTCTTGTTCTTGTTCTTGTTCTTGTTCTTGTTCTTGTTCTTGTTCTTGTTCTTGTTCTTGTTCTTGTTCTTGTTCTTGTTCTTGTTCTTGTTCTTGTTCTTGTTCTTGTTCTTGTTCTTGTTCTTGTTCTTGTTCTTGTTCTTGTTCTTGTTCTTGTTCTTGTTCTTGTTCTTGTTCTTGTTCTTGTTCTTGTTCTTGTTCTTGTTCTTGTTCTTGTTCTTGTTCTTGTTCTTGTTCTTGTTCTTGTTCTTGTTCTTGTTCTTGTTCTTGTTCTTGTTCTTGTTCTTGTTCTTGTTCTTGTTCTTGTTCTTGTTCTTGTTCTTGTTCTTGTTCTTGTTCTTGTTCTTGTTCTTGTTCTTGTTCTTGTTCTTGTTCTTGTTCTTGTTCTTGTTCTTGTTCTTGTTCTTGTTCTTGTTCTTGTTCTTGTTCTTGTTCTTGTTCTTGTTCTTGTTCTTGTTCTTGTTCTTGTTCTTGTTCTTGTTCTTGTTCTTGTTCTTGTTCTTGTTCTTGTTCTTGTTCTTGTTCTTGTTCTTGTTCTTGTTCTTGTTCTTGTTCTTGTTCTTGTTCTTGTTCTTGTTCTTGTTCTTGTTCTTGTTCTTGTTCTTGTTCTTGTTCTTGTTCTTGTTCTTGTTCTTGTTCTTGTTCTTGTTCTTGTTCTTGTTCTTGTTCTTGTTCTTGTTCTTGTTCTTGTTCTTGTTCTTGTTCTTGTTCTTGTTCTTGTTCTTGTTCTTGTTCTTGTTCTTGTTCTTGTTCTTGTTCTTGTTCTTGTTCTTGTTCTTGTTCTTGTTCTTGTTCTTGTTCTTGTTCTTGTTCTTGTTCTTGTTCTTGTTCTTGTTCTTGTTCTTGTTCTTGTTCTTGTTCTTGTTCTTGTTCTTGTTCTTGTTCTTGTTCTTGTTCTTGTTCTTGTTCTTGTTCTTGTTCTTGTTCTTGTTCTTGTTCTTGTTCTTGTTCTTGTTCTTGTTCTTGTTCTTGTTCTTGTTCTTGTTCTTGTTCTTGTTCTTGTTCTTGTTCTTGTTCTTGTTCTTGTTCTTGTTCTTGTTCTTGTTCTTGTTCTTGTTCTTGTTCTTGTTCTTGTTCTTGTTCTTGTTCTTGTTCTTGTTCTTGTTCTTGTTCTTGTTCTTGTTCTTGTTCTTGTTCTTGTTCTTGTTCTTGTTCTTGTTCTTGTTCTTGTTCTTGTTCTTGTTCTTGTTCTTGTTCTTGTTCTTGTTCTTGTTCTTGTTCTTGTTCTTGTTCTTGTTCTTGTTCTTGTTCTTGTTCTTGTTCTTGTTCTTGTTCTTGTTCTTGTTCTTGTTCTTGTTCTTGTTCTTGTTCTTGTTCTTGTTCTTGTTCTTGTTCTTGTTCTTGTTCTTGTTCTTGTTCTTGTTCTTGTTCTTGTTCTTGTTCTTGTTCTTGTTCTTGTTCTTGTTCTTGTTCTTGTTCTTGTTCTTGTTCTTGTTCTTGTTCTTGTTCTTGTTCTTGTTCTTGTTCTTGTTCTTGTTCTTGTTCTTGTTCTTGTTCTTGTTCTTGTTCTTGTTCTTGTTCTTGTTCTTGTTCTTGTTCTTGTTCTTGTTCTTGTTCTTGTTCTTGTTCTTGTTCTTGTTCTTGTTCTTGTTCTTGTTCTTGTTCTTGTTCTTGTTCTTGTTCTTGTTCTTGTTCTTGTTCTTGTTCTTGTTCTTGTTCTTGTTCTTGTTCTTGTTCTTGTTCTTGTTCTTGTTCTTGTTCTTGTTCTTGTTCTTGTTCTTGTTCTTGTTCTTGTTCTTGTTCTTGTTCTTGTTCTTGTTCTTGTTCTTGTTCTTGTTCTTGTTCTTGTTCTTGTTCTTGTTCTTGTTCTTGTTCTTGTTCTTGTTCTTGTTCTTGTTCTTGTTCTTGTTCTTGTTCTTGTTCTTGTTCTTGTTCTTGTTCTTGTTCTTGTTCTTGTTCTTGTTCTTGTTCTTGTTCTTGTTCTTGTTCTTGTTCTTGTTCTTGTTCTTGTTCTTGTTCTTGTTCTTGTTCTTGTTCTTGTTCTTGTTCTTGTTCTTGTTCTTGTTCTTGTTCTTGTTCTTGTTCTTGTTCTTGTTCTTGTTCTTGTTCTTGTTCTTGTTCTTGTTCTTGTTCTTGTTCTTGTTCTTGTTCTTGTTCTTGTTCTTGTTCTTGTTCTTGTTCTTGTTCTTGTTCTTGTTCTTGTTCTTGTTCTTGTTCTTGTTCTTGTTCTTGTTCTTGTTCTTGTTCTTGTTCTTGTTCTTGTTCTTGTTCTTGTTCTTGTTCTTGTTCTTGTTCTTGTTCTTGTTCTTGTTCTTGTTCTTGTTCTTGTTCTTGTTCTTGTTCTTGTTCTTGTTCTTGTTCTTGTTCTTGTTCTTGTTCTTGTTCTTGTTCTTGTTCTTGTTCTTGTTCTTGTTCTTGTTCTTGTTCTTGTTCTTGTTCTTGTTCTTGTTCTTGTTCTTGTTCTTGTTCTTGTTCTTGTTCTTGTTCTTGTTCTTGTTCTTGTTCTTGTTCTTGTTCTTGTTCTTGTTCTTGTTCTTGTTCTTGTTCTTGTTCTTGTTCTTGTTCTTGTTCTTGTTCTTGTTCTTGTTCTTGTTCTTGTTCTTGTTCTTGTTCTTGTTCTTGTTCTTGTTCTTGTTCTTGTTCTTGTTCTTGTTCTTGTTCTTGTTCTTGTTCTTGTTCTTGTTCTTGTTCTTGTTCTTGTTCTTGTTCTTGTTCTTGTTCTTGTTCTTGTTCTTGTTCTTGTTCTTGTTCTTGTTCTTGTTCTTGTTCTTGTTCTTGTTCTTGTTCTTGTTCTTGTTCTTGTTCTTGTTCTTGTTCTTGTTCTTGTTCTTGTTCTTGTTCTTGTTCTTGTTCTTGTTCTTGTTCTTGTTCTTGTTCTTGTTCTTGTTCTTGTTCTTGTTCTTGTTCTTGTTCTTGTTCTTGTTCTTGTTCTTGTTCTTGTTCTTGTTCTTGTTCTTGTTCTTGTTCTTGTTCTTGTTCTTGTTCTTGTTCTTGTTCTTGTTCTTGTTCTTGTTCTTGTTCTTGTTCTTGTTCTTGTTCTTGTTCTTGTTCTTGTTCTTGTTCTTGTTCTTGTTCTTGTTCTTGTTCTTGTTCTTGTTCTTGTTCTTGTTCTTGTTCTTGTTCTTGTTCTTGTTCTTGTTCTTGTTCTTGTTCTTGTTCTTGTTCTTGTTCTTGTTCTTGTTCTTGTTCTTGTTCTTGTTCTTGTTCTTGTTCTTGTTCTTGTTCTTGTTCTTGTTCTTGTTCTTGTTCTTGTTCTTGTTCTTGTTCTTGTTCTTGTTCTTGTTCTTGTTCTTGTTCTTGTTCTTGTTCTTGTTCTTGTTCTTGTTCTTGTTCTTGTTCTTGTTCTTGTCCTTGTTCTTGTTCTTGTTCTTGTTCTTGTTCTTGTTCTTGTTTGAAATTAAAGAGCAAACTTTTTTTCTTGCTGGTATTTATTTTAAATTCTACAAAATTAGTCGGGTGTTTAAAATTCAGTATGAAAGAAGACAATAGTTCCTAAAATAATTCATGATATTTTTTAACCTAGAACGAATGTGTTATTATTTGGTGGTTTTCGTAATAATTTGTTTTCTTTAGGTGGATCCAAACGAGGCCAAGCGTGACCCCGACGATCATGGTCCCAAATTGGACAGCGTTGACTTCTGGCATAAGCTAATAGCACTAATAGTGTCAATCATAGAAGAGGATAAAAATAGCTACGGCACGGTTCTGAATCAATTCCCACAGGAACTGAATATTGGCCAAGTAAGTTTGCCGACCCAATTTCCTTTATCGAAGGAAAATGTTAAATCATATTGCCTTTTTAAAAAGCTCTCTGCGGCCACAATGTGGGGACTTTTTGCTGTCGATATGAAGTACGCCCTAGAAGAGCATGAGCAACATCGGCTATGCAAATCTTCGGCCTACATGAATTTACATTTTCGTGTTAAATGGTTGTATAGTAATTACGTTAAAGAAGTCCCACCGTATAAGGGTGCTGTTCCTGAGTATCCAGCCTGGTTCGAACCGTTTGTCATGCAATGGCTGAACGAGAATGATGATGTTTCTCTGGAATATCTGCATGGTGCATTTAATCGTGACAAAAAAGATGGTGTAAGTACTTGATAGCTGACGGTTATGAGAAGGCACTTTCTGTAATAGAAAAGAAAAAATCGATAATTTGTTTTGCAGTTTACAAAAAGTAGTGAACACGCCCTGTTTTCTAATTCAGTGGTAGATGTATTCACTCAACTGACGCAATGTTTCGATGTTGTTAGCAAGCTCGAGTGTCCGGATCCAGAAATTTGGAAGCGTTACATGAGGCGCTTTGCTAAGACCATTGTAAAAGTGCTAATAGCTTATGCCGATATTGTCAAAAAGGAATTCCCTGAGCACATGAGAGATGAGCGAATTGTGAGTAGAGATACTGTTGGAACTGCTTAAACTTTTGAGCTTGTATTATTTCTTGTTTTAGGCTTGCATTCTGATGAATAACATTCAACAACTAAGAGTTCAATTGGAAAAAATGTTTGAATCAATGGGCGGTGATAAGCTCGAAGAAGATGCAGCGAATATTCTCAAGGAGCTGCAACAAAATTTAAACTCTGCACTAGACGATCTGGCGGTTCTTTTCGCAATAAGGTACGTAATGCCATAGATTGATGGTGTAAATATGTTTTTTTCAGCACAGATACTTGGTTTCCATTGATACTGTTGAAGATATATCTGTCAAAGACAATATCCCTCTTATAAACGGCAGAGTCTCAATATAATATTTCAATTCCAAACACATATATTATCAATTTTGAAACTTTTTCTCAAGCCTTGAGCCAAGAATCACGCAATCCGTGCGTGAACTCGGTGATCTGCTGCTCTCTGTAAAGGGTGGTGGCAACCTTAATGCCAATCAGGCTGCCCAACGCAACGCTGTCGCTGTTGAAGCTGACGAAGTGCTTCGACCACTTATGGACTTACTAGATGGCTCTTTAACTTTGTATGCCCAATCATGTGAGAAGACCGTTCTCAAGCGGTTGCTCAAAGAGCTTTGGAAGATTGTCATGCGTATACTCGAGAAGACAATTGTCCTCCCACCAATGACTGATCGAACGGTATGTTCTGTAAATAATTGGACACAAAGTAAGATTATATTTTCCATTCTTAGATGATGTTCAAAAACATAACGGACAACGCTAAGAATCTAGCCGCCAATGCCAAAATCGAGGACATGGGTCGCCTTTTTAAGAACCATATGGCTGGCAAACAGGATGTTAAGAACGCTCTGAGTGGAGTAATGGACATTTCCAAGGAGGTCGAAAAGAATCTCTCTCCGAAGCAATGTGCCGTACTGGACGTTGCCTTGGACACAATAAAGCAGTATTTTCATGCCGGTGGCAATGGACTTAAGAAGACATTTCTTGAAAAATCCGCTGAACTGCAGAGCCTCCGATATGCTCTTAGTTTGTATACACAAATGACTGATACTTTGATAAAAACATTTATCACAAGTCAAGTACACGAAGGTATGTACATCTCTAAAAAAATGTATTGCTTTTGATATGCTTAGTCTGTCTGATGATGTTGTCTTTTCTATGTGTCGTATACAATGCGGCAAAAAGATGCATTTATTAGTCTTGCTCTATCTTAAAATAATAAAAAAATCCACTGTTAATCTTGTATACCTTACTACTTTACACACACAAAAAGTTTTAATTTTACTTTATAACTATATGTCCTCAAATTATTGTATTTTTGTCTTTTTCTCACTTTTATTTCTGTTTAAAAATACAATCACTGATAACTCTTTTTTGTATTGTTAATACAATTTTTTAATTTTATTTAAAAAAAAATATTAAACACAACAAAACATTACTAAAAAAAGTTAAACGTCGTGAACTAACTGCTGAAGAAGCTAAACGGCTCGCAACTGAGCCCAACGTGGAGGAGCCTGTCAAAAACAGAAAACCGTTAAAACGTGAAAATCGTCAAGGTTCTTACAAATTTTGCCAAGAAAAACAATATAGCTACTTTTCGTTTATTTTTTTTCCTTGTTTAAGACTTAAATTAAATGTATTAACTTCCAAGATTGTTAGTTTTTATTTATTTTTTTTTTGTTAAAACAGAAACAAATTTATTTGCATTATATCCTCACACATTTTTTTGTTGCAGTTTTTAATTTTAATATAAAGTTAGGCAAATAATAAAAAAAAAAATATTATTTTAGTTATTAAAAAAAAATTGCAGTTGGCTTAATAGATTTTTTAGTTTTGTAAAATTTTAAAGCCTTATATTTGTTTTTTTGTTCAAGTTTCTTGTTTATTTTTTAATAATTACATAGTAGTTTGAGTTTTTCTTCAGTAGTTGACATTTTGTCATTTCGAATCAAAAACGGCATTAGCTTGCGATTAGGATACCTGATATATTATATAGAAAATTGTCTTGGTTAAACAAATTCTAGATATAATGGAATGGTCTTCAAAAGGGGAAAGTAACCAACTATGTATCTGTAAGGCACAATGCATTTTAAATGAAACAGGTTGTTGATTCTTATTTTTCATTGCATAACCTCATGGGCGACATCCAGCATAAGCTGGGAGGTATGCTGAAAAGAAAAGAATGCTTTGTACCCGAGTGAGGATTCAACCTGCACCCTCTGGGCTAACAAGCATGCACTCCATTTGCATTTTAATTCATTTTTTATTTTTTCATTTTCTTATATCTATCTAAATGCTAGACAAAAAATATTTAACAACTAGTTTACATATTAACTTAACTAACTTACTGACCCCTCACGGGCGCTCTAAATTATACAATAACTATATTTAAAAAATGCCTTTCGGCGTAAAGACTATTTTATTTAAAATTCATATAACTTAAACCTAAACAAGAAAATTCTTTAAAAACTTGTTTTCCATGACATTATTTTAATTTTTATTTAAAAACTTAAAACTACCCTTTACCTAAATAAAACTAAATTAACCTTAATAAAACTAAAATATACGTAAATATACGTAAATACCTTAAAACTACTTAAAAGTACTTAAAATAACTTAAAACTAGAACAGCCACCAGCAGCATTTTTTTTTTTTTTTTTTTTTCTTCGAAGCATTCTATGCATATGCCTACACGCTTATAAATATGCATATATTGACATATATGCATATGTAACAGCGCCAAATGCACATACCCACAGACAAACGATTCTACGATCCTACTTAATCTACCTTATCCTACTTAATCTACCTTAGAAATACGTAGGTCGGCCAAGGCAACAACTTTGACTAACCATCAATATCAAGGTGGTCACCCAACCACCAGTATTTTTTAACTTGCTTATTAAAGTCCTTTTTGTCCCGAAGAGGCACAGCTCTACTGAACCGCAGACGCTCTGCTCCATTCCCAGAGCCGACGACCATACAGGATTCGCCGATCCACAGTTCTACGGCCGACGTGGTAGATTAACGGAACCGCCAACCTATCCTGTATCAGCCCCCGACTGTCTAAATAGAGGAATGTTTCGGGCGGGATAAAACCGTTAAGACAAACGCTCTCACTATATTCTTCATTGGGGTAATAAGCCCCGAAAATAAGTCCATTGGCTGAGGACATCGCTCTTGCAATGTGACCCCGAATCAGCTTAATTAAAAAGTTATCTATCCTGTTTATATTGGCCCCGTTGTATAAGACCTCGTTGGCATATTAATGTTTGTACTCCGACTCTGGTGTTCTGTGTAATCCAAGACAGGTCCTAAGACACTGCCTCTCAAACACCCGAATCTTTTC
Organism: Baccha elongata; assembly: GCA_951217065.1. Taxonomy (NCBI): domain Eukaryota; kingdom Metazoa; phylum Arthropoda; class Insecta; order Diptera; family Syrphidae; genus Baccha; species Baccha elongata. Next base: position 299,244 of record CATNUY010000114.1, read on the forward strand.
CATTTGAGATGGGGCAACGTTAAACCACACAGGGCACCCATATGCAATCATCGGCCGGATGAGGGCCATGTAGCAAATCACCTTTACCCTGTTTTCAAGGCGGCTGCTATAAAACAACCGTCTTGTCAGAGCAAACGCTCCCCTAGCTCTGGCCAGAGCAGCATCTATATGTCGATTGAAATATATATACTGATCTAGCCAGATACCAAGGTACTTTACTACATCTTTACTCGCCAGTGGATGTCTATTTGGTCCAACGAACACTAGATTTCTCCAGTTCTTTCTTGTATCCCTAGAAGCCTTAGACAAAGGGGTTCTAAACAGGATAGTTTCTGATTTCTGAAAGTTAATTTTTAACTTCCAGTCATCACAATATCGCTGAATCTTTTCGAAGTCACGCTGCAAGAGAATTCTGATGACTTCAACTTTTGGACCCGTCCTGTACGCTACAAGGTCATTGGCATACGCAATCGCATGAGTGAGACTACCTATCAGATCGCTGGTGTAAATACTAAAAAGAATCGGCGAGTTCACAGCTCTTTGCTGTAGACCGTTTTTAATATCAAAAGTTGGGGTGGACGTTACATAGCCACTTTTGACAACAAACTTTCTACCATTGAGCATGTCATGAAGCATATATAACAGTGGTTTACTTATGCCAAATCTAGTTAATTTTAGATAAAGACCCTGTAACCATACGCTGTCGAAAGCCTTCTCCAAATCAACCAGAACGGCACCCGTGCATTGATTTTTTGCTTTGTTCCATTGAACAGCAGAAACTATATTAGACGCGGCATGAATAGTGTCATGTCCCGCCTTAAAGCCAAACTGATTGTCTGGAATAATATTCTTGTCCTCAGCCCACTTGAACAGAGCTCTATTGAGAATCTTTTCGAATACCTTACTGATACTTGGAAGAAGACTTATCGACCGAAGATTTGCCGGATTGGAGCTGTCCTTTCCCTTTTTGGGGAGAGGATGGACCACAGCTGTCTTTTAACTCACTGGATAATATGCATTATTCAATGCGTTGTTGAACAGTGTGGTATAAATGTCTATGGCTTCCTCAGGGAGATGTCGTAACACAATGTTGGGTATACCATCGACCACCGCAGATTTCTTTTTCTTTAATGTTTGAAAAATTAACTGAAATTCTAACTTCGAAATAAACAATGAACTGGGTTCATTTCGCTCGGCGATGGTGGCGTTTGCCAAGTTTTCGTCATTGAACCCGGTGAAACCAGTATTCTCAGATCGCCATTGCGTTATGTTCTTTTCAAGGTAGAAGTTGTGCAGCAAGGCTCTGTTCTCCAGGTCATGATTCGGACGAATGCTAGCATTCACCTTATACACTTGCTGAAAAGCAGCCCCTACAGCTTCTACCTTTTCCTGTGGATCTTCTATCATAAAAAAGTTATCATCGAAAACGGCACCCTCCGGTTCTATTCCCGCAATCGTAAGTACGTCTTCGTTATCTGTTGTCCTCTGGAGTTTAAGACATGGAAGTTCGTTTTGATCATTTCTTCTAAATATCTTATTTATTTGGGGAAACATTCTAGGGTCGCTAGAATTAACGGCCCGAATTCTGTTATCCCAATATAAATTAATAGACAATCTATAGTTTTGTCTAATCAGAACGTTAATGTTTTTGATCGACGACTTCAATGTCCTAATCTCCAGATCACGTGTGTCAGACACGTCTGTACAGAAGTTTCAATCTAGTCAGCAGTCCACTTTTTTGTCGGTGTAGTGCGTCGATTGTCGCGTTCTTGTATAAACCAGTAGGGTCTTGTTCCTTATATTTTGGGATTGTTTTGTCCATTGTTCGTTTTATAGTCGTATCCATATGAGTCAGGAACCCGTCGATCTCGACGTTCGTCAGGTTCCTGTCATTTGGTGGAGAAATGTCATCGGAACGTATTTCTCTTGCCAAGGCGTTGGAAAAGCGTGGCCAGCGCGTCTTACTGAAATTGTAAGAGTTCACAGGCACATACTAATCCAACTCCACAAGTTCGCTCGGAAGCTGTATTACGGTGGTAAGTCCGCAGTGATCACTGTCGTATTCAATCGTTCGTAAACAGTTTCTTGTCTGTTGATTTGTTGCGTCAGTTATAACTAGTCGTGAGTCAAGCAGTAAAAGATCCAGAAAACTACCACTTCTCGGAAATGACGGTCTATCTGTAGCCAGAAGGTCGATCCTACACTCAACACTGTATCGTGCCATCCAATTAAGAAGATGGTTCCCTCTAGGATTTTGAACTTGATTTCCCCAATCTACATGTTTGGCGTTCAAGTCCCATGCCATGAGATAATAATTCTCATCCAAGTTCAGTCCTAAGGATTCAAAAAGTTTTTCGAGCTCTGTGATAAAATTAGCCGGCTGAGGTGCGTCAGGTGCGTACACCGCGATTGCGTACATTCTTTTCCCTTGCTGGAGAGGAATGCAAACGATGCAAGCTTCTAGCAGCCCAAATCTTCACACTTCACTATTATATATAACCTTATGTTTAATGCCCTTTCGTATGAAGATTGCGACCCCACCCCCTTGAGAGGAGTTGGGCCGATCCCTTCTTACTATATTGTAATTTTTATTAGTCAGTTTGTGTTTCTGGCTTAGCATAGTTTCGCTAGCCATAAACACATCAGGACTTTGGTCTTGCAGCAAATGAAAGAGGTTTGCTCTACGTTTGGTCCTAATCAGCGAATTTACATTCACAGCTAGGATCTTAAAGAGTCGCTCAGGCAGCGCGCCTTTAACCATTTCGCGTTGCCCGCAGAATAGAGTAGAGGTAATCCACCCTAGCTGCCTGGTCCCTGATCTGTTTTTGCACATCGGTTAACTGACCATGAATGGTCAGCAACACCTGCATCAGATCTGCCTCTGGCACAAGAGCCCTAGGTTTTTGGACCTGTTTGGCTACCTGTGGTTGAGGCTGTTCCGTGTTTCCCTTTCCAGACGCCATTTGGCCGTAAGAAATTCCGGTATTAACGGCAGTTGTTGTCTGGCGTACTTCAGGGAGTCTCACCTCAACTGTTTTCTTTTGGGCTTTGTTTTGCTTTATCTCCTGAAACTTCGGACATCCCCGATAGTTTGCGGGGTGCCCGGAGCCTCGGCAGAGCGCACATTTTAACTGGGTCATATCTGTGACCCTATCTTGCCCAAGTTTACACTCCCCTGTTTTGTGAGTATCTCCACATTTAACGCAGACTGGGTCCATACCACAGTTAACTGCAACGTGTCCAAACCCTTGGCAGTTCATGCATTGAAGCATGTCTTTCTGCTTGTTTAATTTTTCCCATCGTACAACTTGGTAATCCAGGACTGTTATATTCCTTAGACCACTCAATTTGCTTTGGGGCGAGAGTTGAACTAGGAAGAATGGTAACTTCCGTTTCTCCCGTCTGGCTTTGACTGTGGTAAACGGTCTGACCCCGATAAAATCGAGATCGTCGCTCGCCACTTGACGGAGCTCAGCTAAGAGCGCCTGCGGATCCGTAGAGGATTCGATACCCTTCAGGAGGACTGTTTGAAGTTTTCTTCCTTTGGGGTGAAACTATAATACTCAGTTTTAGTTTGAGACAGAAGGTCTTTAACTTTTTTGTAGTGCTCTAAAGAAGAGCACTGAATTGAATGCCTGTCTGCGTTTAGCCGCTTAATTATAAAATTGTTGCCTACGACCGACCTACATATTTGAATAGTTTCTTTTATTTCCATTTTGTAAGTATTTATAGGTGGCACCTTACCTTTCTTTGCTTGTGGCTGTTGCTGTTGTTGCTGTTGTTGTTGTGACTGCTGCTGTTGTCTCTGCTGCTGCTGCATCGGCTTCTGTTGGGACTGCTGCTGTTCTGACTTCTGCTGTTGCGTTTGTTGCTGCTGATGTTGCTGCTTCTGTGTCTGCTGTTGTTGCTGTTGTCGTTGTTGTTGTGGTTGTTGTTGTTTTTTTGCTTGCGGCTGTTGAGGCTGCTGAGGCTGATTCTGTGGCTGCTGAGGCGGCTGCTGTGTTTTCTGAGTCAAATGTTGCTGCTGCTGGACTGGGAGTGGTTGTTGTTGTTTCGGAGGCTGCTGCTGTTGCCTAGCTTCTAGTTGCTCTTGGTGCGCTTCTTGACGGGTGCGCTGCTCAAGAGCCACCTGACATTCCTTCTCCCTTCTTACCTCCTGCTTCTTCTTAAGTGCTTCCACTAACTCGATGAGCGAAGAAACCTGCTCGGTGAGTGTTTCGATCCGCTCGTTCTCTTTTTCATCAGTCAGATCCACTATATCCACTATGACATAGTGCCCTTCTCCTTCTTCTGACATATAGGATATGTTTACTTCGCCTGTTACGTTGGCGATATCGTTGACAGGCTCTGGATTGTTAGAGACTTCTTCTTCAGCCTCATTGACGATTACGACATCAGCCTCAGCCTCGTCGTCGTCTTCCTTGTTATTGTCGTTATTGCTGTCTTCGTCGTCGTTGGAAGAGCTGTCCAGCTGCTTCTGGATTTTTTCTTGTGCTGAGGCCTTAGCAGAACGTCCGCGGCCACCGGATTGCCGTGTACGCACCTTAACCAGATTCGGTTTGTATTTTATCCGTTTTCTTCTCTTGAGCTCATCTTGGAGTTCTAACGGGTGATTTTTTAAGAGGTCTAGAACTTTTTAAAAAAAAAAAACACAAAAAATTCGAAAAAATTAATGAAATATTTATTTGAATCGATAGTTTGAACCTTGCAATTTGATGTTTTAAGATAATTTCATGCAAATGTTGACCGCGGCTGCGTCTCAGGTAGCCCATCCGCTGAGTTCAATTTTGGCATACTCTTTCACACATATCGGCCGGTATCTCACGAATGAATGCATGGATGTTGGCTTCCAGTGCGTCAATCGAAGCGGGCTTGTCCCTATAGACATTAGCCTTGACATACCCCCACAAAAAATAGTCTAATGGTGTCAAATCGCACGATCTAGGCGGCCAATTGACCGGCCCGAAACGTGAAATTAACTGTTCACCAAACTCGCCTCGCGATTGCGTCATTGTTTCGCGTGCTGTGTGGCATGTGGCATCGTCTTGTTGAAACCACATATCATGCAAGCCAAGAACTTCCATTTCGGGCAAAAAAAAGTTTGTTATCATCGCTCGGTAGCGTTCACCATTGACAGTAACGCTGCGATTCGCATCATCTTTGAAGAAATATGGCCCAATAATGCCGCCGGCCCATAAACCGCACCAAACAGTGGCTTTTTCGGCATGCATTGGTAGCTGTTGCAATGCTTCTGGCTGATATTCACTCCAAATGCGGCAATTTTGCTTATTTACGTACCCATTCAACCAAAAATGAGCCTCATCACTGAACACAATTTTTGATAAAAAAGCGGATTCTCGGCCAGCTTTCCAAGAGCCCATTCACCAAAAATTCGGCGTTGTGGTAAGTCGGCTGGCTTTAGTTCTTGCACCAGCTGTATCTTAAAAGGCTTTACGCCCAAATCCTTCCGCAAAATTTTCCACGTAGTGCTGTAACAAAGGCCTAACTGCTGGGAACGGCGCCGAATCGACATTTCGCGGTCTTCTGTTACACTAGCTGATACGGCCGCAATATTTTCTTCACTACGCACAGTACGTAAACGTGTTGGTTATTTAATGTCCAACAAAGTAAATTTTTTGCGAAATTTGGTCACAATCTTCCGAATAGACTGCTCAGAAGGTCGAGAATGCCGATCATAAAATGGAAGCAGCGCGCGATGAACATTTCGAACCGAGCACGAATTTTGAGAGTAAAATTCAATAATTTGCAAGCGTTATTCATTTGTAAGACGATCCATGGTTAAATTGCAAACCAAACTGAAGCTGTGTGACAGTGACACAAGGTACTAAACACACGTCAGCTGTCAAAACCAGAGTTGCCAAAACCAAACCAGCTAAAAAATCACCCGTTAATTTGCCTTTTGCAAGGCATGTTTTTGCTGCTGTACTGCTGCGGGCTTCGGCACGTGTCGATGACGCTGACATTGTCGTTGTTGTTGTCCTTACAGCTTTGGGTGGTACCACTGCTGTAGCTGTTGTTGCTTGGACTGTGGATGGTCCCGGTACATTGTGATCTGCTGTTCCACCACCTGATTTCACAGCTTGTTTGGTTGTTGTTGGGGGATCATCTTTCGATGTCCCCGTTGGCTTGACCATCTGATCTTTTTTACCTCTTCTCCTTGAAACTTCTTGCCAAAAGTTATTTAAAAAATAACCTTGCCCGGGATGGGGCTCGAGCCCACGACCTTCAATTCTGTCGTCTGCCACTTTTTTTTTTTTTTTTTTTTTTTTTTTTTTTTTATTCATTTTAATTTTTTTATTTCCTTATATTTATCTTAATGCTAGACAAAAATCTTAAACAACTAGTTTACCATATTAACTTAACTAACTTACTGGCCCCATGCGGGCGCTCTAAATTAAACTATGACTATACTTAAAAAATGTCTTTCGACAAAAAATAACTTATTACTAGAATTCATGATTACTTAAAACTAACGAGAAAATTATTAAAAAAAACTCATTTTCTATATCATTTTTTAATTTTTTGTAAAACTTAAAGCTACCCTTTACCTAATAAAACTAATTAAAACTAAATTAAACTAACTTAAACTACATTATATCTAATTAAAACTACTTAAAATAACTTAAAAACTAGAACAGCCACCAGCAATTTTTTTTTTTTTTTTTTTTTTTTTTTTTTTTTTTTGCATAGGCATATGCACACTCGCGTACGCCCATACACATGTATATATTTTCATATACATACATACATATACATTCGCAACCGCAAGTACCCACATACAAATACATTTATTTATGTACTTTTTTTTTTTGTGCCACCGTCACTGTTCTACCTACTCTACTTATATTTACCTTAGAACTATGTAAGTCGGCCAAAGCAACAATATGGTCAACTTTCCATATCACGGTGGTCACCCAACCACCAGAATTTTTTGACTTGCTTAACTAAGTCCTTTCTGTCCCGAAGGGGCACAGCTCTACTGAACCGCAGACGCTCTGCTCCGTTCCCTGAGCCGACGTCCCGATCGTAAAGAAGTCGCCAATCCACAGTCCTACGGCTGACGTGGTAGATTAAAGGAACCGCCAATCTATCCTGTATCAGCCCACGACTGTCTAAAAAGAGGAATGTCTCGGGCGGGATGAAACCGTTAAGACGTACACTTTCACTATACTCATCATTGGGGTAGTAAGCCCCAAAAATAAGTCCATTGGTCGAGGTCATCGCTCTTGCAATGTGACCCCGAATCAGCTTGATTAAAAAGTTATCTATCCTGTTTATATTGGCCCTGTTGTATAGAACCTCGTTGGCATAGTAATGTGTGTACTCCGACTCTGGTGTTCTGTGTAATCCAAGGCAGCGTCTAAGACACTGCCTCTCAAACACCCGAATCTTTTCCATTTGAGATGGGGCAGCGTTGAACCACACAGGGCACCCATAGGCAATCATTGGCCGGATAAGAGCCATGTAGCAAATCACCTTTACTCTGCTGTCAAGGCGGCTGCTATAAAACAACCGTCTTGTCAACCCAAAGGCTCCCCTAGCTCTGGCCAGCGCAGCATCTACATGTCGATTGAAATATAGATACTGATCTAGCCAGATGCCAAGGTACTTTACCACATCTTTACTCGCCAGTGGATGTCCACTTGGTCCAACGATCACTAGATTTTTCCAGTTCTTTCTTGTATCCCTAGAAGCCCTAGACAACGGGGTTCTAAACAGGATAGTTTCTGATTTCTGAAAGTTAATTTTTAACTTCCAATCATCACAATATCGCTGAATCTTGTCGAAGTCACGCTGCAAGAGAATTCTGATGACTTCAACTTTTGGACCCGTCCTGTACGCTACAAGGTCATTGGCATACGCAATCGCATGAGTTAGACTACCTATCAGATCGCTGGTGTAAATACTAAAAAGAATCGGTGAGTTCACAGCTCCTTGCTGTAGACCGTTTTTAATATCAAAAGTTGTGGTCGAAGTTACATTGCCACTTTTGACAACAAACTTTCTACCAGTGAGCATGTCATGAAGCATATATAACAGTGGTTTACTTATGCCAAATCTAGATAGCTTCAGATAAAGACCCTCTAACCAAACGGTGTCGAAAGCTTTCTCTAAATCAACCAGAACGGCACCCGTGCATTGATTTTTCGTTTTGTTCCATTGAACATCAGAAACTAACTTAGACGCGGCATGAATAGTGTCATGTCCCGCCTTAAAGCCAAACTGATTATCTGGAATAATATTTTTGTCCTCAGCCCACTTGAACAGAGCTCTATTGAGAATCTTTTCGAATACTTTACTGATGCTTGGAAGAAGACTTATCGACCGAAGATTTGCCGGATTGGAGCTGTCCTTTCCCTTTTTGGGAAGAGGATGGACCACAGCTGTCTTCCAACTCACTGGATAATATGCATTATTCAATGCGTTGTTGAACAGTGTGGTATAAATGTCTATAGCTTCCTCAGGGAGATGTCGTAACACAATGTTGGGTATACCATCGACCCCCGCAGATTTCTTTTTCTTTAATGTTTGAAAAATCAACTGAAGTTCTACCTTCGAAATTAACAATGAACTGGGTCCATTTGGCTCGGCGATGGTGGCGTTTGCCAAATTTTCGTCATTGAACACGGTGAAACCAGTATTCTCAGATCGCCATTGCGTTATGTTATTTCCAAGGTAGAAGTTGTGTAGTAAGGCTCTGTTCTCCAGGTCATGATTCGGACGAATGCTAGCATTCACCTTATACACTTGCTGGAAAGCAGCCCCTACAGCTTCTACCTTTTCCTGAGGATCTTCTATCATAAAAAAGTTATCATCGAAAACGGCACTCTCCGGATCTATTCCCGCAATCGTAAGTACGTCTTCGTTATCTGATGTCCTTTGAAGTTTAAGACATGGAAGTTCGTTTTGATCATTTTTTCTAAATATCTTATTTATCTGGGGAAACATACTAGGGTCGCTAGAGTTAACGGCCCGAATTCTGTTATCCCAATATAAATTAATAGACAATCTATAATTTTGTTTAGTCAGAACATTAATGTTTTTGATCGACGACTTCAATGTCATAATCTCCAGATCGCGTGTGTCCGTGAAACGCCTGTAAAGAAGTTTCAATCTAGTCAGCAGTCGACTTTTTTGTCGGTGCAATGAGTCGATTGTCGCGTTCTTGTATAAACCAGCAGGGTCTTGTTCCTTATATTTTGGGATTGTTTTGTCCATTGTTTGTTTTATAGTCGTATCCATTTGAGTCAGGAACCCGTTGATCTCGACGTTCGTCAGGTTTCTGTCATTTGGTGGAGAAATGTCATCGGAACGTATTTCTCTTGCCAAAGAGTTGGAGAAGCGTGGCCAACGCGTCTTACTGAAATTGTAAGAGTGCGTAGGCACATACTCATCCAACTCCAAAAGTTCGCTCGGGAGCTGTATTACGGCGGCAAGTCCGCAGTGATCACTGTCGTATTCAATTGTTCGTAAACAGTTTTTTGTATGTTGACCTACAGTGTCAGTTATTATCAGTCTTGAGTCAAGCAGGAGTAGATCCAGAAAACTACCACTTCTCGGAAAAGACGGTCTATCTGTAGCCAGAAGGTCGATCCGACACTCAACACTGTATCGACCCATCCAATTAAGAAGATGGTTCCCTCTAGGATTTTGTACTTGATTTCCCCAATCTACATGTTTGGCGTTCAAGTCCCCTGCCATGAGATAATAATTCTCATCCAAGTTCAGTCTTAAGCATTCAAAAAGTTTTTCGAGTTCTGCGATAAAATTAGCCGGCTGAGGTGCGTCAGGTGCGTAGACCGCTATTGCGTACATTCTTTTCCCCTGCTGGAGAGGAATGCAAACGATGCAGGCTTCTAGCAACCCGAATCTTCGCACTTCACTATTATATATAACTTTATGTTTAATACCCTTTCGTATGAAGATTGCGACCCCACCCCCTTGAGAGGAGTTGGGCCGATCCCTTCTTACGATATTGTAATTTTTATTAGTCAGTTTATGTTTCTGGCTTAGCTTAGTTTCGCTAGCCATAAACACATCAGGACTTTGGTCTTGCAGCAAATGAAAGAGGTTTGCTCTACGTTCGGTCCTAATCAGCGAATTTACATTCACAGCTAGGATCTTAAAGGGTCGCTCAGGCAGCGCGCCTTTAACCATTTCGCGTTGCCGGCAGAATAGAGTAGAGGTAATCCACCCTAGCCGCCTGCTCCCTTATCTGTTTTTGCACATCGGTTAACTGACCATGAATGGTCAGCAACACCTGCATCAGATCTGCCTCTGGCACAGGAGCCGTAGGCACTTGGATCTGTTTGGCTACCTGTGGTTGAGGCTGTTCCGTGTTTCCCTTTCCAGACGCCATTTGGGCGTAAGAAATTCCGGGATTAACGGCAGTTGTTGTCTGGCGTACTACTGGGTGTTTTACCTCCACTGTTTTCTTTTGAGCTTTGTTGTTTTTCATTTCCTGAAACTTCGGACATCCCCGATAGTTTGCGGGGTGCCCAGAGCCTCGGCAAAGTGCACATTTTAACTGGGTCCTGTCTTCGACCCTATCTTTCCCGAGTTTACATTCCCCTATCTTGTGGGAGTCTCCACACTTGACGCAAACTGGATCCATACCACAGTTAGCTGCCACGTGGCCGTACCCTTGGCAGTTCATGCATTGAAGCATGTCTCTCTGCCTATTTAATTTTTCCCGTCTTACAATTTGGTAGTTTAGGACGGTTATACTTCTTAAACCACTCAACTTGCTTTGGGGCGAGAGCTGAACTAGGAAGAATGGTAAATTCCGTTTCTCCCGTCTGGCCTTAACTGTGGAAAACGGTCTGACCCCGATAAAATCGAGATCATCGCTCGCCACTTGACGGAGCTCAGCTAAGAGTTCCTGCGGATCCGTAGAGGATTCGATACCCTTCAGGAGGACTGTTTGTAGCTTGTCTTCCTTCGGGGTGAAACTGTAATATTCTGTCTTCGTTTGAGACAAGAGATCTTTGACTTTTTTAATAACTTACATAACTCTATTGTGTCTTTTAATTCTATTTTGAAGGTATTAATTGGTGGCACCTTACCTTTCTTTGCTTGAGGCTGTTGCTGTTGATGTTGATGTTGCTGTTGCTGTTTCTGTTGCTGTTGCTGTTGCTGTTGCTGTTGCTGTTGCTGTTGCTGTTGCTGTTGCTGTCGTTGTTGCTGTTGTGACTGTTGTTGTGGTGTCTGCTTCTGCTGCGGTTGTCGCTGCTGTTGTTGTTTCTGCTGTTGTTGTTGCTTCTGTGACTTTTGTTGTTGTATTTGTTGTTGCTGTTGTTGTTACTTCTGTGACTTTTGTTGTTGTTGCTGCATTTGCGGTTGCTGATGCTGTTGCTGGGGCTGCAGTTGCTGTGTCCGCTGAGGACGATGCTGGGGCTGCAGTTGTTGTGTCGGCTGCTTCTTTTTGTGCTGCAGTTCTGGGAGTGGTTGTTGTTTGGGAGGCTGCTGTAGTTTTACTGCATTGTGCTGCTCTTGGAGCGCTTTTTGTCTATTATTTTCAAGAGCAACAAGGCGCTCTTTTTCTCTCCGCGCTTCTTGCTTGATTTTGAGCGCTTTCACCATTTCCATGAGGGAGGAAATTTGCTCCGTCAGTGATACAATTTTGTCTTGCTCATCGTCTGAGTCTTCTGGAGGTGAAAGGTCCACCAACTCGCCACTCACGTAGTGCCCCTCCCCTTCTACGGACATGTAAGCAATGTCTTCAGCATCTACCTCAGCGACGTTTTGCTCACACGTCTTCTTATCGTCGGCTGCCCCTTTCTTGCCTTCGTCGTTAGCTTCTTTAGCGATTTCATCGTCAGCCTCTGCCTCGTCATCGCCCTCAACATCGTTGTCGTTGTTTTTCAAGTCGTCATCCTCATAAGAGGAGCTTTCTATCTCCCTCTGCATTTTGGCTTGAGCCGAGGCCTTAGCCAACCTAGCTCTAGTGCTCCTATCGGCACGGTTTATAAGGTGAGGCTTGTATCTAATGATACGCCTTCTCTTTTTATCCTCATTTGTAGTTGCTATGGCACGAACTGGTGTTGAAGTCGTGCCTTTTGCAAAGCTTGTTGTTATTGCAGTTGTTATGCTGTTTATATTTACTTTGGTGCGTGCTGATGACGCTGTCTTTGTTGGCTGGGCTTCTTTGGAAAGCACCGCTACCGTAACTGCTGCTGCTGCATCACCTGATGTTTTGGCTGCTTCACTTGTTGTTGGGGGAGCATCTTCCGATGTCCCCGTTGACTTTATCATCTGTAGTTCTTTCTCCTCTCGGTTTTTGTTGACTTTTTCCCAGAACTTATTTAAAAAAAAAGCCCTGACCAGGGTGGGGCTCGAACCCACGCCCCTCCAGTCTGTCGTCGGCCACTCTACGCACTAGGCTAACTTGCCTTTTAATTTTACTTGGCAATTTGCCAATAAATTGTGCAGTGAGTGCACTTAAACTATTAATTGATTTAATTCAATTGAACACACTTGGAAATTATTTTTGTATACTGAGAAAGTCGTCAACGCGTCTGTACACTTTCACAGCTGAAGATCGACTGTCGTCTGCCACTCTGCCACCTAGGCTAACTTGCTACTTGAAAATGGTAGGTACCAATTACTACTTTACACACTCGCGTCTCTAAGTATAATTTACACAGTGAAAGTCGCCAACGATGTGCACTCTTCCACGATTGCTGAACGACTGACAGAATATTTGTTTATGGAATCGGATGTACATAATGTAGCTTTGATTGGTGCTGCATTTCATTTAAGACGGGTTTCTCAGTTTTAGATACCCTTGAACACCTGTAAAATAAAACAGATAATTATCTGTATGTTTTACTTATTTTATTTATATTTATTGTGTATTGGTCCAGTTTCCTTTTTTAATTATTAGTTTTATTGTTTAACTTTATTTACCGCCCTTTGGTTCAAAAAATTGAAATATTTTTTTTCCCAAAGTAGACGTGAAATTATGATAAAATCCACCATCTGTCATCTTCAATTTGCTTCAAAAAAACTGTTATACATTGTATGGAATACGCTATCCAGTTATATATTGAGATCAGTGGTATTAACAGTGGAATATTTTTCTCCAACTATAAAAAATATATATATATTTTCTCCAACTAAATAAAGTGGAAAAGTTTTTATTTTAGTAAATAACTTAGTAATTTAGTAATTTATTTATTTATTGAATTAAGCTTATACAGTAAGATGCAATATCTTTTTAAGTTGTATAAGTTTCATTGAAATGATTTAAATACATGTGTGCTAGTTATCATCATGCATCCTCATATAAGATGCCACCCAAAAGTGCTAACATTTCAACTATATTTATTATCCAAATCAACATAGCACAATCCAAAGATAAAGAATGCGACATCCAAACACCCACTCATCGATTCACCATCGATTGCACCACGATTTATTGGAATATTATATTACAGCTTCCATCCATCCAACCATTCGTCGATTCAGCATTTCCTATGTTGGCGATCAATGCATCAATTAGGTTAATTATCTTTTAGTTGAATTTTGTAATAGTCAGTTAAAATAAAGACCTGAACCCGAAAGGAACAAATTGTGTTTCGAATAAATAAAAAATCTTTTAAGTCTTTTTTTAAAAAGACAATTAATAAAAGAGAATATTAATTGGCGCCCAACGTGGGGCAGGTTTGAAAAAAGTTTTAACAAAAATTATATCCCAGTGTTAAAAAAAAAAAAAAAAAAAAGAAGCCGTGTTTGAAGAAAAATAAAAATATAAAAAAAAGAAATTATATAAAAAAAACAAGCAGTGCGAATAAAAGAAGTCGTGTTTAAAAAAAAAAATAAAGATATAAAAAAAAGGTAATTACATATATATATCTAAAAGCAGTGTTTTTTAAAAAAATAAAAAAAAACAAGCAGTGCGAATAAAAAGAAGCCGTATCTAAAAAAAAAGTTTAAGTGACTCTGAAGAACTAAACAAAAAAAAAAACAAAAAAAGTTTAAAACAAAAAAGTTTTTAAATAAAAAATTTTTAAATGTCTCAAACAAGGCAAATGTTACGTGCCTCAAACTATCTCGAACAACTCGAAGAACAAAGATCAGTGTCGGAATTAAATATTAAAGAAATAAAAAATCGCACGAACAAAAAAATAAAAAATGGTGAAATAATAGACTCTAATAGAACTAGTGAAAACAATCAAGTGCAAATAAGCACTAGAGTTAATATGAACTTGAACAATTAAAAAAAAAAAATATATATATATAAAAACTATAAAAATAAACAAAATAATAAAGAAGCAAAAGCAGATTGAAGCAGAAGCAGAAATTATTTTAAGTAAAAAAAAAAAACATATGATTTAAATAAAAAAACATTATAAATGTAATGAAATAATTTTTTTATTATTTATTATTATAAGTGTTCAAATAACAGTGAAATGTTTACTTTTGAATAAAACTGGAAGATTTAATTGATAAATTTAGTAAAATGGCTACGAGTAGAGATGAAGAAGTTATTTCTCGTATAGTAGCTTCAAGTACAGCTTCTCTTAAGGAAGAAATCGATAAATTAAAAAAACAACTCTCTGTTTTGACAGTTAATTGCAATGTCACAGAGCATGAACAAGAAACTATAGACGAATCTATAGCTTGTGTCGAATCACTCGATGTTATCAAATCATTACCCGAATTTACAGGTGATGAAAATACATATGTTAGCTGGAGAGAAGCTGCTAACAATTCGATGACTCTTTATAAAAGAGGTAGTCGAAGGTATTTTGCGGCACTTACAATTTTAAGAAATAAAATCATTAGAAGTGCAAATGATACACTTACGAACCACGGAACGGTTCTAAATTTTGATGCAATTTTGAGTCTTCTCGATTTTGCATATGCAGATAAACGTCCAATCCATATGATTGAACAAGAATTAAGCATATTGAGGCAGGGTTCCTCATCATTAATTGGCTGTTGCTGTTGATGTTGCTGTTGCTGTTGCTGTTTCTGTTGCTGTTGCTGTTGCTGTTGCTGTTGCTGTTGCTGTTGCTGTTGCTGTCGTTGTTGCTGTTGTGACTGTTGTTGTGGTGTCTGCTTCTGCTGCGGTTGTCGCTGCTGTTGTTGTTTCTGCTGTTGTTGTTGCTTCTGTGACTTTTGTTGTTGTATTTGTTGTTGCTGTTGTTGTTACTTCTGTGACTTTTGTTGTTGTTGCTGCATTTGCGGTTGCTGATGCTGTTGCTGGGGCTGCAGTTGCTGTGTCCGCTGAGGACGATGCTGGGGCTGCAGTTGTTGTGTCGGCTGCTTCTTTTTGTGCTGCAGTTCTGGGAGTGGTTGTTGTTTGGGAGGCTGCTGTAGTTTTGCTGCATTGTGCTGCTCTTGGAGCGCTTTTTGTCTTTTATTTTCAAGAGCAACAAGGCGCTCTTTTTCTCTCCGCGCTTCTTGCTTGATTTTGAGCGCTTTCACCATTTCCATGAGGGAGGAAATTTGCTCCGTCAGTGATACAATTTTGTCTTGCTCATCGTCTGAGTCTTCTGGAGGTGAAAGGTCCACCAACTCGCCACTCACGTAGTGCCCCTCCCCTTCTACGGACATGTAAGCAATGTCTTCAGCATCTACCTCAGCGACGTTTTGCTCACACGTCTTCTTATCGTCGGCTGCCCCTTTCTTGCCTTCGTCGTTAGCTTCTTTAGCGATTTCATCGTCAGCCTCTGCCTCGTCATCGCCCTCAACATCGTTGTCGTTGTTTTTCAAGTCGTCATCCTCATAAGAGGAGCTTTCTATCTCCCTCTGCATTTTGGCTTGAGCCGAGGCCTTAGCCAACCTAGCTCTAGTGCTCCTATCGGCACGGTTTATAAGATGAGGCTTGTATCTAATGATACGCCTTCTCTTTTTATCCTCATTTGTAGTTGCTATGGCACGAACTGGTGTTGAAGTCGTGCCTTTTGCAAAGCTTGTTGTTATTGCAGTTGTTATGCTGTTTATATTTACTTTGGTGCGTGCTGATGACGCTGTCTTTGTTGGCTGGGCTTCTTTGGAAAGCACCGCTACCGTAACTGCTGCTGCTGCATCACCTGATGTTTTGGCTGCTTCACTTGTTGTTGGGGGAGCATCTTCCGATGTCCCCGTTGACTTTATCATCTGTAGTTCTTTCTCCTCTCGGTTTTTGTTGACTTTTTCCCAGAACTTATTTAAAAAAAAAGCCCTGACCAGGGTGGGGCTCGAACCCACGCCCCTTCAGTCTGTCGTCGGCCACTCTACGCACTAGGCTAACTTGCCTTTTAATTTTACTTGGCAATTTGCCAATAAATTGTGCAGTGAGTGCACTTAAACTATTAATTGATTTAATTCAATTGAACACACTTGGAAATTATTTTTGTATACTGAGAAAGTCGTCAACGCGTCTGTACACTTTCACAGCTGAAGATCGACTGTCGTCTGCCACTCTGCCACCTAGGCTAACTTGCTACTTGAAAATGGTAGGTACCAATTACTACTTTACACACTCGCGTCTCTAAGTATAATTTACACAGTGAAAGTCGCCAACGATGTGCACTCTTCCACGATTGCTGAACGACTGACAGAATATTTGTTTATGGAATCGGATGTACATAATGTAGCTTTGATTGGTGCTGCATTTCATTTAAGACGGGTTTCTCAGTTTTAGATACCCTTGAACACCTGTAAAATAAAACAGATAATTATCTGTATGTTTTACTTATTTTATTTATATATATTGTGTATTGGTCCAGTTTCCTTTTTTAATTATTAGTTTTATTGTTTAACTTTATTTACCGCCCTTTGGTTCAAAAAATTGAAATATTTTTTTTCCCAAAGTAGACGTGAAATTATGATAAAATCCACCATCTGTCATCTTCAATTTGCTTCAAAAAAACTGTTATACATTGTATGGAATACGCTATCCAGTTATACATATATTGAGATCAGTGGTATTAACAGAGGAATATTTTTCTCCAACTATAAAAAATATATATATATTTTCTCCAACTAAATAAAGTGGAAAAGTTTTTATTTTAGTAAATAACTTAGTAATTTAGTAATTTATTTATTTATTGAATTAAGCTTATACAGTAAGATGCAATATCTTTTTAAGTTGTATAAGTTTCATTGAAATGATTTAAATACATGTGTGCTAGTTATCATCATGCATCCTCATATAAGATGCCACCCAAAAGTGCTAACATTTCAACTATATTTATTATCCAAATCAACATAGCACAATCCAAAGATAAAGAATGCGACATCCAAACACCCACTCATCGATTCACCATCGATTGCACCACGATTTATTGGAATATTATATTACAGCTTCCATCCATCCAACCATTCGTCGATTCAGCATTTCCTATGTTGGCGATCAATGCATCAATTAGGTTAATTATCTTTAAGTTGAATTTTGTAATAGTCAGTTAAAATAAAGACCTGAACCCGAAAGGAACAAATTGTGTTTCGAATAAATAAAAAATCTTTTAAGTCTTTTTTTAAAAAGACAATTAATAAAAGAGAATATTAATTGGCGCCCAACGTGGGGCAGGTTTGAAAAAAGTTTTAACAAAAATTATATCCCAGTGTTTAAAAAAAAAAAAAAAAAAAGAAGCCGTGTTTGAAGAAAAATAAAAATATAAAAAAAAGAAATTATATAAAAAAAACAAGCAGTGCGAATAAAAGATGTCGTGTTTAAAAAAAAAAATAAAGATATAAAAAAAAGGTAATTACATATATATATCTAAAAGCAGTGTTTTAAAAAAAAATAAAAAAAAACAAGCAGTGCGAATAAAAAGAAGCCGTATCTAAAAAAAAAGTGAAAGTGACTCTGAAGAACTAAACAAAAAAAAAAACAAAAAAAGTTTAAAACAAAAAAGTTTTTAAATAAAAAATTTTTAAATGTCCCAAACAAGGCAAATGTTACGTGCCTCAAACTATCTCGAACAACTCGAAGAACAAAGATCAGTGTCGGAATTAAATATTAAAGAAATAAAAAATCGCACGAACAAAAAAATAAAAAATGGTGAAATAATAGACTCTATAATAGAACTAGTGAAAACAATCAAGTGCAAATAAGCACTAGAGTTAATATGAACTTGAACAATTAAAAAAAAAATATATATATATATAAAAACTATAAAAATAAACAAAATAATAAAGAAGCAAAAGCAGATTGAAGCAGAAGCAGAAATTATTTTAAGTAAAAAAAAAAACATGATTTAAATAAAAAAACATTATAAATGTAATGAAATAATTTTTTTATTATTTATTATTATAAGTGTTCAAATAACAGTGAAATGTTTACTTTTGAATAAAACTGGAAGATTTAATTGATAAATTTAGTAAAATGGCTACGAGTAGAGATGAAGAAGTTATTTCTCGTATAGTAGCTTCAAGTACAGCTTCTCTTAAGGAAGAAATCGATAAATTAAAAAAACAACTCTCTGTTTTGACAGTTAATTGCAATGTCACAGAGCATGAACAAGAAACTATAGACGAATCTATAGCTTGTGTCGAATCACTCGATGTTATCAAATCATTACCCGAATTTACAGGTGATGAAAATACATATGTTAGCTGGAGAGAAGCTGCTAACAATTCGATGACTCTTTATAAAAGAGGTAGTCGAAGGTATTTTGCGGCACTTACAATTTTAAGAAATAAAATCATTAGAAGTGCAAATGATACACTTACGAACCACGGAACGGTTCTAAATTTTGATGCAATTTGGAGTCGTCTCGATTTTGCATATGCAGATAAACGTCCAATCCATATGATTGAACAAGAATTAAGCATATTGAGGCAGGGTTCCTCATCATTAATTGATTATTATAACATAGTCAATAAAAAATTAACTCTTTTAGTTAACAAAACAATAATGACACATGGTCAAGACAGTTTGACCAAAGAGCTCAACGAAGCTCATCGTAAAAATGCCTTACGTGTTTTTATTACAGGGCTTAACGCTCCACTTAGTAATATTTTATTTTCATTAAGTCCCAACGACTTACCTAGCGCTCTTGCAAAGGCTCAAGAACTAGAATCAAATAATCAAAGGGCTCAATTTGCCCTTCAATTTAACAAAAACAATACTAATGGGCCACAGGTAAATAATTCAAACAATAATCTTAGGTTTCCGAAAAGATCTGTTTGGGAACCAAACCCAAACCATTATCGTTAACAACAACCGCAATCTTCACCAATGGTACTCGGTAGCTCAAATATGAAAATGCCCAATCATAGGCCAAATTTTAACAACAATATGAGATCTTATAACAATAATATGGGATTTAGACCCAATCCATTCAGGCAAAATCAAAATAACTATAATAATAATTTTCAAAGAAATCCATATGTAGATAAAAGACCACATAGTACACAAAACAGTGCCCAACCCCCTGTAAAAAATCAAAGAATAAATAATATAAATGAAGATGCTTTTTTAGACGATCGCCGTGTCAATTACCCTTTATCACCCGAAAGCACCCATCAGGTAAGCAACTAAAAATTTTAATTGACACGGGAGCAACTAGTTGTTACTGTAGACCGAACATTCTACAAGATAGAAAAGAATTAGCAATAAAAAAAAGAGTTCGTACAGTTAATGGGCATTCAATTATAACTCATTATTATGTTGCATATATATTTGATAGAGATGTTGTATTTTATGAAATTGAGAATTTAGAAAGTGATCTATTAATAGGTTATATTTTACTGAAAGAAGCTTCCATAAAATTAGATTTCAAGGATAGATTCCTTATCTATAATAATAAAAGGGAACACATATTTTTTTCAGAAAATAAAAATGACGTCAGACAAGAGGTAAAAAGTTATGAATTAAATAATACAACAGAATCAGAAGATTATAATGATAAAATAGAAAGTAGTGAAAACGTAGAAGCATTAAAGAAATATATGATAACGAAGATTGGAAAAATACATTCTGATATTAATTTGAACTCATTATTCCGAACGGATGTAAAGGCAGAAATAAGGACTACAGTCGAAACTCCTATATGGAGCAGACAATACCCGTACCCACTGTCAGTAAACACATTTGTTAATAAGGAAATTAGAGATTTATTAAAAGCAGGTATTATAAGACAAAGTAAAAGTCCGTACAATTCACCGATTTGGGTTGTACCAAAAAAAGGTACCAATGATGATGGTACTCAAAAATTAAGAATGGTAATAGACTACAAAAAACTTAATGAAAAAACGATAGCAGACAGATATCCTATACCAGAGAGTAGTGTTATATTATCAAATTTAGGGAAGTCAGAATATTTCTCTCCTATAGATTTAGAATCAGGCTTTCATCAAATACAGATGAAAGAATCGGATATTGAAAAAACCGCATTTAGCGTAAATAACGGAAAATATGAATTTTTAAGAATGCCTTTTGGTTTAAAAAACGCTCCAAGTATATTTCAAAGAGCAATGGATGATATATTACGTGAATATATCGGAAAAACATGTCATGTTTATATGGATGACATAATAGTCTATTCTAAAAATATAAACGAACATACTGTTCATCTTAATGAAATAATAAACATATTGAAGAAAGCTAACATGAAAATATCCTTAGAAAAATCGAAGTTTTATAAAAAAGAAACAGAATTTTTAGGTTACATAGTTGCTTATAATACAATTAAAACAGACCCTTTAAAAATAGAAACTATAAATAATTTCCCATTACCAAATACGCTAAGACAATTAAGAAGCTTCTTGGGTATGACTGGTTACTATCGGAAGTTTGTAAAAATTACGCTTCAGTAACAAAGCCTTTAACTAAATACTTAGCCGGAGAAAACGGCAGAATATCCAAAAACTTATCCAAAAAGGCAAAAATAACACTTGATGACGAAGCTATTTTAGCTTGTAGAACTTTAAAAAATCTTTTAATAAACCAAATAGAATTAGTTCAACCAGATTTTAGTAAAACATTTATATTGACAACTGACGCTTCTAATAATGCTATAGCAGGTGTCTTAACTCAAGAGGGAAAACCCATTACATTTATTTCTAAAACGTTGAACAAAACAGAACAAAATTACGCCACCAACGAAAAAGAACTATACGCTATTGTGTGGTCTTTAAAAAATTTAAGAAATTACCTTTACGGAGTTTCTGATCTTGAGATCCATACGGATCACCAACCGCTTACGTTTGCAGTATCGGTACGAAATCCAAACGCCAAAATGAAACGTTGGCATGCATTTATTGAGGAGTTTGCTCCTAAAATAATATACAAACCAGGGACTACAAATGTAGTTGCTGATGCTTTGTCCAGACAATATTTAAACCACATTTCTGATGAAAACTCTTCTAGTACTGCTACACAGCACTCCGCTGAGAGCAGCGACAATATAGAAATTAAAGAAACAACAAAACCCCTAAATCAGTTTAAACAACAAATTCTCTTAAGTCAGGGATTATTTACTGCTCATGAACAAATAAACAATTTTAATAAAACAAGGCATTTAATTGAATACGATACACCAGACAATTTGATAATAATCTTGAAACAATACTTACGACCCGGAACTATTGCAATTCATTGCACACCGGAAGACCTTTACAATATTAAACAAAAATTAAAAGAAACTTTCAATAGTACATTTCTTTATAAAAAGAACTTTCCCATTGACATTACGAACGAAGAAGACCAACAAATTATAATAGAACAAACACACGTTAGAGCACACCGTAGCTACCAAGAAAATTTAAAACAAATTTATACTGCATATTATTGGCCACGTATGACCAAACAATTTAAAGAATTCGTTAGAAATTGTGAAATTTGTAACCGTAATAAATATGAAAGACATCCTTTCAGATCTCCATTTGGCGAGGCTCCAATTGCTAAGAAAGAGGGGGAGCAATTACACTTAGACATTTTTTTCGCCCAAAAATTAAAATTCCTAACTTGCATAGATTCATATTCCAAGTTTTTAGTTATTAAGCTAATAGACGACAGAACAAAGCTAGACGAAAAAGTATTAGAACTTTTACAAAGCTTCCCAGAAGCCAAAAACCTATGTGTCGATAACGAACCTGGTTTTTCAACACCCCAATTTAAAACATTGATGCAAAGACTAAGCATACAAACATTTTATTGTGATCCAAAACACAGTACTTCAGACGGACAAGTTGAAAGAGTACACTGCACACTGATAGAAATAGCTAGATGTTTAAAAGAAGAATTTCATTTAATTAGTGATTTAGAATCTAGTCTTAGAGCCGTACAGCAGTACAATAAAACAATTCACTCAGTAACTAACAAAAGACCTTTCGAAGTCTTATTCAATAAATTAGAATATGAAGATTTAAGACCAAAACTTTTACAAGCTCAAGAAAAAATGTTAAAAAGAAACAAACCTAATATACAGATAAAAACATATAAGCAAAACGAAATAATATATGAAAAAATTGTAGGAGTTAGAAATAAACTTCAACCTAGATATAGAAAACAAAAAGTAAAAGAAGACTTAGGTAACAAAGTACGAATTTATAAAAACGATCGAATCGTTCACAAAGATAACATTAATATTTAATCTATTTCAGGAAGATGACTTTTCAAGTAACAGTTGTTACAATAATACTAGCAACACTAGTACATAATGGACGATTTCAACGACTTGACGTTCAATACTTAAACAACGGACAAGGATTCACTATTATAAAAAGTGAAGAACTTCAAATTATTGATCACTATAGAAAAATTTTATATTCAATAGACTTAAATTCATGGAAGGACAATTTAGAATTGATAAAAAATAACATAGCAAACTTTAGTTTTTGCAACCATTACAAATCCATGTTACATAATTTCAATACATTAGAAGAAGAAATAAATAGTCTTCTACCTCACCACACAAGAGAAAAAAGAGGGTTATTCAATATCATAGGAAAAGGACTAAAATGTATAGCAGGGACAATGGACGCCGACGATGAAATAGAAATCAGACAACAATTAGATGTAAATGAAAAAAATAATAAAAATGTTATAAATAACCTAAATGACCAAGTAAGAATAAACGACTAGTTTAATACTGCAATGCGAGCAGTTACAGAGCACATTAACAATCAACAAAAACAAATTAACGTTCAGTTAACCAACCTCCTTGGAAGAACATCTAGGGATTTAACCATAGAACATATGCAACATATCTTTCAAATTCAGTATGACATTCAATTACTTAGAGAGCAAGTCAGAAAAGTAAAAGAAAATTTAATGATGTGTAGATTAGGTGTACTGGGAAGGGATATTTTGACCCCCCACGAATTTAAAACATATAATATAACCCTTAAAGATTTAATGTTTATCCAAAGCTCCGCCATTTTACATGACAACAAAATTATGTTTATTATAATGATACCATACTTTTGCAATCAAACCTTCCACAAAATGATACTTGAACCAGTACCAAATAAAAATAAATTACAATTAGACACACCTTATAGAAAATTAATATTAAGTAACGATACATGGTATAAATATACCGAAAATAAAATTATACTAAAAAAACATTTAAGAATAATAAATTATGATTGTATTGAAAAATTACTAAAAGAAAATCCAATATGTAACTTCATACTTAATGAAGCAGTCGAAATAAAACAGCTAACAAATAATATTGTTATAACAAAAAATGTTCCGAAAACAAATTTAATACATAATTGTAACACATACGAAGTAATGTTATATGGAAACACCATAATAAACTTCGAAAATTGTAAAATTGAAATCAATAACAATGTTTATGAAAATATAATTGTAAATGAAAACTTTATCCTTCCGATTTTTAAGGATGTAAAAATTAAAAACATAACTGTAAGCATAAATTTGCCCGAACTTCATTTTAAAAATATTGAGAACAGAAAAATTCTTGAAGAAATCAAATCAACAAATTTTGTAACCAATAGCATAACATTCAGCACGATTGCAATAATCATAATCGCATTAGTCATAATGTTTACTTTTTTCTTTTTGACATCAAGACCCATAATGCATATCATAAATGATGAAATATTCATAGATAGAATAAACAAAAATATTCAACGACTCTCAGAGGAAACTCAAGATGCGGGACGCATCATTTAAGAAGGAGGGGAGTTATCATCATGCATCCTCATATAAGATGCCACCCAAAAGTGCTAACATTTCAACTATATTTATTATCCAAATCAACATAGCACAATCCAAAGATAAAGAATGCGACATCCAAACACCAACTCATCGATTCACCATCGATTGCACCACGATTTATTGGAATATTATATTACAGCTTCCATCCATCCAACCATTCGTCGATTCAGCATTTCCTGTGTTGGCGATCAATGCATCAATTAGGTTAATTATCTTTAAGTTGAATTTTGTAATAGTCAGTTAAAATAAAGACCTGAACCCGAAAGGAACAAATTGTGTTTCGAATAAATAAAAAATCTTTTAAGTCTTTTTTTAAAAAGACAATTAATAAAAGAGAATATTAATTTGCTTACTAAGAAAATATTTTAAAAAGCATTCAAACAATTATTTATAAAAGGAATAAGATCAATATAAACTTACTTACTATACTTAAAAGGAATTGTGACTGTTTTAAATAATTTTTTTAACTCGGGTTAGTAAACCATATATTAGGACTTTTCTAAGTTTATTTTTATTTTAAAGCTGTAACATTTTAAAGATATAAGCTTTACGGCAAATTGATACTATACTTCATTGAAACTCAGGTTAGTAAACATTTATTTGGTATTTCGAATTCATAATTCTTTTATTTTAAAGCTTAAACGTCAAGTTGATATTTTTAACCTCGCGAAACGAAAACGTAAAGCTTTTAACATTGACACAATATGTACATTGTGCAGAAAAATATTTATCGAAGTTATGGTGAAAACTTAAGTCGAAATCGATGTTTTGGTGAAAATAAAGTGGACAAGTTTTTTTTTAGTGAATAAAGTGTTTGTTAAAATGATTATTTTTTGAATAAGATTAACTCAGGGCTAGTAAACCATTTATTTGGACTTTTCGAAGAGTTTATTTTATTTTAAAGTAAACTATGGTAGCAAAAAGCTACAAAGCGTCTTTTGAGATTTTCATAAAAAAACACATCCGGTCACGATTCACAAATAACAAATTTACTTAGTTTGAACTCCAAGAATAATTTATTTCCACCGTCGTTTTCGACGGGTTTTCAGTTAGTATTCATATATTATTAGTTATTTCAACGCATTTAAAAAAAACCTAATTATTTTAACGAGTTATAACAGTTATACAAGTTGCTTGCTCTTCTTTTTGTGAAAATAAATTTTGTTCTGTAGCGCACCTTACTCTGTCAGTCTTTCGACATCAAATTTCGTGTACATGAAGATTGAGATTTCTCTCTCCCGCTGAATCATTTTAATATCAAATTTAGTTTGTTGTGCCTCGCCACACTTAGGCAAGTGCATTTGCAACTTGAGTCAATACGTAAAAGAGAGGGAATGATTATACATAAGAATGACAGAGGTCGGTTGAAAATTAAAAAAAAAGAGGACGATGCCCATGCCCGTGTTTAAACTGAGAAATTTGATTCTGGCGTGGTGAGTACTCTCGTGATTACACATGTCCTCAATTAAGGACGCCTCACTGGAAGCAGGTGGAATTTTTGTGAAGTAAGACAGTTGTACGACGCGAATTTTTTGCATTTTATAAAAGAAGATAACATATATAAATTATTATTAACGCTTCTGTTTGTTTCCTTTTCCAAGAACTCATTTTCTATCACTTTGCATCTGAATAATTATGAATATACTGCGATGTCAACACATCGGCGTTCAAGCAGATAATGAACAAAATGGGAAAAAACTTGAATTTGGAATTGGAACAGTACTCACGCTTCCGACGTTTATAATTTGAAGCTGCCTCATGAGAGTACTCATCTCTCACCCCTCTCGCCCACGAACTCTCGTGAGTCCGGTCTCAAATTTCCCAGTCCAAACATGGTCCATAATATTTTATGAAACTTGTGTGGTGATGCAAGTTTCATTCTCATTTTGTTTCGCTTTGGACATAATATTTCATTTGCATTTCATTGCTGAAATGGAAGGTTGTATTAGTTTACTTATCCGTTCAGTTTCTTTCATTACTATTTCGTTTCCGTATTTGCCAGCCTATCTCTTACCCTCTGATTGAAAATTGTGGTGTGTTTTATTTTCCAACGTTTTCTGTCTCTCAAATTTTTCGCATCAGCTTAAGCGTTTTTCTTTTTTAACTCTGAGCAGAGCACAGAGCAGAGCCTGAGCCTAAAGATCACGCTCTGAGGTGCTCTGAGCATACTCTTTTCAGAGTATGCTCTGAGTGCTCAGAGTTAAAAAAGAAACACATTTGAGCAATTTCTGTCATTTATTATTTTAAATCGAAATTATTCAATTAATAATTTATTCTTAACAAATTAATTACCTTTGCTACCAGAAAAACAAACTCTCTCGGCCATTTTAACTGTTTGAATTATTTTATTTTTGTTCTTAACATGTCAAACTCATTTTGCGTTGCGTGCTCTGTCAATTTGCTGAGAGCTCACAGAGCATGCTCTGAGCTAACTCTGAGCGAAAAAATAAACACAGATTCAGAGCTCAGTGCGCTCCGAGCTAAAAAAAAGGAACAGAGATTTTTTGTTTGACAGTTCATGCTCTGTTCCGAGCCACGAAGTGTGCAGTGATGCAAAGGGAAGTTGCCTTAATATGGCCACGCCAAAGATTATAAATAGCAAGATGGGAAACCTTCCTACGTTTTACCCCCCAACAACCTTTTGTTTACATTGTTGTTTTTGCAATGATAAGTCCGCCCATGTTGGTGGATTGATAAGATTGCACTAGTGTGCTTTTTAACGCAATATTTGTACAATACTAGTGCAATCTCTTCAATTTAACGTCAGCTCAGAATGTGGACAAACAAAGATATAAGCCGTTGTTTCGTTTTTATGTGACACATACATAATCTTTGGGCCAGGCACTATCTTCGTCGAAACGAAATGGGCTGTTTTCAATTAGTAAAAAATCTTTGATCTCCATGGGCCATATTCATAGATGTTTGACAAGTTCTTATTAAGTTGTTTTTAAGCTAAACTCGAGTTTTTGCTATGCATAGAAAATTTAAACCTAAGTCTAAACGAAAAACTCGAATCTAACTTTAAACTGGACCGAACCCATGTTTGAGTTGTATTTAACTCTGATAAACGTCAGAAATAGGTACACCAATGAAATAATTTGTTAAGGGTCGCGAGTAATTTTCTTTCTCTTTCAAATATAATGTTTTTAATTATTATTTTACAAACAAAAAAAACAAATACATAAATAGATAGTAATATTTCTACACGTATTAACCTACCTACAATAAGACACATTTCAGCGGAATATAGGTATTTTATTCACGCAGATGAGGATAAAATTGTGCAATAAAATAATTGAGATGGGGAAACTAAATACTGCGGCATTTTATCAGACATTTTCTTAATTTTCATTTGATATTCTTCAAGTTTTATAATTTTCTGTTCCTAGACAAAAATTATCAATAAAAAAATATCGTAAACATCTGGAATGTATTGTTTTCAACCTCTCATGCATTCTTTTCAACCCTTCTTTTTCTTACTTAATAAAAAATCAATCTATCCCACTCACTCCATATGTGGAACCCAAGTTTGGGAAACGTTCCACTCGTGTTTTACTAAACTAAGCTGACAAAACATCTATGCATAACAACTGTGTCTAACCTGAGTGTTAACGTTAGACTCCAGTTCAGAAGAATTTGAGTTTACAATATGTCTATGAATATGGATGGGCCCATCTCTTTAGTTGGAAATCTATCAAAAATACACTTACAGGCATCAGCCTGTTTGATCGTCATCAGGCAAAATCAAAATGGTCAGTAAAATTTCAGAGAATATTTTGTGTGACACATACAGTTTTATTTTCACGATCCCATCTATAGCCGTGGTTTTTTGGAAAAGCCATCCGTAGTGAAGTTAAATTTTCCATACAAAAATTTCACTGTGTATCGCTACCGATAAAATTGAATTGGATTTAATTTTATTTAGACTTTTTAGAAATTTTACATTTTGAGATTACAATTATATATTTTGTAGTTTGACATTTAGTGAAAACTGCGGCTGTGAAGTATTGCCTGCTTTGTTTTTTCTTTTTCGTTTGTATCTCTCATGACTGACATTTATTTTTGTGTGTTTTGCTCTTGCTCAGGAGCATTTCTATACATCGAGTGTGACGCATGTACACATATATACAATATACATACATACATAACTTAAAATCCTAAAGGAATAGTGTAAACGAGAGTACGAAGAGTACATTCGGATATAGTATTATCAGGTACTGAGGTACAGGTACATCAGTAAGATACATCAAGTATTATGTTTGAGAGTTGAAAATTTGACATTCTTTTTAAAGAATTGAATATTCTATAACGTGACTAAGAGGTAGTCGTTCGTTTTGAAGAAATCACAGATGTTGTGACTGTTGGATAAACATAAATTGATAGTTTATAGTTATTCAATAGATAGCCTCATACTTGGAGAAATACAAAGATTAGCTATTTACAAGGCTATGATTTTTATATGATATGGTCAATTTAAGTGTTAACTCTTTTCATTTGTGAGATTTAATAAATAAATGATAATTATTTGTATATCACGTTATTTTAAATATTGATAATAAAATAAGAAAAAAAAGAATTAATATAATTAATCAAAGTGTAAGAACATTTAATATTAGAAAGATTCGATGGAAATAAAAATACAATTTCGAATAAGATGAGTTTTGTCCGCATTGCTTAAATTACATTATAAATTGGTTATTATGTATCTCGAACATTTTCTTTTCTTGAAGGAGCGGCGAATGTGCTCATTATAAATAAGTTCTCTGTGTAAAGCTTAACCTCTCTAAAGATGTAAGCCACGTTTTTGCCTGAAATATCCTAAGTATAAAATGCCGAAAGTGTGTCATCGGGAGCCGGCTAGAGATCCGTAGAACATATGTCCATGACAGATAAATATCCCTCACACTCTCCGGGGGTGCCCGACCACGAAGATATGATTCCTCTGATGAGATCGTTTTCTGATGAGTTTAGCTTGAATATGGTGCTCATCAATAAATTCATAGCATATCTTCAAAGCGGAATGGTGTCACTACCGATAAAAGGAGAAGTCAAGTCTCACTGCCGATAAATTTTCGACTTTCATTTTGTCATTGTTGGTACGAATGATAAATTTATGTATCTCGATAGGGGTATGTTCGTAAAGTTGAAGTGGCTTTTAAAGTGTGATCTTGTTTTATGTTCGATTACCCAAATCTCGAAACAATTTATATATTCGCAGAGTTCATAGTGCTTACTGTCATCAGAAGCAATATATTTGACATTTTCTAGTTTGAAAGATCTGAAATATTGACATTTGCAATTTACCTATTTAGTGCGAACCGTCACCGCAAAGCTATATATAAATCGTTAATACGTTTTGGTTTAAACGGAAACTCCAATGGAATTAAAAAAAAGTGTACTCTCAAGTGAATTCATAACATATGTGCAAAAACATATCTATTCTACGAACAAACCCCATTTTATCTCGGGTTCATTTTTGTTGCTGCAAAATAACAAAATTGCGTCTATAAGAATGCAAATTTGGCGTGAATTATAACATAAATTATGCTATAAAATTCAACTATTTCGATTAGTTATTACCACATTTTCCTCAACATTTTCCGTTTTAGTTTTATGTGTGTTTTGCTATTTGAAAATACTTCTTTTATGAATAGTTTTTTTTTTATTTAATTCTGCCTGACAGTTTAGTAGTACCATATTTCAAATACATAAACGCGGCTATCGATGCGGCTGCGGATGATTTTTTTTTTGTGAATTTTCCACTTCACACGGGTTGTTTGATTGAATCCGTCATTTGATCGTGTTAGAGCAGATTTTTCTCTTGTTCGTCCAGTAGATTCTTTAGCACATTGCTTTGTTCTTCAAAACGCTCCAGTATTTTCGTTTGGTAATTTCTTTTCTCATCTAATTCTTCGAGAAGATTCTTCCTTTGTAAGTATAGAAGATTATCAACGGCGTATAAAGGGGAGGGGTCAAGGAGTCATGACCCCCCCCCCCCCCTCCGAGAATTTTTTCTGGTTACCGTATACATAATATATGGTGTTAAACAAAACTATAGGAAAAATTTGTTAACTTCATTGAACATTTCCAGATTGATTCCAAATCATCTAGGTACCTACTCACAAACTAACATTTAAAAGTTAAATAACTTATATCATGAGGGAGATGTCATAGATGTCATAGTGTGTGCATCAAAAACTTTCGAAAAGATTAGGTATTTTCTGTATCATTCGATTATAAAAACAGAAGTTATTTATCAATGAGTGTACTACAACTCATCAATAAATAACTTAGCAACTTTGTGTACAATATTTTTTGCGTGAAAATAAATTGTTCCATGAGCCAAAAAAGCGCAATTTTAAGAATGCAAGCAATTAGCTTTCAAGTTTCTTATACTAGGATAGTCCTTCTAGAATTCAGCTGGAAAAACATTTTTACTTAAATTGCTAAAATCTAATAAAAGAAAATTGCACTTTAATGACAAAAACTAAAATAAAAACAAAAATTTGTTATCTTGTCTCTATACTTCAACTCAATTGTTCAACGCGTTGACTAATATTGGCGCCAAATTGACAATATTTTCTGTGACAACTACGTCACATGCATTGAACTTCATCTAAATTAAAAAAATTGATTGGTTTCATAATATTTTTTTAAAAAAATCGGTTATTTAGCCAGCCTTTAACTAAATTTTGGCGTACAAAATATTTCGTTCCAATGTCACCCAAAATCCCTTAAATCCTCTTTTGACCGATAAAAATTTTTTTTATCTTCGTAGCAATCTTTTTCCTAATTTGCTGGACAAATCGGTAACAAAATATTTTGTTGTAACTAACACCCGAAAGCCAAAAAATCGCATTTTTCCGAGAACAAAATTTCACGAAATTCAAATTTTTTAATCTATCATATGACAATCGTGTTTGACAGTTGTTTATTTTGAAAATGTTTAAATTTATTATTTCAAATTTCCTAGCTTAAAACTTGTGCCAGAAAGAATTTTTCATCACGCGGGTTTATATTTCTAAGCGCTCACCTCAACAAGCGAATCCAACAATTTTCAGGCTCCTATTTTGGTGCTTGGGAGTAACAAAAAGCATGCAAATAATGTTTACAAAAATCACAAAAATATTTTTCAATACAATTTTCGAGAACAATTGTTTAAATCAAACGTTTCCATTTTGTTAATTGTAATCTTGTACGAAAAAGTCAAATGCATTTGCCATAAAATTATTTGACGTTGATCAAAAGAATTTCCGTAACTAGGACGAATGCATTTTTGACGATTGCAACTACTGCGTCATAAAATGACTATCAAGACTATATTTGTTGAAAATCATATAAGCTACAATTTTTATCAAAATATTTTTTTTCTATAAAATTCATATTTTCCGAGAAATTTGCAAAAAATGGAATTTCGATTCATTTTCCAACCCAAAACTAAATTTAGCTCCGGGTGAAATCAAAGGTACTTTTGAGGATAGGCTCAAGACATAAAAACAAAGGTCTCCAGCCAATTCCAGTTTTGTCAGAATTTCGTAGTTTTGCCTTCTTCTTTTCTCGAATTTGTCTGGACTTAATCACTTTTCAATAAAATTTTATTAAATTTCATTTCGGACACCTATTTCATTTTTGACTTTTAAAGTTCAAAACCAAAAGAATCTCTCTTGGAAAAAGTCGTATTAGAAGAAACATTTAAATAAATTCTCAAATGTTTCTTTCCAGCTGAGTTTCCAACAATTATTATATAGATTTAAGTTTGCAACTTTGAGGCTTTGAGCAACAATGAAGCTCAAAAAAATCATGTTAGAGAATTTAACATGGTTGAAAAAAGAACAACAAGCAGCTTGTATTACTTTTTTGCCGTGTTAACTTGAAATGACTTATCTCTATTTTTTGCGTTTTTGAGTTAGAGCTAGTTTAGGTATCTTTGGTGTTGAAATTATTTAATTTTTATAATAATATAAATCATGAGCAGACAAAAGTGAATTACTGCTAAATAATTATTATAAAAGACACACAAAAATTAATGAGCGGAACATTTTGCATTTAAGGTGACATTTCTAGTCAGGTCATATGAAATTAAATCGTCCCAAGACGGATTTATTTTATAAAACTTATTTTGGGGCTCAACATGTAGAAAAAGTTTTTCAAAATCCAGATACCTCCTTGGAAGAAAAAAAAGTCCTCGAGGCATTGCCAAAAAAAAAAAGGAATTCAACTTTAAAAGAATTATCGCACAGGTGCAAAATAATATAATACAGTATCAGGATAGGCATGGCGACGAGTCTTAATATTTTTTATTAAATTTTATTTCTTTTTTATTTAAGAAATATAAGTTTTATATGTTGCAATTTGAAATCGTAACTATTACACATAAATTTTTTTTTGTTTAGGTTTTTCTGTCATAATAAAACTTTTTAATCTATTTAAAATATTTCATTTGCAATACGAGATTTCTTTAAACGAGAATGCCGTATCTACACTTAAAGCTCAATACAAAATGACGTATCTGCTTAAAATAAAGTTTACTATTCAATTTTATTAAAAAAAATACTA
Organism: Baccha elongata; assembly: GCA_951217065.1. Classification (NCBI taxonomy): domain Eukaryota; kingdom Metazoa; phylum Arthropoda; class Insecta; order Diptera; family Syrphidae; genus Baccha; species Baccha elongata. Next base: position 331,951 of record CATNUY010000114.1, read on the forward strand.
CTAGCCTTTCTTAGTATACATTTAAAAAATGAAAGACATTGGTCAATACACAAAAAAAATACAGATTAAAACAGAAAAACGCATTTATCTCAAAATGTCGAAAATTTAGAAACGTCGTTTCAAGTTACATGGCAGTGTTATAACGACTTGGGGTCGAAATTCTGCCGGGGTCAAAAATTTACTTTCAAAACTCGGCTTTGCAAAATTTGGTTTTTTCTTATAAAGAAAATACACAATTCTGCTTTTCAAAATGCTGCTTTTTAAAATTCTGCTTTCCGAAATTCTGCTTATCAAAATTCTGCAAATAATAAAATAAAATGCACAACTGGATCGCACGAACTTGCTTTTATAGCAAATTATATGACAGCAAAAAAAAGTACTTTAGACGATGTTCACATTGGAAGAACTCACCCGATGCGTTCTGGCGTCTATATGTTTTCTCCCCTTCCCACTTCGTTGTAAGAAATGAAATGGGTTTTGCGTCCAGATTCTTAGATTTTATAAAATTCTCATGGATGCAATTTTGACACTCGCTATCCTGACATTTGTAATTTATTATTTTTCGCTTTTTGCACCAATATTTTGAAAGTTTTCACAAAACTTGGTCACTTTTGGTTTTAAATTTTAATTAAACATGAGCATTGAGCATATAAAGAAAATTGTATACATCTAGGCTCATTTCACTTATTTTTTTTTTTTTTTTTTTTGTTTCGTGTGGTTTCGTTGATCCATTGTGTTCACACTACTTTGTGTCTGAACACGGCGGACTGCACGTACGTCAAAATGCGTCAAATGCGTACGATAAATGTGAACATCGTCTTAAATTATGTATACCTATACGTACTTGAAAGGCAAGGGAACGTAAACTATAAAATATTTCTGTCATTGTAGGCAGATTAGTTTTGAAAATTTTAACAGATGAATTTTTAAACGCACCAATATGTCATTTTGACTGTGTTGTTTTTGATTTTGATTGGTTTTGATTAAATATTTTAATTTGTTTCAAGTAATACTTGTTTGTAACTATACGAAAAAAAACTAGATCTGTATTAAATACAATCTTCCTACTTCATCTAAGGACCTGATGTATTCGCCAGGTTGGCCTCATAAAACGTTGGCTTCAGATTCCATGTTTAAGGACAACTGTATGGAGGTTGGGGTCAAAATTCTGCCGGTTTTAATATTTTTTTTGTCAAAATTCGGCTTTACAAAACTCTGCCTTTCAAAATTCTGCAACTAATAAAGATATAAAGTGAACGCTTGGGTCTCACGAACTTGCTCTTGTTGCAAGTTACCACATAAATAAAATTAAATTTAATAAAAATAAATTTAATATTTTTTTTTAATATAAATAAAAATACGAATTGTTTATAAAAGTTCTAAAACTACTTTTTAGGAAGATTCATACGAAAATCAAAGTATGCTGAAAATTTTGCTGCATAAATGCAAGTTTATCAAAAAAAAAATAATTTTAAAATCGTTATAGCGGTTCTTAAATATATCGATGTTTACTTAATAATGTTTATAAAAGCATTTTTTTACGAATTTAAAAAAACGCCAATTTAAAGTGCTTAATAGTTTGAATTTTGTGCACAAAAATAAATAGTTTTAGTCAAGCCGTTCTCGAAATATTGAATTTACGAAAAAAAAAAAATTTAAGAATGAATTAAAACTAAAACTTAGTGTTATAATCTTCTTTATAACTTTATTGTTAAGTCAAATACTTAATCTAATATAATATTACAATTATTATAAAATGTAAAAAATAGCAGAAGGCTTTAATAAGAGGTGATTAAGATGGCGATCAAAGTAGAAGTGAAGTTCATAGCTCGAATGCTGTCAGATACTTGTCAATCCAGATGAATGATGCACAGGGTGCATCATTTCCCTCGTCTTAATTGATGAGAAATCTCACGGTGGTTTTCTTAAGACGATTTGATCTGCGCAACCCAGGTGATACTACAGGTGATTCGACTGCACTCAGAGGAACATCACTAGCTGCAGACTCTATGTCCACTTGAGGCGATCCTGACAAGCTCTACAACTAGAAACAATTTTTTCGATGTCCTGGTCGATCCCAGGCCAGCAATAGCGCCTTGACATCTGTTTCATGCGACTCACTCCCCAATGACCAATGTGTAGCATGGAAAGAACCTTGTCCCGCAACTTAGGTGGAATTACTACCCTTGTATGTTCTGACTGTAAGAGAATAACGTTAGCACAAACACAAAGACATAATTTTCTTCGAAAATAAGGCAAAATGACATGATAGTTTTTGGTGTTCTTGTTAATTTTGGAGGGCCAACCGTATTGAATATATTCGCAAACCTGTTGAATGGTCTGGTCTTTAGCAGACGCTTCAGCGACAGTTTTACTTGTTATTGGAAACTCCTCCAGTACCGCTGTGTATACCTGCTCAGCACCTAAACCGTCTTTTTCGTCCTCGTCGAATGTTTCGTCAGGTCCTATCGGCAATCTAGATAAACAGTCAGCGTTGCTTTGCTGATTGATAGGACGATATTTTATATTGTAGTTGTAACCCATAAGGATGATAGCATATCGTTGAAGTCTATGGATAGTCATTTCTGGCAGCTTTTTATTTGGATGAAAAATAGTAATCAGAGGCTTGTGATCTGTTATGAGTTCAAATTTGCGACCATACAGATATTGGTGGAATTTTCTTACCCCAAATATTATAGACAGAGCTTCTTTTTCAATTTGGCTGTACTTCTTCTGGCTATCTGTAAGTGTTTTCGAAGCAAAGGTGATTGGGTGTTCAGAACCATTAGGCAAAATGTGCGACAACACAGCTCCGATGCCATGCGAACAAGCGTCAGTGGCTAGTGTCACCGGGTATTGTTCGGAAAAATTAACCAATCGGGACACATTCGCAATTTTGTTTTTAAGTCTATCAAAAGCATTCTTCTGTGCTTGTCCCCATATAAACTCCTTGTCTTTTCCTCTTAGAAAATTTAGGCGTGCAGCAAGTTGGGCGAAGTTATCAATATAGTGGTTATAGTAGTTTATTTTACCAATAAACGCTTCAAGTTCTTTAATGTCCTTGGGGGCAGGTAAGCTCACGAGATCTTTGACGCGTTCATCCGAGGGTCTCTTGCCTCTAGCGTCGATGACATGACCAAGATACTCTATTTGTTGTTGTGCGAAAAAGCACTTTTCTATCTTACAGGTAAGGCCATGTTGCTCGAGCCGTTCGAGAAATGTTTGAAGATTTTGTAGATGCTCGGCATTGTTTCTTCCGGAGATTATTATGTCGTCCACATATGCTCCGCAACAGTCCAAGCCAGCCAGTATCTGATCAATATATTGTTGAAATATAGCAGTTGAACGCTGCACCAAAAAGTAATCTAAGTACTTGGTACAGACCAAATTCGGTATTAAGGACAAATATTTGCTTCGATTCATCATCTAGTGGGATTTGCAAGTATGCATCCGATAAGTCAATCTTAGTGAAATATTGACATCCGTGCAGTCGATGGCATAACTCTTCAAACCTCGGAAATGGATGTCCATGAACTTCAAGCTGTGGATTAATAGATGCTTTAAAATCGCCACATATACGAACTGATCCGTCAGCTTTTGGCACCACCACAATTGGAGCGGCCCATTGACAAGCCTGAACTGGTTGCAGGATGTTTAGTTTCTCCAAACGATCAAGTTCGGCCTTCACAGCTGCGTGAAAATGGAAGCGGGCGATACTTAAAATATTTTGGCTGAGAATTGTTTTTCATCGTTATGTGAGCTTTAAACAACTTACTGCAGCCCAAAGTATTGTTAAAAACACTTTTATGCTTTTCACAAAGCACCTTTGCATCATTTTGCAGTTCAACAGCAGAATCTATAGAGAGAAAATTAACCACATTTTTATCTGAACTAACGCGTAAATTAAGTGCATCAAACCAATCTAAAGCCAAAATATTTCCTCCGCTTGAGCTGTTTGCGACTAGTAGTGATAACTGCGTTGCTTTGCCTCTCATTTCAACTTTCACGTGAATACTACCACGAATGGGAACTCTAGCACCGCCATAAGCTTTAAGTACTTTGGTTGTTTTTCCACAATACGGTCTGCCTAGCTCCTCGTATCCGTTATCACCAATTATTGAGCAAGTAACTCCAGTATCAAGCTGAAATTGCATAGGCTTTCCGTTGATTAGGAGTGCCACAAACATCTTATTACCTTTTCTCTCAGCCTCACTCCAATGTTTGCCTTTTTGAAAGTTTTCCCCTGTGTCCACTGTCGCAACATTTTTCATACCATACCCAACATGCTCCTTATCCATAACATTATACACACAGTGTACCCACTGCTTTTTGTTGTTGTCATATTTGCTTTGTTTTACTTTTGAACGACCGCGGCTCTTGGAGCGATGAAAAGATTTAGATCTAAATCTCATAGTCACAGCCTGCCTACCTCTTTCACCACCACTCATACAAATACTGCTTATATGACCTTTTCGATTACAAGTTTCACAAATAGAATCTAAATGTCTGCACTGACCACGGTCGTGATTAATTCCACAGTTCATGCATGATTTCCGACTAAAATAATTATCTGAATTTGACTTACTTTGATTGCCGATGCGTACCTCCCTCGTTGCCATCTGATTTACTTCGAGTTGTGTTGATGATGTTTGATTTGTACTCTTCATTATATTTGATGCTATTTGTGTTTCTTCAAAAGCTGCTGCTATCATCTCTACTTCTTCCAATGTAGGGTTTTTCTTTTGAGTCGCCGCTGATCGTACTTGGTCGTGTGGAGTGTAGAATGTGACCATACCCCTTATCATGAACTCTGCGTAATATTTTTTGCATTGGTCGTTCGTGCAAACAAAACTACATTATTTTGCTAATCCTCTTAAATCCGCTATCCAATCTGCGTACGATTGTCCCGGTGTCATTTTGTGCCGTAGGAAATTACAGCGAGATGCCAGCACGTGTAATTTTTATTTAAAGTGTTCTGTTAACTTATTATGTCCTTAAATGAATGTGTACTTACGTTATCTGTGTCTATTAGTTTTGTGAGTAACTCATTGATAAAAGTACCACATGAGGAAAGAAAATGTGCTTTCTTCAAATTATCCTCTTCGATGGCGTGTGCAGAAAAGTTGAAAAGTTGTGCTGTTGGAGTTGAAAGATGTAAGAGTCCCATTTGTCTTTTTGCTCGTCAAAAGACCGAAACTCTGGAATTGCGCCGGATGCAGCATGATTAGAATTCGCTGCCTTCACAACCTTATCTATTGTTCTCTTGTTCTCCAACATTAATTGCTCCATCCATTCCTGCTGTTGTTTAAAAATTCTTTTAAACGCGGCTTCGTCCATAATCCTCGTCGCCAAATGTTATAATCTTCTTTATAACTTTTGTTAATTCAAATACTTAATCTAATATAATATAACAATTATTATAAAATGTAAAAAATAGCAGAAGGCTTTAATAAGAAGTGATTAAGATGGCGATCAAAGTAGAAGTGAAGTTCATAACTCGAATGCTGTCAGATACATGTCAATCCAGATGACAATATTTGATTGAGCACAGGGTGCATCACTAAGCATTTTTACAAAATTTTGGTATCGAAATTTTATCAAGTCATCTAGCATCTAGGTCTTTTTAATATTTTTTTAAAAATTAAAATCGATAAACACGTTCACGAGATAGCTCAGGAAAAAAATAGCGGTTCTATGGGAGGTACCGTTAATAGGCTTGCAAAATTTATTTTTGCAACTTAACAAAAGACAATCAGATAAAAACCATCTGCAGGTACTTTTTTTTAAGAAAATCGTTAGAGCCGTTTCCGATCAAATTAAGCTTTTCCAATACCGTTACATTACAGGTAACGTTAAACAAAAAAAAAATCAATTTCTCCTCTAAATAATGATCTACAAAATCTTCGTACCAAATTTGAAGGGAAGCGGTACAGCCGCTTAGGCTGTAGATACTGATACACACGGACTGACATACAGACAGACAGACAGAATTTCCAGACCAACTTTTTTCGACTTCGTTTTCATCGTAATGCCATGTTTGATTGTTATCTCAAATATTTTATTTGCACGAGTGCATAACTCGCCTTATATACCTATATAATATATGTAAGCTATTGTTGAATGGGTTTTAGGTCAAATGAAACAAATATTTTGTTTGTCACGACGCACGTTTTGTCCATGTATATGGACATCATCAGGTGAACAATAGTTTCTATATTAGCATTGATAGATATGTTAACAAATATTTACAAATTATTCACAGTACAGATACTACTTACAATAATTATTGTTACATTTATATTAAATAATTTATTTATTTTTGGTTCTACACAGTATAAAGTTTAACTGACAAGTAACATGTCCGACAAATATAACACGAAAAATTATATAAACATAACGCACAGAGATCATATTGCAGAGCTTTTTCTTTTCCTCTTTCCCACCAAGTGCTTGTAGTGTGGGCTGTAGTCTTCCATATCCGTTCTCCTGTTCATTGTGTTATCAGCATTGATGATATGCAGCGTCTCGATGATAATCCTTTTGTTTTGGTGTTCTTCTCGCTGCATTATTTTGACGTTATCATGGTCGGGGGAGTGCCGGAAAGTTATGCAATGTGATGCCAGTGCTGTCTTCTGGAGTGCGTTGCTCTTGATATCAGATTTGTGGCCTGCGAGTCTACTTTTAAGTTTTTGTCTAGTTATTCCTATGTAGATTTGGTTACAATCTTCGTCTGAGTTGCCATTACAGTAAATTTTGTAAATTAAATTTGAATGTTCCATTTTGTCTATTTTTGTTTTAAGGTTGGTGTAGTGAAGTTGTATAGTTGTATTTGTCGATTTCATAGCTAATTTATATTTTTCTGTATCAAGAAGTTTTGCATTTTTGAACCGGTCTGCTATTTCTTTGATAGATTTTGTTTTCTTTTTCCTCTGGTTGGTGGATAGTTTGATGTTCATACTGTGTTATTAGTTGTTTTTTGGAACCAATCCATTTTAAGTTTTCCTTCTTTGCGAATGACTATTGTGTCCAGGTAAGCTAATTGGTTATTTGTTTCAATCTTAACTGTAAATTGTATTTTTCTATGAAAGCTGTTAAGGGTAGTTAGAGTTTGTTCGATATCTTTCGCTTTTACTATGGCAAATATGTCATCCACATATTTTGTCAAGACCTTGGGTTTGGTTGGTAGTTTTTCTAGTCAGTTGCTTAGGAGCTCTTCGAGAATGATGTCCGCTATTATGGGTGAAGCTGGGTTTCCCATCGGTATACCATCTTTTTGCTGGTACGTTTTGTTGCCATAAACCAAATAGTTGTTGTCAATTATACAAAATCTTAGAAGTTCGAGAAATTTGGGCTTTTTGATGAGGGTGTGTTCCTTAATTTTTCCCCAGTTTTTACTGATAAGTTCTAGTGCCGTTTTAAGGGGAATATTTGTAAAAAGAGATATTACATCAAATGACACCAGAACTTCGTCATTTTCCATTTTTAGCCCATGTAATTTATTTTTAAATTGGAGTGAATCCTTGACATTGAATTTGGAATCTGATGTATAATTTTTCAAAATACTTATAAGATATTTGGCTAAGTTATAAAACGGAACTTTTGTAGACGAACATATAGAGCGTAGGGGAAGACCTTCCTTATGGATTTTGGGAAGTCCATACCATTGTATATACATTTATATAGTAATATCATGCTCAGATGCCTTAGCAACATTCACTCTACAACCATGCAGCGCTCCTATATTCCTTGCGCAGTACTAACCCAATGGGGGAACGAGAACGCGTTATAATAAATTTTTATAAGTGGGAGGGATTGAAAGATTTTATTTTTTTTGACGTTTCTTCTTCGATTCTGAATAAAAAAAAGTGATGAATTTAGGAAATAGAAATATAAAACTGGTTCTTGCAAAGGTAAATAAAAAAAGGAACAGACAATTATTTATTTCTTCAAGAAACGTTTTTGAATGTATGCGTGAAATAAATATTTTACACAAAATGCAAGGTTGTGTGTTATTTTTCAGGATGTATGTCAGCTGAGATTATTTTACAGGATATGCTAGACTGTGTGTGGGCAAAATAAAAGGCAAGTCAAGTGTAGGGATGAATTTGGTATATCCTGCAGGTGAAGATTCGAAAAAAAAATTAATAGGCACTTCTTATATAATCATAGATGGGTATGATTTTTTGCGACCAATTTGAAAACAAATAAATTGCAAGTTACAAATTAGGTCAGTGTGTATTTTATATATAAGAAATATAAAAAGAATGTTTACCTGCATCGGTTAACATACCTATGTAGGTTTATGTTATTTTTTGTGTTTTATCGATAGGTAATAAAAATGATCAATTTATAACAATCATTAAATAACTAGAACGAATAGTTAGGTTTGGTCAAAATAAGAAATAGGTAGATAGGTAGGTATATTGTATGAAATATTGCAATGGTCTATCTTCACCTGTTTAGGCAGGAGAGCCAAGTGAAAAAAAATATCGACTTAGAATTGAAACAAAATTATTAAAAATTAACCATATTTTTGGTTAATTTTTAATAATTTTGTTTCAATTCTAAGTCGATGGCAATAAATTACATCTTGTTTTAAAGGTTAAACTTCATACTTTGATTTAATGTTTGATGCTAGTTGATTAACCGAATGGTTTTTAATAAATAACATTTCAAAGTCAATTTTAAAAAATAAAATTTTTTATTGTCTTAAAATTGAAAAAAGATTTGCATTGAGTGCAATTTTTTTTACCAATGTTCAACGCTTTTACATCAAGGATACCTATGTCACATTTACGTTTTTTACGTATACCTACCACTGAAACGGTAAAAGATACTTCAAATATGTATGAGAACAAGTTGTAATTAGGTATAGGTAGGTACTCAACACCTCTGAAACGGTGAAAGATACTTCAAATATGTATGAAAACAAGTTGTAAATAGGTATAGAGGTAGGTACTCAACATTTTTACAAAAAATTCCGTTAGACTTTTTTCCGTACAAAACATCGTTATAAAGTTATAACGATTTTTAACGTAGAACATTCAAATACCTATGGACTTATACGATGATGTAGCCAAGCCAGCAGTATAATGCTATGATATACTAGGTACCTTATGGTAACGCGAGAAATCTCTTCTTTTTTTTTTTTTTTTTTTACTTGCGATTATAGGTACTCTAAGGCAAGTTATCCATTCGTACAAAAAAAAATTTTTTAGATAACAATCAAACATGACATTACGATGATTATGACTGTACTAATTGAGAACAATCTGAGAAAAGTTTTGAAGGTCTCCAAGTTTGAATGCAGTTTTGTAGGGGGGTTGATTCTCAGTTGAAACTGAGTTTGCGGGAAATTTGGTCTGTGCAGCATCCGCCATCTTCAATTTAAGATTTTTTCGTGGTTTTGCGTTTTTCTATGTTTGTGTGCTTTTTCTTGAAAAATCTATGAAATACTTTTCTATTGCAATTTGTGGTATCTACAAAACGGTTTATTATTATTATATTTTATATTATTTTTGTAGTGATAGTGTCTTAGAAGTTAACCAGATTTCACCATTTTTTGAAAAAGTGCTTTTAGTATTTTCTTAATTTCTCAAAAACTAAGATACATTTTGGCATACGGTTTTCTATTTTTGACTAAAAATTAATAGGAGCATTGAATTTTGAAAATAAAAATTATAGTTAATTACATAAAATTTTGAAAAAAATTAGTTTAAACATTTTTTTTAGTTTTTTTTTCAAAATTTTGAGTTTGAAAATTAATTGTTTTAAAACTGTTCGACGACGACGACGACGGTCCCGAGCCAACATTCGTTTATAGGAGATTCCATGTTCCTCACGGTCCAACTCTTCCGGGTCCAACTCATCCAAAAATCCATAAACATTATGTCTGTAGATCTGCCAGTTGAATGAGCTTGCATTCTCGGGGTTATGTTGCTTCCACATGCGTCCGACGTCCTCTTCAATATATCTTCAGTTCCTGTTTGGCAGCTGAAATTAAAAAAATATTTATGTATGTAAATAGACAAATTTCTGTTTAATGCAAACTATAAAAGAACTTACCAGCACCAGAAATCTTGCCATCGATAGGATTGAGGGCTTTTTCTGTAACCAAAAGGTGAGATTGTGTCATCGAGAATTCCTTCAAATGCACCGCCTGAAAAGAAAAGCAAAAAGAAACTGATGAGTTTAATTAATATTAAATCAAATGCAGTACATCGACCTACTAACAAACCGACCGCACATACTTTACCCAATGACATCTTATGACTGACTGAAACTGAATTTCTAAAACAAATTAAATATCTCTTTCGCACGATTAACACAAAAAAAAAATAACAATGTCTTCTTGTCGGTGGGCGCTTTTTTCCAGTGGCCTAAAGCAGAAATACCAGATTCAGATTCATGCCAATACTATAATGTTTATATACAATGGTCCATACAGTCTGGGAGCAACGGAATTATAAGTGGTCATAATTTGTTTTTGACGTTGGTCGATTATTTGGTTTTCAAATAAATATTTAACAAGGCTGTTGTTTTTCTCTTGCAGTTTGTTCGTGGGATCGCTTCGAATTGGCCAATATACATTTCTGTCTTCCATCATTTTTTTCATTTTTGTGTCATAGTCACGTTTGTATATTGCTACCGTCACGTTACCCTTGTCCGCTGCAACGATGTAAATTTCTCTGTGTTTATACAGAAATTGTTTTGTTTCGTTGAGAATGTTAGTTATATATTTATTGAATTCCGAAAACTTTTTCTTCTCCATACAATTATTGAGCATATTTGCAAATTTTCCCCGCGCTTTCTCCTTTTCATCATTGTCGTTTATTGTTTGGATGCAATCTTCACCGTCTGCGATGATTTTAAAAAAGGAGTTAGAAGTGGAGTGAATAGTACTAGGGAGTGCGTACTTGGGACCTAACGAAAGTAAGTATTGTATTTCTTCTGGAATGGGAACACTGGTTTTGTTGACAAACCACTTTTGATTTAAGCGAATGCCGTATTTCTATTTCATCCTATCCTTAAGCGATGTTAATTTTTTATCGTGTGTTCGTTCAAGTTTTTCTTTTCTATTGTTGGTCTGTGTTTGGTCATAAAAAAGAAAGTTTATGTACTCTTCTTCTGTTAAAGTTGATACAATAGAGCTTTCAATTATTTTAGTTATTTTTACCGTGGAGGTTAAGTTTTTGTGTTAAGCAAAAATGAAGAGGTTCAAAATTTTGCAGTGGAAATTGAATATTGTTTTTTGTAAAGATTTTAATAAAGAGTGTTTTTTACCGATATCTTGTTGGAATAATTCTTCTAGATGTGTTGTTGTATTCGTGATAAAGTTTGGTATCAGTCCCAGCTTTCTGCAGCTCAAAAGAAAATTCTTACTTGTTGTTGTTTTTACTCTTATCGTGCTCAGCCTTCTGTGTTGCTTCAATGTGCTGCAAAATTTGTTACCATATTTATCCCTCATACTGTTGTAGAAAGCCATTTTGTTGTTTTTGGACCAAGATGGTAAATACTGGGGAAAAATTGAGGAACACACCCTCATCAAAAAGCCCAAATTTCTAGAACTTCTAAGATTTTGTATAATTGACAACAACTATTTGGTTTATGGCAACAAAACGTACCAGCAAAAAGATGGTATACCGATGGGAAACCCAGCTTCACCCATAATAGCGGACATCATTCTCGAAGAGCTCCTAAGCAACTGACTAGAAAAACTACCAACCAAACCCAAGGTCTTGACAAAATATGTGGATGACATATTTGCCATAGTAAAAGCGAAAGATATCGAACAAACTCTAACTACCCTTAACAGCTTTCATAGAAAAATACAATTTACAGTTAAGATTGAAACAAATAACCAATTAGCTTACTTGGACACAATAGTCATTCGCAAAGAAGGACAACTTAAAATGGATTGGTTCCAAAAACCAACTAATAACACAGTATGAACATCGAACTATCCACCCACCAGAGGAAAAAGAAAACAAAATCTATCAAAGAAATAGCAGACCGGTTCAAAAATGCAAAACTTCTTGATACAGAAAAATATAAATTAGCTATGAAATCGACAAATACAACTTCACAACTCTACACCAACCTTAAAACAAAAATAGACAAAATGACACATTCAAATTTAATTTACAAAATTAATTGTAATGGCAACTCAGACGAAGATTGTAACCAAATCTACATAGGAACAACTAAACAAGGCACGAGTACGATAACTTTGACGCCAAGAATTGATAACTGTTTTTTGTAGAACAGATCAATACAAGCATTTTTTACTATGGGTGGGGGGGTCTATCTCCCTCCGTTTGGGCGGGAGGGGCAATTTTATAAAAACAGTGCTAAAAATTTAAAACAAATTTTAAAAATAACGGTAATACTTACAACTAAGTTTTATATTGTTTTTATAAGCCAATACTGTTTTCTATTAAATGTTTTGTAAATCAAGTGAAACCTATGCATAGTCTTTAAAAAAACGGACTTTAAACTCAAAAATTGCGAAAAAAAGGTAAAAATAAATTTTGAAGTGTGATTTTTCAAAACTGTAAAATAAAATACTACTTTTTTTTATAAAATTCGTTGCTCAAATTAATTTTCAATCATAAACTGAAAACAAAATGATTTTATGTTTTCTGGTTTTTGAGAAAATGAAAAATTAATAAAACTACTTTCTTATAAGAGTTTTATTTTCTTTTCTGGTATACGGTGAATGTTGTACGTAGGATCGTTTTTGTAATGATGCTTGGGCATCTTTAAATGCAACAGAAACTTTGCAAACACCCAACCTCGAACCCACCCCAAATCCTATAGTGTGTCCAAGCAGGGGGGTTGCAAGGGGGCAGCATGCCCCCCCTTACATACCACACTGTATATACGCTTTAGTAATTTTCCATTTTCTCAAGAACCAGAAAACATAAAATCTTTTGTTTTCAGTTTATGATTTAAAATTAATATAAGCAACGAATTTTATAAAAAAACAGTAGTATTTTATTTTACAGTTTTGAAAAATCACACTTCAAAGTTTTTTTTTACCTTTTTTTAGAAAAAAGTATTGGCTTTAAAAAAAGATATAAAACTTAGTTGTTAGTATTACCGTTATTTTTTAATATTTGTTTTAAATTTTTAGCACTGTTTTTATAAAATTGCCCCTCCCGCCCAAACGGAGGGAGATAGACCCCCCACTCATAGCAAAAAATGCTTGTATTGATCTGTTCTACAAAAAACAGTTATCAACTCTTGGCGCCAAAGTTATCGTACTCGTGCCGAAAACTCTTATAAGAAAGTAGTTTTAGTAATTTTCCATTTTTAAAATTAATATGAGCAACGAATTTTATTAAAAAAAAAGTAGTATTTTATTTTTTGAAAAATCACATTTTGAAAAATCACACTTCAAATTTTTTTTTATCTCTTTTTTCGCAATTTTTGAGTTTAAAGTCTGTTTTTTCAAAGACTATGCATAGGTTTCACTTGATTTTAAAATCATCTAATAGAAAAAAGTATTGGCTTTAAAAAAAGATATAAAACTTAGTTGTAAGTATTACCGTTATTTTTTAATATTTGTTTTAAATTTTTAGCACTGTTTTTATAAAATTGCCCCTCCCGCCCAAACGGAGGGAGATAGACATCCCCCTTCCATAGTCAAAAATGTTTGTATTGAACTATTCTACAAAAAACCGTTATCAATTCTTGGCGCCAAAGTTATCGTACTCTCCCCCTAAACAAAAACTTAAAAGTAGACTCGCAGGCCACAAATCTGATATCAAGAGCAACGCACTCCAAAAGACAGCACGGGCATCACATTGCATAACTTTCCGGCACTCCCCCGACCATGATAACGTCAAAATAATGCAGCGAGAAGAACACCAAAACAAAAGGATGATCATCGAGACGCTGCATATCATCAATGCTGATAACACAATGAACAGGAGAACGGATATGGAAGACTACAGCCCACACTACAAGCACTTGGTGGGAAAGAGGAAAAGAAAAAGCTGTTTATATAATTTTTCGTGTTATATTTGTCGGACATGTTACTTGTCAGTTAAACTTTATACTGTGTAGACCCAAAAATAAATAAATTATTTAATATAAATGTAACAATAATTATTGTTAGTATCTGTACTGTGAATAATTTGTAAATATTTGTTAACATATTATAGAAACCATTGTTCACCTGATGATGTCCATATACATGGACGAAACGTCGTGTCATTTGCCCTTAAGCCCATTCAACAATAGCTTACATATAGTAACAAAAAAAGGTCACCAAGCAAGTAAAAATTTTGCTTGGAAATATTTTCCAAACCTATTTTTTTCTTGATTACTTCTACTGTAAAGTTTGATAGGAATGTTGTTTACTTTGTTTTTAGTAAGAAATTTTGTTGGTAACACATAACTTGTTCGTGTATGTTGTCACTTTGGTGTAACTTCAAATTCTATTGAGCACCACCTAGTCTGCTCTCAATACAAAGTGACAATGTACACGAACAAACCCTGTACCTCAGGCCGATCCTGGTTTCTCACTGTCCTTCTGACAGCATTTACAAATAATTTTCATTCTCTTTCGTGTCATCGATCACATCTCAAAAAAAAGTTTTATTTGATCTTGCCGCCGATACAAGTGGCTATTTTTCCTTCTTTGTTTCTTGCAAAAGTTTTATGCTTTTTAACAAATTTTTGTTGATTTGCGAACAGCAAATGGTCTTTTTTAAAATTAAAAGTAAAAAAATAGAACTTAATTATAACTAAATCAAGTAAATGTAAATTTCAAATAAAAAAAGCACAATAAAAATTTAATTCTTTGAAAAGAGAAACAAAGCGTGGTGTTCATAATTATAAGGAACTCCTACACATCAGGAGCAAGAACTTAAGCTAACTAGAACTACCCAGCGATAGGAGCAGGAGCTCGCAAGGAAATTTATTGGTGGGTGTATTGCTGAAAGCGGACGAATTGCCAGGAGGAAACATTTGGTCCAAACAAGCCTGATTAAGTGCTCCATCATCCTCAGCACGTGCCGTGGAATCTCCTTAATTTTGTTTGGACTTCGTTGTTCTAGTCATCGGCTTAACTTTATCAGTTGCTGCTCAGCCAACGCCCATTTTGTGTTGCATTGCACTGCAATTTTGGACGCCATTGTTTTTTGTGCTGCTTGCTTTGCCGCGGATACCACACTTTTTTTTGTTGCTGCAATGCAGATAACAACGTTGCGGTTGTCACTGTACGGTCTGTACGGTATTTTTGGAAAAGCAACGCTCCATTGGTGCAGCACAGCTAACGGTTCCCCTTTCTTGGTGTTTTATTGTTGCCCAGGACAACAGCTGAGGTTTTTTTTGGATTGTTTGGTTTGAATCTGGGTTGCTATCTTGGCGATGTAATTGTTGCTATCGTCGGGTTGTTTCTGTGGCCACTTCCAGTTATTTGTCTTCTACTACTTTTTCTGCATTCCTGCGTGTTGGTGCCGCAATTTTTTGACCACGTTGGTGGCTGCTACTGCCAGATTTTTTTTTTCCTGGGTGCTTAGCTGAGGCATTTTGAAATTGTGACCTGGTTTGGTATCATTGGTTGCTGTTGATGGTATTTTTTTGCCGTTTTTCATCGAGTCGACCGTTGCTACGCTATAACTTACGGCATTCTTCATCACGCCACAGCCAAACGAAAAGGATTTACATTGGCGTACTGCTATTGGATGCTTGTCCAAATTTTTTTTTTATTGATGTTGCTGTTTGCTGATTCAATTATCAACATTATATATGAAAGTATATCTCTGAAAATGTAAAAGGTTAGTGTAAAAGTTTATTTTAGATTGGCATTTTTTCTTAATTTATGCATTTATATCATAAAAAAAAATATATTTTGGGTTTGGTTGGCAATAACGTCGCCCCACACAATTATTGTTTTTGCATATTATTAATGTGAATAATTCAAAACGCGAACCTTTTGTTGAACATGAACAGTTATCTTGATGCTTTTCCTTATATTAGTATTTTCCATTGTATACGAAGCGGTATTTTAAAAATTTATTGAATGCTTTTCAATTTCATTTAACTTTTTCTAAAGTGTATGATATCGTTTCACGTTTGAACACAATCATTTTGTCATTAAAAGGTTCTTTTGAGAGCCCTGGTCTTGCAACGATTTTCAAACATTCTCGATACTTTTTGAGAAATATTTTGACGGTTTCAAAAAAGTTATTACAACTTTCTATTAGCTTTTACACTGATTGGGTAAAGCATTTACGTGATTTTGCTGACATTTAAATTAAATGTCATTGGATTTTTAAACAATTCGCTGGTTTCAACCAAATCGCAAAACAGTTTTTTTATATTAAAATCAAATAAAATCCTTTAGTTTTTTTTTGTAAGATATACTTAACGTTTAACGTTGTCAATCAGTCAACTACCTATAACTTTTTCGGTTCTTTTAAGAACCACTTCAATCGTTTCTTTCGGTTTTTCATTTTCTTACGTTTCGAGACACTTGTCTGTCTCTTTTAACAAAGTCTTTTGAACTTTTCCCTCTTAATTCTTCGAAACTCTTGACGCCAGCTTCCCAGTCTCCTGATTTATACAAGTCTTTTCTACTTTTAGTTCAGATCTTTATTTTTCTTTTTAACAATTGTCGACAGTTTGATTGTTGAATTTACAGTCTTTTGAACTTTTTTTTCGGGTTTTAAATTTCTTCAATAATTTTTTATTGTTAAGTGTCAACACTACTTTCGTGTCAAATTAATTAAGTCTTTTTTGTACTTTTCTCTTCATTTGTACAGTGTTTTTGTTAATTTTTGTTCTAACAATTTTCGACATTTTGTCGGGTTAAGAAAGTCTTGTGAACTTTTCCTTACTTTTAAACACTTTATTCAGTCGGTTTAAGAAAGTCGTGTGCACTTTTCCCTCGTCTTGCATTCAGTTTTCAATACTTTCTCAAGCCTTTATAGAATTTTTTTTCGCGTGGGTTAATCTTTTGCACCAACAATGCATTTGCTTTATCACTGTCTTTAGTACTTTTTCTCAGATGTCAAGTTTCAAATCTTTTAATATTTTCTCGTTGTTTTTTGAACAGTTTCGACAATTTTTGTTGACAATTGTCAACACTTTCGTGTCAAATTGATTAAGTCCTTCGAACTTTTCACATGATTTGCACTCAGTTTCCAACTAAATATCAACGATTTCAACTTTTTTTTTGATCGAGTTAAGAAAGTCATTTGTGGTTTTCCAGGTTGCTTATTCAAGAAAAGCAAATTTTTAGCAACGCCATCAGACACTTGTTTTTGAATTAACAAAGTCTTGTAAAAATTTTCGAACAATTTTTAATTAATTTTAACTAATTACCTTATCAATAACTTTTCCCTATCTCTGTTCGATTAATAAAAGTCTTGTGTACTTTTCCGCTTTTTTAAAAAAAGTGTTTTTGTTTTTAATAAGTTGATATTAACTAGTCTCGACATTTTGTCGAATTCATCAAGTCTTGTGAACTTTTCCCCCACTTTTTTAATAAGTTTCTTCAAATTGTTGACAGTTTTGACATATTATCCAAGTCTTTTAACTGCTTTCTTGGTTTTCGTTGTATTCCAACGCTTTCACCGCATTCATTTTTCATTAAAAGGTTCTTTTGAGAACCACTCAATATGGCTTTCGTAATTTCGCTTTTAGATGATTTCATTTTTTCGGCTAATCTGCTAACCAAATTCTATGCCTCGGCAAAAAAAGTGCCTGAGATAAGACACACTCTCTCCACATTAAAAGCCCGAAAGGCTGAATTAAAGGAACCAAGGCAAAATATGTCCTCTGTGCTAGGTCTTGAAAGCGAAAGCCAATTTAAGTTAAAAGAGCCCACATCAACATTTCCAAACACAGTCTTAAACTGCCACCTTGTGATACTGAGCTGTTCCATGGTGGTTACCTGTCGTGGCCTGCCTTCCGTGACATCTTTGATGCAGTCTTCATCAAACCTTGTCATTTGAGTGAAGTGGAAAAATTATTCCATCTTCGGGCAAAAACAAGAGGTGATGCATCAGGAATAGTTAATCATTTTCCCTAAACGAATAATAGTTTTTTATTAGCGTGGGAGGCATTACGTGCTGCATACGAAAATACGCGAATCCTTGTAAACCACCAGGTAAAAAATATTTTCAATTTACCTACGCTACATGAGGAATCAGCAAAATCAATGTGTCTACTTCAGAGTACTATAAATTACTCGATAGCAGTACTTCAAGCGCACAATGTTCATACAGAACATTGGGATCCAATTCTGGTTTTTGCGTGCTCGAGTAGACTGCTAAAAAATACGTTGACGCTTTGGGAACAGTCCCTGGCAGATCAAACAAAGATTCCAGTATGGCAACAGTTGGACAAATTTTTATCATCAAGGTTCCAAATTTTGGATTCTATTTCAGATACCACATCGACTAAATCTACACTTATAAACAGTAATTCTCGAATTTTTAACAGAAAGAATACTGCACAGCAATCGAACAGAGTCAACACTTTTTTTTGCTAAGTCGGGTAGGGCTTAATGTAAAATTGGCTCAGTAGATTACTCTGTATATGAGTGTAAAAAATTCTTTGATTTGTCCAGCTCGTATACAAACTGTACGCCAAAACAAGATGTGCAATAATTGCTTGGTTACAAGTCACCAAAAATCTGCTTGTGCCAGTAAATATTCGTGTAGCCACTGTAAAAAACGTCACCATTCTCTTTTGCATCTTGCATCATCCGAAATACAGTCCACACTTCTCCACAGTTAGCATCACAAAACCCCCAAATGTCTGCTTCTTCGCAGCCCCAATCGTACCTCAAGCATCAAGGCAAAGCTACCATATTTCAACTCATAAGAAAGTTTTACTCGCCACTGCATTAGTAGCATCTTGGGAAGTGAAACCAAGCACACGGTTCGAGCCCTTATGGACCCCGGCTCTGAAATCTCCTTTTTATCGTAATCCACTCAAAAACGTTTAAATCTACCATTCATTGAAAAAACCACCACCATTTCGGGCATTAGCGGAAATCTTGCCATCACATCAAACAAACTCTGTTCTTTTCATTAAAATCTTTTGTAGGCTCTCCGGTCACCATCTCAGCGCAAGCTATAGTGCTTAAGACACTAACAAACAATCTCCCAAGTGCTTCTTTTACGGTTATTGACCGGAATATTTTTGTTGGTCTCAAGTTGGCTGATCCCACTTTCAACAAATCATCTCAGATTGATCTTCTTATAGGAGCGGACTTGTATTCGTCAATCATACGTAATGGCATTAAATTCATTTCGGACACTCTATTTGCTCAAAATACGGTGTTTGCTTGGATATTATCTGCCAGAATCATTCCAATCATTTAACAATTTTATCGTATCGGAGTCTGTTAATACTTCGGAGTTAAATACTCAATTAAATACTCAACTACGAACATTTTGGGAGGTAGAGGAGTTGCCAACTTCACCGATTCGATCAAAAGACGACCGCTATTGTGATGAGTGGTATCAAAAGACTACATCAAGACGTACTGACGGTAGATATGTTGTTCGCCTACCATTCAAGCCTCATTCATCAAACGACAAGTAAGGTTTTTCTAGATCTATTGCGTTAAAACAATTTTCTAGAATTGAAAGATCGTTATCTTTAACAACAGATCTAAGATCTCAATACTCAAATTTCATCTCTTAATATTTGTCTATGAACCATATGCGTCAAGTATTCTCACTGAAAAGGTTTGAAAACGGTCAAGTCAAATCCTTTTAAAGCCTTTTAAAGCCAGAAAGTACGTCGACAAAAGTGCGTGTCGTTTTTAATGAGTCAAATGCATCTTCAAATGGTATCAGTCTGAATGACTTACTCTTCCAGGGCCAACTGTACAGCAAGATCTATCGTCATTAATACTGCGATGGAGGTTCTATAAATATGTATTTAATGCGGACATATAGAAAATGTACCGCCAAATTTTGATTGATTGTCATGACACTCCGTTTCAGCGAATTCTATTTCGTAATTCCCCAACATCATAAATTGAAGGTTTTGAACTTCTCACTGTTCCCTACTTGGCCATTCGTACCCTTTTACAACGATCAAATGATGGTAGCATCGAATCACTTGCGTCAAAAATTCTACAGTCTGAGTTTTTCGTCGACGATGTTTTGTCTATGGCTCACACTATCGAATCCGCCTTTACGCAAGTGGACCTCGAATTCTCCCTGTTTACTCGAGCAGTTACCTCGAGAACATGTTTTGAACGAGAATTTTTTAAAACTTGATTCTGATAGCAGCACAAAAACCTTGGGGGTACGGTGGAATGCTAAGGGCGACAATTTCTATTTCTCAACACAATCTATTTCATTGTCTAAAAGTCAAACAAAACGAGACGTATTCTCTCAAATTGCACGACCCTGCTGGATGGTTGGCTCCAGTAGTAATAGTTGCAAAAATGCTGATGCAAAAAGTCTGGTTGGAAAAAAAACTGATTGGGATAAACCCATCAACTAAGACACTTTTACTACTTGGGCTACTTTTGCTGAATCGTTGCCAGAAATACCACCTTGTTTTTAGAAATATTTTGTGGCAAACCGCACAAGCGAAATTGTCGATAATGTGGGTGAGTCGACTTGGAGACAAATCAACTCTGTTGATAATCCTGCAGATCTGGCCACTCGAGGTCTGATGCCTTCGGATTTTAGGCTCAATAGTTTTTGGTTGAAGGGTCCGTCTTGGCTCTGCAAACCATCTTTAGAATGGCCAGTCGCTCTACCAACCACCCCATGTATCAAAGATCTCGAACAAAAGTCAATTGTAACACTGGTAGCCCAAGAAGTCTCAGAAGATTTTCTAGATCGTTTTTCCAATTTACCTCGGAGCTAAAAAATCTTTTAAGACCTTGCATCTGACAGTGTAAAACATTTACGGTTTACAAGAAATCGCTTAACTGGCATATAATGGCTGCTTTGCCTTCAGTGCTATGCACTTTTTCACCACCTTTCATGGTCACTGGAATCGACTTCGCCGGTCCATTTGTGATCAAGAGCTTCAATGCACGAAACTGCCGCATGTCTAGAGGATACGCCTGTGTGTTTTTCTGCTTTTCAACAAAGGCAATTCACATTGAGACAGCAAGTGATTTGTCCTCGGAGGCGTTCTTGGTGGCATTTTCATGATTCCTAAGGACCTCATCCAATGATCCTTCGGATTTGTTGGCTCTAACACCTGGGCACTTTTTACTTGGAAGCCCACTTATAGCGTTCTCAGAACCAAATTGTTCTGAGGCTAACTTATTACTTATCAATCGGTGGAAAAGGGTGAAATGTTTGAGCACCACCTATCTCGCCAAGGCGGGGAGTAATGTTCGTGTATATTGTCACTTTGATGTAACTTCAAATTCTATTGAGCACCAACTAGTGTGCTCTCAATACAAAGTGACAATATACACGAACAAACCCTCAGGCCGATCCTGGTTTCTCACTGTCCTTCTTACAGCATTTACAAATAATTTTCATTCTCTTTCGTGTCTTTTAATCGATCACATCTCAAAAAAAAGTTTTATTTGATCTTGCCGCCGACACAAGTCGCTATTTTTCTTTCTTTGTTTTTTGCAAAAGTATTCTGCTTTTTGACAAACTTTTGTTGATTTTCGACCATCAAATGATCTATTTTAAAATTGAAATTAAGTAAATGTAAATTTAAAATAAAAAAAGCACAATAAAAATTGAATTCTTTTAAAAAAGAAACAAAGCGTGGTGATCATAATTACTAGGAACCCCTGCACATCAGGAGCAAGAACTCCAGCTAACAAGAATTACCCTGCGATAGGAGCAGGAGCTTGCAACGAAATTTATTGGTTATTATTTTTTTTGATTATTTATCGACCATAACATATTATTTTTTTTTTCTGAAATCTGTAAGAGTTATACTCGGTAGGTTAAATTAATTAATAAATAAATAAATAATTAATTTGTTGTTTTGTAAATAAAAGAATTTAATAAAGAAAAAAAAAAAAAACAGAATTTTTAGCCAGAATTTTGAGAAGCAGAATTTTTAAAATCAGAACTTGGTCAACCAGAATAAAAAAAGCAGAATTTTAAGAAGCAGAATTTAAAAAAAGCAGATTTTTTTAAGCACCATTTTGAATCCAAAAGTTGGCTCCCGTTTTTAAAGTTTCTACACAGGATTGGATATGTTGTGCGAACATCTTTAAATATGTAGTTGGCGGCTGACGCAGGCAGCATGTTGGAACGTGTGTGGGTTCTGGCGTGCTGCCAAAATAGTTGTCGGTTGGCTTGCTTTGCTAGTGGTTTAGCCCGGCGATACACTCCAACACGGGGAAAATGTCAAGAATGGGAGAAATTAAAATATAAAAATAATATCTATTGCTGAAGAAGCCGGAAAAAACCGGATAAACGTTGGGAAAGAATGAATTAGTATTTGATTTAATTGCATCATTTTCAAAAGGATCATTAATCCCAAAATTGCCTTTCATTTGAGAACTGTAATAATAAGACAATAATTGCACTTCTTGAACAATTTTAGATTTTATATTAGTCTGACACTAAAGGAAAAGTATGGTGGAATCGGCTAAGATGATTTGTGTGGAAACTGATAACTGACAGCCAAAATCTTCACTTTTGGTCTGCGTAAGGATATCATCATAGTACCTAATAGATAAAAACCGATCACAAAAACATTGTGATTTTCATTTTTAAATGAATCAACTTAATTTTTGATTTCTGGCAGTGTGACAAGAGTACAATACACGCATATATACTTTCAGTGTGTCAACTGCATGAAATGGGATTTTTTACCACATGCTTGTTAAATTAAAATTAAATTTCCCTTCAAAAACCGAAACATTTTACTTTCATATTACTTTTCTACGGAAAATTGTTTTGAGGTCAATTTATAAAAAAAAGTCTGCAACTCAAATGATCGGTGTTTAAAGTTTTTATTTTCTCGATATGTTTCTTGTATAGATATACACGATTAAATTCTTCGTTGTTGAAACTAGCTAAACTTCATTACAAACCTTTAAAAACGCAAACTTGAAATTTCGAAAACCAATTTATTAATGATTTATACTTGAATGTTTATTGCTATTATAAATTATATTTTGTTAAGGAACAAAATAGAAATACTCTGTAAGATTATTAGCATTATATAGATAGTTTTAACGCTGTTCAGAACAATAGTTTGGCAACTGAACATCCAAAATAACAATAACAAATTCGTTTCACAATGAATAGGAATGTAAGAAAATCATTAGAAGTCCTGCGCCGGTGCGCATCACACTCCCATCACTGGTTTGGATACGCTAAGATTTTTGTTATCTCATTTCAACGGTCATATTATTCACTCGTTCAATTCAAATTTAAAATTGAACCCAAATATGAATTATTATTAAGTTTAGGTAACATTCATCGATCACGGGAAATATTACATATAAAAGAAACAAAGATATCTTAAAGAAACATATAAGAAAAGTTGGACTTTATAAAGGAAATAAACGATAACAATGAACATCTGCACTCAAGTTTTGAACTACAATCTCTCGTAACAAATATGAAGGTCCGAGATGATTTAAATGTGGCGACGGATGTTTTCTAAATCGACGAAAATCGATTTTAGAATAGTTAAATAAAATATTGACAATACCTCCCCGAACACAGATAATTGGTTGCAAGACGATTTGAGTATGGCCAACTTTTTTATTGAAATTTTCACCATTTTTAAAACGGTCTGGTAGGCGTTGGCCTTGCTCAATACGTCTTAGACCCACTTATCTGTGTTCGGGGAGGTATTCTCAATATTTTGGTGCAAACCAATTTCGGTTACACCAATTGTTTCAAAAAACTGATGACCATAGGTTTCGAAAACGTCTGACAGGCTTTTGGCCGCTTTCAAATGGCCTTGGACTTACTTATCATTTAACAAATTTCGTTTATACGAATTATTCTAAAATCCATTTTTGTCGATTTCTAAAACGTCTGGCAGGGAGAACGCCACGTCTAAATCGTCTTGGACCTTCATATTTGTCACGAGACAAGATATTGTTTTTTCTACATATTGCAGCAGAAAGTATTTGGTTATGTCAAATGATTTATTGTCAATTCTTAAAAAGTCTGGCAGAAGTATATTGCCACATTTGAAACGTCTTAACGACCAGCATTTTTGCTATAAACTGAGGGCACTTATTACAATAAAACTAAATTTCATCGGTTATATCATTTATCATTTCATGAAATCAGTGATTTTTAATCTACTATAGCTGACAAAAGGAGCGATAATGAACTGCAAGACTTGCGTTTATTAAATGAGCTTCATCATTCCTGGTGTCGACTTATCTACGTGTTTTTCGGTTAGCTTTATGACCCAAAAATTTTCTGTGGGCTCTTGGTCTATCTCCAATGTTGAATATTCCAAATTGCTGTGTTAATACTAATGGTAAATGGAACTTGGAGTTATATTTATGGTAAATAGCGCTTCGGTAATTAAATCATTTTTGGAAAATAAACAATCTTCCTAAACTGTTTTAAAATAAAGCTGATATCTTGTTTAAAATTATTCCTTTGTATTTCTAGCCACCTCCATTTTCCTTGGCCGGGGTAATTTCTGACTTTTTTGCCAGAAAATTGTATGATTTACATAAGGTTTTTCTATTTTGTTTTAAACGTACCAATAATTAAAATAAAAATGAAAAATCCATAGATTGTATTAGACTGACATAAAATGGAAAACCTGCAGGCTGAAATTCGTTTAAATCTCTAACTTTTTTTTTTTAAACTGTCATCTTATCAAACATTATTGGAATTTTATTAATTAGGTAATCGATATTTATTAATTTGTTAACTAACCTAAGAAATGTAGGGAACATCAATTGCTCTGTTGCAGGTTAGAAAAAAGGTTAAACGTGTTGGTTTGGTTTATTACACATTTTCTGAAGAAATTTTACATAAAACTAAAAAAATCTATGGAAGTGGTTTAAAAATATATCTCAAAATTAAAACAAGATATAAAATTAATTTTATTTTTTTTTTTGTAACGAAAACCTTAACAGATTGATTTGCGTAAACGTAAAAGCATGGTACACGGCATTTGTATTTAATTGTACCTACATTGGATTAAACGAGTAGATAAAATGACCGTTATACTTGAGCTATGTTTCTGAATGTTCAAAACCTGATGGGAACCAGTTACAATTTATATTTACATAAAATATTAATAATTAAAGAATTTTTAAATAAGTTTATTATTAATTCTCTTTTATACGAAGAAAACCTACCAAATCGCAATAAAACCTACCAGATCTGAAAAAACCTACCAAATTTGGGAGGATCCTACCAAAACGGCAACCGTGCTTATATTATCAACGACCAAAACAACAAATGATCTTGATTGGATGATCATTCCGCAGTTCCGCACTCGGCAGTGTGGCAAGTAGGTTATGGGGGAGGTACGACTTTTATTTAAGCATTAAAAAAAGCTCTCCCATAAGACATGTACTGACAATCTTTTCTGGACGAACAATAGCAAATTATCCACTACCTACTATTTTAGCCTGCTCCAGAGCAAGATAATTGTTTGAAATTTGCATTCACCTTACCAGTTTGATAATTTTGACACTGCCAAACGGCCAGTCATGAAATCAACAAAAACAATATTTCTCTCACGACTTTAGTTTACAAGCTGCAAAGTCAAAATAATTGGTTAAATTAAGAATTATTGCATTTATTCACTATCATTAAAACCTTAACAATTACAATGTTATGTATAACGAATTCAATAATGTTTTTCACAAATGTCATTAACAGATTGATCACCTTATACGCAGACCGTAAACTCAAACTAATGTACAGCATTTTCCTAGCTAACATTTTGACCAGGTTAAAACTGAAAGAACTCGAAACACGCTCTGTTTACGAACAGGTTGTTTTTTTTTTTTTTTGCCTGCTTGCACAACAATGCACCAAACTGATGTTTTTGGTTATTTTCATGGAGAATTCCTAAGTGAAAATATCAGATTCAGATATCAATGCTTTAAGGAAAACAATATTTCACGCTAAAAACATAATTAAACATTGAAAGCCTTTAAATAAATTAAAGTCCATTTGCATAAAAATATACATCACATCCACTAAATACATGTTAACATTTCTTTGATTATTTCAATTACACAACTGTAATATAGAAGTAGTTAAGTTCATATAAGCTTCTTTGCATTTAGAAATTAAAACGAATTTTGCTAACACCTCATTTATTTATGAAACAATTTATGTTGTTCAATGGTTGGCTCGTATCTGAACCACAAAAAGTAAAAGCTAAACAAGTCACTTCACATTTTTTCGTTGTTTTACTTTTTGAAGTTGTTTCTTATTGGGGTTCAGAAGAAGAAACGAGAAGACCATCTGTGTTTTGCATATTCACATTTATAATCCCCTTATTGGTTTTTATTTTTACTTCCGAAGACTCCCAAAATGCTGATGAAACTGTGGGTGAAATTTCTGTACAAATCGATTTGTTTACACATCCTGGAACTGGCGAGCACAAAGTTACTGTAAAAGGTATGTAAAAAATATAATTTTTGAAAAATAAATCGTGCTTTTTATTTAAATAAACATTTTGTGTATTCAGTTGTTGCTGCCAACGATTTGAAATGGCAGATTCAATCGGGAATGTTCCGTCCGTTTGTGGAAATCAATCTAATTGGACCCCATTTGCAGGATAAAAAGAGAAAACATGCAACCAAATCAAAATCAAACAATTGGTCACCAAAGTATAATGAAGCTTTTCACTTGTAAGTATTGACTAACTCTTTCTTATATTTCGAACAATTTTGTTTTAATTATGAAGGAAGTAGTAGAAAGATCTTGAACTACACAAATGAGCAGATCTGTTTTTATGGTTTCCTAAAGTTTGTCCAGACCAAAGAAAAAAGGAAACATTTCTGAATTGCTTCTTTAAAGGTTTTATACTGCTTTGTTTTTTATTCTGGACGCTTGACAAACATTTCTGATGAAATTGTACTGTCCATGTGTCTTATTAAAGTTTATTTATAATTGGTAAGATGACATCACTTATCCGAACCTTAATTATGGCACTTCTCTTCAACCATTCTGTCCGCTAATTTTATCAATTTAATAATTGTCAATTTCTCGCAGGCCAGCTTTTTGGTTTGAAAATAAGTTATAAATTTAATGCAAACATTTTGACCGCATTTCTTATTAAGAACGAGGAATTAGACTTTCAATAAACACAAAAGGAACTTACTTACTATACTTCAGATGGCCCCCGCAGTCCAGAACGGACTTCGGCCTCAAACAAAATGTCTCTTCAGCCAGTTCTGCCTAGCTAGCCGCTTCCAATTTCGCGCTACAAGTTTGTTGAGGTCGTTTTCCACTTATGCGCGCCATCTATTTGGGGGTATACTCCTCCGATACACATGAGACTATCTCAAAGCACAAGTAACTTTTCATCCAAGCCCTTTAACGCTCATGCTTCCGCCCCGTAGAGTAGGGCTGGGATGATAAAAGTCTTGTGCAGCTTCTCCTTGGATCTATGGGAGAGAATCTTACTTCTTAAATGTCTTCTGAGCGCTTAAATGCCCTGACAGCGATTGGCAAGTGTAATTCTTCCTTATAGTGGATCCCAGGTAGACAAAGTCCTTAACTACTCCACAATTATGTCTATCAATTGTAGCATTTTGTCCAAGTCGGCGATGTTAAGACTCTTTTCTTGTTGATAACGTATATTTTGTTTTGGCTTGGTTAACAACCAATCCCATTTTTACAATACTGGTAAATGCATCAGCCACTGCCCGCTTATTTCGGCCGATTATATGTATGTCATCTGCATAAGCGAGTATTTCAACGGACTTTTGATAGATTGTACCAATGGTGTCAACTTCTTTCCGTACAATTACTTCAAGAACGATGTTAAATAGGTTATTTAACATCGTTCTTGAAGTAATTGTACGGAAAGAAGTCGACACCATTGGTACAATCTGTCGCTTGCCGTAGACTCCATTGTCATCCTGCACCAGCGGATGAGTTTGGCAAGAATGCCGAGACATGCACGCTATCATATTCGACTTTAAAATCGATAAAAAGGTGGTTTGTATCGATCTGGAATTTCTGGGATTTTTACAAAATAAGTCGGAGTGTGAACATTTGATCAACGGTTGACTTGCCTGGCATAAAGCCACACTGATAGGGGCCAATCAGATCGTTTACAAATTTTACAGATGAATTGGTGCAATGATGCATGCTCCTTATCATGTTAGATGAATTTAGTCGCCTTGAAGCGGAATTTTTGTTATCTTCACCATATAACAGTCTAGAAAAATGTTCTTTCCAGATCCTCAGCACTGCCTGTGTATCTACTACCATATTTCCCCTCTCATCTCCGCAGACCTTAAAGCCTTGGGTAGATCTTTTCACTCTTCAGTAGAATTTTCTAACATCACTCCTGCCGATAAAACCCTCAATTGACTCGACCGCTCGCTTCTCGTGCTCTCTCTTTTTCTTCCTGAGCCGGATTTTCTCCCTTCTGTTTTGCCTGTAGAGCTCCCGGGCTGCTCTCTCAGTAGCTTTGGTTCTAATTTGCAGCATGGCCCGGTAAACTTCGTTCTTCGCTACAATGTCTACACTGGTCTCTGTACTTGTTGCTGGCGATAGACTTGTTGAGAGA
Source organism: Baccha elongata (assembly GCA_951217065.1). Taxonomy (NCBI): domain Eukaryota; kingdom Metazoa; phylum Arthropoda; class Insecta; order Diptera; family Syrphidae; genus Baccha; species Baccha elongata. Next base: position 360,619 of record CATNUY010000114.1, read on the forward strand.
TTTGTAGAAACGCAGTCAGCAAAAATTCTTGCAGTCTCTTTCGAGTTTAGCTTCCTGATATCGAATATTCTCACAGCATCAGCTCGGCTTTGTGGTCCGATGGATATCCACATACGTACTCGAGAAACTTCCAAGTAGTAGTCAGAGTCTATATGTGCCTCACGGAAAGCTCGAGCATCCAAATTGCTGGAAGCATGTCAGTCGTCTATCGCAATGTGATAAATTTGATTTACGGGTTTTTGATCACTGCTCCACCAAGTATCTTTGTGTACATCAAGGTGATTTCAAAAATAAGTTAGGATTATTCAGTATTCTTGTTTCAAAAGGCAATTGATGGATAAGTTTTGGTGCTGTTGAAGTATAAACATTTGAGAATTGAGTTCCATTACTCATTGGGATATTGACTAAAAAGCGAGCATTAATTCTTAAGCTATGTGTTTGTCAGCTTCTGAGTACCTGGCTGTAACCACTTCTCATGAAAAAAAATTTGAAAACTTTATATACTTCAGCGGGGAGGTACAAAGATGTTGAAATAACGGCCAACTACTTGTTAACCTTGACTTTTTACATACGATTCATGTACCCGTTGTCGGAAATGTCGTCGCGCAGGCTATGTCCTCCGATAGTTGAATCAAATGTGCCCTTTTCTCCGAATCTGGCATTGATGTCACCCACAATAATTTTGGAATCCTAATTCGGGCACATATCGTAAGTGTTCTTTTTATTGACATGGCATAGGCGTTTGGCATGGTCTAATATACAATTTTTTTAAGGTTTAATATATGATTTTTTAAAATCGTACTTCATTGGAAGGGAACAAAGATTGTTGATAAATGGAGTTTTCAGTAATGTGCAAACATAGCAAATGGTATTCCACAATGCTCTGACAAAAGCTGCGATGGGAACATTTATTTTGTTCATCGTATCCGAAACGTAACAGAAATAAAGACGCCTGTCGACGCATAATGAAGCTTTTCACTTGTAAGTATTGACTAACTCTTTCTTATATTTCGAACAATTTTGTTTTAATTATGAAGGAAGTAGTAGAAAGATCTTGAACTACACAAATGAGCAGATCTGTTTTTATGGTTTCCTAAAGTTTGTCCAGACCAAAGAAAAAAGGAAACATTTCTGAATTGCTTCTTTAAAGGTTTTATACTGCTTTGTTTTTTATTCTGGACGCTTGACAAACATTTCTGATGAAATTGTACTGTCCATGTGTCTTATTAAAGTTTATTTATAATTGGTAAGATGACATCACTTATCCGAACCTTAATTATGGCACTTCTCTTCAACCATTCTGTCCGCTAATTTTATCAATTTAATAATTGTCAATTTCTCGCAGGCCAGCTTTTTGGTTTGAAAATAAGTTATAAATTTAATGCAAACATTTTGACCGCATTTCTTATTAAGAACGAGGAATTAGACTTTCAATAAACACAAAAGGAACTTACTTACTATACTTCAGATGGCCCCCACAGTCCAGAACGGACTTCGGCCTCAAACAAAATGTCTCTTCAGCCAGTTCTGCCTAGCTAGCCGCTTCCAATTTCGCGCTACAAGTTTGTTGAGGTCGTTTTCCACTTATGCGCGCCATCTATTTGGGGGTATACTCCTCCGATACACATGAGACCATCTCAAAGCACAAGTAACTTTTCATCCAAGCCCTTTAACGCTCATGCTTCCGCCCCATAGAGTAGGGCTGGGATGATAAAAGTCTTGTGCAGCTTCTCCTTGGATCTATGGGAGAGGATCTTACTTCTTAAATGCCTTCTGAGCGCTTAAATGCCCTGACAGCGATTGGCAAGTGTAATTCTTCTATATAGTGGATCCCAGGTAGACAAAGTCCTTAACTACTCCACAATTATGTCTATCAATTGTAGCATTTTGTCCAAGTCGGCGATGTTAAGACTCTTTTCTTGTTGATAACGTATATTTTGTTTTGGCTTGGTTAACAACCAATCCCATTTTTACAATACTGGTAAATGCATCAGCCACTGCCCGCTTATTTCGGCCGATTATATGTATGTCATCTGCATAAGCGAGTATTTCAACGAACTTTTGATAGATTGTACCAATGGTGTCAACTTCTTTCCGTACAATTACTTCAAGAACGATGTTAAATAGGTTATCTTGCAACCTATTTAACATCGTTCTTGAAGTAATTGTACGGAAAGAAGTCGACACCATTTTTACAATCTGTCGCTTGCCGTAGACTCCATTGTCACCAGCGGATGAGTTTGGCAAGAATGCCGAGACATGCACGCTATCATATTCGACTTTAAAATCGATAAAAAGGTGGTTTGTATCGATCTGGAATTTCTGGGATTTTTACAAAATAAGTCGGAGTGTGAACATTTGATCAACGGTTGACTTGCCTGGCATAAAGCCACACTGATAGGGGCCAATCAGATCGTTTACAAATTTTACAGATGAATTGGTGCAGCAATGATGCATGCTCCTTATCATGTTAGATGAATTTAGTCGCCTTGAAGCGGAATTTTTGTTATCTTCGCCATATAACAGTCTAGAAAAATGTTCTTTCCAGATCCTCAGCACTGCCTGTGTATCTACTACCATATTTCCCCTCTCATCTCCGCAGACCTGAAAGCCTTGGGTAGATCTTTTCACTCTTCAGTAGAATTTTCTAACATCACTCCTGCCGATAAAACCCTCAATTGACTCGACCGCTCGCTTCTCGTGCTCTCTCTTTTTCTTCCTGAGCCGGATTTTCTCCCTTCTGTTTTGCCTGTAGAGCTCCCGGGCTGCTCTCTCAGTAGCTTTGGTTCTAATTTGCAGCATGGCCCGGTAAACTTCGTTCTTCGCTACAATGTCTACACTGGTCTCTGTACTTGTTGCTGGCGATAGACTTGTTGAGAGATTTGTAGAAACGCAGTCAGCAAAAATTCTTGCAGTCTCTTTCGAGTTTAGCTTCCTGATATCGAATATTCTCACAGCATCAGCTCGGCTTTGTGGTCCGATGGATATCCACATACGTACTCGAGAAACTTCCAAGTAGTAGTCAGAGTCTATATGTGCCTCACGGAAAGCTCGAGCATCCAAATTGCTGGAAGCATGTCAGTCGTCTATCGCAATGTGATAAATTTGATTTACGGGTTTTTGATCACTGCTCCACCAAGTATCTTTGTGTACATCAAGGTGATTTCAAAAATAAGTTAGGATTATTCAGTATTCTTGTTTCAAAAGGCAATTGATGGATAAGTTTTGGTGCTGTTGAAGTATAAACATTTGAGAATTGAGTTCCATTACTCATTGGGATATTGACTAAAAAGCGAGCATTAATTCTTAAGCTATGTGTTTGTCAGCTTCTGAGTACCTGGCTGTAACCACTTCTCATGAAAAAAAATTTGAAAACTTTATATACTTCAGCGGGGAGGTACAAAGATGTTGAAATAACGGCCAACTACTTGTTAACCTTGACTTTTTACATACGATTCATGTACCCGTTGTCGGAAATGTCGTCGCGCAGGCTATGTCCTCCGATAGTTGAATCAAATGTGCCCTTTTCTCCGAATCTGGCATTGATGTCACCCACAATAATTTTGGAATCCTAATTCGGGCACATATCGTAAGTGTTCTTTTTATTGACATGGCATAGGCGTTTGGCATGGTCTAATATACAATTTTTTTAAGGTTTAATATATGATTTTTTAAAATCGTACTTCATTGGAAGGGAACAAAGATTGTTGATAAATGGAGTTTTCAGTAATGTGCAAACATAGCAAATGGTATTCCACAATGCTCTGACAAAAGCTGCGATGGGAACATTTATTTTGTTCATCGTATCCGAAACGTAACAGAAATAAAGACGCCTGTCGACGCATAGTTAGTAATAAAAATAAACAAAACGAAATATCTGCTTGTTATTGATTTCAAACAAACTAAATTATTCGTTTCCTTGGTCACGAGAGCAGACCAAAACTCAAATACAGCAGTAACCATTAGTTTATTTGTTTGTTTATTTTATTTCATATCATCAGAAGAAATTCCGCCTTCGATTAGCTGTCGAAGGCAATCGGAACATATACAAACCTTATAACCGTCATGCATTGCATAAATTCAGTGCGCGTTGCTGCGATTTTGGCATTTTCGACGCACACTTTATTTTTTTTCTGAAGCATGTACGATTTATCAATCGGAACAGTTACCTGGATACAAAACTCGTACATTACGTAAAAATCGGAGACAATTTGTCGTAGATAGGACTTTATATGAATTTTATTATATAATATTTTAATTTTTGTATTGCTAAACTTGCACGTTGTTTATAAATATATTCTTGTTTTGCTTCCTGAAGTTCAATAAAAATGCTATTTTGAATTATTAATTTTTTTCAATATATTTCGAGGATTATCCTCATCTTCAGAGACCAAAAATATTATAATTTTTAAACAAAATTGATAATACAAATATTTAACTACAAATGAATATTTCAGTTGCCACTTGATCTCTGCCCTCAACTTCCTCTTCTATACCGTCAACTTCTACGGGCATGTGCTCAACTGGAGAAGTCTCTATTTCAACGTGGTCTTTTCCGTCAACGTCACCTTTACCTTCGACTTCATAAGGCATACAATCGTCTTCAAAATATCTAAATCATTAGCTGAATGTTTTAAATATGATGTTCTATGGAACTCCACTAAGGTGGGGGGGATTGAACTTTTATGAACACTATGCGACCCCTTTTGATTGCAAGTAACACACGTTAGTTATTTTATTGTATGTGTACACTCATTTCTACACTTGATTTTAATCGAGTGTAACCAAACCAACACTTTTTGCAGCAAATGACACTAATTGTAGCTACAACGGTCAAAATTGAGCAAAAAAAACAACGCGAGTGCTACACTGACACTAAATTCTACATAACGAAATGCACATAAGAAAGCTATTAATTAAATCGAATTTTGATTGACCTTTGTATCGTAAGAGATATAGAATTATTTTTTGTGGGCGCGACTAGGTCGGACGAACTTGCTCTTGTGGTGCACGACTGGATCTCACGTTTTTGTTCTTGTGACAAGTTGCCACGAAAATAAAATTAAATTTAATAAAAATAAATTTAATAATTTGTTTTAAATATAAAGGAAAACAAAAGTCATGAATATTTCACAAAAGTGCTAAAACTTCTTTTTCCAAAGATTGAGGCCGTAATCAAATATAAGTTTAACAAAAAAATATTCCAAAGTCGTTAGAGCAGTTTTTGACTTATTCAATGTTTACTTATAAAAAAGTTTTTTAACAAATTTGAAGAAAGACACTTTTAAGCGCTTAATAGTTTGCGTTTTATGCACAAAAAAATAAAATATTTTGCCAAGCCATTTTCCAAATAAGGTAAACTACCTAGTGACCGACACCCTGTCATCGTAACTGAACTGTAATATCTATTTATGAACTGTTACTAATTATAATGGAAATTTTTGGGGATATTAGTTATGGACACCGTCATTGTTTCTCGCGTTTCTATTTTTATGTTGAACAGTTAAAACAATATTTGAAGTAAAGTTAAATTGTAATTTGAAATTATACCTGAGGCGAAATCCAAACGAATATTTTGGCTTATTTCACACATTTGAACAATAAACGCATATTTTTCGTGCATATTTTAGCAAACGAAAATTTTTGTTTATTGCATATTAAACTAACGTTTTTTAAAAGATTACTTCTCATCTTCAGGCTTAAACAAAATTTTTTGTATGAGATATTTGCTTTAAACCTGAAGATGAAAATAAGTCTCCTCGAGCACGTAAGTTCTTATGAAAAAAAAGAAGACAAATTTAATATAAAAAGAGGGAGTACCTAATTTCGTTTAATTTTTGATAACATAAAAACTCACACTTAAATTTCCATCCATAAGAAATGGATAATTATTTATTGTGGTTAAAATCACTTCAGCACTTGATGTCATTTATCAATTATCAAAGATTATGGATTCTAAACATTAAAATTGAAGTTGAAATAAGCTGAATCTTATGTCGGAATCCTGCTACATAATATAAACATTATTTTAAAAGGTTTTTTTATGCAAATGTCAGGATTTCAGATCTTTCAAACTACAAAATGCCAAATATAAAACAAGATCACACTTTAAAAGCCACTACAACTTAACGAACCTGCCCCTATCGAGATTCATGAATTTATCATTCGTACCAATAATAAAAAAAATTTTGATCGATACTCGAAGGAAAGTCGAAAGTGAGATTTTTGTATGGAAAATCCAACTTCACTACAAATAGCTTTTCTAAAAAACAGGGGTATTAATGTTGTTCTTGACCTTTTTATGAGTTCTAATAAGGACCCCATGAAGACCCCACATTAGTTCGACAGCACCGTTGTCTATTGAAAAAATGTAAAAATACAAATGTTATAAGTAGATTATTAAAAAAAATTTATGTAAAGGTGGATTTTTATTTTGTTTGCAAACAATTTCATAGATTAAAGAAAATTAATTAAAAACAAATAGGTATAGGTAAGCAAAAAAAAAAAACAACTACCATTCGTAATATTATGATTCATTGTTTTTCTGCCACATATCCCTTTGTATCTTAAACGATTTTCGCGAAGCAGACATTTTTTTATTAGGAAGGCTTGGTCCGCTCATATTCTAACTATTCCCAACCTACTTCCGAAAAGAACTCTAAAATCCTTGGTAAACTAGACAAAGAAAATATTATTGTGCATTGTGAATTCCTATGAACGTACGGTTGTTGAATTAGTTTTTATTATTTTAATATCAATTTTAAAGTAGAAAACAAAACATTTACCAACCGGTTATCAGTGGGTACAGTCTGTACTCAGGTCAATGTCCAAATTGGATTTGTGAAGGCCTGTTGAACAACCGTGGTTAAGCCTTTGTTATAATATTTGCATATATGGACCTAAAAATCTTTTCAAAGAGTAAGTGTCAAAGTTTATTGCTTGCTGATGACAGCTAGTTCGCATTGAATATTACGAAAATGCGAAAACTCGAATAAAAGTCGAAAATTTATCGGCAGTGAGATTTGACTTCTCCTTTTATCGGTTGTGATCCTCAGTGAGATTTTTGTATGGAAAATCCAACTGCACTACGAATAGCTTTTCCAAAAAAAAACACGGCTATTAATGTTGTTCTTGACCTTTTTTTGAGTTTGATTAAGGAACCCATGAAGACTCCACATCAATTCGACAGCACCATTGTCTCTTGAAAAAATGTAAAAATACAAATGTTATAAGTAGATTATTAAAAAACTGCATGCAAAGAAGGATTTTTAATTTTTTTTTAAACAATTTCATGGATTAAAGAAAATTAATTGAAAACAAATAGGTATGTGTAGGAAAACAAAATAAAAACAACTACCATTCCTAAAATGGTTCATCGTTTTCCCGCCGCATTTCCCATATCTCTTTGTATCTTAACACGTTGACTGCCACCGTACAAACAAAAATATATCACCAGAGTGCCAACATTGTTTTTTTGTGTTTAGTATATCTTTATGTGTTGTTTTTTAATACTATGTCTTTTGTTTTCAATTTTTTGTATTTATATGAGTTTTAAGAGTGTGACCCACCGGTGGGTCACATGGCCCCTGATGGAACCGAGCGAGGTTTTCATTATTCTGCTTATATTTTGTCAACAAAAAACATTAGTTTTTTTCAAATCATCCTTCAAAAATCAATCTCTTTCGCTTTTGAAATTAATTTATAACTTTTCTCTTGTTTATGTGTAATATTAAGCTGAAAATTAAAACAAATAATAAAATTCTAACAAATAAGCCAATAAAAGCCTGAATTTTTCAAATAAGTTAATTTAGACTTTTGCACTATCAGCAATGGACTTTCTACTGGGTGCCAAAAAAAAAAAAAAAATTCACCAGCCGGCCCCATAAAAAACATCTTTACAAAAATATATTGAGTGTGCACTATCGGTGCTAGGAAACTTTTGCGTGACCCCATTATTGTACATTGTGAATTCCTAAGAACGTATAGTTGTTGGATTAGTTATTATATTAGTTATTATATTAGTTATTATTATTAGTTATTATATTAATATCAATTTTAAAGACGAAACCAAAACATTTACCAAGTTATAACCAGTGGATTCAGTCTATACTCAGGTCACTGCGCTAAAATGGTATCTAAGGAAGTGGTGTTTTTCATTTCAATTAATCAAAAAAAAGCCTGCCAGCAACTGTAATTCTTTTTATGAATCGTTCATACTCGTTTGAATAATTTCATTAGAGTTCTAAAATTTAATTTTGCATCAACAATTTTCTTAAGCGCATATTATTATGAATGTGAATTAATACAGATTATGATCCGTATTAAAAACAATGAACACATATGTTATTATGAATTCTTGCATAGTTCTTATGAATATTTATAAAAACCTTAAGAATTTGGATTTATGATTGCCATTCATAAGAATAATGAACAGTAATTTTTTTCAGTGTTCTTGCCTAAGTTTTCATCTCATTACAAAAGCGCACCCAAATTGACGGTGACCCTTACAGAATGGTCCGTGGTAGTTGTCACACGATCTCATTCTTCTTACTCCCTCTCCATCCCATCGCACTTCCTGGATAGCTATAACATCAGCCCTTAGCATAACTAGGGCATCCACTAATTGTTCGGCTGCATGTGGTCTGGACAACGAGTACATTCCACGTACAGATCCGAAATTCGTTGTCCTTGTTTCGTTTGCTAGGGTCGTAAACATTTAGATCATCCGTATCCGAGATCGTTGGTGTTTCGGAACCGCGTTTTTTTCCGTGGTAACGAAGTTACCCCGACGCACAACCTCTCTTAGAAAGCTCCAAGGATGAGGATCCGCATAAACCGCTCATTTCGCGCGAAATTTTGAGGCATGTAATTTAATGAAGCGACAAAAATCCAAAAGAATTGTATGCCAAATGAAAAATAGCAAAAGAACAAAATGCCAAGTAAATAAAAGGGAAACAGAAAACAAAACTATGCCATATAAGAAAAATTCTAAACTTCACAAAAGCTAATCAATCAAAAACTAATTGAAAATGGCGAATCTTGGTTAGTAGCTTAACCAAGGGTTGACCCCGTACTGAAGGCCAGAAGAAGAACTCGAACCAAATGTTTTCGATGGCATTTTAATTCTTCCCACCAAAAAATTGCTGCTGTGCTTAACAAGTTAATATTAAAAGTACAATAAGCTAGGAAGACTTCATAAGAAATGTGCCCTATTACATACGCAAATACTTTACACGTTACGTGCGGCTTTAATTCAAGCTTGTAAAAGCAAAATATAGCCTCCTGGATAAACTTTCATTATACTTTTTCTATGAATCACAGTAGGTACAAATATTGAAGTTGATATATTTATCACGATGTGTGGCAATTCCAAATAAATGTGTATTCATGTAGCTTTTGTTTATAGAATGTTTAATCCTTTTTAATTTATTTTTATTAATTTACTAGCTTTTAATAATACTAAAAAAATTAAGCTTTTTAAATGTATTATGAATTTTTGATTATCCGTTTTAGCATGATTGGAAATGAGGAACAACTTGATTTTTTTGAACTGCATATCTGTGTTAAGGACTATTGCTTTGCGCGTGATGATCGTCTTGTTGGCGTTGCCATACTTCAGTTAAAAGATATTGTGGAAAAGGTAATTTAAACTCATTCCTATACTATCAAATCCTTAACCTGAATAAATTTTTTTTAAGGGATCATGTGCCTGCTGGCTTCCACTAGCCAAGCGAATTCAGATGGATGAAACTGGTTGGACCATATTACGTATCCTCTCACAAAGGAATAACGACGAAGTTGCAAAGGAGTTTGTTAAGCTGAAATCAGAAATTCGACAGGAACCCATGATGGGAACTTAAACTATGTAAAAATAAAAGAACTAATTAGAAAATAGAATTTCGTTTTTAACAACATATATACACAAAAGAAGTATTGTTGAATGTTACCGTAAATATATTTAAAAAAACAAATATTTTTGTTATACCTATCCTTATTTTTAAAATTTTACAATAAATAAAAAAAGTATTAAAACAAACAATTATGTTGCTGGCTTTGAGACACATAATTTAAATACGAAAAATGTTATTAAATTGTAAACAAACTTAGAAAATGCGAATTAATATAACAAAACAAAACAAAACAGCAAAGTTAAAGAAGATGTAAATTATGTATATTTAGATTTAAAATGTTTATTTTAATAAATAGGCTTTAAAATTGTAGTAAAGATACAACACTTTAAAAGGGGATATACATTAAAATAACAAATTGCAAACAAATATATATATGTATACATAGATACAAGTTTCCTTATGTAAAAAAAAATAATTTTAATCCTTAAATACCTATTTATCAAAATTAATCTGTTAACTCATAACACAAAGTTACGTATTCAGTATTTTAAATATTCAAGAAAACCAAATAATTAAATAACAAAGTTAATTTAAATGTTTTACTATGTTTTTCAATCAAAAAAAAAAAAACCGTGACGGTATTTCATTCCTAAATTAGTCATAAACGCTTTAACATGTATCTATTGCATACATTCATTCCATGTAACACAATTTCATATGAAATTCATTTCATATGAAATTGGTAATTTCTAAGAACGTTCGTGTATATCTGTGCAATATGTGTAACAATTGCGCGTAAAGATTAATAACTGTTGGTTTCTTGTGTTTATAATAATTCTGCTGGTAGTCTTTTTTCTGTTTGTTTTATCTCTGGAGTCGTTATGATCTGATCCTCTTAATATCCGTCTGGATGTTTCTTTTAGGATCACTTAACCGTTTAATAGTGTTTTTTTTTGGTAATAAAGATGCTAAACAAAACTTTCCGATTCGGAATGGCGAATAACCGAATAAACAGACTTTTTTTACTCTGACATTTGCGGGGCGTTATTTTTTTTTTTTAAAGTTAATCGCAGATGTCTTTTTTAATGTATTTTTTAATGCTTTTTTTAACATTTGGGATTTGATTCATTTGAATGACATCATTCGATAGAGCTTATTCATTTCGAAATATTTTACAACATAAAAATTGCATATATATGTGTGGCAATACATTGAATTTTCCTCTCTTTTTGAACTGTCATATTTGGCTCGGACTCAATGGATTTTGGACCTGCCGAAAATGCAACTGAGCATGCCAAGCCATTTGAAATTGTATACAATATGTATACACATGGTGGATATTGTTCTCGGCTCAGGTCCATTTGGCTCCATTGCTTTATCGTGTATGACCAGCTTTAGAGGGGTTCGCATTCTAATGCATGAATACAATAATTCATGCATGAGCGTTGCAAATACTGTTAGCCATCGACAGCCATTTGGCCTCCTAGCTTGACAAGAACCTACGCGTTGACAATTATAATTATAATATATCATAAGCCGTGTTTGTTTTGCATTTTTTGCAAGTCCATATAGAAGTATTCAAAAATATACATTAGGGATACGCCTACACCATTTCAGACAACAATACAAAGGAAGGAAAAGGGACAATTTATATTATTTAGTTAGCGAATTATCAAAAAAAATTTCAAATTATCTACCGAAATTTCAGTTCAGTGAAGTCCACATTTTGTCTTTAATACTTATGAACAAAAAAATCTGATTTATTGTCTGTATTGGCATGGGTTATAAAATCATTTCAAAAAATAAATCCCTGAACTTTGAATTCAATCTATCATGCAAATTTGTGATAAAGAAATCAAATAAAAATCAATTAACATTTTGTAGAATTAATTCATTCTTTGCCTAGAAGATCTTTCTACCAGTAGAAAGATGCACTGTTTTCCGTGTGTTAGATACATGTAATTTGAGGGTTAAAACAATATGTTTGACGTTGTTGGAATAATTGCGCAGTTGATTGCATGAAACGACAATTGAAATAACATACACCAGTGTCTAAACGCTGAGCCCTCTTTTCCTGCTCGGAGCTTGATATCTAAACACTTAGCTGTTTCATCATAACGATTGATATACATACTGTTCTTGGCTACCTATAAACCTATCCACTCCAATTAGCTTTTGTCAACGATTTTCAATTTTTGCGATGAGATATCGCAAGAATATAAATCCTCGATGCATGTCAATTTACTGTCAAAAGATGAGAGTAAGTCGCGTTGCACCAAAAACCACTTTTATTTATTTGAAAAACTGCTTAATATTGTAACTGCCCCCAACTGAATCCCACTTTTCCAGTGAAGTACTTGAGAACATACGGTTCTTGAACAGTTCCAGTTCTGTTGAGAATAGGCCCACTGGTCTTGGTATTTTATTAGCACTATGTTCCGATATTTTGAGAAATAACTCTTCGTCCAAAATTTCCTTGTCTAAAAGGTGTCATTGAGCGAGCTCAATTTCAGTAAGAATAATAATTTCATGCAAAAATGCCTGAGATTTTCTGAAAATATTAGCAGTTTTGCTGCGCTTTAGCTTTTTGAAGCAGGGATGTTCAAAGATCGTCGATTAACTCTTTGTTTAGAAAGCATGAAGGAATTTTCAGTTAATGTATCGGTAGAATCATCCAGGTGAACAGTGTTAAAAACAACATAGTGTGAAAAAAATATATTATATCAGATATTATCTGACTTTTTTTATGAATGCAGTTCCGATAATATTCTTACAGTGGAAGGCAGCTTTTTCTCCAGACGTTGTTGTTTTACGTCGGTGTGAATAAAAAAAACTTTAATTTCAGCATTTCTTCATTAGAATATGTAATATCAGATAATGATAGACACCCAGTTTGGCTAAGCACTCTTAACAAAGCCCACAGCCAGATTATCAGCGATGCAGTAGCTCAGTACAGATCATAACCCCAGGGAATAGAAGTATTAAGCTGTTATTGGAAATTAAAATATTTGAAAATAAAAATATGAATTCAGCTCTGAATATATCTCAAAGGGTGCAGTGAAATAAGGCCAAGTGTAATAAGGCAAATTTTAAAAAATTTTCGCACCACAAACACTACTGTGCATTCAGGATATATAAACAATATTTAAGGATTTGGTCGCATTCAACTGGACTGCATTCCAATAGAGAGGAATGCATTAACATTGAAAGCGCAATAAGACCAACCTGGCGTAAATTTAATTTTGAAAGTTGGCCTTATTTCACTTAGCGTTATTTTACGGCACCATCTCAAACGTCTAATTTGGGAAATGTAAGTTTACCTTTTTTTTCGAAAAGTACAAGCCACCTACTAGTCTTTAGTAATGTTTTAATAACATTTTTTTTGTAAAAATAATCAAAAAACATGAAATGATTTTAAACAACAGATTTTTTTTTATTTGTCAATTGACCAACCTAAAAGAAACATTAACGTCCTAAAGCTACAACGAGTAAATATTACAGGGAAAACAAGTAATCAAATGAAATTACAAACAAAAAATAAAACTAAAATTAAAGCAAAACACTCTGTCATTTTATTAATTTGTTCATGAATCATTTTAAATTTCGACTGTTTACTTAATTCTTACTATTTATTTCGTTTTTACGGTCTCAGTCTACGCAGAACAAAATTTATTTTTATCTGGCATAGTTGGAGCATTAGATTTGCAGACAAATCTTAATAGTTTTATAAACTGCTCTTCGATTTATATCTGCTAGCTTCTAGCGATACTAACTACTATCTCCTGATTATTTTTTTATGAGAGTATGAGAGCTGTAAAAGAGTTAAATCATTTGGTGATTGCATTTATTTGAATACAGACTGCAGCGAGTTGAATTCCCAATTCATTTTGAATTCAGTGATTTAATACGCAGGGTTCAAAAATGATTTCAGAATTCAGAGTTCTCAAATCCCATTCATTTTGAATTCGTGATTTAAATCACTGATTTTAAGAATTCATTTTGAATTCAGTTTTTTAAATTGCATTCTTTGATTTAAATCCCATTCATTTTGAATTCAATCTCTCAATTTTTTATTTTTTTTTTGTACAAAATGAAATATTTTTCAATGCGATTGAATTTTTTTTTCATCTTAAAGAGAATGGCAACTAAACATCCTTAATCCTGAAGGCTTTTATAATTTATTTTATTGAATGGGATTTAAACACTCTTAACTCATTTTAAATTCAATTATTTAAGTCAGTGACTTCAAAATAATTCAGTGAGTTGAGTCACTGAATTAAAATTAAAGGGATTTGAACATACTTCGTTCTGAATATTGAATTCATGGATTTTGTTCTTGTTCACAAATTCAATGATTTTAATTCATTGATATCAAATTGAATTCAGACTTCACTTGAATGCATTCACAATTGATTTAATTCTCTTACAGCAAAAAAAAAATCTATTTATGAGTTAATAAAATCATGTGAATTAAAAAGTATGTATATAGGTACTTTTATCTAACTCCCTCTGAAACAACTTTGCCATAAACCCACGTTAAGCACGGATATTTTGTCTGTTTTCGATTTCCATTAAAATGTACTGTATATTTGCTTATAATTAAATACAAAAACAACAATCTTAAACAAAAATTATTCAGGAATTTATTTCCTGAAACACTGACCTAAACATACAACAATAATTACTACAACATAACAATGCGCGGTCCAAATAGCAAAAATAATGGTAACAATAAGTTATGTTATGAGACACATTTTCTCAATACACATTTAAAAAAAATAAATAAATAAAATTAATTAAAACAAAAAAAAAAAGTTAAAAAGAAAAGTATTTTTTTATAGCTTAATATGTAGTTTTCATTTTTTTTAAATTTAAATGTTTAATTGTGAATAAATATAAATTAACAACAAAATGGAAACTAATATTAAATTTATTAGCTAAAACTGCTTCCCTCTTTTCTTTGTATATACAGGGTGAGTCATGAGCAATGCGACAAAATGCTAGGGCGTGTAGGTTGCGTTGAGACAAGAAAAAAATCGTATGGGAGGGGGGGGGGGTCTATTCCCCTCCGTTCAGCCGGGAGGGGCAATTTTCGAAAAAACTGACTTAAAATGGGAAAAAAATTATTTAAAATCAACGGCTTCATTCACAATGCTGTAAGATACGTTTTTGAAAAGCCAATAACTTTTTCTTTCATTCTGTGTTTAAATAAATCTATTCTAAGAAATAGTTTTTGAAATATTAATTTTCAAAGTCAAAATTTTGAAAAAAAAAATTGAAAAAAAAATTTCAAATTAATTTTTTTCAAAATTTTACGTAATTAAGTGCTAATTTTAATTTCAAAATTCAATGCTGTTATTAATTTTTAATAAGAAAACCGGATGCAAAAATTTTATGTCGTTCTCAAGAAATTAAAAAAAAACCAAAACCACCTTTTTCTAAGAAAAACATTTATTTTTATTGTAACGAAGCAATTTAAGAAGCATTAATCTTAGTTTTTTTAGTTTTTTTTATTCCTTTTATTTTTACTATGTTTTTTATTGGAAGTACTTATAAAAAATTCTCGATATGATCTCCATTGTTTAGAAGGCATAGATTATATCTCCTTGTAATGGCTTCACATAAGTTTATGTTTGATAAATTTTCCTGCAATTTGACTCCAGCGACTTCAATTCGTTCCTTCAGTTGTTCCAATGATACTATTTCCACTTCGTAAACATAATTCTTCATAAATCCCCATGCATAGAAATCTAGGGGAGTTAAATCTGGTGACCTAGGCGGCCATTCCGTGGGGCCCCTTCTTCCGATCCAACGGTCACTAAAATGATCATCCAGCCAGTTTCTCCCCTGTAAGCTGTAGTGTGCTGGAGCACCATCTTGTTGGTAGATTAAAGTATCTGCTATAACCAATGGAACGCTGTCTAATAAATCGGGTAAAAGGTCTCGTAGGAATTGCAGGTATGATTCTCCATTAATAATGGAATTCAAAAACCGGGGCCCGATCACAGTGTGTCCAACAATACCAAGCCAAACATTACAACTAAAGCGGTGTTGTGATTTGTTTTGTTTTTTTTTTGTGTGGATTGGCGCTACTCCAATAATGTAAATTGTGGAAGTTAGTTACCCCATCCCTAGTAAACTGTGCTTCATCCGTCCAGAATATTCTTCTAAAATAGTTTTGTTCGGTTTCATTTCTAAGTAGTAATGTTCTACAAAATTCGGTTCTCAATAACTTGTCGTTTGAGGTGAGTTCCTGAACAGGCGTAAAGTGGTACGGGTGTAAATTTTCCGCCCGAAGTACTCGACATGCTCTAGATTGGGACACTCCAAGCATAGTGGATATCCTTCTTGTACTGACGGAGGGATTATTTCGGACTAAATCCAGAATTCTTTCATCTAAGATTCTTGACTCATCAGAAACTGGCCTTTCGCTTCTTCGATGCTCCAGCACTCCATGATCTCTTAGACGTCGGTGGATTCTTGGAAACGTGCTATGATGGGGACACCTCCTATCGGGATATCTTTCAGCGTACAGTCTTTCGGCTTCACGACTTCGACCATTAGCTAATGCATGTCCGGAAATGCATGTCCGTTAATTCTTCTCGGGTGTATGAGCTTGACATCGTTACGTGTTAATGAGTTAATATTCAAATTTTCAGAAGTTATCAATGAAAATAATATTAATCCATGGTTATTCCAATACTTTTTAATTTTATTACGTTCTCATAAAACTCCAATTAAAAAAAAAGTAAAAAAACTAAGATTAATGCTTCTTAAATTGCTTCGTTACAATAAAAATAAATGTTTTTCTTAGAAAAAGGTGGTTTTGGTTTTTTTTTAATTTCTTGAGAACGACATAAAATTTTTGCATCTGGTTTTCTTATTTAGACTTAAAATTAATAACAGCATTGAATTTTGAAATTAAAATTAACACTTAATTACGTAAAATTTTGAAAAAAATTAATTTGAAATTTTTTTTTCAATTTTTTTTTTCAAAATTTTGACTTTGAAAATTAATATTTCAAAAACTATTTCTTAGAATAGATTCATTTAAACACAGAATGAAAGAAAAAGTTATTGGCTTTTCAAAAACGTATCGCACAGCATTGTGAATGAAGCCGTTGATTTTAAATAATTTTTTTCCCATTTTAAGTCAGTTTTTTCGAAAATTGCCCCTCCCGGCTAAACGGAGGGTAATAGACCCCCTTCCCATACGATTTTTTTCTTGTCTCAACGCAACCTACACGCCCTAGCATTTTGTCGCATTGCTCATGACTCACCCTGTATAGGTAATAATAATTCAAAAAACTTTGGCTTTATTAATGTTAATGAAAACGTATTAATAAAAAATCATTAAAAAGGTAATACAAAATATTAAATATTTTATTTCACAAATACAAGATCAAAAGCTGTGGCTATTAATTTTTTAAGCAAACGGGATAACCTCATTTTGGGGGCTTTTCTTATGAGAACATCAATGTTTAGTACTTTGCACAATAACTAATTCATAATGACTTAAAGTTCCCATTTGTCAAAACAAATATTATATTATAAAAATAATATATAAAATATTAATTGCAAGACTTACCAAATTGAAAAAAAGCTGAATAAATTATGTTGGAAAAACAGCTAGCTAATAAAAAAACAAAGTTTTATTAAAATATATATAAAATATAAATGTGTAATAAAACAATCACTTTATAAAACTAAATAAATACACAAAAGTTAAACAAGAAAAAAGCTTTCTAGTTTTAATATATACTTATATTTAGATCATATAATAATAACTTCTTATATCTTACAATATCTTATAAAAAAAACGTGGTGCAATATATTAAAACTGAATTATTTTATTACATATGTTAAAAATTTATTAAACAAAAACAAACATATACATATATATGTAATATAATTAAAACCATACCACATTGGAAATGTCAAACAAATGTCGTGTGTATTATTATCAAGCATTATATCAATACAAATAAATGTACATGAATAATTATATATACAAAAATAAGGGATGAACAATATGAACACATGCACATTTTACACGTTCGTAAATATTATTATATAGCTATATATTGAAATTCAAATATAAACTGAATAAATTAGTTTTAAGAATATGTAGTTAGCCATACTGTTTCCCAATAATAATAAAATAATACTAATAAATTTAAAACACAAATGATCCATAATCTATAACAAGTAATCAAGCCATTCACATGAAAATAAATAATGTGTGAATAAATGCAATGTACATATAAATATAAATAAAATGAATTTACAAATCTAATAGAAATATGATGAAGAATATACAATAAATAAATAGCAAAACAAATAACAGAATACTAAATAAAGTGGTAAAAATGGGGTTGTCATATTTTCATAATAATGAACGAATTTTGATGGATTTGATGAATCTACCATTAACATAGTACTAAAGACGTAGACAAAATCTAGAAGGTCTTCCTACATTCTAAGGGACTGAAAATGTATAATTGAATTTTCAATGCCACCAAAAGTAATAATCGATTCCTGTTTTCCAGGAAAAAGAATTTGCAATCGGCATCTTTTTGACATCAAAAATATTGTAATAATTTGGAAATACATTGACTAAGAGAAAAATATAAACTTAATAATTTATGCGCTCACGTTTAAATTTCAATTTTAAATATTTCGTGTCCTTAAATGAAACGAGTCTTAAATTGAAACGATGTAATTTTGATTCAAAGTTGTTTTTATTGATTAAACACTCAATGTACTGGAATAGCATGAACTATTAAAGTTGTTTTTTCTCAGTTTGGATAAGTATGTGTAATTTTCTCAACAAATAGTTTCACATATATTCATGTATTAGTAATGAATATACAAAAACAAGAATTGATTCTCTTTATTGATATTTTATAAGGAAACGTTCCGTGCCGCAAAATGGTGGAAAATCGTTGTAAACATTTTATTTATTCATTAAATTTAAACTAGTGCTGATTAATATACGTAATTTAATATGTATATGCATAGTAATGAAACTTATTTTAAATCAAATATTTTGTCATATAAAAAGTGAGGTTATGAATATTTTTGATATTCTTTGTTTGATGGCGTGTTTGGAGTTCGAAATTCGAAGTTTCTCATCTCGCCAAAATAGCTGAATCGCTTTTGGCAGTCAAGTGAGATGAGAAAGTGAGTGAGGCGAGTCATCTCGACTAAATTGCAAAAAGAACTATGTTTGTTTATTTGCAGTTGAAGCATGAAAAAGTATTCTTCAAGCAAAACCGAATCGTCAGCATATAGCAAGACCTGAACTACCATATTGCCTAAACACACTCCACCAGGAAGGAGATCGCAGATTTTGTCGATGAACAACGCAAAGAGTAATGGACTGAGGATACAACACTGAGGAACTCCTGCTGTCCTTTCGAATTAACCTGGAACTCACTTCCATTCCAATTCCAGAAAATATATTTCTAACTGAATTTAAAATTGATATACCCCTGTAATTTTCGGCGGCAATAAAATCTCCATTTTTTTAAATTGCGAAAATCACGACTCTGTTAAAACTGGTGGGACAGTATGTGCCGTTATACAATCTATTAAAGAAGGTCAGAAGATAATTTTTGTATTTGCTCATACTATTTTTATAAAATTTGATCGAAATGACGTCTGTGCCTGGAGGTTTATTAATTTTCATTTTATGATTACCTACAACGTAAGGCAAAGCGTAATCAAAAGTATGAAGATTCTCTTTAGCCGACAGAACAGTTTTAAAATGAGAAGCCAAGTCTGCGCTTGTAGAGTGTTTTTCAAACCTTGATTCCGCCCCCAAGTTCACAAACATTACTCAAAAATGATTTGGAATCTTTACAGTATTCCAATTTCTTGGCTAGATTTTTAAGAAAGTCAGTTTTTTTAGCTAAACACAACTGTTTATACTTTTTATTAATATGGATGTAAATATTTTAAAAAAATTGAGCTTTTGTTAATCTTAAAAGTTTGAGGTAGGTAAATGATAGCTTTCGAAGATTTTTACAATCTCTGTCAAACCATTTTCTTGCAGGTGTAAACGTCTTAGGGTTGTTAAGTGCAAAAGAGCAGATGTTTAATAACATCAGCTATACTTTCACATATATCATCTACTGTGTTAGTTAGCTGCGGAAGCAGGAATTTTAATTGAAAAGTCTTTTAAAGAGTGTACCATTGCTCTCAGACCATTTTAGTTTATGAATACTAGTTAAGTTAAATTGCTGAAATAATTTTATAAAACGGGTTCTGACCACTATTGGAATATGTGCCGAAAAGATGGATAAACTAACCTCAAAGTCTTCAAGTGTGCCCAACCAGTTCGCCGGCATCGCAGCAAAATCAATAACGGACTGACCATGCCCACTAACAAATGTAAGCTCACCAAAAGAATCAGATTAAGTTGACCCATTCAGCACTATAAGTCCAAAAAGTTCTAAAAATTCAGCTAAATTTCTATAATTACTGTTAAAAATTTCATCTTTTAAGTTTCTTATACCATCTAACGTAGCACGCGATTGTAAATAATGGACAGAAGAATTTCGATAAATACCAATCCCAGCATTTAAATCTCCCACAATCATTACATTCTCCAAAGCTAAGTCATTCATTTTGTTTTCAATAATTTTTAATTTAACAAAACTACCCAATAAATTTTTGTTCAGTCCCACATAAAATACCCCCACTGGCTCTCCCATGCAAATTAGTTCTAATTGCAGGTGTAAACGTATACGGGTTGTTAAATGCAAAAGGAGCTGATGTTTTAATGACTTCAACTATACTTTCGCATATATCATGTACTAGTTAGCTGCGGAAGCAGGAAATCAAAATTTCGATTGAAAAGTCTTTTGAACATTGTACCATTGCTCTTAGACCATTTAAGTTTATGAATATTAGTTAAGTTTAATTACTGAAATACTTTTATAAAACGGGTTCTGACCACTATCGGCATATGTGCCGAGAAGTTGGATAAACCAACCTCAAAGTCTTCAAGTGTACCCAAAATCAATAACGGACATACCCTGCCCAAAGCTCACCACAAGAATCAGATTTAGTTGACCCATTCAACACTGCAAGTCCAAAAAGTTCTAAGAATTCAGCTAAGTTTCTACCATTAATGTTAAAAATTTCATCTTTTGAGTTTCTTATACCATCTAACGTAGCTCGCGATTATAAATAATGGACAGAAGAATTTTGATAAATAACAATCCTGGTATTTAAATCCCTCACAATCATAACATTCTCCAAAGCTGAGTTATTCATAAAATCTACAAGTTCGTCGAATTCATCAAGCCAGTTATTGCAATTTAAGAGCATGGGAATAATAAAATAATTAAGATTTATGCTTATGATTTGAAAAATTATTTTGTTTTTAATAATTTCAAATTTAACAAAACTACTCATAAATATTTTCTAATCCCACATAAAATACCCCCACTGGCTCTACCATGCAAATTAGTTCTAATTGCAGGTGTAAACATAATTTTAAAATCTAAATATATGTAAAATTCATTTTAATTATTTTCTTCTAAAAATGGTTCTAATAATATAATTGATGGGGTGTGAAGTATTTCACTAGCTGCTACTTAATTCCTCGTAAAAAACAAAGAAGAGAATTTTGTTTGCCAGGTATAAAATCTTTATTGGTTGAACGCACGTCTTACCTCGATGAGAATTGATTCAAGAAGGAAGTTAGGTTAATATAAAAATGGTAGAGTGAGTTCCGCTTGCAAGATAAAAGGTATAAATAAGCGACATCTGTTAGAAAATGAAAGACTTTACATACTGCAGGAATTATACCGAGATGTGAACTTACAATTTTCACCTGAAAAATAATAATATCAAACTCTTGAATATATTTGAAAAAATCTGGTTGTAAGAGTTTACTTTTAAGACCGGTAATATTATATGAGCATACATTAAATTTTTGAAAGCTAATGGCACACGACAGATTTCACCTATTGATTGTATCTCCAACATGTTGCGATAACTGGTTTCCAGTCGGCTTTCAGGTTAAAAACATTTTTGAATGCCAAACAAAACGATGGTGTCTCAACAATCAACATCAAAGTCCTGAGAATATTTAAGAAAAGAAGTATTGGCAAATGCCAAATCTGCGTCAGAAGTTCTGTACAACAAATTAAAAAATTATCACCTAGATGTCGCCTTTATTCAGAAGCCATACATCTTAAAAGACCAGGTTAAGGGACTTTCAGGTGAGTTAATCAATGAATCCGTAAATGACGGACAAAGACATGGCAGCGGCAATAGTTTTTTTTTCAAAGAAAAAACCTTCAGCTGATTATAGGTTCCGACACCAATGCCCATCATACGATCTGGGGAAGCACTAATATTGTGGGCGGCAATGGAACAATGGATTGAGTGCTTGATTGTTGACGGGTACAAAGCAATTAAGGATGAATGAAGTTAAAAAAACATATTGTTTTTTTGTAGATTTCAAAGCAGCATTTGACAGTATTAGTCGGAACGCTCTGTTTGTCAAGCTAAAAAGAATGAGATTGTCAACAAAAATTCTAAACATTGTAAAAGATCTCTATGCAGGGACAGCAATTGCAGTATGGGATGGAAAAAAGAGTGGTTCGACACAGAAATGGGTGTGAAACAGGGGTGTCTCTTAAGTCCTATGTTATATGCATTATTTATCAACGACATGCATGATTTCATAATTGGTGAAATACATATAGATGAACAAAACATTCGAATACTGTTGTATGCAGACGACATTGTTCGCGAACACACCAAAGGACTTACAGTTCATGATATAAACAAACTTGAGGAATATTGCCAAATGTAGAATCTCATTATTAACCTCGAGAAGTCAAAAATTATCATATTTAGAAAAAAATGAAGGCAGAAGAAGCAATTTAGAAATAATTTCGAGTAACAACAGTAGTCTTGAAATCTAGTACCATGACCGGCTGTCATGTGCGTAGTACGATAGTCAGTAACATACAGCTAAAACGGCTAAGACAACGAATTTGAGTAAACCATAACCCAACTAGAGATTTACACTTGGACACTAGCAACACCCCCTGTAACCAGAGCTGTAAAACTTCAAGTTCAAGTACCAGTATCGGGACTTGTACTTGTACTTCAGTACCCTATTACTGGTACTTACAAAAGGCAAGTTCCAGTATTTTTCAAGATTTTCTGTACGTAAGTACTTGGGCAGTGCTTAAGTACCTGAGGATACTTCAAGTACTTTAAAGTACTTTCATGTACTTTTAAGTACTTTCAAGCAAATTGAGTTTTAATTTCATTTCAACATAATATAAAGACAAATTATTACGACCGGAAACGACTAGTTCTGTAAGTGTTGTTATATTGTATTATAAATTTTCAATTCGTCAATGCAATGAGCAAAGTGAAACCCACCCAATTCTTATCCAAAACATTTTTCTTTTTTTAATACAAATGAAAACTCTTAAAAATTAAAAAAAAAATTGAAACAGTATATTTCGTCAAAAAAATATAAGAATCAAGTAACTACTTCAAAATACTTAAAAGTACTTGAAAGTACTTGAAGTAATATTCAAGTCTTTTTCAAGAACCAGTAACAGGTACTGAAGTACAAGAACCAATACCTTGTACTTGTACTTGAAAGGACTGAAGTACTAAAATACTTAAGTACTTTACAGGTCTGGGTGTAACAACCCTATGGCGATCAACTATCAGATACGTGGTTCCATAGCTATGTCGTTCTGGGTTTCGTGCTTTTAAAATCAAACTCGATTTTAATTTTTAACGATTTAACGATTTTTATTGAACAATAAATATTTACAATTTCGTCTCTTAATTCTACAAATATAAAAATGGTGTTTTTTTAGTTTTGATGGCACATAAGGTACCTTACTTCTCACAATTTCAAGTTATTTTTAAAGATTACAAATATTATATAAAACTGTTTGATTTGTTTCTCTTCTTTCTACGGTAGTAGGTATATTCCGTTACTTATTAGTAGACTATAATATAGTATCATATTATGTTTGGTTTGATTATAATGATCATAATGTATGTTTTTGTGAGTGAGCGGTGTGGATTTTATGAGTATTATGATTATGTAAATGAATGAGTAGTGTGCCTAACGGCAGTATAAACTATTATACAAAACCAAGGATGATACATGGTTACGATCCTAGAACACTCTCAGATAACATTATAAACTTTTAAAACACCCTCTATCATTATAATCAAAGACACAAAGTATCTTTCAATACAAATCAAATGTAATGCGATCACAAAAAAAAAAGTTCATATCAGGAAATTTCAATACAAATCAAATGTAATGCGATCACAAAAAAAAAGTGCATATCAGGACATTTTGCCTTCAGCATCTTGTGTGTGGGATTCATACCCATAGCATTGTATATACATTGCTATAGTACGTCCATCGTATATGACAACATTTTCGAACTTCTCGATTGCTCGAAGCGCCTTCTGGGCAATGTTGGTAGAAACTGCTCTTAGGAGACTTTTGGAGGAGTGGCTTGTTGTTGGGAGAGATTTTGAGGGATACAAACTGGGGAACATTATAATGAGAAGGCATATAGAAAATTTCATAGAGTTGGAAGAAGATGAAAATTATAATTGTTGACTTTTTCTCATTAAGCTTATTCGTTTTTATTTTGATAATGAATGTTCATAAGAAAAGGGAATTGGAAGTTATTTATTTATTATGTATGGCTGATGCATGGTGGAAAATAAATATTTGGCTGCTTCTGAATGTGAATGTGCTAGCTTTATTGCTGAACTTTATGAAATGTGGCAAGCTACCTATTAGAATAGAATGTGGCTGCTGACGAAACAATGTGACGTCACAATTACATATTCCATTGAAAATGCTTCTTACTAACATCTGATCCGGAACGGATTCGAATTTGTGTTGTTGTTGTATGCACACATTTTGCGATGCAAATTTTTGAAAAGTAAATAACTCAATAAAAATTACAAATTTTAAAGAAATAAAGTTATAAATTGGTGATGCAAAACTTGCTTTATTGGAAGAAAATCATGGATACGGGTATCAAAGTTGACATCTTTAAACTTGATTTGCGGCTAAACTAAGCGTCCTAGCGACTTAAATGCATATTCGTGATCTAGGGAGTGCCACCTATCAATCGCTGTATCACATGATTTAAAAAACAGACTTTTATTTTTGAACTTGAATTCTTATAGGTCGTACCTTACATCAAAACTAAACAGGAAATTTAAAATCCACATTGTTTCCACAAAGAGATACTGAAATGTGGCAACATATAACTGAATGGTATCTTTTAATAACTAAACATAAGATGATTTTGTACACAAATTTGAGTTATGTAACCATGGTTGCCATATGGAAAATATATTTATTTATATATATATTTTCCATATGGCAACCATGGAAAATATATTTATATATAATGCGAGAATTGTTTGGCATCGACTCGGTTCGATTTTCAATTTTCCGAAAATACAACCGAGCCTGCGAAGCCACTTCAAACCATACGTATGTACACGATGATGAATTTGTCCCATAACTCTATCCTGTACCAATATACGGCTAGCTTAAAATTTTATTAGAAGTAATTTTTTTTTGTTTTGATTAAGTTTTAAACTTTATTAAACAGCTTTTGCTACTTGTTTAATACAAAACACAAATTCTTAACATAGTATGCAAAACTTATTAAGAAAAAAAATTGATACAAATTTATCAATATGGTAACGATTTTTTGAAAATTATAAAATTAATAATTTCAACCCAAATTATAGAAACGATAGAAATTAAAAAATGAACCCAATCAAAATAATAATGGTCAGAATTATTATAGAAATAATAATCAGAATTTTCAAAGAAATCACAATGGACAAAACTATAGGCAACCAAACAGAAGTGGACATTTTTCCAATCAATTAGGAATCCTTTTGCCACGCAAAATAAAAGGAATATTCCAGAATCAATGGAAAGAGACCACATAAGTCAAAATACTTCAAATTTTAAAATACATGCCTCAGCAGACCATTACCCTGCATGGTATTCACATTTAATAAAAAAAATAGATTTTTAGTAGATGCAGGAGCAGCAACTTCTGATTTAAAAGAAAACATATTCCCAAGAAATTATGAAAGCAGGTTAATAAAACCTGTTGATTCTCTGGCACCTGTAGCTTTCTCCGAATATAAGGAATGTGTGAATAAAACACTTTAGTTGTTTTTAATTCACACGGGTTTTTAATTTCCTAATATAATAAGAAATTTAATTATTTTACACTTTGTATTTTTAGAAACACTTACGTTTAGTTTATGTTCTACAGGGCTTTGAATGTACACAACAAGTTTAATTTATAATTTTAACAAAGAATTTTGTTCTTTGTATTTACTTTTGCATTACTTTAAAATTACTTTTAAATTTATTCGATTCTCGAAATTTATAAATCGGAAATAAAATAACTTAAACTTTATGTTTTTAAGTATGGCGTTCAACTAATAAAAAATCCATGTTTGCAAGATGGAGGACTCTCTTTGTAAATAAGCATAGACATACAATTAAAGATGGACGGCAATTTAAAGATGGAAATCAAGTTAAAGATGGACGACAAATTATGTCTATTCATTTTGACATCTATCCTTTAGCTTGGTAGTGCTACCAGGTTTGGCAACACCCCCCCCCCCTGGTAAGACGGTTACCTGGGCTGTCTGGGCTGTCTTTCCATTATCACCAACCTGGCCTACATCTAATACAGCAGGCTTTGCTGCGGGTCTTGTGTAAACGCCTGTCAAAGTTTTCACAACAGCACTTCGCA
The DNA here is from genome assembly GCA_951217065.1 of Baccha elongata. NCBI lineage: Eukaryota > Metazoa > Arthropoda > Insecta > Diptera > Syrphidae > Baccha > Baccha elongata. The sequence continues at coordinate 387,293 of CATNUY010000114.1, forward strand.
CTTGTCCGTCTTGGCCTGGCATGGTTTTAATGGCGGTTTCTTTGGGCCAACTGTTTCGAGGGCTATCAGAGTCGACGATGATCACAACATCTCCATCTTGAATGGGTTTTTGTGGCGAAAACCATTTTGTACGTTTCGTAAGATCGGGCAGGTACTCACTGACCCAGCGACGCCAAAAACGATTTGCATATTGCTCGCTAATGAGCCAGTTTTTTCGCAAAGTAATGCCTTCATCGTTGAACTCACCTCCGAATTTATTTCCATTGGAAGAACCCAATAAAAAATGATTGGGCGTTAATGCCTCTTCAATGATGCTACCTAGAGGAACGTAAGTAAGGGGACGCATATTTATAACTCTCTCTACCTCAGCCATCATTGTCAACAGAAGTTCGTCAGATGGTTTTCTTGTTGGAATAATATGATTTAGTGTTTTCTTAACTGAACGTATTAACCTTTCCCAACTGCCTCCCATGTGGGGTGAGTAAGGGGGATTAAAATTCCATATAAGATTTGTTCCGGTAAACTTATCTGCCATTTTTTCAACCTCGACACTACGTATTGCTTCTATCAGCTCGTTGCTGGCTCCACGAAAATTTGTACCATTGTCGCTGTATATTTCTAGAGGCCAACCTCTGCGAGCTATGAATCGCTGAAAAGCCATTATGCAAGAGTCTGTTGATAATGTATGCGCGACCTCAAGATGAATTGCGCGTACGGTCATACATGTAATCAGCACGCCCCAACGCTTTTCTGTACGTCTTCTCACTGCTACGGACATTGGACCAAAATAATCTATGCCTATATAAGAAAACGGCTTAGTGAACGGTTGCAGTCTTCCGTGCGGTAGATCTCCCATCAACGGTGGCACCGGAATACAATTCGAATTCTTGCAGAACTGACATTTCTCTTTTTTTAATTTTGGTAACAAAACGCGAAATTTCGGAATAAAGAATTTTTGACGTACTTCATTAATAACTGTTTCATCGTATTGGTGGGAAAACCTTTCGTGGTGGTCCAGGATAAAAAGATCAGTAATGTAATCATGCCTTGGTAAAATTATTGGGCGCTTCAGGTGCCAAGGTACTCCGTAAGCTGCATCTATTCGACCTTTTACTCTTAGTACTCCTCTTTTATCTAGATATGGTGAAAATTTATACAGGAGACTTGTTCTGTCCACTGAAACATTTTTCCCAAGAGTCAATATTTCTTCGCGAAAGGCGTCATGTTGACTTAATTTAAACAAATAGTTTTCCTCCTCTTCAAAGTCGTTAGCTATTAAACATTTTGCTGAAATTATTTTCGTTCTTTTTACTGATGTTCGGCGAATAAAACGATACACCTGTGCCATTGCTCGAAAAAGTGAGTGCCATTTACTATATCTTGACGGATCGACTAAAGGCTGTAGCTCCGCGATGTTATGTAAGTGAATGTACCTTATTTCTTCATTTGGAGGCTCCGTTTTTTTAAACCCTCCCGGCCATTTTTAATATGGATCGTAAAGAAAACTCGGTCCTTGATACCATTGGCTTTTGGAGTGAAATTCGTGTTTGGTTTGCCATTTAGTAGCCTCATCAGCGATGTTAATTTTTCCTGGAATCCATCTCCAATTCCTGATTTCAGTTGCTTCTAGAATTGCACCTATCCGAAATGCCACAAAATGCTTATATTTCCTATGATCGGAATGTATCCAACTCAACACAGTTCTGGAATCGGACCAAAAATATTTCTCCTTAAATTCGACTGAGTGGCTGGCTGTAATTATTCCTGCAAGTTTTATTCCCAACATAGCAGCTTCAAGTTCTAATTTTGGTATTGAAATAGTTTTCAAAGGAGCCACCTTTGTTTTGGCAGCGACAAGCATAATCTCAACTTCAACCCCATTCGTCACCCGAAAATATCCGACTGCTGCGTAGGCCGTCTCGCTGGCATCAACGAATATATGCAGTTGCACTTAACTATTGTTATTAAACGATAAGTGCTTAAGATATCGCCTTTCGATGAATATGTTCTTAACATCGGGTATAAAAATTTTCCATTTTCGACATTTTTCGAGATGTTGTGCTTGAATCTTTTTGTCCCATTCAATTGCGGACGCCCAAATATCCTGCAAAAGTATTTTTAATAGCACGAAAAAATTAGCTATTAATCCTAAAGGGTCAAATACTGACATTAGAACCTTCAAAACTTGTCTTTTTGTAGGCCATATATCTTCAGCCAAGATTTCAGCTTTAATAGAAGACGCTTTAATTGAATACGAAAAGGAATCAGCAGAGGGTAACCACCACATACCAAGCACCTTTTCGGGTCCAGATAACCCATGCCAGCCAGTTGTCCTTTTTTCATAATTGGCTGCTTTATTTTTCACACTGTCAAGAACGGCTGCAGAATTCGACAAAAAATTTCTAATCTCAAAATTTCCTTCTTCATGTACCTTTATTACATCATTTGCTACTTTTATTGCTTCTTCTGTTGTATTAAAGCTATCGAGCCAGTCATCAACATAATGTTTTTCTGTGATTGCCATAGCTGCTCTGGGGAATTTAGTAGCGAAATGTTTTGCATTTAAATTTTTAATAAATTGTGCGCAGAAGGGAGCGCTGGTTGAACCAAATATCAATACCTGCATAATATACTCTTCTATTATTTTTGTTTCTTGGTTGGGCCATAGAAATCGCTGCGCATGCTGATCGCATTTTCTTATTCCCACTTGATGGAACATCTCCCTTATGTCTGCTACGATGGCAATTGCTCGCTCTCGAAATTGAAATAAAATAGAAATAAGTTATGGCACTATATCGGGACCAGAAAATAACATTGAGTTAAGAGAAATTCTTTTTCCATTCTTTTTTCCAGATGTATTAATCGTCGCTCAGCCATATTACGGCTAGCAGGCATTTCTCTGTCCTCAGTCTTCCACAACAACGGCATAACAAACTTATTTCCTTCTTTAGTCCAGTTGTTTTGAATAATTGACATTGCTATTTCATCGTTCGCTGAAAGAAGCACATTTTTATTAACTGTTCGGGGTGATTCGATTGCCATGAATTCCTTAAAAAGCGTTCTTAAGTTTTCATCTTTATATCTTATGCAGTCGCAGGCATGATAGTTAAAATAATTGCCTCGGTTTTTTTCAGAGTTGCTCTTTCTGGATTGGCAAGTATACGGTCCATATACAGTCCAGCCTAGACTTGTTTTCGATGCCACCGGCTGGTTCTCGGATCCTTCCCGCGATCGAAGTGGAATAGTCAACTTCCATTGATCCAAACCAAGCAGGATTTGTGGTTTTGCATTGGAATAGGATTTTATGGGAATATTGCACAGATGCTGATATCTTTGGTTCAATTCTTCGACATTAATACTCTGCTTTGGAAGCTCCAGTGATTTTACTGTGTGTATATTTAAGATGTTGTACCTTTTGTTTGAATGTGCGGCTGTTATTTGTAGATTTACTTTTCATGAAGCCTCCTCTGTGCGGTGTGTATTTGCTGTCCATTTTAGGCATAATGGCTGAGACTCGCCGACAACTCCTAATTTACCTGCAATTTCTTCATCCATAAGCGAAACAGATGAGCCGTCATCGAGAAATGCAAATGTTTGAACTTTTTTATTTTCATTCTATAATATGATTGGTATAATACGGAATAAAATACTATTGTTTTCTAATCGATGTGAACAGTTCAATTTAGCATTCACAGTTGCTGATGGAGTTTGCTGTTGCATTTTATGAAGCAGTTTATGGTGTTTGATTAAACAACCAGAAACACCGCAAGGTTTTATGAAGTGGCAACGATTTCTACCATGTTGACGCAGACATGTTTTGCAGCAGAGGTTCTTTTTACAACCTCCCATCTTTCACTTGTGCTCATTTCTAAAAACTTTTGGCACTGATCCAATTCCTTACAATTAAGTGAACACAAGGGGCATAACTTTTTGTTTTGTTGTGATTGTGCATTAAAATGATCATGTGCATTTAAAGATGCTTTAGTTCGGCGAGAAGAATTCATATTGATGGACATGTTAAGAGGGGTCACTTCCGAAGCTGAATGGGCAACATCAGCTAACCAATCGCTGAAAACCTTTAGGTCTATGGAATTTAATCCTTTTCGGTAGGTTCCCCATCCCCAACTATGGCGAATTTGAGGCGGCAGTCTGTCCGATAGTTCACGTATTAAAGAAGGATTTGCTAAATGATCATGTAAACCAGTTGCTAACATTACAGCACAAGCGTTCTCTACAGTGAGATAGAATTGAATTATATTTTCAAGTCTGTCCGCTCGAGGTGGTGCTTCCATTCGTATTTTCTGTAAAAGATTATCGATTATCGCTTCAGGACGACCATAGAGCATTTGTAAAGTTCTAAGGGCGCCTGCCCAACTAACAATTTTACTTGTGTAAGGTCCAATTTCAAAAAAATAGTAAGCTATTATTTCTTTAGTATTGTCATAGGAATTATTTTAAAATGTTAACTGTTTTTTATTGATTTTTTTAAATAATAGCTTCCTTAAAGCATTTGGCAGAAAATACTCGCAAGCCATACGGAGGGACGATACAATCGCTTTTCATAAGGTCGCTGTAAGGTTTGTCAAAGTTAGTCAGACAAAATCTAAATGTAAAGGCTTGTATAAAGCTTTATACTCGAAATCAATGAAAAGGCTTGTTAACCGAAGCAATTCGAACAGTCAAAATAATTTCTTCCAAATTAAAAACGTGTGATTTAGAATTTTATTTATTCAAGTCCATCATTGTTTTACAAAATGTAACTATTAATTATATACAATATTAATTTTGAAAACGTTTTACATTAAGATAATGATGATACGTCAAATTTATTATATGTAAATTTACGATAACCCATATAACTTCTATAGAGTTATCACAAGACTTCTTTAAGGTTGCTAAACATTTAATGCGGCTATATGCAGTCGTTGTCACATTCCCCGCGCCAGGTAGTAGTTTTTTTTATATTGGTTTTAGGTTTCGTCAAAATGTCATGTGTACAGACACGTTTAGTTTTCACCATTTACTAAATTTTAATATTAAAAGATACACAATAACACAATAACACAACACTTTATTTTGCACAAAATTTCCTAACGATAGCTATTGTTCGCATAAAAGTACATAGATACACGTTGAAATGTGCCTACATTGATTTGTTTCTTAATAAAAGCTATTGCTCACATAAACAAAGTATCTCATCTCTTAGTATTAATAACAAACTAAAGAAAACTATAGTTCCCTTAAGAAAACTATTGCTCGCGTACATAATTATACCACATGGAAAATATGACAGGTGGTTTGTTTTGTTAATGACAGCTATGGCTCACATAAGAAAAGTATCTCTTTTTTAGTAGTTAACAACAAACTAAAGAAAACTATAGTTCCCTTAAGAAAGCTATTGCTCTACCACTTGGAAAATATGCCACTTGGTGTGTTTGTTATAGCTCACACAAAAAAATTATCTCTTCGCTTAGTTGTTGATGACAAACTAAAGAAAACTAATTTCCTTATGAACACAACTGCTCGAATAATAATATTATCAAAGGGATATTTTGCGCCAAATAGGCTTTCTGATGACAGCTGTTGCTCGCATAAGAAATTATTATTATTATATTTTACCAAGAGGCAGTTAATATAATAATTATAAATAAAAAAAAACTGCTTATGCTGAATTTTAAATCCAACTGTATAGCTATATATCTGTTCCTGTAGTACAAAGTAGGTACCTACATGGTATCAACTGGTTAAAATTTGATCTTCGTTCTGTATACATAACATTGGCCTAGTGGATGAGTGGTTGACTACAGTCGTTCAGCAACCGTGGAAGTGTGCACATCGTTGGCGACTTTCATAGTGAAAATTTTACATAGGGGCGCGAGTGCTAAAAGTAGTGATTTAGATCTACCAAAACCAAGTGGCAAGTTAGCCTAGGTGCAGAATTAAAGAATATTAATAGAATTAGAGAAAATTAACTTTCAGAAATCAGAAACTATCCTGTTAAGAACCCCTTTGTCTAGGGCTTCTAGGGATACAAGAAAGAACTGGAGAAATCTAGTGATCGTTAGACCAAGTGGACATCCACTGGCGAGTAAAGATGTAGTAAAGTACCTTGGTATCTGGCTAGATCAGTATCTATATTTCAATCGACATATAGATGCTGCTCTGGCCAGAGCTAGGGGAGCGTTTGCTCTGACAAGACGGTTGTTTTATAGCAGCCGCCTTGAAAACAGGGTGAAGGTGATTTGCTACATGGCCCTCATCCGGCCGATGATTGCCTATGGGTGCCCTGTGTGGTTTAACGTTGCCCCATCTCAAATGGAAAAGATTCGGGTGTTTGAGAGGCAGTGTCTTAGGACCTGTCTTGGATTACACAGAACACCAGAGTCGGAGTACAAACATTATTATGCCAACGAGGTCTTATACAACGAAGCCAATATAAACAGGATAGATAACTTTTTAATTAAGCTGATTCGGGGTCACATTGCAAGAGCGATGACCTCAGCCAATGGACTTATTTTCGGGGCTTATTACCCCAACGACGAATATAGTGAGAGCGTTTGTCTTAACGGTTTCATCCCGCCCGAGACATTCCTCTATTTATACAGTCGGGGGCTGATACAGGATAGATTGGCGGTTCCGTTAATCTACCACGTCGGCCGTAGAACTGTGGATCGGCGAATCCTGTATGGTCGAGACGTCGGCTCTGGGAACGGAGCAGAGCGTCTGCGGTTCAGTAGAGCTGTGCCCCTTCGGGACAAAAAGGACTTTTATAAGCAAGTTCAAAAATACTGGTGGTTGGGTACCACCTTGATATTGATGGTTAGTCAAAGGTGTTGCCTTGGCCGACCTGCGTATTTTTAAGTATTAATAGGTATATTTTATGTAGGACAGTGGTGGCACCAAAAAAAATATAAAACACAAATTGCATTTGTTGGTTTGTATGTGCATTTGGCGCTGTTCAATATGTATATATATTGATATATACATATTTATAAGCGTGTTTGCATATATGAATTGGCTGCTGCGCAAAAAAAAAAAAAAATGCTACTGGTGGCTGTTCCAGTTTTAAGTTATTTTAAGTATTTTTAAGTAGTTTTAAGTTATTTAAGTAATTTACGTATATTTACGTATATTTTAGTTTTATTAAGGTTAATTTAGTTTTATTTAGGTAAAGGGTAGTTTTAAGTTTTTATAAAAAATAAATGTCTTGAAAAGCGAGTTTTTAAAAATTTTCTCGTTTAGTTTTAAGTAATTTTGATGTTTAATTTAAGTTAGTTTTTACGCCAAAAGGCATTTAATATATTGTTATTGTATAATTTAGAGCGCCCGTATGGGGCCAGTAAGTTAGTTTAGTTATTCTGTAAGCTAGTTTTTAAGGTTTTTGTCTAGCATTTAAGTTAGTTATAAGTTAAATTGAAAATAAAAACATGAATTAAATAAAAAAAGAGGAGCAGAATTCAGAGTGGAAGGTCGTGGGTTCGATTCTCACCCCGGGCAAGGCCTTTTTTTAAATTATTTCTGGCAAGAGGTTTCTAGGAGAAGAAAACAGCAGCAACAACAAGAAGAGCAGATGGTCAAACCAACGGGGACATCGAAAGATGGTCCCCCAACAACAACAAAAGGTGCTGGAACATCAGGCGATGTAACAGCAACAGTCGATAAAGAGATAGCGGGGCCATCCAGAGGCCAAACAACAAATACGGCAGCATCTGCTGGACCTTCAAGGTCAAGAAAAATAACAACAGAGTCATCGGCACGTGTCGAGGCCAAAACTATGAGCATGGCAACAGCCAAAACAAAAAGCCCTACCAAAGGCAAATCAACAGGGCCGGCATGTGCCGAGGCAACTGATGCAAATAAGAGGAGGCGCTACATAAACTATAAGCCGAACCTTGTTGTGAAGAAGCGCATCGGTGATGCAGCCCAGCAAATTGAAGGGCGTGAACGGTCAGCCAAGTCATCGGCTCAGGCCAAAATCCAGAGGCAGCTGGACAGCTCCTCCTCCGAAGACGGAGACAACAACAACGACAACAAGGGAGAAGACGACGAGGCTGAGGCTGATGTCGTAATCGTCAAAGAGGCTGAAGAAGAAGTATCGAAGATACCAGAGCCAGCCAACGAGATCGCCGGCGTAACAGGCGAAGAAAACGTAGCTGATGTAGGTGCCGAAGATGCCATATCCTACATGTCAGTAGAAGGAGAAGGGCACTACGTCAGTGGCGAGATAGTGGATCTGTCGGAGGAAGAAGAGGACGAACAGATTGAAACACTGACGCAGCAGATTTCCTCGCTCATAGAGCTGGTTGAATCACTAAGAAAGAAGCAGGAAGCGAGAAGGGAGAAGGAGCGCCAAGTGACTCTTGAGCAGCGCACCCGCCAACAAGCGCTCCAAGAGCAACTTGAAGCTACGAAACAACAGAAGCCTCATCAGGAAAAACGACCACTCCCAGACCAGCAGCAGCAACATAAGCAGCAATCAAAGAAGCAGCCACAACAACAGCTTCACAAACAGCAACAGCCTCAGCAGCCGCAGGCAAAACAACAACAACAACTACAACCACAACATTAACGACAACAGACACAGAAGCAGCAACAGCAGCAGCAACAAACGCAACAGCAACAACCGCAGAAGTCAGAACAGCAGCAGACCCAACAGCAGCCGATGCAGCAGCAGCAGAGACAACAGCAGCAGTCACAACAACAACAGCAACAACAGCAACAGCCACAAGCAAAGAAAGGTAAGGTGCCACCTATAAATACTTACAAAATGGAAATAAAAGAAACTATTGAAATATGTAGGTCGTAGGCAACAATTTTATAACTAAGCGGCTAAACGCAGACAGGCATTCTATTCAGTGCTCTTCTTTAGAGCACTACAAAAAAGTTAAAGACCTTCTGTCTCAAACTAAAACTGAGTATTATATTTTCACCCCAAAGGAAGACAAGCTTCAAACAGTCCTCCTGAAGGGTATCGAATCCTCTACGGATCCGCAGGCGCTCTTAGCTGAGCTCCGTCAAGTGGCGAGCGACGATCTCGATTTTATCGGGGTCAGACCGTTTACCACAGTCAAAGCCAGACGGGAGAAACGGAAGTTACCATTCTTCCTAGTTCAACTTTCGCCCCAAAGCAAATTGAGTGGTCTAAGGAACATAACAGTCCTGGATTACCAAGTTGTACGATGGGAAAAATTAAACAAGCAGTAAGACATGCTTCAATGCATGAACTGCCAAGGGTTTGGACACGTTGCAGTTAACTGTGGTATGGACCCAGTCTGCGTTAAATGTGGAGATACCCACAAAACAGGGGAGTGTAAACTTGGGCAAGATAGGGTCACAGATATGACCCATTAAAATGTGCGCTCTGCCGAGGCTCCGGGCACCCCGCAAACTATCGGGGATGTCCGAAGTTTCAGGAGATAAAGCAAAATAAAGCCCAAAAGAAAACAATTGAGGTGAGACGCCCTGAAGTACGCCAGACAACAACTGGCGTCTGGAAAGGGAAAAACGGTACAGCCTCAACCACAGGTAGCCAAACAGGTCCAAGTGCCTACGGCTCCTGTGCCAGAGGCAGATCTGATGCAGGTGTTGCTGACCATTCATGGTCAGTTAACCGACGTGCAAAAACAGATCAGGGAGCAGGCGGCTAGGGTAGATTACCTCTACTCTATTCTGCCGGCAACGCTAAATGGTTAAAGGCGCGCTGCCTGAGCGACCCTTCAAGATCCTAGCTGTGAATGTAAATTCGCTGTTGTTGTTGTTTTGTTATGCCTCCAATATATTCCGAAAGGAAAAAACTTTGTTTTATTGTACGCACCTGACGCACCTCAGCAAGCTAATTTTATCGCAGAGCTTGAAAAACTTTTCGAATGCTTAAGACTGAACTTGGATGAGAATTATTATCTCATGGCAGGGGACTTAAACGCCAAACATGTAGATTGGGGAAACCAAATACAAAATCCTAGAGCGAACCATCTTTTTAATTGGATGGGTCGATACAGTGTTGAGTGTAGGATCGACCTTCTGGCTACAGATAGACCGTCATTTCTGAGAAGTGGTAGTTTTCTGGATCTTTTACTGCTTGACTCACGACTAGTTATAACTGACGCAACAAATCAACAGACAAGAAACTGTTTACGAACGATTGAATGCGACAGTGATCACTGCGGACTTACCACCGTAATACAGCTTCCGAGCGAACTTGTGGAGTTGGATGAGTATGTGCCTGTGCACTCTTACAATTTCAGTAAGACGCGCTGGCCACGCTTTTCCAACGCCTTGGCAAGAGAAATACGTTCCGATGACATTTCTCCACCAAATGACAGAAACCTGACGAACCTCGAGATCGACGGGTTCCTGACTCAAATGGATACGACTATAAAACGAACAATGGACAGAACAATTCCAAAATATAAGGAACAAGACCCTACTGGTTTATACATGAACGCGACAATCGACGCACTACACCGACAAAAAAGTGGACTGCTGACTAGATTGAAACTTCTGTACAGACGTTTCACGGACACACGTGATCTGGAGATTAGGACATTGAAGTCGTCGATCAAAAACATTAACGTTCTGATTAGACAAAACTATAGATTATCTATTAATTTATATTGGGATAACAGAATTCGGGCTGTTAATTCTAGCGACCCTAGTATCTTTCCCCAAATAAATAAGATATTTAGAAGAAATGATCAAAACGATCTTCCATGTCTTAAACTCCAGAGGACAACAGATAACGAAGACGTACTAACGATTGCGGGAATTGATCCGGAAGGTGCCGTTTTCGATGATAATTATTATATGATAGAAGATCCTCAGGAAAAGGTAGAAGCTGTAGGGGCTGCTTTTCAGCAAGTGTATAAGGTGAATGCTAGCATTCGTCCGAATCATGACCTGGAGAACAGAGCCTTGCTGCACAACTTCTACCTTGGAAATAACATAACGCAATGGCGATCTGAGAATACTGGTTTCACCGGGTTCAATGACGAAAACTTGGCAAACGCCACCATCGCCGAGCGAAATGGACCCAGTTCATTGTTAATTTCGAAGGTAGAACTTCAGTTAATTTTTCAAACATTAAAGAAAAAGAAATCTGCGTGGGTTGATGGTATACCCAACATTGTGGTACGACATCTCCCTGAGGAAGCCATAGACATTTATACCACACTGTTCAACAACGCACTGAATAATGCATATTATCCAGTGAGTTGGAAGACAGCTGTGGTCCATTCTCTCCCCAAAAAGGGAAAGGACAGCTCCAATCCGGCAAATCTTCGGTCGATAAGTCTTCTTCCAAGTATCAGTAAGGTATTCGAGAAGATTCTCAATAGAGCTCTCTTCAAGTGGTCTGAGGACAAACATATTATTACAGACAATCAGTTTGGCTTTAAGGCGGGACATGACACTATTCATGCCGCGTCTAAGTTAGTTTCTGATGTTCAATGGAACAAAGCGAAAAATCAATGCACGGGTGCCGTTCTTGTTGATTTAGAGAAGGCTTTCGACACCGTATGGTTAGAGGGTCTTTATCTGAAGCTACCTAGATTTGGCATAAGTAAACCACTGTTATATATGCTTCATGACATGGTCAATGGTAGAAAGTTTGTTGTCAAAAGTGGCAATGTAACTTCCGCCACAACTTTTCATATTAAAAACGGTCTACAGCAAGGAGCTGTGAACTCGCCGATTCTTTTTAGTATTTACACCAGCGATCTGATAGGTAGTCTCACTCATGCGATTGCGTATGCCGATGACCTTGTAGCGTACAGGACGGGTCCAAAAGTTGAAGTCATCAGAATTCTCTTGCAGCGTGACTTCGACAAGATTCAGCGATATTGGGATGACTGGAAGTTAAAAATTAACTTTCAAAAATCAGAAACTATCCTGTTTAGAACCCCTTTGTCTAAGGCTTTTAGGGATACAAGAAAGAACTGGAGAAATCTAGTGATCGTTGGACCAAGTGGACATCAACTTGCGAGTAAAGATGTAGTAAAGTACCTTGGTATCTGGCTAGATCAGTATCTATATTTCAATCGACATATAGATGCTGCTCTGGCCAGAGCGAGCGAGAGCCAGAGAGGCCAGAACAATGGACAAAACAATCCCAAAATATAAGGAACAAGACCCTACTGGTTTATACAAGAACGAGACAATCGACGCACTACACAGCAGCAACAACAAGAAGAGCAGATGGTCAAACCAACGGGGACATCGAAAGATGGTCCCCCAACAACAACAAAAGGTGCTGGAATGTCAGGCGATGTAACAATAACAGTCGATAAAGAGATAGCGGGGCCATCCAGAGGCCAAACAACAAATACGGCAGCATCTGCTGGACCTTCAAGGTCAAGAAAAATAACAACAGAGTCATCGGCACGTGTCGAGGCCAAAACCATGAGCATGGCAACAACCAAAACAACAAGCCCTACCAAAGGCAAATCAACAGGGCCGGCATGTGCCGAGGCAACTGATGCAAATAAGAGGAGGCGCTACATAAACTATAAGCCGAACCTTGTTGTGAAGAAGCGCATCGGTGATGCAGCCCAGCAAATTGAAGGGCGTGAACGGTCAGCCAAGTCATCGGCTCAGGCCAAAATCCAGAGGCAGCTGGACAGCTCCTCCTCCGAAGACGGAGACAACAACAACGACAACAAGGGAGAAGACGACGAGGCTGAGGCTGATGTCGTAATCGTCAAAGAGGCTGAAGAAGAAGTATCGAAGATACCAGAGCCAGCCAACGAGATCGCCGGAGTAACAGGCGAAGAAAACGTAGCTGATGTAGGTGCCGAAGATGCCATATCCTACATGTCAGTAAAAGTGGATCTGTCGGAGGAAGAAGAGGACGAACAGATTGAAACACTGACGCAGCAGATTTCCTCGCTCATAGAGCTGGTTGAATCACTAAGAAAGAAGCAGGAAGCGAGAAGGGAGAAGGAGCGCCAAGTGACTCTTGAGCAGCGCACCCGCCAACAAGCGCTCCAAGAGCAACTTGAAGCTACGAAACAACAGAAGCCTCATCAGGAAAAACGACCACTCCCAGACCAGCAGCAGAAACATAAGCAGCAATCAAAGAAGCAGCCACAACAACAGCTTCACAAACAGCAACAGCCTCAGCAGCCGCAGGCAAAACAACAACAACAACTACAACCACAACAACAACGACAACAGACACAGAAGCAGCAACAGCAGCAGCAACAAACGCAACAGCAACAACCGCAGAAGTCAGAACAGCAGCAGACCCAACTGCAGCCGATGCAGCAGCAGCAGAGACAACAGCAGCAGTCACAACAACAACAGCAACAACAGCAACAGCCACAAGCAAAGAAAGGTAAGGTGCCACCTATAAATACTTACAAAATGGAAATAAAAGAAACTATTGAAATATGTAGGTCGGTCGTAGGCAACAATTTTATAATTAAGCGGCTAAACGCAGACAGGCATTCTATTCAGTGCTCTTCTTTAGAGCACTACAAAAAAGTTAAAGACCTTCTGTCTCAAACTAAAACTGAGTATTATAGTTTCACCCCAAAGGAAGACAAGCTTCAAACAGTCCTCCTGAAGGGTATCGAATCCTCTACGGATCCGCAGGCGCTCTTAGCTGAGCTCCGTCAAGTGGCGAGCGACGATCTCGATTTTATCAGGGTCAGACCGTTTACCACAGTCAAAGTCAGACGGGAGAAACGGAAGTTACCATTATTCCTAGTTCAACTTTCGCCCCAAAGCAAATTGAGTGGTCTAAGGAACATAACAGTCCTGGATTACCAAGTTGTACGATGGGAAAAATTAAACAAGCAGAAAGACATGCTTCAATGCATGAACTGCCAAGGGTTTGGACACGTTGCAGTTAACTGTGGTATGTGGAGATACCCACAAAACAGGGGAGTGTAAACTTGGGCAAGATAGGGTCACAGATATGACCCAGTTAAAATGTGCGCTCTGCCGAGGCTCCGGGCACCCCGCAAACTATCGGGGATGTCCGAAGTTTCAGGAGATAAAGCAAAATAAAGCCCAAAAGAAAACAGTTGAGGTGAGACGCCCTGAAGTATGCCAGACAACAACTTCCGTCAATCCCGCAATTTCTTACGCCCAAATGGCGTCTGGAAAGCGAAAAAGGGTACAGCCTCAACCACAGGTAGCCAAACAGGTCCAAGTGCCTACGGCTCCTGTGCCAGAGGCAGATCTGATGCAGGTGTTGCTGACCATTCATGGTTAGTTAACCGACGTGCAAAAACAGATCAGGGAGCAGGCGGCTAGGGTAGATTACCTCTACTCTATTCTGCCGGCAACGCTAAATGGTTAAAGGCGCTCTGCCTGAGCGACCCTTCAAGATCCTAGCTGTGAATGTAAATTCGCTGTTGTTGTTGTTTTGTTATGCCTCCAATATATTCCGAAAGGAAAAAACTTTGTTTTATTGTTTAAGGACCAATATATTTCGACACTAAGTGTCATCTTCAGGGTCTACAAAATTATAAACAAAAAACATTTAAAGTTTTATAAAAATCTAAACATTAAACATTAAATAACAATTATTAAATTATATAAAATGTACCTAGTATGAGTTATCACAAATTTATATATAACAAACTTTCAGACACTGACATTTTAGCATCTGTCAATAAATGCTTCAAAACAAAATAAGACAAAAGCTACGTCAATGTTAACAGGGTGCATTGTTTATATGAGGTTGTTTATACGATGTATGTTTACATGATGTGTTATAATCTACAATTTGCGTATGAAATGAGATTAAAGTGTGTATTTTTATAGTCTTTTTTGTCTGTTTTAAAATTACATACATCGTCTCCAAATTTAACTATTTGGTTAACATCGTGAACTTGTAGTTTGAATTTATTTCGTTCAAATTTTAAAACTTCCGTGTTTTCAAAATTAAAAGAGTGGCCAGTATGATGTTTATGGTTGGCTAGTGCTGCAATACTGTTCAAATTAGCGGTGCTAGAATCAACCTTTTTGCATTCATTTGAATGTTGTTCAAGTCTTTTGCCAAGTTTTTGGATAGTTCCACCGATGTATTTTTTTGGGCAGTCGTTACAAGGAACACTATAAACAACTCCTGAGTTTTGAGTTAGAGGCAATTTATGTTTCATGTTAGCAAAGAATTTGGCAACTTTTTTTACAGGTTTCATAGCAGCTTTAATTTCCGGAACGAAGTATTTACAAGATTTGGCCAAAGATTCAGTAAGTCCTGGAACATAAGAGATGGATGAATAGATTTTATTTCCGGCTGGTTCAGTATTAAGTTGGGTCGCGGTTTCATCTCTTGATAGAAACAAGTAGCTACTTCTTTCAAATCTTCTGTTTTCCGAAAGTGTACGAGCGTTGTTATTTCGTACAGATGAAATTAGTTTTTCGATGACGCCAGACGGAAAATTGTTTTTTAATAAAATATATTTAATACGCTTTGATTATAACACATCATGTAAACATACATCGTATAAACAACCTCATATAAACAATGCACCCTGTTAACATTGACGTAGCTTTTGTCTTATTTTGTTTTGAAGCATTTATTGACAGATGCTAAAATGTCAGTGTCTGAAAGTTTGTTAAATATAAATTTGTGATAACTCATACTAGGTACATTTTATATAATTTAATAATTGTTATTTAATGTTTAATGTTAAGATTTTTATAAAACTTTAAATGTTTTTTGTTTATAATTTTGTAGACCCTGAAGATGACACATAGTGTCGAAATATATTGGTCCTAAAACAATAAAACAAAGTTTTTTCCTTTCGGAATATATTGGAGGCATAACAAAACAACAACAACATCATTAAACTGTATTCCGGCAAAACAAAATCCATTAATAGTAAATTCGCTGATTAGGACCGAACGTAGAGCAAACCTCTTTCATTTGCTGCAAGACTAAAGTCCTGTTGTGTTTATGGCTAGCGAAACTAAGCTAAACCAGAAACAGAAACTGACTTATAAAAATTACAATATCGTAAGAAGGGATCGGCCCAACTCCTCTCAAGGGGGTGGGGTCGCAATCTTCATACGAAAGGGCATTAAACATAAAGTTATATATAATAGTGAAGTGCGAAGATTTGGGCTGCTGGAAGCTTGCATCGTTTGCATTCCTCTCCAGCAAGGGAAAAGAATGTACGCAATCGCGGTGTACGCACCTGACGCACCTCAGCCAGCTAATTTTATCGCAGAGCTCGAAAAACTTTTCGAATGCTTAAATTTGAACTTGGATGAGAATTATTATCTCATGGCAGGGGACTTGAACGCCAAACATGTAGATTGGGGAAATCAAGTACAAAATCCTAGAGGGAACCATCTTTTTAATTGGATGGGTCGATACAGTGTTGAGTGTAGGATCGACCTTCTGGCTACAGATAGACCGTTTTTTCCGAGAAGTGGTAGTTTTCTGGATCTACTCCTGCTTGACTCAAGACTGATAATACCTGACACTGTAGGTCAACATACAAAAAACTGTTTACGAACGATTGAATACGACAGTGACCACTGCGGGCTTGCCGCCGTAATACAGCTCCCGAGCGAACTTTTGGAGTTGGATGAGTATGTGCCTGCGCACTCTTACATTTTCAGTAAGACGCGTTGGCCACGCTTCTCCAACTCCTTGGCAAGAGAAATACGTTCCGATGACATTTCTCCACCAAATGACAGGAACCTGACGAACGTCGAGATCGACAGGTACCTGACTCAAATGGATACGACTATAAAACGAACAATGGACAGAACAATTCCAAAATATAAGGAACAAGACCCTACTGGTTTATACATGAACGCGACAATCGACGCACTACACCGACAAAAAAGTGGACTGCTGACTAGATTGAAACTTCTGTACAGACGTTTCACGGACACACGTGATCTGGAGATTAAGACATTGAAGTCGTCGATCAAAAACATTAACGTTCTGATTAGACAAAACTATAGATTATCTATTAATTTATATTGGGATAACAGAATTCGGGCTGTTAATTCTAGCGACCCTAGTATCTTTCCCCAAATAAATAAGATATTTAGAAGAAATGATCAAAACGATCTTCCATGTCTTAAACTCCAGAGGACAACAGATAACGAAGACGTACTAACGATTGCGGGAATTGATCCGGAAGGTGCCGTTTTCGATGATAATTATTATATGATAGAAGATCCTCAGGAAAAGGTAGAAGCTGTAGGGGCTGCTTTTCAGCAAGTGTATAAGGTGAATGCTAGCATTCGTCCGAATCATGACCTGGAGAACAGAGCCTTGCTGCACAACTTCTACCTTGGAAATAACATAACGCAATGGCGATCTGAGAATACTGGTTTCACCGGGTTCAATGACGAAAACTTGGCAAACGCCACCATCGCCGAGCGAAATGGACCCAGTTCATTGTTAATTTCGAAGGTAGAACTTCAGTTAATTTTTCAAACATTAAAGAAAAAGAAATCTGCGTGGGTTGATGGTATACCAAACATTGTGTTACGACATCTCCCTGAGGAAGCCATAGACATTTATACCACACTGTTCAACAACGCACTGAATAATGCATATTATCCAGTGAGTTGGAAGACAGCTGTGGTCCATTCTCTCCCCAAAAAGGGAAAGGACAGCTCCAATCCGGCAAATCTTCGGTCGATAAGTCTTCTTCCAAGTATCAGTAAGGTATTCGAGAAGATTCTCAATAGAGCTCTCTTCAAGTGGGCTGAGGACAAACATATTATTCCAGACAATCAGTTTGGCTTTAAGGCGGGACATGACACTATTCATGCCGCGTCTAAGTTAGTTTCTGATGTTCAATGGAACAAAGCGAAAAATCAATGCACGGGTGCCGTTCTTGTTGATTTAGAGAAGGCTTTCGACACCGTATGGTTAGAGGGTCTTTATCTGAAGCTACCTAGATTTGGCATAAGTAAACCACTGTTATATATGCTTCATGACATGGTCAATGGTAGAAAGTTTGTTGTCAAAAGTGGCAATGTAACTTCCGCCACAACTTTTCATATTAAAAACGGTCTACAGCAAGGAGCTGTGAACTCGCCGATTCTTTTTAGTATTTACACCAGCGATCTGATAGGTAGTCTCACTCATGCGATTGCGTATGCCGATGACCTTGTAGCGTACAGGACGGGTCCAAAAGTTGAAGTCATCAGAATTCTCTTGCAGCGTGACTTCGACAAGATTCAGCGATATTGGGATGACTGGAAATTAAAAATTAACTTTCAAAAATCAGAAACTATCCTGTTTAGAACCCCTTTGTCTAAGGCTTTTAGGGATACAAGAAAGAACTGGAGAAATCTAGTGATCGTTGGACCAAGTGGACATCAACTTGCGAGTAAAGATGTAGTAAAGTACCTTGGTATCTGGCTAGATCAGTATCTATATTTCAATCGACATATAGATGCTGCTCTGGCCAGAGCTAGGGGAGCGTTTGCTCTGACAAGACGGTTGTTTTATAGCAGCCGCCTTGAAAACAGGGTGAAGGTGATTTGCTACATGGCCCTCATCCGGCCGATGATTGCCTATGGGTGCCCTGTGTGGTTTAACGTTGCCCCATCTCAAATGGAAAAGATTCGGGTGTTTGAGAGGCAGTGTCTTAGGACCTGTCTTGGATTACACAGAACACCAGAGTCGGAGTACAAACATTATTATGCCAACGAGGTCTTATACAACGGGGCCAATATAAACAGGATAGATAACTTTTTAATTAAGCTGATTCGGGGTCACATTGCAAGAGCGATGACCTCAGCCAATGGACTTATTTTCGGGGCTTATTACCCCAATGAAGAATATAGTGAAAGCGTTTGTCTTAACGGTTTCATCCCGCCCGAGACATTCCTCTATTTAGAGAGTCGGGGGCTGATACAGGATAGATTGGCGGTTCCGTTAATCTACCACGTCGGCCGTAGAACTGTGGATCGGCGAATCCTGTATGGTCGAGACGTCGGCTCTGGGAACGGAGCAGAGCGTCTGCGGTTCAGTAGAGCTGTGCCTCTTCGGGACAAAAAGGACTTTTATAAGCAAGTTCAAAAATACTGGTGGTTGGGTGACCACCTTGATATTGATGGTTAGTCAAAGTTGTTGCCTTGGCCGACCTACATATTTCTAAGGTAGATTAAGTAGGACAGTGACGGTGGCACCAAAAAAAAAGATACAAAATCCAAAAAGTTGTTTGTATTTTTGTGGATATGTGCGTGAGCGCATACATATGCATATGTCTAAATATATGCATATGTATGCGCGTGTGTGCATGTGCATAGCCTGATGGCAAAAAAAAATAAAAAAAAAATAAAAAAAAAAAGCTGCTGGTGGCTGTTCTAGTTTTAAGTTATTTTAAGTATTTTAAGTAGTTTTAAGTTATTTACGTATATTTACGTATATTTTAGTTTTATTTGGTTTAATTTAGTTTTATTTAGGTAAAGGGTAGTTTTAAGTTTTTTATATAAAATAAATGTTATAGGAAAACGAGTTTTTCAAAATTTTCTCGTTTAGTTTTAAGTAATATTGAATTTTAATTTAAGTTAGTTTTTACGCCGAAAGGTATTTTTAATATATAGTTATAGTATAATTTAGAGCGCCCGTATGGGGCCAGTAAGTTAGTTAAGTTAATATGTAAGCTAGTTGTTTAAGATTTTTTGTCTAGCATTAAGATAGATATAAGAAAATGGAAAAATAAAAAATTAATTAAAATGCAAATGAGTGGTTGACTGGGGTGCGTTGGGTCGCAAATTCGATCCCTGGTTGAGAAAAGTAAGTTTTTTCAATAATAATAAAATTAAATATCTAGTTTTCAGAAAAGGCATTGAAAGAAACTTAGCATTAGCACTTGAACGAAGAAAAATGATCTTAGAAAAAATTAATCAAAATAAAAGATAAAGAAAAAAATAAAAGAAAAAAGGCGTTAAAAAAATTAATTTAAATTTTATTTGAATTTTTTTATTTCGGTTAGATTTCCGTCATGACTTTTGTAAGTCCTTAGCGAAACACTTAAAAAGAAACTATTGCCTTCTTAAGGAAGTCTTGTGACAACTATTTAGCGAAACAAAAAGCCTTTCGTAGCAAAGTATTGTTTCCATTGCAAAGCCTTCACCAGGCCTTATCCAAACTGTTTATGAAGAGTTATAACTTCGCTTATGTGCGCCAAATAGGTTTCTATAAGATTGATTACAGTTGTTATAGAAATAAGAAAATAGCCTTTATAAAAATTAAATTGTTACTTGGGTGGTACCTGTTCCGGAAAAAAGAGTTTAATTCCTACATTGTCATGTGCACTACCTCTTAAACAATTTTGAAAACGTCGCAAATTATCATCGTTTGTGTATCCACAAGCAGTCGTAGAGCTGTTTAACCAGCTAATGAACATTGGCCATTCTTCGATGCGACCAGTAAAAATGACTTGCTCTTTGGACATGAGCTGTCTGGCTATAAATTGTTCCTTGTTTGGAACATAAACTGTGCAATTCGACTGATTTGCTATTGGAAGGCCCCAGGATTCATTGAATTACACATGTTAACAGTTGAGGCGCGAGGGGGTGAAAAGTTAACATTTGACGGTTGTGTCGATGGTGTCTGATATGTGTTAGCTGGATTACCATTGAAAGTGCTTTTCCAGAGTAACGAGTTACCATCGCGGTTAAATACGTTGTTATTTGGTTTATAGGAACCATTTGATTGGACATGACTGTGAGACTGAGTGGTATTACGAGTGCACATTGTATTTGATACAGATGGCATTTTTAACGTTGTAACATCATCATCACTGTCAGATCTCGTTTCATTTAGCATGGCATATTTCTTTTCTAAATATTCCTTGTCACGAATTGCTATCAACTGCCTTTCTTCATCTAACATTTGAAGCATTAGGGTACGATATTTGGGTACACTATTTTTGGGCTTTTTGTTGTCATGGCATTGGTTTGTCTGCATATGCAAATGGTTGCTTGACTTTGGAAAAGGCAGATGATCTTGTTTATTCACAACATCGCATTGTCTTGGCGGTATACTTTGCAAATCAGAAACTCGCAATGAGGAAAAACTATCGGGCATTGATGAGAATTGATTGTAGTCGCATGAGATGCACTATTTTCACCTACACCTACCAATGTGGTAGACGGAATGTTTTTTCGAAACGCGAGATTTCCGGAGGTCGTTGGAAGATTATGGTCCACATGTACTTGTAAATTACTAAGAATTCTTGGTGGAAATTGAGGAGGATTATCGAAACTATGGGAGGCGATTGGCTTGGAAATGGCTTGGACGCTGATGGCTTGAGAACTACTATTAGTGGCTTGACAAATGGTACTGATAGCTTGGCGACTTGTAGGTGGAGAACAATGAGTTTGAATGCAAGTAACCTGATTGATAATAGTTTCATCGACGGGTGAAACACCGTCCGTCGTTATAATACATTTAATGCCAACCCAATAACGGTCAGCTACGTCGTCGTTGACACCCACACAAATAAAATGATACCAATGGTCACAATTGTCGCATTGAACCATGTCGTCATTGTCTTCTTTTTTACATAGTTGACAATTAGAAGGCATATTAGACGTAGAAGATGGCTTTATCGTCGAATGAGGTAGAGAATATATAAATGACTTACCTTACGTTCTTGTAGCGAATTGTTGTTGGCTGATGCAATTGTTGAGTTTCCTTGAATTCCTGTGGCACGTGTAAGCGGTGATGATATGACGATGTCGGTGGCGGTCGTTGCTGTTTTTTGCTGTGACTGAATGACTTGTGTCTGTTAATATCGTTGCTAGTTTTTGCTTGATGCAGGACTTCGGTGAACTCAAGGTTCGCGGTGCGCCTTCAAACAATAGCTCAATGTTTGGTAGGTACAGTTTACAAATGTATACGAAATTAAAGAATGTTGATTCTCTGGCACCTGTAGCTTTCTCCGAATATAAATAATGTGTGAATAAAACTCTTTAGTTGTTTTTAATTCACACGGGTTTTTAATTTCCTAATATAATAAGAAATTTAATTATTTTACACTTTGTATTTTTAGAAATACTTACGTTTAGTTTATGTTCTACAGGGCTTTGAATGTACACAACAAGTTTAATTTATAATTTTAATAAAGAATTTTGTTCTTTGTATTTACTTTTGCATTACTTTAAAATTACTTTTAAAAATTTATTCGATTCTCGAAATTTATAAATCGGAAATAAAATAACTTAAACTTTATGTTTTTACGTATGGCGTTCAACTAATAAAAAATCCATGTTTGCAAGATGGAGGACTCTCTTTGTAAATAAGCATAGACATACAGTTAAAGATGGAATGCAATTTAAAGATGGAAATCAAGTTAAAGATGGACGGCAAGTTAAAGATGGACGACAAATTATGTCTATTAATTTTGACGTCTATCCTTTAGCTTGGTAGTGCTACCAGGTTTGGCAACAAAAACCAGTAACCCTAAAGACATTATATTAAGATAATTGAATACAAACAAAAATAATTTTATCATTACCAAGCGAATTCAACAAATGAGGATCAACCATGGAGTTTTTAATTACTCCAATAATATTTTGATGATATTTCATTCGACGGAATTTTAGGAAATAATATCCTTATTCCACTACAAACGGAAATATCATATTTTACTCACACTTTGAACATTAATAATGTTGAGATCCTATGCTCTCAAAATCCAGGGATTATCCTTTAGATAGTTATATTCAAGAGATATCAAGTAAGCAAATAAACTTATTTAGTATTGATCTATATTCACAAGGTTTAATTAACAACCTTATACATGGACGAAAAAAAAGCCCTTTCTTAATTTTTCAAAAACTTAGATACATTTTGGCATCCGGTTTTCTGTTTTTGACTAAAAATTAATAAGAGCATCGAAATTTGAAAATAAAAATAATAGTTAATGACATAAAATTTTGAAAAAAATTAGTTTAAAATTTTTTTTTTTTTAGTTTTTTTTTCAAAATTTTGAGTTTGAAAATTAATTTTTTTAAAACTGTTCACTTAAACAAATTAGTTTAAAAATTAAATAAAAGAGTAGTTTTCTGGCTTTCCAAAAAAATATAACAACGCTTTGTATCATTCACCGTTGTTTTTAAATAATTTTTTTTTCTGATTTAAGTCAAGTTTTTAGAAAATGTCCCCTCCCGCCTAAACGGGGGGAAATAGACCCCCCTCCCTAACGATATTTTTCTTATCTTAACTCCACGTACACGCTCAAGCTTTTTGGTGCACCTTATACCAATCACCCTGTATAGATATCCAGAAATACATAAGGCAGAGGTCGATAGACAAATAATTGAAATGTTAGAACAAGGCATAATAAAAGAAAGTATGGCGTACTGTCATAGATTATAGATATCTTAACGAAGTAACCGTGGAAGACAAGTTTCCTATACCTTATTTTGATGATATTTTTAGTAAATTGGAAAGAGCCCAATATTTTACTACGTTAGATCTACATTGAAAATAATTTCCTAGGTAATATTGATAAAAACAATTTTGTAGAACTTAACAAAATTATTTTATCGTTTTGATAAAATTTTATCTATATGATTGAATAAATTTGTGTATTTGACATATTTATTATAATTTTTATCAGTTCGATAAAAAATGCCCTACAAATATTTTTTTAGTGTAACAAAACACGTTTTGTAAGTATAACAGAATTAAACAGAGATTTTTTTCATACCAACACCTTTTTTTGTGCTCCAAACAATGTAAATGTTTGTCAAATCTGAAAAGTTTTTGTTGATTCTGTTCAATCCATTTGACAGAAAATCGGAGCATTGAATAAATATTTTTGATAAAGTGATAAAATATTTTTTTAGAGTTTGTAGTAGTTACATATACTGATAAAATAAAACTGTCATATATTTAGATAAATTTGTTTGTTTAGTGATTTATTATCTAAAAATAAAATCTTAAGATATTTTATTCTTCATGACAAACATTTTGATCCATTATACAAAATGTTTGTTCGTATGGACGCTAAATTGTAGTTGCATACATTTGTCTACTGTGCATTTTTGACAAAAATAATTCTTTAATAAGCAGGTATTATGTATTAGAAATAATGTTAGGGAAAACATTGCAAATCGGAAAAAATCTGGGGAAGCACTAATATTGTGGGCGGCAATGGTACAATGGATTGAGTGCTTGATTGTTGACGGGTACAAAGCAATTTAGGATGAATGAAGGTAAAAAAACATACTGTTTTTTTTAAGATTTCAAAGCAGCATTTGACAGTATTAGTCGGAACGCTCTGTTTTTTAAGCTAAAAAGAATGGGATTGTCAACAAAAATTCTTAACATTGTAAAAGATCTCTATGCAGGGACAGCAATTGCAGTATGGGATGGAAAAAAGAGTGGTTCGACACAGAAATGGGTGTGAAACAGGGGTGTCTCTTAAGTCCTATGTTATATGCATTATTTATCAACGACATGCATGATTTCATAGGTGGTGAAATACATATAGATGGACAAAACATTCGAATACTGTTGTATGCAGACGACATTGTGGTTTTCGCGAACACACCAAAGGACTTACAATTCATGATAAACAAACTTGAGGAATATTGCCAAATGTGGAATCTCATTATTAACCTCGAGAAGTCAAAAATTATCATATTTAGAAAAAAATGGAGGCAGAAGAAGCAATTTAGAATTAATTTCTAGTAACAACAGTAGTCTTGAAATCTAGTACCATGACCCAAGGCCGTAACCAGGGGGGGGGGGTTCACAGGGGTTCAACCCCCCCCCCCCCCCGATTTTTTTAGAAATGCATCTGTAAATCAACCTTTTCCGCATAAGTATGAAATTTGTGCTCAAATAATTAGTGATTATGTTCAAAACATTCCGATTTTAGTTTAAAGCCTTCGTAGTTAGGTACCAACATAATTTTCGATGAATTTAGTAAGATAGCTTTAACAGTTTTTAAATACAAACTCAAACAACACAGCCTCAGGATGCCAGGTTACTTTTGCTTCGATTGCACATGATGAATAACTAAACGCCTCAAGGAAATTTAGTATACCTAGATAGGTATGTGTATGCATCTATATGAAACAATATGTATAGTAAAAACGTATATTCTTATTTCCCTTCCAAATAAACTAATGGTGTCCTTGTGCGCATTAGTTTTTAGCTTCGTTATTTCACTTATATAGTTGCAATTGTAACTTGCAACATTTTAGCCGGTTCATTCCATGCGTTTCTATTCTCTTGCCAGCAATAGGAAAAAGGAATGAGCAACAACGTAATATGTGTTGTGGATGAAAAACTCCAAATTCCACGAATTGTGTCAAGGCAACAGCACAGACAAATTTTGAGCACAACGGATCCTGAAACCTATTTTAGGATAAGTATAATGATTCCTCTTTTAGATGATTTTTTAATTCAGCTTAAAATAAGATTTCAAAATCATAAGTCCATACTTTCCTCTTTGTGCATTTTAATTCCATCGATCTTTGGCGGCAAATATGAACAAAATTACAACGAAGAAAACTTCAAATTTTATAGATCTTTTTTGGATTGGGACACTTTAGAAGCTGAGTTTACGTTATGGAAGACAAAATGCCATAGACAAAAAGATACAGAGCGTTCAAAGAGTGCAATAACAGCTCTTGGGGAATGCGATAAGGATCTGTTTCCTAACATCCACAAGCTTCTCAAAATTTTGGCGACACTACCGGTTTCAACGTGTACACCGGAAAGAACATTTTCGACAATGAAACGTCTAAAAACTTACCTTAGAAATTCTACCGGCGAAGAAAGACTAACAGGATTGGCATTAATGTCAATTCATCGACAAATTGAGATTGACACTGAGAAAGTTTTAGACATATTTGCAGCACAGAAGGCCAGAAGATTAAATTTAATTTTATAAAAATGACATGTTATTTAATACTTTTTTTTATAATAAAATCTTAAAGAGTGATGATAAATGTACCTACCTAATAAATAATAACTTAAAATTATTTTAAAAAAATATTGGAAAAGTCTTTTAGTTTTTCAAATTTGTTTGAGAGTTTTCTTGAAAAACTAAGTATGCAATTGTATTTTATTAGCAGTACTCTACCTAGGAAAAAGTTTTTTTTTAAACCGTTTTCTTTTCTAATTTTTGAAAAATATTTTACAATTTTTTGAGTATTTCAATACATTGAAATCTGTAGTTCATCTGGAAAAAAATCTGAAAAAATTCGATATTCGCGTTTCCAACATATTCAAAAAATCTAAAAAGTTATGTATATGAATTTGGAAATAAAAACCTTCCTAAATTTTAAATTTAATTGAAATCGGTTTTGTTGTTAGCGAGAAATTCTGATTTTAAAAAATCGGTTCTATGGGAGGTACTGTTTTAAGATAAATCTCAACTGTTTTATCAAAATCGTTAAGGCCATTTTTAGAAAAATTAAGTTTTAACAAACTGTTATATGAAATTTACCATTGTTTTAGAGCTAAAATTCCAATTTCAACAACGCCTAGTGCGAGACTACTAAATAAACACTCTGAACCAAGTTTGCAAATCAGCCTATCCATTTAGGCTGCAGATCTGCAAACAGGCAGTCGGACGAACAGAATTTTCCAACACACTTTTGTCTACTTCCCTATCATCGCAATATCATGTTTATTTGCTATCTCAATTTTTTTTTTTTGACGAATCCATAACTTGCCTTATACATAGAATAGTATCATTATCGCAACTAAAAGTTGTGTTTGGTGGATTTTGGGTGAATGGGCTGTACTAATTTTATTTATTACATCTACAGAAAGGTACAGATTGATTGGTGTATGGAATAAGTATACCCCCCCCCCCGAAATAATTGTCTGGCTACGGCCTTGCCATGACCGGCTGTCATGTGCGTAGTACGATAGTCAGTAACATACAGCTAAAACGGCTAAGACAACGAATTTGAGTAAACCATAACCCAACTAGAGATTTACACTTGGACACTAGCAACACCCCCTGTAACCAGAGCTGTAAAACTTCAAGTTCAAGTAACAGTACCAGTACCAGTACCAGTATCGGGACTTGTACTTGTACTTCAGTACCCTGTTACTGGTACTTACAAAAGGCAAGTACC
The DNA here is from genome assembly GCA_951217065.1 of Baccha elongata. NCBI lineage: Eukaryota > Metazoa > Arthropoda > Insecta > Diptera > Syrphidae > Baccha > Baccha elongata. The sequence continues at coordinate 414,341 of CATNUY010000114.1, forward strand.
AGTATTTTTCAAGATTTTCTGTGCGGTAGTACTTGGGCAGTACTTAAGTACCTGAGGATTACTTCAAGTACTTTAATGTACTTTCATGTACTTTAAAGTACTTGCATGTACTTTAAAGTACTTGCATGTACTTTTAAGTACTTTCATGTACTTTTAAGTACTTTCAAGAAAATTGAGTTTTAATTTCATTTCAACATAATATAAAGACAAATTATTACGACCGCAAACGACTAGTTCTGTAAGTGTTGTTATATTGTATTCTAAATTTTCAATTTGTCAATGCAATGAGCAAAGTGAAACCCACCCAATTCTTATCCAAAACATTTTTCTTTTTTTAATACAAGTGAAAACTATTAAAAATTAAAAAAAAATTGAAACAGTATATTTCGTCAAAAAATATAAGAATCAAGTAACTACTTCAAAATACTTAAAAGTACTTGAAAGTACTTGAAGTAATATTCAAGTCTTTTTCAAGAACCAGTAACAGGTACTGAAGTACAAGTACCAATACCTTGTACTTGTACTTGAAAGGACTGAAGTACTAAAATACTTAAGTACTTTACAGGTCTGGGTGTAACAACCCTATGGCGATCAACTGTCAGATACGTGGTTCCATAGCTATGTCGTTCTGGTTTTCGTGCTTTTAAAATCAAATTCGATTTTAATTTTTAACGATTTAACGATTTTTATTGAACAATAAATATTTACAATTTCGTCTCTTAATTCTACAAATATAAAAATGGTGTTTTTTTAGTTTTGATGGCACATAAGGCACCTTACTTCTCACAATTTCAACTTATTTTTAAAGAATACAAATATTATATAAAACTGCTTGATTTGTTTCTCTTCTTTCTACGGTAGTAGGTATATTCCGTTACTTATTAGTAGACTCTAATATAGTATAGTAACATATTATGTTTGGTTTGATTATAATGATCATAATGTATGTTTTTGTGAGTGAGCGGTGTGGATTTTATGAGTATTATGATTATGTAAATGAATGAGTAGTGTGCCTAACGGCAGTATAAACTTTTATACGAAACCAAGGATGATACATGGTTACGTTCCTAGAACACTCTAACATAACATTATAAACTTTTAAAACACCCTCTATCATTATAATCAAAGACACAAAGTATCTTTCAATACAAATCAAATGTAATGCGATCACAAAAAAAAAGTGCATATCAGGACATTTCAATACAAATCAAATGTAATGCGATCACAAAAAAAAAGTGCATATCAGGACATTTCGCCTTCAGCATCTTGTGTGTGGGATTCATACCCAGAGTAATAAACTAAATTCCAATATCAGCAATTCAATAAGACAAAGGAAAGCAAACGATCTTCAGTGGAAGATAGATTTGCTGATGTCGCTTTTTTTTTTTTTTTTTTTTTTACACTATCAGATCGAAGCAAGCTTCAGCTTATGAACAAAGATTTGCCAACACGTTATATGTGTTCCGCTGGCTCATTACTTAGTGCTGGTGTTAGTTGTTAGTAATGTTAAACAAATCACTGCAATAACACAAGCACTATAATACAATAAAACATATAATTTAACAATACAAAATACATAAAACATGAACTAAAAGCGTGGAGCACTGGTTTTAAGTACATTTTTAAGATTTATTTTATTGTCATTAAAATCAATAATTTTAGAATTTAAATTGAAAAGCCTGCACATGCGGGTAAGCGGCTCATTCATACCGTAATAAGTCCGATGGTGTGGAAAATGTAGGAGCTCATGGCTACGCAGATGGTGAGCACCCCCACGATAATTGAGTCCAACACAAGTAAGTAGATCAGGTGCATCTAATGCGCCCGAAAGAAGTTGGTGGATAAAAACTATATCGTTATTTACACGCCTCTGTAACAAGGACTGAATGTGTAGAAGCTGAATTCGGTGTTCATAAAGTGGAAGGTTATAAGGATCTGTCCAGGGAAGACCTTTTAAGGCAAAACGAACAAAATTATGCTGAACTGCCTCTATCCTAGATCTATGAATATCATAGAACGGAGTCTATACTTGCGATGCGTATTCCAGATGCGGACGAACCAAACAGTTGTATAAAGATAGGGTAACATAAGGGTCTTGAAACTCTTTGGACCATCTTTTTACAAATCCTAACATTGAGTTAGCCTTTTTAACAAGAGAGTTGATGTGCTCTGTGAAATCTAGACTTGGATTGAAGACGATTCCAAGATCTTTAAAACTAACAACACGGCACAATGTATGTTGTGAAATATTATAGTCAAATATGATTGGTACTCGTTTCTTTGAAAAAGTCATAGTTTGACATTTCGCTGGGTTAAGGTTTAATCCATTCTTGCTGCACCAAGTACAAAAGCTATCAATGTCGGCTTGCAGATTCACACGATCACCGCTTGAGCATATAGATTTAAAAATCTTCATATCGTCAGCAAAAACCAGAATTTCACTATTGCGAATGCATGATGTTACATCATTAATAGCAAGAATAAAAAGAATGGGACCTAAATGACTTTCTTGTGGTACTCCAGAGTTAGCAGTAAAAGGGTTTGAAAATGTTTTTCTGAATTTCACCTGGTAGGATCTTTTTCGAAGATAACAATATATCCAATCAATAAATCCAGCAGAAAATCCAAAGGCCTTAAGTTAAAAAATTATAATGTCGTGTGAAAATTGGTCAAAAGCTTTTGAAAAGACGGTATAAATGCAATCTAGTTCCTGTCCGTTTTCCAAAGCATTGGAGCACTTGAGTAAAAACGTTAGAAGGTTCGTTACCGTTGACCGCCTCTGCATAAATCCATGTTGTTGATTACAGATAATATTTTTGCAGAAAAACGTCATACTATTACAAACCACTTGCTCAAATAGCTTTGGAATACAAGAGAGTTTAGCTATCGGTCTGTAGTTCTTTATGTCAGACTTACTACCCTTTTTAAAAACGGGTGTAATAAATGATTTTTTCCATACACTGGGAAACTTCCCCGACTTAAGGGAAAGCTCGAAAAGAAGTTGAAGAGGAAAAGCTATAATGAAGCTACATTTTTTCAGTATAATTGGAAATGCCATCTGGGCCTGGAGAGTAGTCATCTTTAAGCAATGAAAGAAAATGTAAAATTTTGTCATGTTCCATGGGAACGTTGTTAAAAGTAACTTGAGGACAGTCACGCAAATATTCAAAGAACTCGACATCAATATCAACACGAGTGTCAATAAAAGAGTTACTAAAATTTTTTGAAAATGCATTACAGATATCAGAAGAGCTCGTTAACGAAGAATCATTATAAACAAAGTTTATTGGATATCCGTCAGACTTCTTTTTTGAATTTACAAAATTCCAAAATTTCTTTGGATCAAGTTTCAATGAAACCTCCATTTCCCTTAAGTAGTCAGAGTATAAACTTTTAGAAAGGTTATTAAACTGCTCAAAAAGCGAAATATACACATTATGATCCAAAGTAGAAAGACTTTTGATATAAGTTTTCCAAGCCTTATTTCTTTTGTTACGAAGAGATGTGAGTTCCTTTGTAAACCATGGATGTGAAACTTGGGTAGTTTTAGACAGTTTAGTAGGAACAGATTTTGCTAAGCAGTTATTGAAAATAGTATAAAATTCAGTAACTGCAACGTCGATATTAGTTAAAGAAATATCTGAAATACCAGAGGAACTTAATTCATCATAAAGTAATTGAAAATTAGCTTTACGAAAATCAAGAGAATATGAACAGTCATGAGACTGAGTGTTATTGAGCAAATGGCAGCTCAAATCCAAAAATATATCAAGGGGAGGATGATAGCTGTCTATATCAGATAAGGCTGTGGCAGATTCTACCACAACAACACTAGCAGCGTCAGATGAAAAGACTAAATCGAGAATTCGATTTTTTAAGTTTTTAATACAGCTAACTTGCTGTAAGTCAGTACAAATAATATTATCCAAAAGAAGAAGCTCCTGTTGAGAGGAAGTAGAGGATGCTTCAAAATAGGACTTGTCTTCTGAGGGGATCCAATTAACGTTAGGCAAATTGAAGTCACCCACCAGTAAAATATTACTGTTAAAGCCAGCTGTAACAATTACATGATCCAAAGCTAAGGAGACCTCAGAATAAATTGCTGCTGGACTTTTAGGAGGAATAGAAACATTCAGAATGTAAAAATCTTTGGATTCAATTGAAATTCTAAGGCAAATAGGTTCAATTGATACATTAAAAGGGAATGAGACAAGGTAAGATGTAAGGTGATTACGAACAGCAATCAAAACACCACCACCATTTTCTTTGGGCTTATCTACATGACGATCTCTTCTGAAAACATTGAACTCTTTGTCAAAAATTTCCTTGTCTAAAAAGATGTCATTGAGCCATGTTTCAGTAAGAACAATGATATCATGCGGAAATGCCTGAGATTTTTAAAAAATTTCAGCAGTTTTGCTGCAAATCCCTCTAACGTTCTGGTAGAAGAGGGATAACCTATTTAGTTTTTTGAAGCAGGGATTTCCGAAGATTTTCGATTAACTCTTTGTTTAGAACGCACCAAAAATTCCTTAACAAGAGTATCGGTAGGCCAATACTTGCTATTACAAAGAGCATCAAATAATGATGGGGGAGCTGTTATTTTGAAAGAGGATACGAAGCTATCAGGTTTACTGATTTTAGTGCATTTAATGCATGTAGAAGAAGAGATACATTTGATGTCCACCAGATGTTGGAGCTTCAATTTTTTTCGGTGCTACAGAGGTTATCACGGAAAGAGAACTAATGGTAGGATTTTCAATCTCAACTGTTTGGATGGGCGTATCAACGGAACCTATTGGTTGATCTAAGTCAGCATTTAAAATGATGGCGGGTGAAATGTTCATTTCCTGGACAGGAACTGAAGCGTTTTCAACTGTTTTATTATTATTGCTCCTAAGGTTCGTACGTTTAGGAGCAGGGTAAGGGTTTTTCGATGACGATGAACCCCCGCGGCCTCTTTTCTTGCTCTTAGAAGAACTAGAATTTTTTTTTGATTTATTATTTCAGTTGAAACTAAGTTATCATCATCTGTTGAAGTTGATTTAACAGATGTTTCAGGTGCTAACGGAAACGAGTTGACATTTGAAATTATAGAATTGAAATGCACTAAGAGATCTTCAAATGTCTTCGAAATTTTCAAGACATCTGTTTTCAAGGCCGACATTCTAAAAGAAAGTTGGGAAAGAGACAGTTGCCGACAATACCAAAAAGCAATTTTTGAAGAAAATTATCTTTTCAATAAAAGCACTAGTTGAGCCAAGGCACTTGGCGTGGAAAGATTGACGACAAGAACCAAAGCATTCGAAAAGGGTGACTGAGTCCGAATGTTCAAGTCACTTAACAGCTGAACAATTCATAATAATAAAGAAACAACAAAAATTAAATAAAAAAAAAAAAGAAAGTAAGAACAAAAAGTCTTGTCTGGGATTCGAACCTGAAAAAATTTATCACTTGTATGAACTCAACCACGAGCAGACACGCACAACCAGCGAGCTCAATAAAAATATGAATTTAGAGCAAAATTAAAATAACAAGATAGTACTAAAAATTATTATGACATCAAAAGAGCTTTTATGATGATAATAATAAAATAACACCATCAAAATCAAACTACCACTATGTCAGCAAAACAAAAACACTACAAATTTACAAATGGGAAAACAAAATTATTAAAATATATTATGTAGCAATCTAAAAGAAGTAAACATACATTTTTTTTTTTTTTTTTTTTTTTTATATTTAACGCGCACTCAAGGGATTATTAATACCCTTTATATGAATTAACACAGTACGAGCTTTAGGAAATTTGGATAGGGTACGAAAGGAGATGCCGATGCACATTGGTTTTGAATGTCTGTAGATTGAAATGGAGGGGAAAAATAGAGCCGGGTAAAGCATTCCACAATCGTGTAGTGCGGCTAAAGAAAGAATCTCTGTACTTAACTGTACGTCCGAAGTTGGGCTCAAGGGTAAACTGATGGGCATTCCTTGCAGCGCGAGTATTGCGGTTGAATTGTTTCAGGGGTGGAATGCAACTGGCTATTTCGGCGGAGCACTCTTTATAGTAAAAGCGATAAAATAAGGAGAGGCAAGAAACATTGCGACGGTGTTCAAGTGACACAAATGTTTCCGTTATTGTCCTATCTCCTATCATTTTTAAAGCCCTTTTCTGGATTCTATCCAGGAGATTCAAATAAGTTTTTGCAGTTCCTGCCCAGACATGAGAGTTGTACTCAAGTTTTGGACGTATATACGCCTTATAAACAACAGCCAGATCATTGGGAGAAAAGTATTTCTTGCATCGTCGTAAGAAACCTAAGCATTTCGCAGCGTTTTTGGCGACATCAAATATGTGGTCATTCCACAGAAGGTGGTTGGTAACACACATACCGAGAATGGAAAGCTTTTCAGTTTCCTCTATACAAGTGCCACTCATAGATAGTGGCATAGGGGGTATGATTCGCTTAAGTGACAGAAGACAGCATTGAGTTTTTAAAGCATTAAATTCCACGCGATTGTTAATTCCCCATTGGACAATGCTGTCAAGATCGGAATTTAATGAACTTATCATACGCTGCCGCTCCAGTTCCACAACCGAAGAGCTGGGTTGTGAATCAGGAAACGAATATGAAAAGCTGAGGGTGCTGTCGTCAGCGAAGCAATTTAGTGGATTAGAAGTTTCAGACAAAAGATCATTGATAAAAATCAAGATGAGAGTCGGAGACAAAACTGAGCCCTGGGGCACACCAGCATTTATTTTGAAGATTTCAGACTTGAAACCATCCAATACTACCTGTATTGAACGGTCCGAAAGGTAATTTCTAATCCAGCGAACTAGGGATTCATCAATACCGAAAGCATGCATTTTCGAAAAAAGAGCTTGATGCCAAACCCTATCAAATGCCTTTGAAATATCAAGCGCAATAATCTTACTTTCACCAAAACGATGTAAAGATTGGTTCCACTTTTCGGTGAGATAAGCCATCAGATCACCAGTGGACCTATTGCTACGAAAGCCGTACTGCCGGTCATTAAGAAGCTTTCGTTCTTCGAGATATTTCTTAAGCTGATAATTTATCAGCGTTTCCATGACCTTAGAAAGAAGGGACGTTAATGCAATCGGTCGATAGTTGGAGGGGGAAGAAGATTCGCCTTTTTTTGGGACAGGCTGGACAAATGCTGTTTTCCATCCACTCGGGAAGAGACCAGTAGAATAGGATAGATGGAAAAGCTTACGCAGTGGCTTTGCCAGCGTGGAAGCACACCTCTTCAGAATAACGGGGGAAATACTATCCGGGCCAGCGGATTTGTGAATGTCGAGATCTTTGAGAACTCTTGCAACTGTACGAGTGCGAAAGAAGATTCGCCCCATAGAACCGTTTACGCTCTCAAGTACAGGAGGTATCATATCACTGTGTGGCAGCGTGGAGTTAGCAGCAAACTGAGCTGCAAACAAATTGGCTTTTCCTTGTGAGCTGACCACAGGTGTGTCATTTGAGACGAGCGTCGGAACCGAGGACGAGGTTGAATTTCGTATATTCTTTACAAAAGACCAAAAATTTTTACTGCCTTTGGGACATTGCAGTATTTTTTGCCGTAATTTTTGTTCATGCAGGAATTTGGTTCGTCGAATATGACCGTTGCAGGTCTTTCTAGCTTGTTGAAACTTTTTCCGGTTTTCCTCAGTAGGGTTGGCTTTGTAACAACGGAAACTTACTTCTCTCAACCTGATAGCCTCTTTACAGCTCAAATCGAACCATGAATTTTCTTTAGGTTTAATGCTTTTCGACCTATTCGGAATGAATTTTTTCATCCCGAGAAGAATTAAATTTGTGATCATATCAGCACTGGAGTCAACGTCACTATCGAGGAAGCATAGTGACCAGTTAAAGTGCCTGAAAAAATCATTGAGACCGTCCCAGTTGGCATTCTCGTATTGCCAAACGGTTCTCCTTGGGGTCTTTTCTTTAACTGGACTGTTTTTGCAAGAGAATTTCGCTGATACAACACAATGGTCCGACTTACCTAGAGGTGATGATACACTTATAGTGTATTTATCAGGATGAGAGGTAAGAAACAAATCTAGAGTGTTGGGGGTGTGACCTGCAACGTCAGGAATTCGAGTTGGCTCGTCGACTAGTTGAGTTAAGTTGTTTAACTCGGCAAAGAGCTCGACATACCTTCCTTCGGGTGTTGTCTGGCCAGAATAGCGAAGCCAGCTAGAATTGTGTACATTGAAATCGCCCGCAATGACAATTTCAGTGTGAGGGTAATGGGCAACAATTCTTTGAATGGAGTCAGACAGCGCATCAAATTCGTTAAAAGTTGAATTGCTGTCCAAATTTGGGCTCCGATAAATAAAACATATATGAATTATGAGCTTATTGACGGTGAATTTTAACCACATAAAACTAAAGAACGAGTTCAAACAAGAACCGTATTGTGGTTGCAATTGATAAGCAACATCATTTCTGATATAGACAGCGAGACCATGGTACGAGAGGAATAGTGGCACTAAGATATACCCGTTGAGTTTAAATTCTGCAGGATCAGTATTTTCACCTACTTGGGTTTCACTTAGTGCCAAAACAGCTGGCCTGTGTTCTACAGTATGGCCGTACGCAGAGAAAAGATTCGATCTTAGCCCCCGAATGTTGCTAAAATCGACCCTAAATTCATCCTCCATTATAAAATTCAAACACAAAACAAAACCAAATTTCACAAATAAATCTAAACTAAAAATTAATAGTAAAAAACCATAAGAACTTTTCAATACACATTACTACTAGTGTTAGGCCTTAGCAGTAATATGTATTGATCCGCCCCTGGACAGATACACAAATTTTCAGTTATGCATGAAGTATTACTTTAATTTGATCATTGCTTGCCTTGCGTAGGAAATCCACACAATGCAATCAATAATCAAATGAAAGTAACTGTGTCAGTGAAGGGTCAAGAGAAAGAAAAAGAATTTCGACTGTGTGTTTTTTTTTTTTTATTGTTCGATGCATGGGCTTATATGGTATGGAGTAAGATAAGAACTGAGATGTGTTGTTGGTTATGTAGGTATGTATTTATATTTATTAACACGGCACTTTCGCTGAGTATATATGTAGGTATGATGGTTTTTTTTTTTTTTTTTTTTTATATGTTGATTTTAATTGGAAATGCACTGAATTTATTTGTTTATTTATTTATTTTTATTTAGTAGCCGCGGCGCTTATTTAATAAATTATTGTTGTTAATGGTTTATTTTAACTTTTTTTTTTTACACAGAAATGAAAAAAACTTTTACTAAGAGACATTCAATGACACACGCGTCCGCGGTGGTAGGCAGATCGACATATTACCACATTATCAAACAAATTCTTATTTGTAAATTAAAAGGAAATTTAATAATTAATAGACTTATTATCTTATGTTAAATTCACAAAAACGAAATAAAATTGTAGAGCTATAACAAAACACGACCACAATAACTAAAACCAGTGCTGTCACTATATTTAAATAATATAAAAAGGACTGACCATTGCAGAGTCAGTTCAGTTCTTAGTTCTATGTTCAGCTGAAGATTTCCCCCCACCAGCTGTAAGGGATCGGAAGCTTTTTTTAATAAATAATATTAAAACAAAAACTTGCGTTTAATTGTTGTGTCTCTTTTGAGACCATTATATTTTTTTTTACTTAATAGAAACGAAATTTGCGTAGTCGGTAGGACCCCGAAAGATCCATAGTGAATATATGAGAATCGTACTTCTTAAAGTTTGATTCGGGATTCAAAGTCCTTTTACTAAATTAAATAATTTGCCGGTAAATTGACATTACAAATCGGTATAATAGGACAATAAAAAAGAAATATATATTTTGTATAATTCAGTGAAAAACATACAAAACCAAGATCCTTGCAACGGAAAATTTTACAAAATCTCGTAGAGAGAGTGTTTGACTGATTAAATAGTTAAATCGAACATTTAAATGCAACCAGAAGAAATAAATCTTAAAGATGGAGTAGAGGCCCAACAAGTAAACGAACCACCAAGAGAATTGAACTCACAAAGGTGGATAGACGACGAAGAAACAGCAGATTTCCAAGAACATTTAAGATCAATCCAGCGAAAGTTAAGGAGAAAATAAATTCAACTAAATAGAAATCAAAAATCGATGCAGTGGTAAAAAATAAAAATAATAAATTATTGTTCACGTTACATGAATTGTTTTTTAAAAAAAAACTTTATTTAAACTTCAACACTTATTAACTTCAATATTACTTAAAGACTCGAGTATCGCTTAAGGACTAACTCAGAATACATTTCAATTCTTATATCTAACTTATGATATGATGGGAGCTGGGGTATGATGAATCAGCATCTTGGCATCTCCCGTTAGTTTCCTGGAGTATGATGATTCATTCTCGCATGTATAGCATGCATCTCATTAAGTGTTGTGTGCAAAGGGTATCATATGTCGTCTGGTACTTATCCGTTGCTGTGATTCTATTTTATGATTGGAATCATGTAAACAAATAGTCGAACAGGAAAGTAATAAAGTTTGGTCAATTTCCGTTATGATCTAATGGATGATCGTGTCGTAAACATCCAATGGATGATCGTGTTGTTAACACCCCTCCTTCTTTAAGAAGAACGTCCCGCTTCTTCTGTAAGCTCTTCTACTCTTTTCAAGAGTCTGCTGAACCGCATTTCTTCCAAATCTAATTGATTGGTTTGTTGGGATGATCTCATCTTGAAGTAATAAACTATGCTAGTTACTATGACCGCTATAATGACCATTAATGTAAATGACGTGATGATGGGACTATTTGATGCTTCAATTTGAAGTTGTTCTATTAAATTGATGTTATTGAATTTTAGGTTCTCGTCAAGTGATTCGAAATAATTTTTAATTTCATATTTGGTATATGTTTTAAGATAATTTTGTATTAGTGATGTTGGGTTGTCGTAAATTTTGCCATCAATTGTTGTTTCGTTGAGAAAGCTGATTAAGTAAACTCCATTTATTGTTGTGTTGTCCACAATGTGTTCTCCGGATAATAAAATTGCTCCATCTTTAATAATTTCTAAATCTAAATTTTTTTCTCTTATTTTATTGCAATTAGCTTTTTTGTTATTTAATAAATTTGACAAACATGTCTCATTATAAGCCAATTTACAAAATGTATATCTTAATTCTATTTTACAATTTTGAATATTTATATATTCATTTTCACATTTGGCAATTTCTTTATTTATTAAAAGTTTTCCATCTGCTTGGCTTATGGCCCTTGCTTCGTAAAGCTTACAATTTTTTATTATTATTGGATATTTAATGAAAATAACAATTAAATCTTCATTTTGAATAATTTTGAACTCTGAAACGTCTATTAAGTCTGTAATAGTCATGTAACCATGTTCATGTTTTGTAATTTCTCTAATATCTTGTAAATTTAATATTGCAGGGTTTAAAGTTCCTGATTTGGACAAAGCTATGGTTTGAACTATATTTTGTAATTCTATCAACATTAATTTATTTCGCTCTTTAGCTAATCTCAAATGTCCATCGTTTTCTATTTTATGAATAGATTTTGATAGTTTCCGTATTGCATCAAAAATTTCGGAATTCGTTACAAACTGTTTATTGTTATTTATTGTAAGTTCAGATAGTTTGTTTTTTATTAAAATTAAATCGTCATGGTCAGGTGAACCTGAAATCCATTTCCATACTGTACCTATTTCATTTATTCCTCTTTTATATCTTTTTGTCAATCTAAGCTGTCCTAAAAGTGATTTAATGATTGTTATATCTGAATCTCTACTCGGATCCATTAAATCGTCATCATTTTCATTTAATGTAATTTTGAAATAATTTTTGTTTATTTCGGATTCTGTTTCTTTTAGTATGCTTTCGAAATACGTTATGTTTGTAACATGGAAAATTGTTCCGTATTCATTAAAAAGTGCAGTATTGCCATTTTCCAAAAGTAAATAATTTTCCCTCGTATAATCCACTATATCAGTAGTTGCCAAAGTAAATGTAAGTAGTAAAATTAATGTTGCAGTTTCCATTTTTCTGAAACAGTAAAAGTAATTTAACTTTTAATATTTTCCTTATGTATGATTCTATTCTTAGTTCTTATTTTATTTCCTAAGTCTTCTCTAACTACCTGCTTTTTATATTTATTACTTATTTTATTTTTATTCTGAAATTGAAGAATTTTTTCATAAACTACATCTTTGGGTTTATAAATTTTTAATTTCCTTTTTGCATTATTTCTATCTAACATTTTACTTTGTACCTCTTTTAATTTAGTAGGTAAGCTATCATGTGAAATTTTGTTGTAAAGGATTTCAAATGGTTTGGAATTCGTTACTGAATGTATTGTTTGGTTGTATTGTTGGACTGCTCTAAGTAAAGCTTCAGTTGTGTCAATAATTTCATATTCATCTTTTATACACCTAGTCATTTCTGCTAGCGTAGAATGAATTCTTTCTATCTGACCATTTGTTGAACTGTGTCCTGGATCACAAAAATAAAGTTGTATATTTAATCTATCCATTAAATTTTTAAATACATTTGATTTAAATCCTCTCTCATTATCTAGTGTAATTTTTTTGCAATTCGGAAAAATTTGTAAAAACTCTAAAACCTTGTTTTCTAAATTTAACTTGTCTTCAAGTGGTTTTACTAATACGAATTTAGAATATGCATCTATGCATGTCAAATATTTTATTTGTTGTGCTGAAAATATATCTATGTTTAGGTATTCCCCTTCCCTCTCTGGAATTGGAGCCTCTCCAATTGGTATTCGCTGTGGATGTCTATCATATTTGTATTTGTTACGAATTTCACAATTTCTGGCGTATTCTCTAAATTGTTTGCGCATATTAGGCCAATAATAGGTATCATATATTTGTTTTAAATTTTCCCTGTAATTTCTATGTGCTCTTGTATGTGTTTGTTGCACTATAGAAGCTTGGTCTTCTGTATTAGTTAGTTATTGAATAAATTTGTTATTGAAAGTTTTAAGCAACATTGGCTTAATTTCTTAAATATCTTCAGGAGATATATATAAAGCTACAATACCTGGACAAATAAATTTTTTTTAAATAATTATTAAATTTTCGATCGTATCATATTCAATGATATGTCTGGTTTTATTTGGAAAATTTTGAACTTTTTCGTGAGCTGTAACATTGTAGTTACCTTTTGCGATCATAAATTGTTGTTTAAAATCATTGAAAGGTTTATTTGTTTGTAAAATTATGATGTTATCGCTGCTCTCTGCAGAATGTACAGTTGCATCTGTTGATGAACTATCAGTTAAATTATTTAAATTTTGTCTAGAAAGTGCGTCAGCTACTACGTTAGTGCTTCCTGGTTTGTATATCATTTTAGGAGCATATTCCTCAATGATTGAGTGCCATCTTTTCATTTTAGCATTAGGGTTTCGTGGAGAAACAGCAAAGGTCAAAGGTTGATGGTCTGTATGTATTTCTAAATTGGAAACTCCGTAAAGGTAGTTTCGAAGGTTTTTCAATGCCCATACAATGGCATATAACTCTTTCTCATTTGTAGCGTAATTTTTTTCCGTTTTATTTAACGTTTTTGAAATAAATGTGATGGGCTTATCATCTTGTGATAATACTCCACCGATTACGTCATTAGAAGCGTCAGTTGTTAATACGAATTTTTTGTCAAAATTTGGCTGTGTTAATTCTACCTCATTCACTAAATGTTTTTTTAGTGTTTTAAATGCTTCTAAAGCTTCTTTATCTAAATCTATGTCGGTTTTCTTTGATATATACTGGGATACTCTTCCATTTTCTCCCGCTAAGTATTTAGTCAAAGGTTTTGCTATACCTGCATAGTTTTTAATAAATTTTCTATAATATCCTGTAAGTCCTAGAAAACTTCTTAATTGTCTCAACGTTTTAGGAGCAGGAAAGTTTTGAATTGTTACAATTTTATTGGGGTCAGTCTTAATTATATTGTACCCTACTCTATATCCGAGAAATTCTACTTCTTTTTCATAAAATTTTGATTTCTCTAGTGAAATCTTCATATTTGAGTCTTTAAGGGTTTTTATTATTGTTTCAAGATCTTGCGTATGTTTTTCCAAGCTTTCAGAGTAAATTATAATGTCATCAATATAAACATGACATATTTTTCCCACAAACTCTCTCAAAATATTATCCATAGCACGTTGAAAAATACTTGGAGCATTTTTCAAACCAAATGGCATTCTGAGAAATTCATACTTCCCATTATTTACAGAAAAACTGGTTTTCTATACGTCATCAGATTTCATTTTTATTTGGTGGAAACCTGACTCTAAGTCTAAAGTTGAAAAGTATTTTGCTTTTCCTAAATTAGATAATATTACGTTTGTGTCAGGAATAGGGTATTTATCTGAAATTGTAAACTCATTTAATTTTTTGTAGTCTATGACAAGTCTCATTTTTGTAGACCCGTCTTCATTTGTACCTTTTTTGGGTACAACCCAAACTGGTGAGTTGTATGGACTCTTGGATGGTTGAATTATGCCATCCCTTAACATTTTATTCAATTCTTTATTTATAAAAGAATTCGCTGAGAGCGGATATGGATACTGTTTACTCCATATTGGAGTTCCAACAGTTGTACGAATTTCAGCTCTTACGTCTGTTCTAAAGGGTAAAGTCAAATCTATTCGAGAATGCATTTCCCCTATTTTCTTTTTCATTTGTTTGGCTAACAAATCTATGTTAGCATTATTATTAATATTATTCATAACGTTACATTCATCTTCAGGAATATAAATTTTTTCAATTCTATTTTTATATTTTAGTACCTTATTTTCAAAGTCCAATTTAATTTGTGCACTTTGAAGTAAATTGCAGCCTATCAGTAAATCTGCCTCTAAATTCATAGAATCTAACAATTCTATCAAAAATTAAAACTTCATAAAAATAATGAATCAATGTAGATCCATTAATTGTTCTTACTCTTTTTTTATAATTAAGGTTTGTTTGTTTTCAAGCACATTTGGCTTGCAGTAGCAACTAGTTGCTCCTGAATCAATTAAAATTTTTAATTTCCCTCGTGGACTGCTCCGGAGTATGAAGGGCAATCCTGGGTTTCGTCTAAAAAACCATCTTCATTTAAATTATTTACACGCTCTACTTTGTGAGGTGTTGGTTGTGATGAACGCTGCAAACTTGCATCGGGTTCTCGTTTGAATACAGGCCTAGTTGGATTGTTGTATGTATTGTAATTGGGTTTAGACCAACGTGGCTGATGTTGACGCCGTTGAAAATGATTGTTGTTGTTGTTGTGATTGTAATTATTGTAATTGTTGTTGTTGTAATTATTATTATTATATCTTTGTGGTAGTGGTCTGTGGGCAGAACTACCAAGTTCCATAGGTTCCGGCTTCGGGAATCGTTGTTGATTTGGATGATTATTCCTTGGTGGGAATCTCAAATTATTTTGCATCGTTGAGTCTCGTGGATGACCAGACGATGACGCATGAGCGCGATGGAATTGTAGAGCAAAATTAGCTCGTACATTATTTGATTCTAACTCTTGTGCTCTTGCTAAAGCACTAGGAAGATCATCGGGTGACAAGGAAAACAATATATTCGATAAGGGAGCGTTAAGCCCAGTAATGAAAATACGTAAGGCATTTTTGCGATTTGCCTCATTGAGTTCTTTTGTCAATTTTGTATCAGTACCATGAGTCATTATGGTCTTGTTTATTAATAGAGTTAGTTTCGTATTGACTAAAATATAATAATCAATTAAAGAGGAGTTGCCTTGACGCAACACACTTAACTCTTGCTCAATTATATGAGCTGGACGCTTGTCAGCATAGGCAAAGTCTAATCTTGCAATAATGGCGTCGAAATTCAAGACGGTACCATGATTTGTTAATATATCATTTGCATTTAAAATTATTTTATTTCTTAAAATTGTCAAAGCTGCAAAATATCTTTTGCTGCCTTTTAAATATAAGCTCATTGAGTTATGAGCGGCTTCTCGCCAGCTAACATAGGTACCTGTATTTCCTGAAAATTCAGGTAAGGACCTAATTACCTCTAAGGTTTCGGTACAATTAAGGGATTCATCTATTTTCTGAGTTTCATACTCTGTTACTAAAGAAGCATTTCTAATGCCTTCTAAAGTTTTTTGTAACGCGGCTACCTGTGCTTTCAATGTAGATGTACTAGAAGCTATAAGCCTAGTAATCGTGTCTTCCGTTATATTGGTAGTCATATTTAATTTTTTAAATTTAATTAGTAGGTCGTCCAGAATTAATAGATTTTTCAAAAGTAATTCCAATATATATTTAAAAATCAAATATTTTCAATAAATAAACAATTCTTAACTAATATTCAATTGCCAACAAAAATTTTTATAATTGAATAATTATGTGTATATATGAATGTTAAAATTTCTTACTATATATATATATATACTGGTGCTGTTGCTGCTTTCTTGTGGATTTGTTCTTTTTTTTTTTTTTACTGTCTATTATATATTTTTTTTTGTTGGAGCTTACAACACTTTTTAGTTGTGCCCTTTAATAGTCTATTTTTTTTTCACTTGATTATCTTTTAATTTTACACGTTTGTTTTCCGCAACGTTACTTTTGGAACTGAATATAATTTCACAATTCTGTTTTTATTAAATTGACTAATTAATGAGTCATCACTATTAATCACTTCTATTTTTAGAACATTTAGCACTTATTCAAATTTGGCTAAATTATGATGCAATATTTGTATCTGTACGAATATTATTATTAGTAAGATTTTTCAAGTATTTAGTAGGCACTCCGTAGTACCTTTTATTACTGTCATTTATTTCTTTATTTACGATTTTTTTATTAGTGCGGTCTTTCAAACCTTTAACAGTGCACTCTTGTACTGGCACTAATTTTCTAGGGTAGCGGTTTGGGAATAACAACCTTAAAGCCGCGGTGGGTTCACTCATTATAATTTTTATTTTAATTCTTTTTATATTTTCAAACGTTATTATTTTCAACGTCTTCTTGATATTCCTTAAACACTTGTTTAATTTTTTTAATACGTTCGATCAACTCTTTTTTTGCCTTTTCCTCTTCACTTATTCTTTCCATTAAAAATTTAGAACTTCTATATTTAATATAGTTATCACTTTTATATATTTATTTATTTATATTTTTTTTTTTTTTTTAAATGGAATTTTCACTTTGATATATTTTTTATATTCCTTTTTTTTTAAATGGAATTTTCACTTTGATATATTTTTTATATTTTTTTTATGGCAACGTACTCACTGATTATTATATTTTTTTTTTCTTTCTCCTATTAATAGGATACTTGTTTTATTTTTCTCCTAATTTTTCGGATAATTTTTTAAAATTTTTTTCTCCTTTCTGTGAAGGATAATTATTTATTTTGTTCTCGCACTGAATAAATTTTTTTAAAACATACTTTTTTTTTCTGTTTTTTTTTTATTTAAATTACACTCGCGAGCCAACTAGCAATTCTCCCTTACTTTATTTTTTCAGGTTTACAAGAAATTGTGTTGGTCCTGTCACGGTCGCCAATTATTGTTCACGTTACATGAATTGTTTTTTAAAAAAAACTTTATTTAAACTTCAACACTTATTAACTTCAATATTACTTAAAGACTCGAGTATCGCTTAAAGACTAACTCAGAATACATTTCAATTCTTATATCTAACTTATGATATGATGGGAGCTGGGGTATGATGAATCAGCATCTTGGCATCTCCCGTTAGTTTCCTGGAGTATGATGATTCATTCTCGCATGTATAGCATGCATCTCATTAAGTGTTGTGTGCAAAGGGTATCATATGTCGTCTGGTACTTATCCGTTGCTGTGATTCGATTTTATGATTGGAATCATGTAAACAAATAGTCGAACAGGAAAGTAATAAAGTTTGGTCAATTTCCGTTATGATCTAATGGATGATCGTGTCGTAAACATCCAATGGATGATCGTGTTGTTAACATAATATATACGAGTACATAATAAATGTGTAAAACGAAATTGGTTAAGGAAAAAATGTTTTTTACTGACAATTAAAACAATTAAAACAAGAACAAATATAAACATCAAAAGAAGGAAGTATAGTGGCATGATCTAAGTCCCCAACGTGTTCAATAAATGGAGAAATTCGCACCTTACACCATACCAGCTGCGTTAAAATTTAATAAAAAGGAGGAAAAACTACAGAATTAACAGAACCAGCAGCAGCAGCAATTCAACAAATAAAAGAAAAATCTGAAGAAAGTGAACCAGTGATTTATTTAGAAAACCAGGTAAATATGGCGTCAATAAATATTGATCCCTTAAAATTAATAAATAAAATTACCAAACTTCAACGGCAAATTTTGTAGTTTAATTATATTCATAAAAAAATCTGAATTATAATAAACATGATGAACTTATACAATGACGCAGCAAAAGAATTTATGGTTAATGAAATAAAAACTAAAATAACAGATTTTGCCTTAGTGGCGACCCAAGCGATTGGCAGGAAATTAAAAAAGTACTAGTTAGGAATTTTGGTGAAAAAGAATCCTTTTAAAAATTAAAGGAGCAAGCTGAAAAAGTGTATTCAAAAAATATTACACAACTTTATAATTCATATTCAGACATTCTCACTAGATTAAATAATAAATATTATCTTTCTGAATATAAACCAATAAAGTATATTATTAGCTTAATTTTGCAACAACTTCATAGAGTAAACGTCAAAGAGTATGCACGTGTAATTTTTCGTGTCTTTTAAATTAATTAGTCAACCGCGCAATTTTACCAAATATATAGCTCTTTTATTCCTAATAATTAAAATAAATACTCATTATTACTTCCCTGTTCGTTATCTTTGTTTTTTTCTAAGATAAATAATAGTGATAATAATTATCCATACGTTTTTTCAACATGCCATCTGACACAAGGCCAAATAGAAAAAATACGAGTGAGAATGAGGTTACGAATAATGACTTGGCAAACATGTTATATTCAATGCAGCAAACAATTAATGCAGTAGAGAAACGTTTTGATACAATTGAACAATTTACTAATAAAATCGAAAATCTTGTGGTGAAGCTTGAAGAAGAGATTCTTGCTATCAAAACTCAAAATAATGTGCTTAAGTGTGAACTTGACAAAATTATTAGTACAGCATATGAACCTGACTTAATTATTAGTGGTGTTCCTGTAAGAGCTGATGAAGATCTTTATAACGTGTTCACAAAGATAACTAAAGTTCTTAATATTAAAGTCATTAAACCTAAACCTATACACATTTTTCGAGTTCCTGCAAAAAATAAAAATGTTCCTGTTATCATTGTTAAGCTTCAGAACAAATTTGAGAGAAACAGCATCATGAAATCATTATTTGCTTACATTAAAAATAATGAACTTCTACTCTCCAAAATTGGGTTCCCAGTTGAAGATAAGCGAGCTTTTTTCATCTCTGAAAGCCTTTCACCTGAAGTAAAAAAACTGTTCAACTACGCTCTTGCTTGCAAAAAACAAAAACAAATCGAATCTGTCATTACGATTGCTGGTAAAATTTGGATTAAAGAGCTTGGTAAGACGAAGAGGGTACTAGTTAATTCAATTCTGGACATGGATAAACTTCTTGGCAGAGAATCAGCAGCTGTTAGTGGAAGTGACCATGATAATGGCTCCCAAACTTAATTGTCTCTTATGTTATTTTCTTAAATTTTTAAATATCCTAGAAATTGGATGCAAATTTTTTCTCTTGAATTATTTTTCTTTTTATATTATTATATTTATACTTCATAATAATTTTGATTTCTTTTTCACATTAATATTCTTATTTAGTAATATTGTAACGAATTTGCTGTATATTATTGTTTGCTCGTTTTGTTTTTCTTTTCCTTTCGTTTTTGATGCTATGGTGGTTTTGTTGTTTATATTGATCTATGATGTCAATAAATGAAAATAATTATACTAATGAAATGAATGATTATAATATTAGCAAAAACTTAATCAATATTTTTTCTAATCAGAGTACTGGGTTCAAAGTTATATATATAAACGCTCAAAGCATTCCTGCGCACATTGATGAGCTAAGAGACACGTTTTCAAATTCTCCTGTGGATGCCATTTGTGTATCTGAATCTTGGTTAAAGCCTGAAATTAATGATTGTGCTATAGGGATATCCGGATACAAAATTTTGCGTAATGATCGTATTTCAAATAGAGGTGGTGGTGTTGCAATATACTGTAAACAGTCGTTAACGTGTAAAATTTTGGTTAAATCTCCACCTGATTCTCTCGTTGAGTATATTTTTATTGAAGTTTCCGATATAAATAATAAGTGCTTTCTTGCATGTAGTTACAACCCAAATAGGGAATTTAGTTTGGAACCTTTTTTTGAACGTGAATTTAGTACTGACTATATTTTTGTTCTGGTTTGTGGTGATTTCAATGTTAATCTATTGGAAAATAATGCGATTTCTTTGTAAATCAATTAACACCCACTCATTTTCGACCCAACTGCAGGCCAAGTTTAATTGATCTATGTTTGGTTTCAGATGTCAACCTAGTTACATTTTTTAACCAATGCTCGATTCCCTTTATTCCGTGCTATCATGACCTGCTTTTTGTTACTTTGAATGTTAATTTTAATATACTATCACAATCCAATAATTTAGCCTTTAAAAATTTCAAGTCAATCAATGAAATATCATTGATTGAAGATTTAGCTCGTTGGCCTTTGAATCATATTTTGGATATCCCTTGTGTAGAGGAAAAAGTCAAATTCTTTCAGAATGCTATTCAGGATCTTTTTGAATTGCATGTACCGATGAAGGTAGTTCGAGTTAAAAATAATTCCTCACCTTGGTTTAATTCTCAAATAAAAGATTTAATACAGCGAAAGAACAGGTGTTATACTCGATGGAGCCGTTGTAGGACCAGTAATAACTTGGATATGTACAAATTGTATCGGAATATGTTAAGTGCTACTATAAGAAATGCAAAAAGACAATTCTATGCATAAAAATTAAATACTCATTTACCAAGTAAAGTTCTTTGGAATAATCTACGTGATTGTGGTGTAGTTAAAAAACAAACGAATGCATGTACTTTTGATCCTAATTTGTTAAATGATTATTTTATGCAAGCTGGCTGTACGTCGAATGTGATTTTCCCCGAAAATGATTCAGGTAGAGATTTTTCTAATGAGTTTGAATTTAGGTGTGTCTCTGAATCTGAAGTCATTGATGCCATCACAAGCATTAAATCAAATGCAGTTGGGGTGGACAATGTGCACCTAAGATTTATTAAAATTATTCT
Source organism: Baccha elongata (assembly GCA_951217065.1). Classification (NCBI taxonomy): domain Eukaryota; kingdom Metazoa; phylum Arthropoda; class Insecta; order Diptera; family Syrphidae; genus Baccha; species Baccha elongata. The sequence goes on from CATNUY010000114.1 coordinate 435,665, forward strand.
ACCTTGGATTTACTACTCTCTTACACATGTTGTTAATGCCTGTATAACTCAATCTTACTTCCCTAAGTGTTGGAAACTTGCGAAGGTTATCCCAGTTCCTAAAAACCATAAAGCTAATGAACCCTGTGATTTTCGTCCCACAAGCATCTTGCCTTGCTTATCGAAAGTACTAGAAGTGGTTGTAAGAAATCAAATAAGCCAATACTTTGAACAAAATAACTTACTTATAACAACTCAATCTGGTTTTCGAAATGGTCACAGCTGTTCGACCGCAATGGTCAAAGTTTTAGATGACATCCGTATCGAATTTGATAAAAACAATGCCACTGTTTTATGTCTTTTAGATTTTTCGAAAGCTTTTGATAGTGTAAACCATTCATTGCTGGTTAAAAAACTACGAACGTTTTTCGGTTTTAGTGAAAATTCTGCAAATTTTTTAAAGAGTTTTCTTTCTGATAGATACCAACTAGTAAGTACTGAGTCTGGTGACTCGGCTTTTCTACCTTTTACTACTGGAGTTCCTCAAGGGTCAATTCTCGGACCACTTCTTTTTTCACTCTTTATTAACGATTTAGCTGAAGTTTGCCAATATGTCTCCGTGCACCTTTACGCAGATGATGTCCAAATTTATTTCTCGAGGCCTATTGGTTTGATGGAAGATTGTATCTATAGAATTAACCAAGATCTTAACGCAATTTGTGACTGGGCTGAACCCGGCTAAAACTAAGCAAATTATCATATCCAAGTCGCTTCTTGACTTAACTTGGGTTCCACCATTAATAATGATGGGTAACATTATTCCGTGTTCTAACTCTGTTTGTAGCCTTGGTATTCAAATCAACCGCAATTTAGACTGTTCCTCTCATATAAACATTGTTGTGAAACGTATACACAATGGTTTGCGAATGTTGAGAGTATCAGCTTTGTTCACACCCACCCGTACTAGGCTGCGACTGGTTAAGTCGCTCTTGATACCCTTTATTAGTAACGCTGCTGTCATTTATTGTAATCCAGATGTTATTTCTTTCAGAAAACTTGAATTGGCTTTTAATGCAATAGTAAGATACGTTTTTGGTCTACGGCGTTTTGAACACGTGTCTCCATATAAAAATAGAATTCTAAACATGAGTCTTAAAACCTTTTATAAAAGTCGAAGTTGTATTTTATTACACAGTATTGTTCATTCTAAAAAACCTTCGTACTTATATAATAAAATCACGTTTTCTCTTTCTAATAGAACTCAGAATATTAATCCCCATTCCTTTTACTATTTAGAAAGCAAAAGATTATTTTTCATTCATTCCATTAGCTTCTGAAATTCACTTCCAGTTTGTCTCAGGCAAAATAGTAACCCTTGCAGTTTCAAAAACAATTTATTCCAATTTTTAACGAGCAATAATAACAGCAATTTTATGTAATGTAAATATTCAAAAAAAAATTTTTTTTTCCTTTTTATCTTTTCTATAATTTTTTCCTTTAACTAAAGTAGCTTTTGGTTATACAGATAATTTATTGGATATTCTTTGATGTTGGATTTTTATAATTGAAATTATGTATTAAGTACTTTATAAGATTTTAAATCTTCTGTACTATTTTTGTTTTCTTTCAAATAAATCTAAATCTAAATCTAAAAATTCCACCAAATGCTAGTTCGATTATAGTTTATCATGGCATACAAACTTTAAGTGAAGCATTCTCTAAATTAGAATCTTGTCATTGGTCAAAAGAAGAGAATAATAATAGTAATGAAAGAAATATTCGAAATTATAGAACTGGAAATAGCAATAATAATTTTAATGATGGATATAAAAACAATTTTAACAACAATAAAAATTATAAAATTAATAATTTCAACCCAAATTATAGAAACGATAGAAATTATAAAAATGAACCCAATCAAAATAATAATGGTCAGAATTATTATAGAAATAATAATCAGAATTTTCAAAGAAATCACAATGGACAAAACTATAGGCAACCAAACAGAAGTGGAAATTTTGTCAATCAATTAGGAATCCTTTTGCTACGCAAAATAAAAGGAATATTCCAGAATCAATGGAAAGAGACCATATAAGTCAAAATACTTCAAATTTTCAAATACATGCCTCAGCAGACTATTACCCTGCATGGTATTCACATTCATTAAAAAAAATAGATTTTTAGTAGATGCAGGAGCAGCAACTTCTGATTTAAAAGAAAACATAATCCCAAGAAATTATGAAAGCAGGTTAATAAAACCAGTAACCCTAAAGACATTATATTAAGATAATTTAATACAAACAAAAATAATTTTACCATTACCAAGCGAATTCAAATGTGGATCAACCATGGAGTTTTTAATTACTCCAATAACTAATAGTTCATTCGACGGAATTTTAGGAAATAATATCCTTATTCCACTACAAACGGAAATATCATATTTTACTCACACTTTGAACTCAAAACCCAGGGATTATCATTTAGATAGTTATATTCAAGAGATATCAAGTAAGCAAATAAACTTACTTAGTATTGATCTATATTCATAAGGTTTAATTAACAACCTTATACATGGACGAAAAAAAAGCCCTTTCTTAATTTCTCAAAAACTTAGATACATTTTGGCATCCGGTTTTCTGTTTTTGACTAAAAATTAATAAGAGCATCGAATTTTGAAAATAAAAATAATAGTTAATTAATTAGAGTCTTTAAGGAACACTTGTAATTTAATGGAAAAAACCAACAATGTTCTTAAAGAAAATTGAACTTTTATTGCAGTCGCGTTAATTTGTTCAGCAAGAATATAAAACTCCTTAATGACCGCAAACATTAGAAAAATAAAACAAAACAAAAACGATTTTTCTTTTATAATATTTTTACATTTTATTAGAATGCATTTCAAACCAATTGTGGTTCATCATCAGCAATACACTAATTTGACAAAGAAAAAGAAAAAGGAAAGTACAAAAGTAAAGAAGAAGAAGAAAATTGAAGAAAGCTTTACATATAACAATTAGAGTAAAAGAGAACATTTTAAATTAAGTTAAACAAAGGTGATATAATATTGCCATTATCACTGTTCATGACATTGTTGTTGTTGTTGATAAAAAGACTTTCATATGCATCAAGTCGACGGTTGTTGGTAACATGTTTTATCAGCTTTACATCTTCTAATCTCACATTGAAATGGTTGTTGGCGAGGGCGTGTGCAGCGACGGAGGATTTTTCGGGTCTATTGTACTTGATGTGATTCGAGTGTTCGTTGAATCGAACACCAATACTTCGCTTTGTCGGGACTATATAAACAGTGTTAAGAGTAAACACGTCCGAACACTTTAACTTCATTCACAAGACTCACTAGTCAACCTCGACATTCGTCAAGTTCCCAAGTTGGGTCATGCACTGTCAAATGCAGACTTAGCACTTCCCGGTTGTTTACCTCTTGTGCCAATTGCAAAGGTGAACAACATTGCTGTGTATGCTTTTGCATGGGACAGCAATATAGTTTCGACACAGTGCAATGGCTTGAGTGAGTTCAACTCAGGTTGTGTCAAGTCATCCAAATGCAGGGCACAACATTCCTCCCCCCTATGGGGAAGTTTTCGACTTGAAGGGCTGACTTAGCTTATCTAGCTTTATTTAATATCATAATTTTACCTTAATCTAACAATTTGGTTTTTTAACATACGTCTTAACTCAACATGATGTTTCTTAAGTTAAAAACTAATTATTTTACAAATATTTGTTCGCATTAGAAATGTTCTTACAAATAAACAGAATAATCCGATAAGTAAATGAATATAATAAAAATCTGTTGATGCTAGATAATTATTAAATTATTCGCATGATGAAGTACGCACTCATTTTTTATATTGCGGATTTTAATATCATTTTATAATGGTATTTGAATTTTTTTTTTTTTTTAATGGTAATATAGTTTTATAGTTTTACAATATTATTTACAAAAGTATGTTTTTTTTTTTATCTATATACATATAGTTTTACGATATTATTTTAATTAAAATTAAAATTTAAAAAGTTTTTTAAGTTTTCTTTTATATACGAAGGTATATGTAAATTTGCTTAGATTAACAATATAATATGGTCCCTTCTCTCCTTTTATTAATTTTAGTTAAATTAATTTAATTATTAATTTATTAAATTTACTTATTAATTTCAGTTTTGTACAAACGTCTTCATCATTTTATTATAATTATTTAAATTTAAACTCGGGCAAATGTTACTCCTCTTGTTGACTTTCTCGATGAAGCTGCTCGTACCGGAATGGCATCTGTCTCGGCGGCATCAGATTCAACGGGGACGATATTGGTGATATTTGCGGAGAGACTAATAGGTTCACCAGTGCTTGTCGTTGATTTGTTGAGGTAGAAACGTCTGTACAAGAAGTTTGCAAAGAGTGCTGCTACAACCACTGCCATGATGGTTATAAAAGAAAACCGGTGTAACTCCAATTCCCATTTTTGGCTGATAAAACTATTGTTGTTTTTTATTTGGTTAGCTTCCGTTTTTAGATCTTCTAAGGATTTCTTGCCTTCAGCCAAACTTGCTAGCAGATCGCTGTGACTCCCTATTGATAGGAGTGGTCGATGTTTACTAGTTCCAACAGTCAAATTGCCATATTCCATTCGCAAGGCTGCGGTCAAAACTGTATGGTTGACACTCGGTTGATTTATTTCAATTTTGGATGTTCGTACCTGCTCGTATGGTAAACGCAGTTCTTTCGTACTTACTTCACAATGGTTTAGGATGTGAATGATTCCGAACCCAATGAGCTTTGGAGCGTAGAGATTTCCATTACAGTTCATGCTTAGGATAATTGGTTCTTTGATATTGAACAGCCACTGGTTTCTGGTGGACATCTTCGTGATCACTCCTTTGTTAGATGGCGAGGCAACGTATTTGCAGTTGATGTCTGACGTAATGGAATGTTGTAACAGTTCCACTAAACAATCAGTGCTTCCACTAGTATAAAATGGTTTAGTATGCTTGCACACTTTTATCGCATATGAGGAGTTGTACATGACATCCGTACATTGCTCCAAATCAGTTTGCGACATACTCACAAATAAAGAGTGATCTTCTGCTTCAGCGATGTATTCAGTTTTGACATCTAAAACTAGATCCCAGTGACTGTCAAGTTTTGTTTGGACCGGATACATCCTGTATATAAAGAACATGGTGGCTTCGGGTAATGGGACTGTAATTTTTACAAAGATTGCTCCTTCTTGACAGTAGGTCAACAGCTGGACTGCCTGGTGTAATGCGGCTGGGTTTTGGAAAACCCCTTTTATGGTTGAACTTTTCAGCAATGATGTTATATTTTCTGCGTCCAGAATGAAAGGGTGAAGTTTGTTTTGGTACAAGTCATCAAGGACGGATAGTTCAGTTGACTGGTGGTTTTGAACTTCGAGCAACTTCGAAATAACTAACGAAATCAACCCGTTTATCTCCAGTTGAGCTCTTGTCATTGCCATTTCCCTGAGCGTAACTGATGAAAAGTTTTCAAAATTGATCGTTATGTTGTCAAGGGTTTTCCCAATTTTCTCAACTTCTGCTGCTAAAGTTTTGACTGGCTTACTGAGCCTATCAAAGTTGGAACTCGCAACAGTTATTTGTTTTTTTAATAGATTGAATGTTTCGTTCTCGTTCTCATTCAAAATCTGGAGCTGATTATATACCTCACGCGAATCTTCACTGTCCATCGTTCCAAAAGCCCAATGAAAAAAGTTTCCGATTGTTTCTATAGCCCTTTTGTTTCTTCGGTAAGAAATCATGTGCTTTAGGCGAACGTTATTTTGTCGGAGATTCCTTATGATCACTTCTATTTCGCTTGTTCTTAATTTGCAACTTTCTTGAAATGACGACTCCAACGACACGCATAATTGTTTAATTTTGACATCACACATGTCAGCGAAGCTTAGCACTGCAGAATAGTCCATCGGTGTCACTTTGGTAAATATCGTCCACGTATTTCGATAAAATACTGCGTTTTCAACTTTTTCAAATAGCGCCGGTGTAATTGGTAGGTCTTCAATTTGATAAGGCGTTGAAGAGCCAGTTGATATTAAAACATTTGCCACGAGATGAATAAAAACTAGTCTAACTATTAATAATATAAACATTTTGGAAAAATAAAGATAATTTAGTTTTGTAATGAGAGAAAGGTTTATCGATAATATTTTTTATTTTAATTTTAAAATTATTTTTTTTTTTTTTCTTCAGTTATCTGAGTCGCCTGAAAATAAAGAAATTTTAATTATTATTTAATATTAGTAAATTTGATGATGTCTTATGAATATATATTTAGGTATGGAAGAGCTTGAGTTGGTTGTTGTGTACTCTTTTTATTTTTCTACCTACTTGTATGTTTGTATTCACATTTCCACTAACAGATAACACCTCATAGGGTCCCAACCAAATAGGTGAGAATTTGTTCTTCCTAGTAGGGTTTTTTAACATGACCTTTTCTCCTACTGCAAATGTGATAGGGTTAGTTTGATTGTCATACTGCTGTTTTGATTTCCGTTTGGCTTGGTCTAAATTATTCCTCGCAAGTTCGTGTGACCTCTGTAACATGTGTTTAAGAAGTTTCGGATATTCTTCAGCATTGTACAAAGGAGTCGGAGTTCTTTTCAAGTTTGTGGGCATTTCGAATTCAAAACCAAACAAACTTTTTGTCGGAGTCAGTTTAGTAGCTGTATGCACAGTGTTATTGTGGACATGCATCGCCTGTCTCAACCATTGGTCCCAGCACCGATCGTCATTGTCAACGAAACTCCTTAGATATTCCGCTAAGGGTCTGTGACTGCGTTCTAGTGAACCATTGGCTTGCGGGTGATAGGTGGTAGTATGGACTTTCTTTATTCCCAGAAGTTTACATGTTTCAGAAAACAACTTAGAAGTAAAGTTAGTACCATTGTCAGTGACAAGTAATTTTGGAATGTGGAACCTTGTGACAATTTCCTCGTAAAAAGCTTTTGCTACAGTAGACGCTTCGGCATCAGGGATAGCCACACATGTCATATATTTCGTCAGATCATCTTGAAATGTTAAAATATATCTATTGCCAGAATGCGTTAATGGGAGAACACCAACCATATCCATGTATACTTTGTCGAAAGGCAGCATTGGGGTGTCTGTCAAAACCATTGGCATTTTGGTCAATTTGCCAGATTTATTCCTTTGGCATTTTTCACAGTTCCTGATATAATTGGCAATGTCCTTTTTCATATTTTTCCACCTAAACTGACGACGAATACGTTCACAGGTCTTTTTCATTCCCTGATGACCTCCAAGTGGAGAATCATGAAAATCGCGTAGTACAGTTTGTATGTCGGATGGTTCCTTTAAGACTTCGATTGCCGGATGTTGATTTCGGTTTGTAGCTGTGGATTCTTCATGACTTCTTTTATTGTCATGTACAGGCTTTATAACATCCTCATTTTGTTTTGTCTTACTCCTTGTCTGAACGATTTTTATTTCATCTTGCGTGAATTCATTAGCTGCGTCTGTTTTATGCATTATCTTGCAGTCATATTTTGACAGTTTGCGGTTGAATCTTATGAATCTTATAAGACGATTTTCATCAGCCTGGCGTGGGATTCTACTTAGAGCATCAGCGTTAGTATTCTGTTTGCCAGCTTTGTGTATGATCTTATAATCATACTCAGACAATTTGTGGTGGAATCTTATAAGTCGAGTAGTGGGATCCTTCACATTAAATACACCTATGAGAGGGCGGTGGTCTGTGTAAACAATAAACTGACGCCCTAACAGATACGTGCGGAAATGTTTGGTGGCCCAGACAATTGCCAAAAGTTCCTTTTCTATTGTGGAATAATTTGTTTCTGCACTATTTAAGGAACGGCTTGCATATGCTATAGGCTTGTCTTCTCCAACTTTACCTTGAGATAAGACGGCACCTAAAGCTTCGTTGCTAGCGTCTGTAGTCAAGATAAATGGTTTAGAAAAATCGGGGTATGTCAAAATAGGAGGTGATGAAATTGCGTTTTTAAGGAAATCAAATGAAACTTGACAATTTTTTGACCAAACAAATTTACTATCTTTTTTCAGAAGGTTATTGATTGGTGTAACCTTTTCCGAAAAGTTTGGGATAAATTTTCTATAGTAATTTGCAAGACCCAAAAATGACTGCACTTGTTTGACAGTCGTGGGAACGGGAAATTCTGACACGCATCTTGTCTTGGCTGGATCTGGAAGCGCACCAATTTCGGAGCATATGTGACCTAGATAGGTTATTTCACCACACAAGAAATTACATTTTTCGGTATTAAGTTTTAGGTTGTATTGCCTCAACCTATCGAAAACTTTTGATAATTTCCTATTATGCTGTTCCAGAGTCCGTCCATAGATGACGATGTCATCCAAATAGACGAAACAATCTGTGCCATGTAGACCAGTCAAAATATGGTTCATTATTCTTTGGAAAGTTGCAGGTGCACCAGTCAGACCAAAAGGCATACGCTTAAACTCGTAGTGTCCTTTACTGGTGCTGAAAGCAGTTTTTGGTCGATCGACTGGATTTATTAAAACCTGGTGATAACCACTTGCCAAATCTAATGTGCTAAAAAATTGACTGTGACCTAACTGATCCAGAATTTCCTCTATCCTAGGGAGGGGAAATGCATCTTTTATCGTTGCATCGTTAAGTTTTCTAAAATCAACTACAACCCTCCACCTTTTTTGACCATCGTTAGCAGGTTTTTTGGGTACGATCAACAAGGGAGAATTCCATGGAGATTTGCTTGGGGAAATAATGTTTTGGCTTAACATTTCTTCGACTTGCCTTTCCATTTCCTTTTTATGGGTTTCGGGAGTCCTATATTGCTTTTGATTTATAGGCGCTTGATCCGGTTTAGTAGGAATACTATGAGTAAGGACGGAAGTGTGTGTGAGCAGATCACCTTCAACCATAAAGACATCATTGTACTGTTTGCAAAGATGTATCATAGTATCTTTTTCTTCATCCTTTATAGCATTGCCGAACTTTAAGGAATCCAAAAGAATGTTCATTCTTTCACCATTCTCACCGCTCGCGTTTCTCGAAACTGCAACCTTTTTAAATTTTGTTAATGCAATTTTTTTTTTTATGTAAGCTTTTGAGTCCCAATGTGATCACTTTTTTTTTATTACTGTCTAGAAAGGTAATTTCTTTTGAGACAGCATCAATGACAGTGCGATTCCACAATAAATCGCGGCCTAAAATGCCGTCTACAGATAATTCACTAAGATCGCTCACCACATTCCATTTGGTATAGTATTTTTTGGGAAAAGATAAGCTGGTTTTAAATGTACCCAACGTTGTATCTACCCCACCAAATATCCCACCTAATTGTTTTTTGTCGCATTTGTTTATTTCATTGGCATGCCTTAAACAACTTTTCTTAAGTAGACTGCAATCTGCACCGGTATCAACAAGTACCAACACTTTTCCACCGTTGGCTGAGGTCATTGGCAATTCGACATAAACGTCGTGCTTGCAAACATATTTAAAATAAAACATACGTTTTTTAGAAATTTTAAAATAATTTGATACATAAGCACAAGCCATTACCTTACTTAACCAGCTATTCCAACAAAAAATAACAAAACTTTTAAACAAAATACAAGTGTCTATAAACTTGCTTACGAGTTCCTGACCTGGGTTAATTTTTGAGCATGTGTTCAATGCACTTTTATCAACTCTATCCGTAGGAGCATTTGAGAAATTATCTGCCTGTAGTTTAATTTTACTACGAACGGGCGGCAGTTTTTTAAATTGTTTCTTATTACTCTCTGACGTCGTCAGTTTTTCGTACTCGCTGAAATAATTTTGTTGTTGGTTTTTGTTAAAAGGTGGTTGCAATTTTGGTCGTATCTTATTATTATTTTTTTTTACAAAATAATTTTTGCATACACAAAACAGTTGTATAATATGATACCCAAAGCTTGTTAATATTTGAATGAAAGACCGAAACTTACCTACACTGTTTGGCACACGTTTAACGCGTTGAAAGTTGAAAAATTTTTTCACTAGCATTTTTTGTTGCTCAATTTGTGGTTTAGGTAAGGTGGAATCAATTTTCAATGCTGGGTCGAAGGAAAGTTCATTGGGCTCGGCTATCACATTTAATTGCTGTGGTTTATCGCCCAACTTTGAACTTTTCTTCGATTTCAAAGTTTTATTATATAATCGTAAAGAATTATTATCTAAAAGTTTTGTTTTTTTAGAGTGCGTTTTTGTTTTCATGGAGTGATCAGTTTTAGGGGCACAGTTTATTGGTTTAAACTGACCCCCGGGCCGTTTCCCGATTGATCTTTCAGATAGTTTTTCTTTGAAAAACAATCGTCCTCCACGTGCCCCACCCTGGAACACCACTTGCATTTGCTTCTGGGCTTTTTATTCGTTGTCCGCATTGCTCGTATTTGTGAGTTGGGACAACTGTTTTTACTATGCCCATAGGCCTCGCAAGTGTCGCAGTATGGCGTATTTTTCCGCACACGACAGTCAACGTAGGTGTGGTTTTGTTTTCCACAGAATCCACATGTTGCTATTGGATTTATTTCCTTATTTGGCTGTCTCGAGCTGGGGTGGGGGGAGTCTTGAATACTATATTGTGTAGGTGGTGAGTAAGCTCTATATGGAACCTGTTGATTGAGAGTGAGAGGTGGGTTGACAGAAAAAGGAAAAATGTTCGAGGGAGGTAGAAAATTTCTTTCAACGTTTGGGAAATTCCCATACGAAACACCGATGCCTTGGTTTAGATGGTTGTAATTAGCGCTGCCAGATGGTAGATAATTATGGTATGGGTTAATATTATTTGTTAACCCATACTGGGGTCGCAATAACAGAGCAGTTTTAAGGGCCACGTCCGTGAGTTTTTTCAGATCACTCTCGTTGGTTGTGAGCATGAACTGACGCAACGAAGGGTCAAAAAGACCCATTTTGAATACATTTATGACCGATGTTTCCAATTCGGAAACCAAAGCCACTGATTCGTTGGACTTGTATCGGGAAGCAATTATTTCCTTAGCCTTTGTTTGTAAATACAACAACCGTCGGCTGAAGGCTAGGATGTCTTCAGCTGGATGTTGTTGCGATTGTTTTATTTCAAACATTACGCTGTCTAAGGTATTAATAGACAAATATGCCGTTTTAATAACCGCTTCCAGCTGGCTAAAAGTCATTGGAGCATTCGTTCGCACTAGCTCGAATGCATCACCCACCAACTTCGTTGTGACCAGAGATATAAAAATACCTTCACCTTCTGGTGCAATGCATTTAAGGCCTAGCTGGCAGGCATTTAAAAACTCATGTACTTTAGAACACAACTCCGGTGTTTTTTCTCCCGAAAACTGAGGTACCAATCGTGCCACTATCTTTGAAATATTTTCGAAACTCATTTTGGTTTCTCTATTTCTAAGCGGAGTGCTCGTTGACGGAACGTTAGGTATCTTTAGTGGTTCCGTGGTAATAATTGGTGTCTGTACTCCTCTGCTAATTGTTGATATTTTTGTTTTTGCTAATGGTGTGATAGGTGACGATATAGTGAGGGTTGGCAATAATTCTTTTTGGCAACTAGGATTTGGAGAATATTTAATTTTTTCTCTTAAATCCTTTTGGGCGGATAAACTTTTATCTAGCTCGCTCACTAGTTCGTTTACCTGTTGGTCGGCTTCTTCTGCAGTTTTAAGTAACTGTTTTTCTGCCTCCTTTCGCAACTGTTCACTTTTTTCTAGCTGCTTTTTTAGAAGTGTGCCTTCCTTGGCGTGTCTTACTTGAAAATCGTGTACCGCTTTGATGTATTCTGTCAGAATCGCGTCTGTCGTTTCAACACGCGTGTTCTGACCCCACTGCGAACTTATATTTTGCCTCACCAGCTGGTAAACTTCAGGCTTTAAAATGCTCTTAAGTTCAAACAATAAGCAATCGTTGACTTCCTTTATTTGCCTTTTTTGCTCTTTTCTCTGGCTTTTTAAGTGTTCGTTTTCTTCTATTAGCTCGTTTAGTCTACTTTCGATATCACTTTCAGCCATTAACAATTTCAAGGTAGGTATACAAAACAAAAATATTCAAACTTTTCAGCGCGTTAGAATTATTATAGACATAATTTATACTGCCAACAAATAAACAAAACAAATAAAAATTTTAAAAGCTATACTTACCTGTTTCCTTTATTGCACGTTGGTCGTTGGTATCATTCACATATATTGTCTTTCTTTTTCCTTCTTTTTTTTTTTTCTCAAGTCTTTTCAATTATTACTCACTGATTTGTTTTTTTTTTTTTTTTTTTTTTAATTGTCTTTTAATTATTACTCACTGATTTGTTTTTGTTTTGTATTTTTTCGTCTTTTCAATTCACTACACTCTCTATACCTATTATAGATATCTTAAAGACGATAGATTGTTTAGTTTAGTTGTTTGTAGTTTTTTTTTTTTTTTTTTTTTTTTTTTTTAATTTTATAAACTATTATAAACTCATATGAGCAAGCTTAACCGTATTGTATTGTATTTTTTTTTTATTCAATCGCGTATGATCGCTTATCGACTGCGCCAAATGTTAAGAGTAAACACGTCCGAACACTTTAACTTCATTCACAAGACTCACTTGTCAACCTCGACATTCGTCAAGTTCCCAAGTTGGGTCATGCACTGTCAAATGCAGACTTAGCACTTCCCGGTTGTTTACCTCTTGTGCCAATTGCAAAGGTGAACAACATTGCTGTGTATGCTTTTGCATGGGACAGCAATATAGTTTCGACACAGTGCAATGGCTTGAGTGAGTTCAACTCAGGTTGTGTCAAGTCATCCAAATGCAGGGCACAACAACAGCGTTGCAGTCTCCACATTTAATTTGATATATTCCCGATTTGTTTACAACTGTGGATTTGTCTTTGGTTGAGCCAAGAATGTTTTTTATTTTGCCATTACTGGAGTAGACGCATTCTATATTTTGTTGTTTTAATTTTGTGTGCATTTTGTTTGTGATGGGTGGGAAATACGTCATCGATGCTCTTTCTGTGTTGTTGTTGTCGTGAAGTTGTTTATTTTGTTTATAAAGAGTTGTTAATTCTGATTTTTTAAGTTTTTTGTTGTGTTTATTTATCAATTGATCGATAATAAAAGGATTGTATCCATTGATGGCAGCAATATCTTTTAATAGGTTGTACTCGGTGGCATAGTTTCCAATTGAAAGTGGTAGTTTGCATAGGCGATGGACCATCGAATGAAAGGCAGCGAGTTTATGTTGAATCGGTGTGTATGAGTCGTTAGTGATGTATCTGTTTGTTGTTGTTGGTTTCCTGTATATGGCAAATTCAATTCGTCCGTTTTTTCTTGACAGGGTTAAATCTAAGAAATTTAGCTTTTGGTTTTCTTCAGATTCATAGGTGAAGGTATTTAATACCAAATCAATTTCACCTCTTTTTATAACCGCAAATACATCATCTACATAACGAAACCAAATTCTAGGGAGCAATCCTCTTTCGTTCAAATTTGTTTCGAAAGACGACATAAAAACTTGTTGTAAACAAATCGGGAATATATCAAATTAAATGTGGAGACTGCAACGCTGTTTACATAGTCCAGACAAAACGAAGTATTGGTGTTCGATTCAACGAACACTCGAATCACATCAAGTACAATAGACCCGAAAAATCCTCCGTCGCTGCACACGCCCTCGCCAACAACCATTCCAATGTGAGATTAGAAGATGTAAAGCTGATAAAACATGTTACCAACAACCGTCGACTTGATGCATATGAAAGTCTTTTTATCAACAACAACAACAATGTCATGAACAGTGATAATGGCAATATTATATCACCTTTGTTTAACTTAATTTAAAATGTTCTCTTTTACTCTAATTGTTATATGTAAAGCTTTCTTAAATTTTCTTCTTCTTCTTTACTTTTGTACTTTCCTTTTTCTTTTTCTTTGTCAAATTAGTGTATTGCTGATGATGAACCACAATTGGTTTGAAATGCATTCTAATAAAATGTAAAAATATTATAAAAGAAAAATCGTTTTTGTTTTGTTTTATTTTTCTAATGTTTGCGGTCATTAAGAAGTTTTATATTCTTGCTGAACAAAATAGTTAATTACATAAAATTTTGAAAAAAATTAGTTTAAACATTTTTTTTTTAGTTGTTTTTTCAAAATTTTGAGTTTGAAAATTAATTTTTTTAAAACTGTTCACTTAAACAACTTAATTTAAAAATTTAATAAAAGAGTAGTTTTCTGGCTTTCCAAAAAAATATAACAACGCTGTGTATCATTCACCGTTGTTTTTAAATAATTTTTTTTTCTGATTTAAGTCAAGTTTTTAGAAAATTTCTCCTCCCGCCTAAACGGGGGGAAATAGACCCCCCTCCCTTACGATATTTTTCTTATCTTAACTCCACGTACACGCTCAAGCTTTTTGGTGCACCTTATACCAATCACCCTGTATAGATATCCAGAAATACATAAGGCAGAGGTCGATAGACAAATAATTGAAATGTTAGAACAAGGCATAATAAAAGAAAGTATCAGTCCATAGATAGATAACTCAGGACTTAAGAAATAGCGTACTGTCATAGATTATTATAGATATCTTAACGAAGTAACCGTGGAAGACAAGTTTCCTATACCTTATTTTGATGATATTTTTAGTAAATTGGAAAGAGCCCAATATTTTACTACGTTAGATCTACATTGAAAATAATTTCCTAGGTAATATTGATAAAAACAATTTTGTAGAACTTAACAAAATTATTTTATCGTTTTGATAAAATTTTATCTATATGATTGAATAAATTTGTGTATTTGACATATTTATTATAATTTTTATCAGTTCGATAAAAAATGCCCTACAAATATTTTTTCAGTGTAACAAAACACGTTTTGTAAGTATAACAGAATTAAACAGAGATTTTTTTCATACCAACACCTTTTTTTGTGCTCCAAACAAATTCTTTGTATTAACAAAAATTTAATTTTGTAAATGTTTGTCTGCAAAGTTTTTGTTGATTCTGTTCAATCCATTTGACAGAAAATCGGAGCATTGAATAAATATTTTTGATAAATTGATAAAATATTTTTTTAGAGTTTGTAGTAGTTACATATACTGATAAAATAAAACTGTCATATAAATTAAACTTTATTAAGTTTTTAAATCATAAAAAATATATTTTTTATCTGAGGAGAAGCCTCACTTACTTTATTATTCGGATACAAAAAGATACTGAAAACTAACTTAACAAAATGTTTATACCTAAGGTATGTATGTCGTCGTCGCGACATACCATCGTGTTCCCACATTGGTCATCATATTTCATCGCACATCCGTTGGCAGCCGAGATATGATGCTTTGGAATGCCATGCGCTGCATCATCAGCACGTCTATTGTGGGAATTGTCTTATGTAATTTTTTAGGTATTAACTCCTCCGCCCTTTTGAATCGAACGCCCTCGTTCGATCTAACTGATTTTGTATGTTAAGGAAGGTCCGCTATCCCTATGATTATTGGTTTCGGGATTGGTTCCTCTAGTAAAGGTAAGTTGACCACTGTTGAATCTGTTCCTTCTGCTTTTTTTGTTCTGTTTGTATTTCTTTGTTTAAATGCAAAAAATATAACTAATGCAATCAGGAAAGTTGCGATGCAAATTATGGCTATGGTGTTGTGTTTGTTTCGGGTTTCCAAAAGATCGATATACTGCGAATTTTTAACATGCAGCTCTTTTATCATTTGTAGCGATAAAAGCTCTTCTGTATTTTTTCTTATTGAGGCAGGTTGCAGAATGGCTGGAAGTGGTTTATAGGAGGACATTTCCGTTGACTCGTAAAGTTGACCTTGAATCATAATGGACGTGTTGTGGAAATGAATGATGTAAGTCCCGTTTAATTGTATATGTTTTCCATCAACCATTATTGGACCGGTGTACTGATTCACGAACAGGATACCTGGTGTGATTTTTTCGAATGGCGGGATATGCTGGTTGTTTATCTCAGTGCAGTTTGATGGTTGGCTGTTGAGTAGGTGTGGGATACACGTGGAGTTGGTGATATCTTTTATTCTGTTCTTAGCACATATACTTAATTCATAAAAGTTAGGACAAGAAGATGTTATTCCATAGGTTTTATTTTTACATATCAAAATATTTTCATATAAAATTTTGTCAATTGATTTACCATTTTTTATGGCTTTAATAAGTGTTTTTTTACATGTTTCTACAGAGGTTGTTGGCAAACTTATTATGTAAAGAATAATAGAATTATTGGATGCTATCTTTATTTCAGCAAATTCCAATGCTTCTAGTACATTTATATAGGGTATTTGCCTTCTGTTTAAAATTTCTTGAATTGTTTTTACTTCAATGTTAGAAAGGATATATGAATTTACAATATTGGCCTTAGCCCAGTGTATTGCATACTCTATATTTGTAATCTCTTCTTTTATTAGTCCTGGCTTAAGTTCTATATTTAATACTAGTTCATCATTTAATTCGATATTATTTTTACTGATATTGTTGGTAACATTGACTATTTCATTTATTTTTTGCATTAACATTTTATTTATTATAATTTGATTATTATTGTTACTAAGGACATTATTTATTTTTTCTTGTATAATTTGGAAGTCTTGTCCGTCAGGACTGCCTGCAATAAATTTCCAGGCACTGCCCAAGAAATCTAAGGAACGTTTACCTTTACCTTTAGGCATTAGACGGTCAAGGTTAGTTTTGATCTGGGATATTTCGGTTACTAGGAAAGGAAGGATAGGATTGTTCTGGTTGGCATGGTCTTCGAGCAACATCTCCAATTCTTGTAGGGAATCCTTATATTGCTGGATGTCGATTGAATGTACGATTTTAAAATTTCCCGTTTGTACTTTCGCTATTCCTGTGTCGATGGCTACCGACTTTGCCCCAGAATAGTCCAATATTTGGACTTCGTCATTGTACATAGGAAGTAGCACCCTGGTGGAAAAAAGTTAATTTTTTATGATACTTTTGTGGACTATTCTACCTGATTGTGTTTTTATTGTTGAGTTATGATTTACTGCCACTATTTCTTTTTTATATCTAGGATCCAACTTATTTCCTACTCGCTTGTTTGTTTTGACATAAATAATTTCTCCTACGCTATAAGTTTTTAAAGGCTTTTTCTTCTTGTTATGATATTCTAAATTGGTTTGTTGTTTATCTTGTAATTTCTTTATGTTTTCTCGTCTTGCAACCTCGAGTTCTTCTGGGTTGTTTAAAAGTCTCCTACCAAAAAATATATCGACAGGTTTTTTATTTGTTGTTGAGTGTAGGGATCTATTGTATTCAAAAATACTCCTGTCTAAAAGTTCCGAGAACGTAGAGTGAATATTATCTGTTTTGAGACAGCGAATTAATTCAGACAGTGTCGAATGGAATCTCTCAACTTGTCCGTTTACGCAACTTGTATAAGGGGGTGCCTTAAAAACAGTTATGCCAAACATATTTTCTAACATGAATGTAATGGAGTTTGAGCCAAGAGATTTTTCATTGTCCATGACAACGGATTGTGGCACTCCGAATGCAAGTATCAATTCTCTAAGGGGTTCCTTAATATCTTCTGCGGATTTTGACTTAAGTATCTTAGTGAGAGCATACTTTGAAAATTTGTCAATCGCGGTCAGAATTATCTTTTTATCTGTAAAGTAAATGTCTATATGTATGATTTGTCCTGGGTATTCCGGGACTGGTGTTGTTTGCAACTCCGGTTTGTTCGGGTGCCTGTCATGCTTGTTTTCCTTACATACCCTGCAGGATTTAGTAATTTTGTCTATTTTACCTCTCATACTGGGAAAGAAAAACTTCTGAGATATTTGAATTCTATTCTCGCGAGCATTCCTATGAGCTCGATTATGCTCTTTAATTATTATTTCCTCTTGCCCTTTTTCGTCTATTATATCCATAACTATACTCCTAGAAAACCGCGTTTTGTATTGTCGAAAGTGAGTGGGGTATATTTCTTGTATTACTCCAAGTATTCTCTCCTCTGTTTTAATAACGTTTGTGTTTAGAAAACTTTTTATTCAAAAGCCAAACAAAGCGAATCTCACCTTATGTTTATAACATTACATTAAAAATTCAATTTGCATTTCATATCATACTGTAAACTATTATGACTTATTTACTCTTTTATCATTTGCACTCAAATTCTCATACACTCAATCAACTTTGTTATTTACCGTAACTTACAATCTAATTGTTAGCAAGAACATTATTTTTCATTCGTAAGCTAGCAGTTGACAAGAGTGGTTCATTTAACAAAATTATTGCCTAGTATTATTTCACATATAAAAACATTGCACAGTTTTACACAAGTTAAATACACATTATACAAAACACATTAAATTCATTAAACATTTATTATACATTACACATTAAATACACGGTTTTTTTATTAACATTTAAAAAGACACAAACATTAAAAAACATTCACCTGTGAAACAAAAAAGATACACTTAAAGACTAATTCCTGGAATCCCCTTCCGTTCCCAAACATAATGGTCCTTCTCTGTCGGATGCGTGCATCAGCTTTTTTATGATTTTTTATGGATGGATTTTGGAAAAATAAGTTTGATTTAACAAACGTCGAACAGGTGAAAATATAAAAAAATCGTAAGTACATTTAAATGAAATGTGCATATATCGTGGTACATAAAATATATGTGTGATATTAAATAATTATATAAAAGATAAAGTGCGCATATTAGACTATATATAAAAAATAAAAGATAAAAATTATTTTATAATATTTGGCAAAATATATAAACGCTTGAGGCTGGTTCGCATTTTAATTCCTATTCAAGACATTTTTAAATACATAGTGTGATTTTGCATTTTCACCGCGTGGACATTTTAGTCAGGACATACCTATATAAAAATCACGCGTTTCGGCACATAGCGGTACCAAAGCCTACACGATAGTTATATATATATATATATACAGTTGATAACGGTCGAACGGTACAATTCAACCGTACCTACCTAAGCTAGTGTTTTATATTAGTTGATTGAAGCCAAATTTATTCGCGTTTTATTAATTTGCCCTTTAATAAAAATTTATAATATAATTATATTATAATGGCAACAATGAACAAAATTATATCGAAACGGGGTCGCGCTAAAGGGTGCATAACGCTTGCTTCGTCTTTTGCCAATGCAATTGACAGTACAACCAGTTTATATACGCTGGAATTCCGCCTTAACAAACTCGAAGAATCTTGGCAAGAATTCGTTACTTTATAAAACGATTTATTAGACTTTATCGATTCAGATAAATACGTAGACCATGAGCCTGAATACACCGAATATGAGGACAAATATTTTCGTACGCACGCGGTTATTACAGACGCCATTTTTAAATTAAAGGAATCAGATAAAAAGATTTCCCGTCTTCATGATTCGGTTCCCAATGAAAATCGCGAGTCGCCTTCAAACGCTGCTTCTGTTGCGGTTCTCAACGCAATACAGGATATCCCTGAAGAACAGAACGAAGAGCCTCCTCGGCATGTTAATAGCCCAATTCAGTTGCCAAAAATAACAATTGAACCTTTTTCTGGGGATTATAAAAATTGGCCAACGTTTTGCGACATGTTTTTAGGAACCGTTGATTCCAATAATACGATATCGCCGGTACAAAAGCTTCATTTTCTTAAATCTTTTCTACGTGGAAGCGCTGCGGAATTAATAAGTCACGTCAAATGCTCGGAAGCAAACTATGTTGAGACGGGGGATCGGCTAGAAAGACGCTACGATCAACGTCATTTAATTGTCAAATCTTTTATTGAGGCATTCCTTTCACTTCCAACTTGCGTCAATGGAAACTTAAATTCGTTAAACAAAATCGCAGATGGAGCAGAAGAAATAGTAAGGGGGTTGAATGCACTTGACTGCAATAGTAGGGATCCTTGGCTCATTCACATATTATACGAAAAATTGGATTATGAAACCAAACAAGCTTGGGCAACAGAAATAGGTTCAAGGGATGATCAAACGGTAGATGAATTCTTAGGTTTTCTACAAACTCGATGTCGATGTTTAGAAGCTTGCCAACCAATCGGTCGTGCTACTTCAATACGTGGAAAGGTTTCTAAGCCAGTATATTCTCATGTAGTTGAAACTCGTCAAATCTGCCCCAAATGTAAAGGTGATTACTCTCTCTCACAATGTCCTGATTTCAAGGGTCTCTCTGTAGCTGTTCGTCGCGATTTCGTCAAAAACTTGTCACTCTGCTTTAACTGTCTTCGGCATGGACATTCATCTCGGAGATGTCAGTCAAAATCTCGTTGCCGTCTGTGCAATTCAAGACATCATGTCTTAGTGCACTTGTCTGAAGACCTTAGGGTGTTGCCATCTCCATCACAATCATCTTTGCCTTTTTGTGCCAATCCAATGCAAACTGCTAACCTTTCGAATCACAATTCCGAACAACCTGTCGTAGTTAATTTTTCGGCTGAGTCGTCTCACCGCACCTCCTCTATTCTGCCAACCGCTGTTGCTCGGGTTAAGGATAGATCTGGTGAATATCAGGACGTTCGCATGCTTCTCGATTCAGGATCACAAGTGTCCTTTATAACAGAAAGGATTGTACAACGTTTAGGACTAATTCGAAAACACTCTCGCATCCCAGTCATGGGAATAGGATCTACCTTGGCCGGAGTTACTAATGGATTAGTATCCCTGCATCTGCTTTCTTCCTATAGTTCCGAGTCTATAGAGATTGATTGTTATGTGATGCAAAAATTAACCTCAAATTTACCATCGTTTTCATCAAAGCATATTCCCCATGTTTTATATGCTATCGAACTTGCTGATCGAACCTATAATAAACCAGGCCCCATTGACATTTTGGTAGGTGCAGATAAATTCTTCAGTTTAATAAAGGGAGCATCAACACAAGTTCAAAATACAAACTTGATTTCGATTCCTACCATTTTTGGTCATGTTATAGCTGGAAGAAATCTTAAAACTTCAACTGATAAGTCTGAAATCAATTCTTTTTGTACCACCTTGGATCCTGCTCAGGAATTTGACCTGGAGCGCTTTTGGAGACTTGAAGAAGTCTCACATGAAATTCCATTATCTGTGGAAGAAGAATTGGCTGAAGAAATTTTTGTTAAAAACCACACTCGCCGATCTGATGGTAGATACGAAGTCGTACTGCCCTTTAAACCTTCAGCCCAACCCAATTTTGGTAATTCCCTTGGCACTGCTGTTAGCCGATTCCATTCCGTTGAAAGAAGGTTTAAATATAATCAAGATTTGAAGGCGCAATACTCTGCATTCATACATGAATACTTGTCTCTTGGTCATATGGAAGAAATTCCACATGATGAGTTAGCAGTCACAAGGAACACCTATTATCTGCCTCACCATGCTATTTTTAAAGGTGATAGCACAACGACCAAAATAAGAATCGTATTCGATGCATCGGCTAGATCAAATTCTAGCAATTCTTTAAATGATACTCTTCTCGTTGGACCCACTATACAGCGTGACCTCTTTTCCGTTTGTCTACGCTATCGACGACATGTTTACGTCATTTCGGGGGACATCGAAAAGATGTATAGGCAAATATGGATTGCTGCTCATCATGGTGATTTTCAACGAATTGTCTGGCGTGAAAGTCCTGAAGAGCCATTAAAACATTATCGACTACTCACTGTTACATACGGCACATCTTTGGCTCCATTTTCTGTGGTTCGCGTTCTAAAACAACTCGCCAACGATTCTGTTAAAACGCATCCCATCGCTTCACAAATTCTACTGGACGATTTTTATGTCGACGACGTAATAACCGGCACTGACAATATCGAAGACCTATTTGTTCTTCAATCGGAATTAGTAACATTGTTAAAATCAGCGGGACTTAATCTTCGCAAATGGACGACCAACTGTTGGCCACTTCTGATAAGTTTGCCAAAAGATCAACGCGAACTCTCTCCAATTGATTTTGAGGATTCTAATTCGGTGAAAATTCTAGGGTTACAATGGTGTCCGTCAAAAGATTGCTTCTCTTACAAAGTAAAGCTGAGCGAAAATACTACTTGTACGAAACGTCGCATACTTTAAGACGCGTCGCGACTTTTTGATCCGTTAGGTTTCCTTGCACCTGTTATCGTTGGAGTCAAAATACTTTTCCAGGAACTATGGAGAATAAAACTGAAATGGGATCAAGACGTTCCAGACGAACTTGCTGAGCAGTGGAGTACAATACGAGATGAACTTCCAATGGTGGAATCTCTATCTATTCCGAGGAGGATGCTGACATACAAATCGAATTGGGAACTTCATGGGTTTTGTGATGCTTCTTTAGATGCATATGCGGCTGTCGTGTACTGTCGAAGCACTTCTTCTGTTGGAAGAATTTCTGTAGCACTTGTTGCAGCCAAATCGAAAGTTTCCCCTCTTAAGGTCTTATCTTTACCTAGGCTCGAGTTATGTGGAGCAGTTTTGTTAACACTTCTAATCAACAAAATTAAGTTATCTTTACAGGAACCAGATGTAAAAGCCTTCGCTTGGACGGATTCGTCGATTGTGCTGCATTGGTTGTCAGCTCCTCCTAAGAAGTGGTCTGTGTTCATCGCTAATCGAACGTCAGAAGTGTTGTCCTCACTACATATCAAACATTGGAATCATGTACGATCAGCCTCAAATCCTGCTGACATTGCGACACGAGGAATTTCGCCATCGTCCTTACGATCAGCAGAATTGTGGTGGAAAGGACCACCTTGGCTAAGTAAAGAAAGAAGTTACTGGCCAGTATCAAATTGTCCCCAGGAAGAAATCAGTGTCGAACATCTGGAAGAGAGAAAAGTATCCCCGGTGCAGGTATTCCTTTCTCATATAATTATTACAGACCCTCTAGAAAAATTAATGAATAACTCATCCAATTGGATGTATTCGGTTCGTGCAATTGCCTATGGTTTACGTTTTCTATTAAATTGTCGATTAAAACGCAATAATAGTAATTATGATCCTTTATTAGCTGAGGAACTATACATTGCAAAAACTAAATTAATAAAGTGTGCTCAAATGTCGGTTTTTCGAACAGAAATTGAACTTTTAAAAAGGGGACACAATTTACCCCCCAAAAATCGGCTCCTTTCGCTAACCCCTTTCATTGACTCTGCTGGTGTGCTTCGGGTCGGTGGTAGCTTGGAACATTCCGAACTATCGTTTTCAGAAAAGCACCCAATTATTTTGTGCAACTCTCATCCTATATCCAAACTTATCGCTCGTCATCTTCATTACAAATATGCTCATTCTGGAGTATCGCTTTTGTTCTCCTTGATAACTCAACATTATTATATACTTGGTTGCAGAAATCTCTCGCGTAAGACTGTACATGACTGTGTAAAATGCTTTCGCCTACGTGCATCAAATACCCAACAACTCATGGCCGATCTTCCCGTCGAACGTGTTCGGTACGCGAGGCCATTCAGCAAAGTTGGTTGTGATTATGCTGGTCCCATTACCTTGCGCTTAAACTGAGGAAGAAACCCTAAATTTGTAAAAGCTTACATTGCGCTATTCGTGTGTTTTGTGACCAAAGCTATTCACGTCGAGCTCGTTGGAGATTTGTCGTCTGTCGCGTTTCTACTCGCATCAGATCGTTTTGTCGCGCGTCGTGGTAAACCAAATGAAATCTGGAGCGACAACGGTAACAATTTTCATGGTGCGAAACGACTACTAGATGAAATGTTCAACCTGCTGTCCAGCCAACAGTACAATCATCTCATTGCTGATCATCTCGCTAACGACGGTATTAGTTGGAGGTTTATACCACCCTCTTCACCCCATTTTGGAGGATTGTGGGAGGCTGGTGTAAAATCCGTCAAGCTACATTTAAAACGGGTCATCGGTGAATCCAAACTCACTTATGAAGAGATGTATACTCTATTGGTCAAAATAGAAGCCTTGCTCAATTCTCGCCCCATGTGGAAAACTTCTGACTCTGAACCTATAGCGCTTAGTCCTTCACATTTCCTTATAGGAGAACGCTATACCTCTGTCCCACAGCCATCTGTTCCTAATTCTATTGTTTCTATAAATATTAACTGGTCTATTTTACAGGCAATGTTACAAGGGTTTTGGAATCGCTGGCATCGCGAATATTTAACATCGCTGCAGCAGCGACCAAAGTGGCAGAAATCACAGCCTAATCTTTGCATTGATGATGTTGTTCTACTAAAAGAGCCAAATTTGCCTCCTTCGAAATGGATCCTAGGAAGAATCATCAACATTCACCCTGGAAGTGACGGCAAAATAAGAGTGGTGACCGTTAAAACCAATCATGGAGAATTTACTCGCCCAGCTGTTAAGGTCTCCCCATTGCCTTTTTCTGAAAGACCGTAGTCTTTCAGGGGGGGCTGGATGTTTAGAAAACTTTTTATTCAAAAGCCAAACAAAGCGAATCTCACCTTATGTTTATAACATTACATTAAAAATTCAATTTGCATTTCATATCATACTGTAAACTTTTATTACTTATTTACTCTTTTATCATTTGCACTCAAATTCTCATACACTCAATCAACTTTGTTATATACCGTAACTTACAATCTAATTGTTAGCAAGAACATTATTTTTCATTCGTAAGCTAGCAGTTGACAAGAGTGGTTCATTTAACAAAATTATTGCCTAGTATTATTTCACATATAAAAACATTGCACAGTTTTACACAAGTTAAATACACATTATACAAAACACATTAAATTCATTAAACATTTATTATACATTACACATTAAATACACGGTTTTTTATTAACATTTAAAAAGACACAAACATTAAAAAACATTCACCTGTGAAACAAAAAAGATACACTTAAAGACTAATTCCTGGAATCCCCTTCCGTTCCCAAACAGTTTGTGACAGACGGATTTAGGTATTTCTTAAGGATGCTAATTAATTTATCTTGAGTGTAATTTACTTCAACTATATTATGGCGGTGGTATGTAGGAAAGACTATTTGAAATTCGTATGAGGGAAAGTAAAATTTGGTTTTTAAATCCATTTATAGGTGCATCGATTGTTCTGATAAGTTCTTGGCCAGAACTTTCGTCACTGTGCTGGGATACCGTTAAGGAATTAACATTGGAGTCCACAGGTGCTCTTGACAATGCATCTGCAACCACATTTGTTTTCCCAGGTTTGTACTTAATTTCGTAATTGTATTCTTCCAGTCTGACTTTCCACCTCTTCATTTTGGTGTTGTTGTTTTTATTGCTGAGAGCAAAGGTGAGAGGCTGATGATCTGTGAAAATTCGTACTCTCGCTGTGCCATATAGTTATGCTCTAAGTGAACTTAACGCCCATATAATGGCTAGGAGTTCCTTTTCGCTGGTAGCGAAATTCTCCTCTGTTGCATTCAAGGTTCTGGAAATGAAATTAATAGGCTTTCCACCTTGTTCAAGTACAGATCCAAGTGCATAATTTGACGCATCTGTCGTCAAATCGAAGGGTTTTGAGTAATCGGGGTATGCCAGAATAATATCGTGAGAAACGAGAGAATTTTTTAATTTCTGGAAGGCTTCGAGGGCTTCCCGATCTAGTTGCACAGGAAATTTGGACGATTTCGTCTTTGACACTCGTCCCTCCTCCCCCCTTAAAAGGGCTGTCAGGGGTTTGGCAAGCTTTGCATAATCATTGATAAAGCGCCTATAATACCCTGAGAGACCAAGGAAAGAACGTTATTGTTTAAGAGTTTCTGGGATTGGAAAGTCAAGAATTGCTTTAACCTTTTCCGGGTTTGTTTTTATGCCATTGGCTGAGATAACAAATCCCAAAAATTCAACCTCAGTTTGGAAGAATTTACATTTGTTCAATTGGACTTTCATATTCGCTCTCCGTAAGGTACTGAAAATTGTTTCAATGTGTTCAGCATGTTCGACTTCATTTTTACTAAAAATAATGATGTCATCGATGTACACCTGGCAGAACTTGCCAATGTGCTCATGAAGTATGTCATCTAGCGTTCGCTGGAATATTGCTGGGGAATTTTTCAACCCGAAGGGCAATCTTACGAACTCATACTTCCCATTATTGATCGAGAAAGAAGTTTTCTCTACATCGGATTCCTTTAATGGAATCTGATGGAATCCACTTTTTAAGTCGAGCACAGTGAATAGAGTATTTTTTCCTAACTGTGCGATTACTTCGTTAATATCCGGTATTGGATATCTGTCTGCAATTGTTACAGTATTGAGTTTCCTGTAATCAATCACCATACGGTATTGTTTGGCACCGGTGCAGTCAGGTTTTTTTGGTACTATCCATACAGGCGAATTGTATGGCGACCGTGAAGGTCTTATAATACCGTCGTCAAGCAGCTTCTGTGCTTGTTTTTCCTCTTCCTCTTTCAAGGACATGGGAAATGGATAGTGTCTACTGTGGACGGGTTCCTCAGTAGATGTTCGAATTTCCGCCACGATTCTAGTAGTATAAGTTAATTTTTCATCTGGATCAGCAAATAAATTTAAATTTCTTTGCATGATAGGATTAAGTAAACTTTTGTACGAATTTTTCATGTGGCCAAATTTTTCTGAATTAAAATTTATGCCCAGTGAGTTCACAGAGTGTGATTTGAGCTGCTTTATTTTGATATTAAACTGATTTAAAATTGACATATAACTGTCTTTGGTATGGATAACTGCTTCAGGCTATCATTTCCCAGTATCCCGTGAAATGTTTTCAGAGATGGCAACAAAAAGAATTTAATTGGGGTGTTTTTCAGACCGAATAATTTTATAAGTGTATGTTGGCAAACTTTGACGTCCCCAGCTATTGATTTTGCATAGAATATTTGTTGGTTATTGATTGGGCTTGAAACTAAGTCAGGTCTTATGTAATTTTTACTCGAACCTGTATCGATGAGAAATTTTAAAATTTCCCCGCTTTCCGTTCGACTTTCAAAGTATGGAAGCGAGGAGTCGCTTAGCCTAAAAAATTAATGTCGGTATAGTCATTGAAATCCGAATTATCAGCTGACTCGATAAAGTCTTCAGCATATTCTTCCAATGTTTGCTCATGTGTATTATCTGCATCTGATATTGCATGTTCGTACTCGGTTTCGGATACGTTATCCGAAATTTCTGGAATTTCTGATATATGGAAATTTTGTTGAGGATTACTATAATTATTACCGTTTGGCCGGTATTGAGCCGAATTAAATTGACGAGCTTGAAAATTACCATATTGTTGGTGATTTTGTTGGTGGATGCGCCTTAATTGCGCAGAAGGACCCTGTGTTATCGGTTCAGTTCTGATTTGCGTTTTATTAGGAGCAGGATTAAAATTATTATTTGGTGGCTTAGGATTTTTTGGAAAAGGGTGGTTGTGGTATTGGTTTCTCGAATCTTGTTTAGGATAGGAACGTGAAATATTAGGTTGCATGGAATTCTGTTGGAAGTAGGAACGTGAGTGATTAGGTTGAAAGGAATTTGGTTTCCTATATGCGGACTGATGGAGCTCGTGACTAGGTTTTTTTGACGAATTTTGCACGGTATAAGTTTGATTTGCACGATAATTTTGATTTTCAAGCTTCATGCATAAGCTTAAGGCATGGGGAAGGTCGGTAGGCTCACGAATGCCAAGAAGTCTTGGGAGGTCACCTTTTAAACCTCTGATGAAGGTATCTAGTGCCTTATTTCGTTAGGTTTGCGTTAGCAATTTCAAAGGCTCGGGGCCTATATTCATGGAAGCAATGTTGTTAAGGATTAATGAGAGATGAGAGTACACGGAATTGTAAAACTCCTGCACTGACTTTCCACCTTGAACCAACCGCATCATCTGGTACTCTAAAGTTCCCAGGTCGCGCTTATCAGCATAATGCATAGATAAGCATTGTGATATACTATCCCAGTCTAATGGAATATTAAAGGATTCCAAGGCAATGTCGGCATTGCCTATTACCTTATTCCTTATTACGTTAAGTATTCCATAATACTTGGGGGTTTCTTTTAAATGTTCATAAATTTCAAGAACTCTGTCTACGCTCTTCTTCCAAGAGCCGAAATCCCCCGGGGTTCCAGAGAAGTCCCTTATGCTTCTAACTATTCCCGGTATATTGTCTAAGTCTGAAGTTCTGGTTCGAAAATCTAGTATTGGTGTCATCCCGTTTTCAGGAACAGTGTT
Source organism: Baccha elongata (assembly GCA_951217065.1). NCBI lineage: Eukaryota > Metazoa > Arthropoda > Insecta > Diptera > Syrphidae > Baccha > Baccha elongata. The sequence continues at coordinate 463,821 of CATNUY010000114.1, forward strand.
AGCTCTAGGATTCACAAAATTTTGTGATGCAAGCGTTTGCACAATTTTCTGGGTCTGAGCCTCAACGACTAGCGTAACTATGGCGACAATAAGCGCCTCTAATTCAGGGGTAGCTTGAGGTGCTGAAGTTACTTCATTTGAAATAGATCCGCTAGTGGATTGAAAAGAACCATTTAAATCTGGTTCAGGTTGATGAGCTGCATTTGCTCCCACATTATTATTTCGTTCGCTTAGATTTTCGTTTTCGGCCGCTAGGCCTTGTTGGTTTCTGGTTAATACCATTTTTTATTTTTGTTACTTTAGCGCTTTTAAAAAGTAAAAAGGAATGGTTAAAAGGAATGAATTGTTTTATAATACCTATAGGTAAAGGAAACTATTCCCTTTTTTTTTAATGTGAAAATTAAAATTGTATGTATTGTTTTATAATAAAGGAAACTATTCCCTTTTTTTAAATGTGAAAATAAAAATTGTATGTATTGTTTTATAATAAGGGAAACTATTCCCTTTTTTTAAATGTGAAAATAAAAATTGTATGTATTGTTTTCTAATAAAGGAAACTATTCCCTTTTTTTTAATGTGAAAAAATAAAAATTGTTACTTTTCTTTTTTTTTTATATAAAATTCACTTCTTAAAATTTATCTTACAAGACTAGGAGTCTGATCATCCCGCGCCGGTTCCTGGGATTTGTCCTTTTTGTCCTTTTTGGGATTACTTAGGATCCCACAGCACACTTTTCACACGCGGTTAGCTAGAGGCGTTCTTAGGACCTTCTAGCAATGTCAGTCTTTCCGTTTTTTTTTATTTAAACGGAATTATTTTTTACCGTTATTATTTTTTTATGAAACGGTTTTGGTTCGCGGACCCAGATCACAGACATAAATCGAAGTTATTTTTTTAATTAAACTCGTTTAGTTACGCAACATTCACAAATATTATTCTAGTGATATGAATCAAAGTTATTTTTTTAATTAAACTTTTTTAACCCAATGTCACTCCGCGCTGGGCCGGACACGGTGGGCGCCAATTAAACTTTATTAAGTTTTTAAATCATAAAAAATATATTTTTTATCTGAGGAGAAGCCTCACTTACTTTATTATTCGGATACAAAAAGATACTGAAAACTAACTTTACAAAATGTTTATACCTAAGGTATGTCGTCGTCGCGACATACCATCGTGTTCCCACATTGGTCATCATATTTCATCGCACATCCGTTGGCAGCCGAGATATGATGCTTTGGAATGCCATGCGCTGCATCATCGGCACGTCTATTGTGGGAATTGTCTTATGTAATTTTTTAGGTATTAACTTATATGTAGATAAATTTGTTTGTTTAGTGATTTATTATCTTAAAATAAAATCTAAAGATATTTTATTCTTCATGACAAACATTTTGATCCATTATACAAAATGTTTGTTCGTATGGACGCTAAATTGTAGTTGCATACATTTGTCTACTGTGCATTTTTGACAAAAATAATTCTTTAATAAGCTTTGTAGGTATTATGTATTAGAAATAATGTTAGGGAAAACATTGCAAATCGGAAAAAATCTGGGGAAGCACTAATATTGTGGGCGGCAATGGTACAATGGATTGAGTGCTTGATTGTTGACGGGTACAAAGCAATTTAGGATGAATGAAGGTAAAAAAACATACTGTTTTTTTGAAGATTTTAAAGCAGCATTTGACAGTATTAGTCTGAACGCTCTGTTTGTCAAGCTAAAAAGAATGGGATTGTCAAAAAAATTTCTAAACATTGTAAAAGATCTCTATGCAGGGACAGCAATTGCAGTATGGGATGGAAAAAAGAGTGGTTCGACACAGAAATGGGTGTGAAACAGGGGTGTCTCTTAAGTCCTATGTTATATGCATTATTTATCAACGACATGCATGATTTCATAGTTGGTGAAATACATTATGTAAGGCGCTAATTTAGACTTAATCTTAACTTTGGAAAACTTGATAAAAACTTCTCAAACTTCGCATAAAAAAAAACACATCCAAAAACTTTCGGTATAAACTTCAAGTGTTTATTTCTTCTTTGACCTTCATATAACTTTGGATATTACATTATTGGCTTCGTTGAATATGAAGTTAATGCTCAGAATTCGATGAGTTTATACTTTAGGGTTGGACAGCAATTGTGAGTGACAGGATCCAACATTCTCCCCCGCCAGTGAACGAAGTAAACGTCTTCTTCAATTAAGTGTTGAGCTTTCCAAAATGATAAATTTATTAGCATATTCATTGATTGTGTCTTACATGAAAAGAAAAATTTGATTAGTAATTGAAATAAATAATCTTTAATACTTCTTTTATGTTAAAAATATCTTTATGCAATATTTGCTTAATTTTACGTAAACACAGTCGAAAGTAATACGCCACAATTTACTCTAACTGCCTTACCGACGTTTGTTGGGGTTGACTTGGTGGACGCACCACAATGAATGTAGATCATATGACAGATTTCGGCTGACTGTCAGAAATGTCACTCTGATATCAAATGACTTTTGCAATTTTATTTCATGTGTTTTGTTAATTTTCTTTTATTATAACATATTTAAGTACATTATATTATTTTATTCATTGTATTAAATTTTAAGATTTTTTCATAGTAAGTATTTAATGTTTATATGTGTTTAAATGTTTCGTTTGTAGTTATACTTGGTTTATTTTGTGTTGTAATTTTATTGTTTAAGTTTGTTTTGCACTGAATATTTTTCTAAATTCATGTTAAAACATATTGTTTTATTGTGTGTATTTTCGTTTGTTTCCTTGTGAATATATTATTTATAAATCCAATTGCGTGTTTATTTTATGTACCTTTTAAGAATATTTTGTTGAACAGAACTTCGACTCGACGTTGAAGATGATCCCTATATTCTATTTCCCTTCGACAATTTTCTTGTTTGATGCGATTTGAAGGGAACCAAAGACGATGTCAGATTATGTAGAGGACGGGTGGTTCCTCATATTTAGTTTCATTTGTGCGAACTATCCAATATAATTGAAATGAAATTATCTCCACCTTTTGAACCTGTATGAGGAATGATAAATCCCTCTGTCGCAAATTGTACATTTCATTCCGCAATGTTTATGTTTGTTATTTTTAAGTGAAATTCATTTTATGTAGATACTACGTTGATTTGTATGTTTTCTTTCTGTAGTTTTATAAATAGGTATATTTGTATGTTTAATTCTTCCGTGTTAGGTCTTGTGTATGAAAAGAATGGGATGGGGTGGTTCTGAGCCAAAGTCTTTTCTCCTTTTTGATATGACCGGACGGTCGAGATCACTAGCTTTTAATAGGGTTTCGATGGCTATCGCTATACCTACCTTAGCTGTAAAGTCGTGCTGGTTAGCATCATATTGTTAATGATTCGATCGATATGCACGTCTAGCATTGTCTCCGATTGAACTCACTGGAGAGGATTGGTGCAATTGACGATTGAAATTCAGATACTGCTTGCTGATTGTGTGTTGCTGTTTTTGTTGTTTTTGTGTGACTCCGTAGTCACATAGTTTGTCATGATTCCATAGTCACATAGTAATTGATTTTGATGTTAAAAAAGGAGGATTCGTCAGTCGTCACTCCTTTGGTAAGCAGTAATTGCAGTGTTGGCTAGATTACGATGTTAATCAATGAATCGGCTGTGGTGATGATGGATGTGAATAATGTTGTGTGGTTGAAGAGTTCAATTCATTGTTTTTTCTTTGGTTGTTTATTGGTTTGATAATAATTCAAACATATGTATTAAAGAGTGTGTGATGTGGCGATTTTATGAGTATTAAGATTGTGTAAATGAATGCGTAGGCTTAATCTTATGAATGCGCGAATACAAGATGTGTTGATTGATTGATAATAAGTATAAATGTTTGTTTCGTTTATTTAGTTTAATAGGTACTTTTGCATATGTTGGTACATATGTTATTTTGATTTCATATTTGGTAGTTGTACCTATGTAGGTATTTATTGTGTTGTTTTATCTTTGATAGGTAGTTATTTTCAAGTAGAGTGTATGATGAATTATGAATACGTGTTTGAATGATTAGTTGGCGAGTGTGTTTTGAATGAGTACGAGCTTTATTTTTGGTTTTATTTTCACTTTAACCCTAGTTTACATCCTGGGGTGTGATACACCCCAGACGACTTTTAAATGCTTGTAACTTTTTTGAAAATCAGTTTTTCGACTTGGGATAAAAAATCAGTGAACAAAATTCTTTTTTCTGAATATTTTACTTCCTTATTTCATGAAAGAGCTTCAACTTGATTTTTTGGAAATTTCGTGTGAAAAAAGGTCGTCCACACTTGCCTGGGGTGTGTTACACCCCAATGATCAAAATGTAAAATAAATCAATTTTGTTTAGTGTTTATTTTATTTTTCATGAATAATAAGCAAATTATAATTAACATTTCGATGCGTAACATTATTCTGGTATAGATGGAAGTTCTGGGAGACATTTCGTACAAACTGTATTGACGTGGCGATGACAAATGTGTTTTTCACAAACATCGCAAGTTGATCTAGATTTCCTGTCGTCTGCTCTCGGACAAAGGTGGCATCTGGCCTGAAAATGAAAAGCTTTTTAGAAACGTTTTGTTTTTTATAATGAGCAATACCTGTTTTCGTGGAAGCTTCTCGTCAACTGAACGAAAAACCTGCAATTGTCTTCCCATAGTGCGTAGAGCGTCAAGACTAACTTTGGATAACCTTTTTTCCATAGAAGGATGCGAACGATCATCCAACTCCATTTCCATTAGTTCTTCAGCAAGTTGGATAAGCTTTTCGTTTCTAAATAACTTTATATTTCTTGAAGGAGGGTTAAAATGGCGAAAAATTATAACTGTGGCTAAAGCTGAAACATCCAACAAATTGTAAAATACAATCATGGGCCACCGATTGGTTTGACGAGAACATGAATATAAAGATACCATTTGGTCAAACACGTCGACTCCTCCTTTTGTTCTGTTATAGTCCAATATCATGACAGGTTTATTTTGAGGTCCGAAAACTGCTTTTTCAACAAAGTGCTGTGTTGAAAGCAGCACAACTTGTTTCCTGGGTTTTGGAACATATGAAACCAATGCCATGTTCTCCGAAAATCCGAAAAGTGAAGAATGAAGTGGACGGTATTGTTTTTTGTAGTTTATTTTGATTGGTATATCATACTCATTCAGAAGTTCCTTGGCAACAAATGGTTTGGGAATGTCGCGTTTGTTTTTGCGAATGGTCCCAAGAAGAGTAATTTTTTTGTCCAATAACTTTAGTGCCAAATTTACAGAAGTAAAAAAGTTATCCACTGTAAGATTCCTTCCGGTGTGAAAATATCTTGGCATCAATGACATCACAACATCGTATCCACGGCCAAGGCCTACACTTTGATCACTACTGCCAGTATATATTGAAAGTTGTAATGGATATCCAGTTGAACTCTCATTGAGCCACCAAAACTTTATACCATATTTAGCAGGTTTGCTTGGCATATATTGGCGAAACTTACAGCGACTACGAAAGGCTTTCAATTGCTCGTCAATGGTTAGATTTTCGGATGGAATGTAATTTGTTGTCAAGGTTTGATTCAATTCTTTCAAAAGGAATTCAACGGGCTGGAGAATGTTTTTTTGCGCGGCTGACTGTCCTCGACGGCCAATTGAATCATCGAATCGCAAAAATAAATTCAACTCCTCAAAACGTGTAAATGACATCACAGCGCGAAGAATTACATGGCCATGTAATGGATCCCAAAGTGTACGTAGACGGCGGTGACCATCTTTCAATGCTCCAATGTAAAGCAAAACCCCAAAGTATGCCTGCAGTTCATTCATATTTAAAGGCTTCCAAAAACATTGCTTTGTTCGTTTTGCATTTAATTTTTTGTAGACATCATTGGCCTTTTCGTTTGTTCGTTTGATGATTTCGTTTCTCATGTCCAGGTTGAAAATTCGGCTAAAAATTTGGATAAGGGACGAGTGTTTCAAATTAATCGAAGGTCCAACATTTCCACCAGGCTTGAAAACATTGCTTGCTTGAACACGAGACAGAGCTGCTGTCTCCGGGTCTTTCATCAATTTTCGACCATTATGAGCAAGAAAAAATACGTCATTTGAAACGGGCGTCGTTGATTCTTGTTCAATATCACTTCCAACTTCATCAGGTTCAGGCAAACTTTCAATTGGTCCCAACATCTCTGCCGCAGTTTCATCATTGCTCTCAATGCTAGACCTAATTTAGATAATTTATTTTTTCAATAAATTATCTAAATTAGACACTAAAAATATTATACATTTACAAAGTTCTTTAACTTTTAACATTAAACATAAAACAATATTTTCATACTTACTTTTTAATAAATTCTAAAGTTTTTTTCACTTCTCTACAAAATTGCTTTAAATTTTTTTCGAACAATACACGTGCTCATAAACAAACAGTTACAATTCCAATGTCAACTCGATTGGAAAAAATACGTAAACAATGCACCAGAACATTAATTTAAGCAATTAGATGCGCTTTAAACTGTTGGGGTGTAACACACCCCAGACAAGAAAAGTAGTAAGTTTTTTGGGGCTGTAAACTAGGGTTAATTAGGTATTATTACCATGATTTGAATATTTTTTGTTTTGTTTTTAATAAATTTGGTTGTTCATTAAGTGTTTATCTTCAGAGTTGGTATATTATAGTGGACTGTATTTTTAATTTATGAGTGTGTTGCGAATGTTATGAATGAGTAGAATGAGTGTTAAATTACAACTACTGTGTGTACCTACTATTACGATTAAGCGAGAAATGTAAAACATGTGTGACCTTTTATGTATGTTTAAAATGTTTATATGAATGCACTTTATTATAGGTTCTAATTTTTATGATTATACGAGATAATGATTTATGAGCGAGTTTGAAATTATTAGGTTTGCTTTGAATACTGAGTGGGTGAGTTCAATTTATGATTGAAAATTTGATTGAGTGCCGAAAAGATTCTTTGAGTGGGTTGAATGAATAAATTATTCTTTGTTTTTATTCTTTAATGTTTATTTAATTATTTTTTATTTTAATCTTGATTGAAAGCATGAGTGAGTAATTTATGATTGAGTTAGATTGTACTTCTAGTTTATTTTTAAATGTATGATGGTTTTATTAAATTCATTGTGTTGTCTTGTTTTTAAATAATTTTAAGTTGAATTAGTTGTATTTTCCGAATGATTCTTTGGTTATATTAATTTTGTTGTTTTACAAAATTGCATCTTCGGTATATGTGTTGTTCGTTGGAAGTAGGCAAATTTTAGTTATGGGTCGTTTGAGTTCTCCATTTGGAGTTTTTACCTTTACGACACGGACTAGGTTGTCAGTTCCGGGGTAGGTTTCGATGATTCGAGCCAAAGACCATTTTGAAGGTGGAAGCCTTTCATCTTTGAGTAACACTAAATCTCCGACTTTGGGTTGCTTTTCAATATTAAGCCATTTCGGTCGATGTTGAAGTCTCGTCAGATATTCACCGCTCCATTCTTTCCAAAAGGTTTGTAGGGAAGCCTGAATCCTTTTCCATCGGTCGAGATATCCAATCCTATCGATCGCTAGTTCGCCTTCTGGAACAATATGATTTGAAGTGCCGATCAAGAAGTGCGATGAAGCCAATGCACTGAAATCGTCCAAGCTTTCTGTTATAGGGCAGATGGGTTTCGAGTTAGGACACGCTTCTATTTGGGCTAGAAGTGTACTGAGTTCCTCGTACGTTAACGCTTAGTTGCGGGCGATTCGTCTCAAGTGGTATTTCACTGATTTAACTCCAGCTTCCCATAGTCCCCCGAAGTGAGGAGAAGCGGGAGGAATGAAATTCCAATTTGTGCCTCGTTTACTTAGGGAATCCGCAATTTCGGTGTTATTATATTTAGCATCCTTTAGCATTCTTTTTAGTTCTATATCAGCACCTTTGAAGTTAGTTCCACAATCACTATAAAGGTTAGAACACAATCCTCTTCTTGATGTAAACCGTCGGAATGCGGCAATGAAAGCTTGAGTTGTCAGGTCTGTTACAGCTTCAAGGTGAATAGCCTTGGTCGAAAGACATATAAAAATGGCGAAATAACCCTTGAAAGTCTTTGAACCCCTTCCTTTCCAGGCTCTTACTTCAATGGGTCCAGCGTAATCCACACCAGTATGAGCGAATGGTCGAGACACATTGACTCTAGGTGCTGGCAGATTACCCATCCGTTGATGCATTGGTTTGGGTTTATATCTGTAACAAATGATGCATCCATGAATGTGTTTCTTTACAGTTCTTTTTAAATTGAAAATCCAAAATTGGTTTCGTATATATGCAACCACCTGTTGTAACCTACCATGGAATGTCTCTTCGTGAGCATTTGCAATTATTAATTTTGTAAAGTGATGGTCAGATTTTAATATTATAGGGTGCATCTGATCATAAGTAAGTGTAGCATTTTGAAGTCTACCATCAATTCGAATTATACCACATGGGTCGATAAACAGAGTAAGGGATTTGTTTAGTTTTGTTTTCTTATTTTTTTTTGATTTTGTTGATGATATCAGGGAACATCTCTTGTTGTACGTTTCTTATTGTTATACGCAGGGCCGTATCCAATTCTATGGGTGACAGAACGGGTGACGTCATTCTAAAAGTTGAACTTTTCCTGGTGTTGTAGACAAATCTGTTAACAAGAGCTATAATTCTAAGGGCTTTGTTGAGGTTAGACTTCCTACATACTTCAGTTAGAATGGCATTCGTATCTTCAATGGCAACGTGAACTTTGGTTTCTCTTTTTTCCTCTTGGGTTTCGAGTTGAGTGGGTTGAACTGGTGTTGAGAAATCCCATTTCTCTTGGAGAAAATGTGGTCCCTTCCACCAAAGATCATTGTTAATTAAGTTTGATGTTAGGACCCCACGCGATGCAAGATCTGCTGGGTTTAATTTTGTAGGGATATGTCGCCAATTACTAATATTTGTCAGCCGTTGAACTTCTGTGACTCGATTTGCGATGAATGTTTTCCATCTTGATGGTAGTGCAGTTATCCAACACAGGGTAATTGTGGAGTCAGTCAAAGCAAAAGTTTTTATGTTTTTGAACGAAAGTACTGACTGGGTATAGTTCAGTAGTTTCGAAAGCAATACGGCTCCACAAAGCTCCAATCTTGGCAATGAAACTGTATTCACCGGAGCTACTTTCGTTTTAAAAAACAATAAATGAATGTATACGCAATCATTGTGATCCAAAATGCGAATATAGATTACGGCACCATATGCTTTGGTAGACGCGTCGCAAAATCCATGAAGCTCTACCTTTTTAATGTTTTCTTGGTTATTTAACCATCTAGGGATTCGGATGTCGTTTAAAAAGGTCAATTCCTCCTGAAAAGAGAGCCATTCCTTTTGTAGTTCTACTGGAATTGATCCATCCCATGTTATACCTTTTACCCATAATTGTTGCATAATGATCTTTGCTTTGATAATGTAGGGTGCAATCCATCCAAGCGGATCATACAGACGTGCAGTCGTCGAAAGAATCGTACGTTTTGAAATAATGTTGTCAACTACGATCTTTTGAAATGAAAAAGAATCCGATGATGGGTACCAAATGATTCCTAAAGTTTTCGTGTGATCCGATGTTCCAATTAAGAGTGATATATTTGTTTCTCGATCTTGTTCTGGTACGGAGTTTAAAAATTCTTCATCGTTGCTGATCCATTTCCGAAGGTGAAATCCAGCTGATGATAACAATTTCGTAATCTGGGTGTATTTGGTTTTAGCTGCCTCTACTGAATCCGCTCCAGATACTAAATCATCGATATACATATCTTCACGAATCATTTGTGAGGCAAGTGGATATGCTGCTTCTTCATCAGAAGCTAATTTTTTAAGGGTGCGATTGGCCAGATATGGAGCTGGAGCAGTGCCAAACATTAAAACCTTAACTTTGTAAAGTTTAACGGGTGTTGATGGATCCTCCCGCCAATAAAGCAACTGATAGTAAGCGTCATCTGGATGTATCTGGATTTGCCTATACATTTTCTCTATATCGGATATGAAGGTAATTTTATGTTTTCTCCATCTTAAAATAATCGAAATAATATCCGTTTGTGTTTTAGGACCAGTCATCAGATGGTCATTTAAGGAGCTTCCGTCAGGTGTATTAAACGCGGCATTGAAGACTACTCGCAATTTGGTCGTTGTACTGGATTCTTTTATAACCGCATGGTGTGGTACTACATAGTGGAATGGTGAGTTGAAGGTGTTGTCATGTTCAATATCTACTTCTTCCATTTGGTTAAGTTCCAGATATTCAGCTATACATGCGTTGTATTCTTTATGTAGTTTTGGGTTGTTTAATAACTTCTTTTCCTGTTTGTAGAACATTCGTAAAGCGTTCTGTTGTGTCGATATCAGTTCTGGGCGTCGATTTTCTTTGAAGGGTAAAGCAACTTCAAAACGCCCTCCGGGCAACCTCTTGATGTTTTCTAAAAAATGCTGTTCACAAGCTACATCTTCCTCAGTTTCGGCTTTTTCATATGGGGATTCTTCAATTTCCCAAAATTGTCTCAATTGAGTATCGATGTCACAAACTTGTGCATACACTTGAAGAGAACGACGGTTTTCCATTGGAACTTTTCCTAAAACGATCCAACCAAATTCAGTTTTTTGTGCTATTGGAGCAATATGTTCTTCTCCTCGAACAATTTCTGGTAATATAATGTCGCAATAAACATCATTGCCTAAAAGTATATCGATTTTAGCAGGTATATGAAATGTTGGATCTGCTAATTCTAGTCCTTGAATATGTTTCCATTTGGTTGGAACGATTTCTTGACTAGGAAGAAGACCAGTTAAAGTTTTGTATACGTAGCCTCTTGTAGACGTTACAAAATCGGAATACTTTGAACTCATATGCAACTCTACAAAGTTCTTACAAGAACCAGTCTTGTTTTGTCCTAAGACCGAAACGTCGAAGGATGTGGGATGTTTTTTCAATCCCAAAAGTTGGGCTGCAGATTCCGTGATAAACAAAGCTTGTGATCTTGGATCAATCAATGCTCTTAATTTAATAAAGTTTCCTTGTGCTGTTTTAACTTTTATAATCGCTGTTGCAAGCAATATTTGAGTCGTTCTTGGTTCATTTACAAGAAAACAATTCGATGATGTTGAGGGTTGTGTATCGCTGGGTTGAAAAGGTGTTGCATTTGGATTAACATCCGTTGATACAAAATGTGTTTGTGTACGATTTTGATTATAAGTGTTTGTGTTTGAACGACCGAAAGTGTTTTGGTTAATATTCTGTTGTGTATGAGTGAGTGAGTGTGATGGTGCTTGATTGCGAGAGTATGAATGATAGTTGTTTGAGAATGAATTATTGTTGTTTAAATTGGGTGGTATTTGGTGAGTTTGTGCGAATGTTTGTTGATTGTATGAATTTTGTTGGAATGAATTCGGGTTTAAAAATTGTTGATGATTTATATTGTTCGTGTTTGAGTTGCGTGTGTTGCCAATATGAAGTAGCGAGTTGTGTTTTCTTTGACAAAAATGGCAAGTTTTGTTACTTGTGCAACTATTTGTTCGATGACTGTAAGCCAAGCAATTAAAACAGTTGCCAAATTGCTTGACAGCTCGTTGTCTTGAGTTGACATCCATTTTTAGAAATTTATTGCATGTTCGTAATGAATGAACACCATTGTGACATACTTTACAAGAAAAGTTATCATTCGGTTCTGTGTTGGCATGAAAAACATTTTTAGATTGCCTTTTGTTTGTTGATTTATTATCATTTACCTGTTGATCGACCATCTCAAGTGTTCTGAAATTGGTTTCTAAAAATTCAGAAAATTCTTTAAATGTTGGAATTTCTTTTTTAGTACCCCGAGAAGTTTCCCACTTGGATTGGATTGTCGTTGGCAGTTTTTTCAATAGCAAAAATATGATCATTGCATCCCAATGTTCGACTGGCAAACCTAAATTTTTCAATGCATGAATGATTTTGGTTGAGTTATCCAACATGCTACGAATACCTACTGCATTTTCTTCTTTTACGATAGGTAATTCATACAATAATTTAAGCTCGTTATTTACAAGTATGCGCTTAAAATCGTACCTGGATTTTAATAGATCCCAAGCTTGAATATAACTTGCGTCATCCACATTAATATGATCTAGCAAGGTGCTTGCACTCTCCTTGCAACATGATTTTAAATAATGAAGCTTTTCAATATTGGTTAATGTAGAATTATTATGTACCAGCGAAGTGAATTGGTCATGGAATGCTCGCCAATTCTCATATTCGCCTGTGAATGTTGGCGGCTGTATTTTTGGAAGTCGGACCTCGTGTGGTTTTTGATGAACCGATTGTTGCACATGACTATTATCAGTAGTTGTTGTAGAACATGATAACCTGTCTGACTCATCCAACAGCGTAGTTTTATATACGTCATATATTTCATTTACGTCCATTCTTAATTTTTCCATTTTGGTTAAAATTTCTTCCTTCAATTCCTCGCTACATATGATGACTTTATACTGTTCTAGTGTTTCCACCCAATTCTTTTCAAGACTTACCAGTCGTGTTGCTACATAATTTTTTGTTCGACGAGTGGGATTCACGGTCTTTTTAAAATTATCAAAATCTTTAGAAATTTGCAAGCAACCATCTTGGAAAAGTTTTACAGCATTCATTTTCAAAATAATTAATTTGTGTTTGTTAAAAAAAAATGTATTTATTTGTTAAAGATAAGTAAAATGTATCTACTCACTGTGAAATAATTTTTTTTTTTTTCAGTTGACGGTGGGTGGTGGGTGGCGCTAAGATAACTACCAAGGAGTATTCTCAACCTGGATTTATGTTTTATTTAATTAAATTATATTATTTGAATTTTATTTAAAATTGTCTTTCAAAATGTTCAATTTAAATTTTTAAATGTTCACATTTGTATTTTAATACAATAAATGTTTATATTCTTTGTAATTATCGATTGAAATATTTTGAATAAATTTCAACCACGACAAAATGTCGGCTAACACTCTTTTCAATTACAAAAATTTTTGTTTGATTAATAATCAAATATCTGAGTCACTTATTTAAGGCTCGTTAAGGACCAAAATGTTAGGCGCTAATTTAGACTTAATCTTAACTTTGGAAAACTTGATAAAAACTTCTCAAACTTCGCATAAAAAAAACACATCCAAAAACTTTCGGTATAAAGTGTTTATTTCTTCTTTGACCTTCATATAACTTTGGATATTACATTATTGGCTTCGTTGAATATGAAGTAAATGCTCAGAATTCGATGAGTTTATACTTTAGGGTTGGACAGCATTTGTGAGTGACAGCATCCAACACATATAGATGAACAAAACATTCGAATACTGTTGTATGCAGACGACATTAAGGTTTTCGCGAACACACCAAAGGACTTACAATTCATGATAAACAAACTTGAGGAATATTGCCAAATGTGGAATCTCATTATTAACCTCGAGAAGTCAAAAATTATCATATTTAGAAAAAAAAATGGAGGCAGAAGAAGCAATTTAGAATTAATTTCTAGTAACAACAGTAGTCTTGAAATCGAGTACCATGACCGGCTGTCATGTGCGTAGTACGATAGTCAGTAACATACAGCTAAAACGGCTAAGACAACGAATTTGAGTAAACCATAACCCAAATAGAGATTTACACTTGGACACTAGAAACACCCCCTGTAACCAGAGCTGTAAAACTTCAAGTTCAAGTAACAGTACCAGTACCAGTACCAGTATCGGGACTTGTACTTGTACTTCAGTACCCTGTTACTGGTACTTACAAAAGGCAAGTACCAGTATTTTTCAAGATTTTCTGTACGTAAGTACTTGGGCAGTACTTAAGTACCTGAGGATTACTTCAAGTACTTTAAAGTACTTTCATGTACTTTAAAGTACTTTCATGTACTTTTAAGTACTTTCATGTACTTTTAAGTACTTTCAAGCAAATTGAGTTTTAATTTCATTTCAACATAATATAAAGACAAATTATTACGACCGCAAACGTTCTGTAAGTTTTGTTATATTGTATTCTAAATTTTCAATTCGTCAAAGCAAAGTGAAACCCACCCAATTCTTAACCAAAACATTTTTCTTTTTTTAATACAAATGAAAACTATTGAAATTTAAAAAAAAATTAAAACAGTATATTTCGTCAAAAAAATATAAGAATCATGTAACTACTTCAAAATACTTAAAAGTACTTGAAAGTACTTGAAGTAATATTCAAGTCTTTTTCAAGAACCAGTAACAGGTACTGAAGTACCAATACCTTGTACTTGTACTTGAAAGGACTGAAGTACTTAAATACTTAAGTACTTTACAGGTCTGGGTGTAACAACCCTATGGCGATCAACTGTCAGATACGTGGTTCCATAGCTATGTTCAGTTCAGTTTATTTGCAGTTTAAATTTAACATTAATTTACATTGATTTATTTTATAATTTTAGAATTTTAGAACATAATTCTTTACATCTATAATACAATAAATTTATGACAATATTTTTACAATGTGATAACAAATAAATATAATATGTAATGGAAAACACTACAAGAAAAAAAACCCTTATTTAATACTTAAAAACTAAAATTGCACATAAACCCAAATTTTACTAAAGCATATAATTATTGTAAGTTTAGTATTAGTTCGTTATTTGCAAAAGAAGATTTTTCAAAGAAGTTTTCTTGCAACTTATACAAAACCAATTTGATTGGGCTGACATTTGCTCTGCTGTGAAGCCGTACAGTCGAATAATATCGTGGTAAATTTGACATTAGTTTTAGAATTTTATTTTGGCTTATTTGTAGCTTTTTAATGTGAGTCTCAGCACAGTCAAACCATACTGGGGCACCATAAGATAAAACCGGTTGAAAAATAGTTTTGAAAATTAAGATTTTATTATGCACGCTTAGTCGAGACTTTCTATTAATAAATGGGTACAAAATTTTTACTAAAAGATTTGTGTTGTGTATTGTGTTAGATATATGCCTTTCGGAAGTAAGTTTTTTGTCAAAAGTGATACCAAGATATCTACAATTTTCAGACCATTGAATATTGGTTGCGTTTATTTTAATCATGGTTTGCGGAAGAAAACTTTGTTTTCTCCGTCGAGTGAACCACATAGCTTGACATTTTTCCGGATTAACTTTTATCTTCCACTTTGTAAAGAAGTTAAGAAGAGTGTCAAGTGAACTCTGAAAACATGTTATAGCGTCTTGGGGAAGAATACTTGATGTAAAAAGTGCTGTATCGTCTGCAAACATGGCCAATTCGGTATTGTTTTCGAAATGTGGTAGGTCTGACATAAAAATATTGAAAAGGATCGGTCCAAGTACGGAGCCTTGAGGAACTCCACAAATAATATTAAACACGGAAGATTTCGCAAATCCAGTGGACACAAAAAAGTTCTGTTTTTCAAAAAGCTCCATACAATTTTAACAAGGTAATCTGGGAAATTAAACTGCATTAACTTGTAGATAAGCCCTTCATGCCACACAGTGTCGAAGGCTTTTTCTATATCTAACAACACTAGACCAGTCGAGTGCTTTAAATTGCGCCTGTTTTTAATATGTTGTTTGATTCTTAGAACTTGGTGGCTAGTGGAATGTCCTGCTCTGAACCCGAATTGCTCTTTAGGGTATATGTTGGCTTCCTCAATATGTATTAAGAGACGATTTTTTAATATCTTTTCAAAAATTTTACTGAGCGTACTTAATAAGCTTATAGGCCTGTAGCTAGATGGGTTATCTTTTGGTTTGCCAGGCTTGGCAATTGGCACCACTTTGGCTGTATTGAATGTAAATGTTAAAAAAGTAATACCTTTATTAGGCAACGCTTTTAACAAACGGTTGTTTATACCATCAAGACCAGGTGTTTTTTTGTTTTTAATTCCTTGATTATGTTTTTGACTAAACGGTTGTTGCGAATAAGAGTATTAGGCTGGTTAACAAGAGGACTTCTTATAATTCTAATTGTATCCCTAACAATGTTTTCAGTTTGAGGGTCACTTAGGTGAGCTGAAACTTCATGATTTTGGCTAAATTTTTCAGCCAAAAGATTAGCTTTTTCCTCCTGAGTTACAAAGATATTATCTTGTACTCGAAGGGGTGGAATAGTTGAGCCTTTTTTCTTAATTATTTTTGTTACCTTCCAAAACGGTTTGGAACTCTTATCAAAACTAGATAACAGGTTGTTCCACCTTTGATTACGAAATTTTAAGATTTCATTTTTGATTCTTTGGTTTAGGATTTTAAGGTTAGTTTTAAATGAGTCTAGCCTATATCGAATCCACTTTCTCCTCTCAGAGTTACGCAAACGAATCAGGTGCAAAATATTTTCTGGGAGCGGTTGGAGGTTTGAGTTTGAAAAGTCACGTTGAGTTTTTGGGATAGATACTTCAGCAGCACTCTTAATTATTTGTTCGAATTTATCAGTCAACATATCTACATGTTCGAGTGAGTGGACATTGTCCAACGATAAGTTTCCATCATACAAATTGTCAGATATGTAAGATCGATATCTCTCCCAATTTGCGGCGGAATAATTAAAACGGCCACTGGTATTGATGATAGGACAATAAGTCTGTAGCTCAGTACAGACCGGTAAATGGTTTGAACTTAAAGCATTAATAGTTGACGGTTGAGAGAAACGCACTGCATTATTTGTTAGGAATATATCTAGGGTCGAAGGTTTTTTTGAGGACCTACTTGGAATGTATGTTGGGTCAAGAGGATATAAAAGTGAGAGTGGTCTATTAGTGGCGGTAATATCGTGAAGTATATTACCCCAATAGTTAGCTCTCAGACATCCCCATAATTGGTGTCTAGAATTAAAGTCGCCACCTATAATGTAATTTGAAGTTGTCCTTATTATTTTTAACACATCTCTTTTAAATTTAGTCTTTTTCTCATTATTAGCATTTCCACCAGGAAAATAAAAAGAGAAAATACTTAATTTAGATAAGTCTTGCAAGACTATCTCTATACCTATAGCTTCAGCTACCTCAAGACGAACAGCTGGTAGCACTGAATGTATAAGGTTTTTGTTAACTACAATTGCAACCCCTCCCCCCTTTGAATGTTGCCTATCTAGCCTGTGGCATATATAATTTCTATTAGCAAAACTATTTTCATTTTTAAGCCAGGTTTCTGTCAGTAGAGCAATGTCAATTTTGTTTTGAGTCATAAAATCAAAAAATTCAGTTTTTTTATTTTGAATGCTTGTAGCATTCCAAGTAATAATTTTTGGGTTTATGTTCATATTGAGTAAAGGTATTTCACTGCAAGAGTGGTAGTAATATTGAATTGCTCAGCTTTAGTACGACATGAGCTTAATTTAGACATAACTTCGTTTAAAAGGTTAGTATTTCAATATATAATATATAATATAAAGACAAATTATTACGACCGCAAACGACTAGTTCTGTAAGTGTTGTTATATTGTATTCTAAATTTTCAATTCGTCAATGCAATGAGCAAAGTGAAACCCACTCAATTCTTATCCAAAACATTTTTCTTTTTTTAATACAAATGAAAACTATTAAAAATTAAAAAAAATTGAAACAGTATATTTCGTCAAAAAAATATAAGAATCAAGTAACTACTTCAAAATACTTAAAAGTACTTGAAAGTACTTGAAGTAATATTCAAGTCTTTTTCAAGAACCAGTAACAGGTACTGAAGTACAAGTACCAATACCTTGTACTTGTACTTGAAAGGACTGAAGTACTAAAATACTTAAGTACTTTACAGGTCTGGGTGTAACAACCCTATGGCGATCAACTGTCAGATACGTGGTTCCATAGCTATGTCGTTCTGGTTTTCGTGCTTTTAAAATCAAATTCGATTTTAATTTTTAACGATTTAACGATTTTTATTGAACAATAAATATTTACAATTTCGTCTCTTAATTCTACAAATATAAAAATGGTGTTTTTTTAGTTTTGATGGCACATAAGGCACCTTACTTCTCACAATTTCAACTTATTTTTAAAGAATACAAATATTATATAAAACTGCTTGATTTGTTTCTCTTCTTTCTACGGTAGTAGGTATATTCCGTTACTTATTAGTAGACTATAATATAGTAACATATTATGTTTGGTTTGATTATAATGATCATAATGTATGTTTTTGTGAGTGAGCGGTGTGGATTTTATGAGTATTATGATTATGTAAATGAATGAGTAGTGTGCCTAACGGCAGTATAAACTATTATACGAAACCAAGGATGATACATGGTTACGTTCCTAGAACACTGTCACATAACATTATAAACTTTTAAAACACCCTCTATCATTATAATCAAAGACACAAAGTATCTTTCAATACAAATCAAATGTAATGCGATCACAAAAAAAAAGTGCATATCAGGACATTTCAATACAAATCAAATGTAATGCGATCACAAAAAAAAAAGTGCATATCAGGACATTTCGCCTTGAGCATCTTGTGTGTGGGATTCATACCCAGAGTAATAAACTAAATTCCAATATCAGCAATTCAATAAGACAAAGGAAAGCAAACGATCTTCAGTGGAAGATAGATTTGCTGATGTCGCTTTTTTTTTTTTTTTTTTTTACACTATCAGATCGAAGCAAGCTTCAGCTTATGAACAAAGATTAAGTAAGTAGATCAGGTGCATCTAATGCGCCCGAAAGAAGTTGGTGGATAAAAACTATATCGTTATTTACATGCCTCTGTAACAAGGACTGAATGTGTAGAAGCTGAATTCGGTGTTCATAAAGTGGAAGGTTATAAGGATCTGTCCAGGGAAGACCTTTTAAAGCAAAACGAACAAAATTATGCTGAACTGCCTCTATCCTAGATCTATGAACATCATAGAACGGAGTCCATACTTGCGATGCGTATTCCAGATGCGGACGAACAAAACAGTTGTATAAAGATAGGGTAACATAAGGGTCTTGAAACTCTTTGGACCATCTTTTTACAAATCCTAACATTAAGTTAGCCTTTTTAACAAGAGAGTTGATGTGCTCTGTGAAATCTAGACTTGGATTGAAGACGATTCCAAGATCTTTAAAACTAACAACACGGCACAATGTATGTTGTGAAATATTATAGTCAAATATGATTGGTACTCGTTTCTTTGAAAAAGTCATAGTTTGACATTTCGCTGGGTTAAGGTTTAATCCATTCTTGCTGCACCAAGTACAAAAGCTATCAATGTCGGCTTGCAGATTCACACGATCACCGCTTGAGCATATAGATTTAAAAATCTTCATATCGTCAGCAAAAACCAGAATTTCACTATTGCGAATGCATGATGTTACATCATTAATAGCAAGAATAAAAAGAATGGGACCTAAATGACTTCCTTGTGGTACTCCAGAGTTAGCAGTAAAAGGGTTTGAAAATGTTTTTCTGAATTTCACCTGGTAGGATCTTTTTCGAAGATAACAATATATCCAATCAATAAATCCAGCAGAAAATCCAAAGGCCTTAGTTAAAAAATTATAATGTCGTGTAAAAGTTGGTCAAAAGCTTTTGAAAAGTCGGTATAAATGCAATCTAGTTCCTGTCCGTTTTCCAAAGCATTGGAGCACTTGAGTAAAAACGTTAGAAGGTTCGTTACCGTTGACCGCCTCTGCATAAATCCATGTTGTTGATTACATATATAAAATGTTTTTGTTATAATACAAATTCTATATACCTACATTGAAAAAATTAATAAATATAGAATAATAAATTAAAATAATTTCAACTAAGTAGAAGACTTAGCATTAAATTTAGTGGACTTGTTGAATTATTGATTCATATTAGCTTTTTTTATGGCCTTTAGTCCATGAAAAAATGGCGTTTCGTGCGGATGCTCACTTTGCACTCATTAGTTGACGACGAGTGAGCACCTTGTCAATACGCAAATTTCCGCTTGTTTCAGTTCAACTTACATAACTTTTTTGACAAAAAGCTAAAGTGAACTATATCCAACAAGATTACGATTGCAATCATTAAGCTGGAAGTGCTTACCCGTGGCCTGGTTAAAGTTATATATAAAATGTTTTTGTTATAATACAAATTCTATATACCTACATTGAAAAAATTAATAAATATAGAATAATAAATAAAAATAATTTCAACTAAGTAGAAGACTAAGAATTAAATTTAGTGGACTTGTTGAATTATTGATTCAAATTAGCTTTTTTATGGCCTTTAGTCCATGAAAAAATGGCGTTTCGTGCGGATGCTCACTTTGCACTCATCAGTTGACGACGAGTGAGCACCTTGTCAATACGCAAATTTCCGCTTGTTTCAGTTCAACTTACATAACTTTTTTGACAAAAAGCTAAAGTGAACTATATCCAACAAGATTACGATTGCAATCATTAAGCTGGAAGTGCTTACCCGTGGCCTGGTTAAAGTTATATATAAAATGTTTTTTTTTTTTTTTTTTTGTATATTCAGTTTTTATATTTCAATTTTCTTATAACTACTTACTTGCTAGACAAAAACCTTAACAACTAGCTTACATATTAACTTAACTAACTTACTGGCCCTATGCGAGCGCTCTAAATTATACCATAACCAACTTAAAATTATTGCCTTTCGGCGTACCTAGCTTAAATATTATCAAAATTCATTTATTACTTAAAAATAAGAAAATTAGGAAAAAATTTATTATATGTATAATTTTTTTATTTTTTATAAAACTTAAAACTACACTTAAAACTACTTAAAATAACTTAAGACTAGAACAGCCACAGCAACAGTTTTTTTTTTTTTTCTTTTTAGTGCCACCATGATTGTTTTGTGCTAACCTAGCCTACTTTTAAAGTCAAGGACACGCCTAAACCTGCGCAAGTCAAACCAAGGCAATAAACTCAATAAGTGAACTTTTATTATTATTTATTTTTAAAATTTTATTAGTTATTTTACATATGATTCAACCACCAGAACTGGCGATTTTGGTCCAATCTATCTATCTGGTCCCTTTCGGACACAGCCCTACTGAACCGAAGGCACTCTGCTCCGCTTTCTGCGACGACCTCACGACCATAAAGGAGTCGCCTATCCACAGTTTTTCGGCCGAAGTGGTAGATCAGCGGTACCGCCGAACTATCTTGTATCAGCCCTCGACTGTCTAAAAAGAGGAAAGCGTCGGGTGGGATAAATCCGCTTAGACACACACTTTCGTAGTATTCATCTTTGGGGTAGTAAGCCCCGAAAATCAAGCCATTAGTTGAAGTCATCGCTCTTGCAATATGACCCCGAATCAGCTTGATTAAAAAATTATCTATTCTGTTTATGTTAGCCCTGTTGTATAGAACCTCGTTGGAATAATATTTTATGTACTCCGACTCTGGTGTTCTGTGCAATCCAAGGCAGTGTCTAAGACACTGCCTCTCAAATACCCGAATCTTTTCCATTTGAGATGGTGCAACGTTTAACCACACAGGACATCCATAGGCAATCATCGGCCTGATTAAAGCCATGTAACAAATCACCTTCACCCTGCTATCAAGATGGCTGCTGTAAAACAGGCGTCTTGTCAGGGCAAAGGCTCCCCTAGCCCTGGTCAGAGCAGCATCTATATGTCTGTCGAAATACAGATATTGATCCAGCCAGATGCCAAGGTACTTCACGACACTTTTACTTGCCAGTGGCTGTCCAAGGGGTCCAACGATCACAAGTTTTCGCCAGTTTTTTCTCGTATCCGCAGAAGCTCTAGACAAAGGGGTTCTAAACAGAATAGTTTCGCATTTCTGAAAGTTGATTTTCAACTTCCAGTCATCGCAATATTGCTGAATCTTGTCGAAGTCACGCTGCAAAAGAAATTTGATAACTTCAACTTTTGGACCTGTTCTGTACGCTATTAGATCATCGGCATACGCAATTGCATGAGTTAGACTACTTATAAGATCGCTAGTGTAAATGTTGAAAAGAATCGGCGAGTTAACCGCTCCCTGCTGCAGACCATTTTTTATTTCAAATATTTTGGTAGACGTTACTCTGCCACTCTTGACAACAAACTTTCTACCGTTGAGCATATCATAAAGTATATACAATAATGATTTACTAATACCAAGTCTGGTCAGCTTTAGATACAGACCTTCTAACCATACGGTGTCGAAAGCTTTCTCCAAATCAACCAGACAGGCACCCGTGCACTGTTTTTTCGCATTGTTCCATTGAATTTCAGAAACAAGCTTAGACGCGGCATGAATGGTATCGTGGCCTGCCTTAAAGCCAAACTGTTTATCAGGAATAATATTTTTGTCCTCAGCCCATTTGAACAAAGCCCTATTGAGAACTTTTTCGAATACCTTACTGATACTCGGAAGGAGACTTATCGACCGTAAATTTGCCGGATTGGAGTTATCCTTCCCCTTTTTAGAGAGAGGATGTACCACTGCTGTCTTCCAACGCACTGGATAATATGCATTATTCAGTGCGTTGTTAAACAATGTGGTGTAAATGTCGACTGCATCCTGAGGTAGATGTCGTAGTACAATATTGGATATACCATCTACTCCTGCCGACTTCTTTTTCTTCAATGAATCGAAAATGATCTGAAGTTCTAGCTTCGAAATAAACAGGGAATCAGACCCGTTTCGCTCGGCGATGATGGCGTTTGCCAAGTGTTCTTCATTGAACCCCAAAAAAGAGCGGTTCTCAGATCGCCATTGCGTTATATCATTTCGAAGGTCGAAGTGGTGAAGCAGGGCTCTGCTTTCCAGTTCATGATTTGGGCGAATACTGGTATGCACCTTATACACTTGCTGAAAAGCAGCCCCCACAGCCTCCACTTTTTCCTTAGGATCCTCGATAATGAAGAAATCATCATTAAAAACGGCATCCCCTGGATCTATGCCTGCGTTCAAAAGTAAGTTTTCGTTTTCAATCGTTTTCTGAAGCTTGAGACACGGAAGGTCATTTTGATCTTTCCGTCTGAAAATTTTATTAATTTTAGGAAACATACTTGGGTCACTAGAGTTAATAGCCCGAATTCTATTATTCCAATAGGAATTAATAGTCAACCTATAATTCTGCTTTATTAATTGATTGATGTTTTTAATCGAAGACTTCAGAGTCCCAATCTCCGAATTATGTCTATCAGTGAACCGTCTGTACAAAAGTTTTAGTCTTGTAAGCAGTCCACTTTTTTGTCTGTGTAGTGCGTCAATTGTCGCGTTTCGGTACTTGGCAGTTGCGTCTTGTTCTTTGTAACGTGGAATAGTCGTACTCATTGTTTGTTTTATGGCCTCGTCCATTTGTAGTAGGTATCCGTCGATCTCTTCGTTTGTTAAATTTCTGTCATTAGGTGGAGATATGTTTTTTAAACGTAATTCTCTTGTCAAGGTGTTGGAAAAGCGTGACCATCGCATTTTACTATAGTTGTAAGTATGCTCAGGCACATACTCCTCTAACTCCACGATTTCGTTTGGAAGTTGAATCACAGCAAAAAGTCCGTTGTGGTCACTGTCGTAGTCAATCGTTTGTAAACAGTTTTTTGTATCTTGAGTCACTGTATCAGTAATTGTTAGTCTTGAGTCAATTAGCAGTTGGTCCAGAAATGCACCGCTTCTTGGAAATGACGGCCTATCTGTAGCAAAAAGATCGATTCTATACTTAATATTGTACCGACCCATCCAATTAAATAGATGGTTCCCTCTAGGATTTTGTATTTGATTTCCCCAATCTTCATGTTTGGCGTTCCAATCACCGGCTATGAGATAAAAGTTCTCCTCCAAATTCAATCTAAGGCATTCAAAAAGTTTTTCGAGTTCTGCTGTAAAATTAGCTGGCTGAGGTGCTTCTGGTGCGTACACCGCGATTACATACATTCGTTTCCCCTGGTGGAGAGGAATGCATATGATGCAGGCTTCTAGCAACCCGAACCTGCGCACTTCATTCTTATAAATTACTTTATGACTAATGCTCTTTCGTACAAAGATTGCGACCCCACCCCCTTGTGAGGAGTTTGTCCGGTCCCTTCTTACGATATTGTAGTTATTATGAGTCAGTTTGTGCTTCTGATTTAGCTTAGTTTCGCTAGCCAAAAGCACATCAGGACTTTGATCTTGCAAGAGGTGAAAGAGATTTGCTCTTCGTTCGGTCCTAATCAGTGAATTTACATTCACAGCGAGGACTTTAAAGGGTCTATCTGGCAGCGCGCCTTTAACCGTTAAGCGTTAAGCTCGGCAGAATAGAGTAGAGATGATCCACTCTAGTTGCCCGCTCCCGGATCTCTTTTTGAAGACCTGTTAACTGACCCTGAATGGCCAGCAACACAGTCATTAGATCCGCCTCTTTCGCCGGCGCCTTAGGCACGGGGACCTGTTTGGCTACCATTGGTTGAGGCTGTACCGTTCTTTCCCTTCCAGACGCCATTTGGGCGTAAGAAATCTGGGGGTTGACGGGCGTTGGGAGAGGACGGGCTGGTGTTCGTTTCTCCTCTACTATTTGTTTTGAGACTATTTTGTTTTTTTTCATGTCCTGAAACTTTGGACATCCCCGATAGTTAGCAGGGTGTCCTCCGCTATGACAAAGTACACATTCAAGCTGGGTTCTGTCGATAACCCGTTCCTGCCCTAGTTTGCATTCCCCTGACTTGTGGTTCTCTCCACACTTTACACATCGTGACAACATTTCGCAGTTCGCTGCGGCGTGGCCGAATCTTTGGCAGCGCATGCATTGAAGCATGTCACCGCGCCTTTTTAATTTATCCCAAGTTACAACCTGGTAGTCTAGGACGGAAATACTCCTTAGTCTATCCAGTTTGCTTTTGGGTGAGAGCTGGACCAGGAAGAACGGTAGTTTCCGCATCTCCCGTTTGGCCTTTACTGTGGTAAATGGCTTGACTCCGATAAAGTCGAGATCGTCGTTCGCCATTTTGCGGAGCTCAGCCAAGAGTGCCTGTGGTTCCGTTGAGGAATCTATGCCCTTCAAGAGGACCGTTTGGAGTTTGTCTTCTTTTGGCGTAAAGCTAAAAAATTCTGTGGTTGAATCTTTAAGAAGACTTCTTATTTTTTTATGCTGTTCAACTGTGAAGCAGTGTATAGCATGCCTACTGCGCTTAAAATTGCCTATGGCTGACTTACACAGATTTATTGTATCCTGTAGCTCCATTTTGTAGGTGCAACCCGAACCTGCGCACTTCATTCTTATAAATTACTTTATGACTAATGCTCTTTCGTACAAAGATTGCGACCCCACCCCCTTGTGAGGAGTTTGTCCGGTCCCTTCTTACTATATTGTAGTTATTATGAGTCAGTTTGTGCTTCTGATTTAGCTTAGTTTCGCTAGCCAAAAGCACATCAGGACTTTGATCTTGCAAGAGGTGAAAGAGATTTGCTCTTCGTTCGGTCCTAATCAGTGAATTTACATTCACAGCGAGGACTTTAAAGGGTCTATCTGGCAGCCCGCCTTTAACCGTTAAGCGTTAAGCTCGGCAGAATAGAGTAGAGATGATCCAATCTAGTTGCCCGCTCCCGGATCTCTTTTTGAAGACCTGTTAACTGACCCTGAATGGCCAGCAACACAGTCATTAGATCCGCCTCTTTCGCCGGCGCCTTAGGCACGGGGACCTGTTTGGCTACCATTGGTTGAGGCTGTACCGTTCTTTCCCTTCCAGACGCCATTTGGGCGTAAGAAATCTGGGCGTTGACGGGCGTTGGGAGAGGACGGGCTGGTGTTCGTTTCTAGTCTACTATTTGTTTTGAGACTATTTTGTTTTTTTTCATGTCCTGAAACTTTGGACATCCCCGATAGTTAGCAGGGTGTCCTCCGCTATGACAAAGTACACATTCAAGCTGGGTTCTGTCGATAACCCGTTCCTGCCCTAGTTTGCATTCCCCTGACTTGTGGTTCTCTCCACACTTTACGCATCGTGACAACATTTCGCAGTTCGCTGCGGCGTGGCCGAACCTTTGGCAGCGCATGCATTGAAGCATGTCACCGCGCCTTTTTAATTTATCCCAAGTTACAACCTGGTAGTCTAGGACGGAAATACTCCTTAGTCTATCCAGTTTGCTTTTGGGTGAGAGCTGGACCAGGAAGAACGGTAGTTTCCGCATCTCCCGTCTGGCCTTTACTGTGGTAAATGGCTTGACTCCGATAAAGTCGAGATCGTCGTTCGCCATTTTGCGGAGCTCAGCCAAGAGTGCCTGTGGTTCCGTTGAGGAATCTATGCCCTTCAAGAGGACCGTTTGGAGTTTGTCTTCTTTTGGCGTAAAGCTAAAAAATTCTGTGGTTGAATCTTTAAGAAGACTTCTTATTTTTTTATGCTGTTCAACTGTGAAGCAGTGTATAGCATGCCTATCTGCGCTTAATCTTTTAATTGTAAAATTATTGCCTATGGCTGACTTACACAGATTTATTGTATCCTGTAGCTCCATTTTGTAGGTGTTGATTGGTGGTACTTTTTCTTTTTTATTTTTGTTGGTTTGTGACTGCTGCTGATGATTTGGCCGCTGTTGGTTCTGCTGCTGTTGGTTCGTCCTCTGTTGTTGCTGGGACATCTGTTGTGTTTGTTGTTGCTGCTGCTGCTGCTGTGGTCGTTGTTGTTGTGGTTGTTGTTGTTCTGCTTGTTGTTTGCATGTTTCTTGTTGTTGTTGTGTTTGTTGTTGTTGCTTTTGTGGTTGTGATGGCAGTGGCTCTAGTTGTTGCCTTATCATTTGCTGTTGAAGTGTCTGCTGCGCTTTTATTTGCATGGCATTTTTTTCGCCCGCTGTTGTGCTGCTTTTTCAGCCTCCTCAAGGACCTTTATCTTTTTGCGCTCAACATCATCAAGGTTCTCTTTTTCTCTACGCGCCTCTTGTTTTTGTTTAAGAGCTTGAACCATTTCAGTAAGGCGCGTTATTTGCTCTGTAAGGGAATGTATTTCGTCCTCCTCATCTCTCTCTTCCTTTTCGGAGTCTGATGATTGAGCTGCTGACGTCAGGTCAAGCAGCTTGCTGTCTCCTGTGAAGTTCCATTCACCACCATCCGAAATATATTCCATCTCATCGGCGGTGTCGGACACTGTATTTTCCAATTGTTGTTGGATTTTTTCTGCTGCAGTTGCGTTAGCTATGCGCGTCATTTCCCTCCCTTCAGCTGGCAGCTCAGCTGTGGTTGCTTTGGAATAGCGCTTTGCATCGTCATTCTGATTCTTCCTTGCCTTTTTTCTTTTCTTTGGGGCCGTGGTGGCTACATCTTTCGATGAACCCGCTATATCGGCTGTTGCATCATTCAAAGTGCCAGCTGTTGCTTTACTTTTTGTTGGTGGACCATCTTTCGATGTCCCCGTTTTTTGAACCATCTGCTTTTGTTGTTGGTGACGATTTTTAATTATTTCGTCCCAAAAATTATTTAAAAAAAAGCCTTGGCCCTGGTGGGAATCAAACCCACGCTCTTGGGATCGCTCTCTGCCACTTTTTTTTTTGTTTTTTTTTTTTGAAATTCATTTTTATTTTCCATTTAACTTATAACTAACTTAAATGCTAGACAAAAACCTTAAAAACTAGCTTACAGAATAACTTAACTAACTTACTGGCCCCATACGGGCGCTCTAAATTATACTATAACTATATATTAAAAATGCCTTTGGGCGTAAAAACTAACTTAAATTAAAATTCAAAATTACTTAAAACTAAACGAGAAATTTTTTTAAAAAACTCGTTTTCCAAGACATTTATTTTTTATAAAAACTAAAACTAAATTAACCTAAATAAAACTAAAATATACGTAAATATACGTAATTAACTTAAAACTACTTAAAAATACTTAAAATAACTTAAAACTAGAACAGCCACCCGTAGGTTTTTTTTTTTTTTTTTTTTTTTTTTTTTTTTTTTTTTTTTTTTTTTTTGTGCAGCAGCCAATGCATATGCGCACACGCTTATAAATTTATATATATTTATATATATATACATTTAACAGCGCCAAATGCACATACACACAAACAATGCCATTTAATGTGTTTTTTTTTTTTTTTGGTGCCACCACTGTCCTACATAAAATAAACCTATTAATACTTAAAAATACGCAGGTCGGCCAAGGCAACAACTATGACTAACCATCAATATCAAGGTGGTCACCCAACCACCAGTATTTTTGAACTTGCTTGTAAAAGTCCCTTTTGTCCCGAAGGGGCACAGCTCCACTGAACCGCAGACGCTCTGCTCCGTTCCCAGAGCCGACGTCTCGACCATACAGGATTCGCCGAGCCACAGTTCTACGGCCGACGTGGTAGATTAACGGAACCGCCAATCTATCCTGTATCAGCCCCCGACTGTCTAAATAGAGGAATGTCTCGGGCGGGATGAAACCGTTAAGACAAACGCTCTCACTATATTCTTCATTGGGGTAATAAGCCCCGAAAATAAGTCCATTGGCTGAGGTCATCGCTCTTGCAATGTGACCCCGAATCAGCTTAATTAAAAAGTTATCTATCCTGTTTATATTGGCCCCGTTGTATAAGACCTCGTTGGCATAATAATGTTTGTACTCCGACTCTGGTGTTCTGTGTAATCCAAGACAGGTCCTAAGACACTGCCTCTCAAACACCCGAATCTTTTCCATTTGAGATGGGGCAACGTTAAACCACACAGGGCACCCATAGGCAATCATCGGCCGAATGAGGGCCATGTAGCAAATCACCTTCACCCTGTTTTCAAGGCGGCTGCTATAAAACAACCGTCTTGTCAGAGCAAACGCTCCCCTAGCTCTGGCCAGAGCAGCATCTATATGTCGATTGTAATATAGATACTGATCTAGCCATATACCAAGGTACTTTACTACATCTTTACTCGCCAGTGGATGTCCACTTGGTCCAACGATCACTAGATTTCTCCAGTTCTTTCTTGTATCCCTAGAAGCCCTACACAAAGGGGTTCTAAACAGGATAGTTTCTGATTTCTGAAAGTTAATTTTTAACTTCCAGTCATCACAATATCGCTGAATCTTGTCGAAGTCACGCTGCAAGAGAATTCTGATGACTTCAACTTTTGGACCCGTCCTGTACGCTACAAGGTCATCGGCATACGCAATCGCATGAGTGAGACTACCTATCAGATCGCTGGTGTAAATACTAAAAAGAATCGGCGAGTTCACAGCTCCTTGCTGTAGACCGTTTTTAATATCAAAAGTTGTGGTCGAAGTTACATTGCCACTTTTGACAACAAACTTTCTACCATTGAGCATGTCATGAAGCATATATAACAGTGGTTTACTTATGCCAAATCTGGTTAATTTCAGATAAAGACCCTCTAACCATACAGTGTCGAAAGCCTTCTCTAAATCAACAAGAACGGCACCTGTGCATTGATTTTTCGCTTTGTTAGATTGAACATCAGAAACTACGCGGCATGAATAGTATCATGTCCCGCCTTAAAGCCAAACTGATTGTCTGGAATAATATTCTTGTCCTCAGCCCACTTGAACAGAGCTCTATTGAGAATCTTTTCGAATACCTTACTGATACTTGGAAGAAAACTTATCGACCGAAGATTTGCCGGATTGGAGCTGTCCTTTCCCTTTTTGGGGAGAGGATGGACCACAGGTGTCTTCCAACTCACTGGATAATATGCATTATTCAATGCGTTGTTAAACAGTGTGGTATAAATGTCTATAGCTTCCTCAGGGAGATGTCGTAACAAAATGTTGGGTATACCATCGACACCCGCAGATTTCTTTTTCTTTAATGTTTGAAAAATTAACTGAAGTTCTACCTTCGAAATTAACAATGAACTGGGTCCATTTCGCTCGGCGATGGTGGCGTTTGAAAAGTTTTCGTCATTGAACCCGGTGAAACCAGTATTCTCAGATCACCATTGCGTTATGTTATTTCCAAGGTAGAAGTTGTGCAGTAAGGCTCTGTTCTCCAGGTCATGATTCGGACGAATGCTAGCATTCACCTTATACACTTGCTGGAAAGCAGCCCCTACAGCCTCTACCTTTTCCTGAGGATCTTCTATAATATAATAATTATCATCGAAAACGGCACCTTCCGGATCAATTCCCGCAATCGTTAGTACGTCTTCGTTATCTGTTGTCCTCTGGAGTTTAAGACATGGAAGATCGTTTTGATCATTTCTTCTAAATATCTTATTTATTTGGGGAAACATACTAGGGTCGCTAGAATTAACAGCCCGAATTCTGTTATCCCAATATAAATTAATAGATAATCTATAGTTTTGTCTAATCAGAACGTTAATGTTTTTGATCGACGACTTCAATGTCCTAATCTCCAGATCACGTGTGTCCGTGAAACGTCTGTACAGAAGTTTCAATCTAGTCAGCAGTCCACTTTTTTGTCGGTGTAGTGCGTCGATTGTCGCGTTCTTGTATAAACCAGTAGGGTCTTGTTCCTTATATTTTGGGATTGTTCTGTCTATTGTTCGTTTTATAGTCGTATCCATTTGAGTCAGAAACCCATCGATCTCGGGGTTCGTCAGGTTTCTGTCATTTGGTGGAGAAATGTCATCGGAACGTATTTCTCTTGCCAAGGCGTTGGAGAAGCGTGGCCAGCGCGTCTTACTGAAATTTTAAGAGTGCACAGGCACATACTCATCCAACTCCACAAGGTCGCTCGGAAGCTGTATTACGGTGGCAAGTCCGCAGTGATCACTGTCGTATTCAATTGTTCGTAAACAGTTTCTTGTCTGTTGATTTGTTGCGTCAGTTATAACAAGTCGTGTGTCAAGCAGTAAAAGATCCAGAAAACTACCACTTCTCGGAAATGACGGTCTATCTGTAGCCAGAAGGTCGATCCTACACTCAACACTGTATCGACCCATCCAATTAAAAAGATGGTTCCCTCTAGGATTTTGAATTTGGTTTCCCCAATCTACATGTTTGGCGTTTAAGTCCCCTGCTTTGAGATAATAATTCTCATCCAAGTTCAGTCTTCAGCATTCGAAAAGTTTTTCGAGCTCTGCGATAAAATTAGCTGGCTGAGGTGCGTCAGGTGCGTACACCGCGATTGCGTACATTCTTTTCCCCTGCTGGAGAGGAATGCAAACGATGCAGGCTTCTAGCAACCCGAATCTTCGCACTTCACTATTATATATAACTTTATGATTAATACCCTTTCGTATGAAGATTGCGACCCCACCCCCTTGTGAGGAGTTGGGCCGATCCCTTCGCACGATATTGTAATTTTTATTAGTCAGTTTGTGTTTCTGGTTTAGCTTAGTTTCGCTAGCCATAAACACATCAGGACTTTGGTCTTGCAGCAAATGAAAGAGGTTTGCTCTACGTTCGGTCCTAATCAGCGAATTTACATTCACAGCTAGGATCTTAAAGGGTCGCTCAGGCAGCGCGCCTTTTACCATTTCGCGTTGCCGTCAGAATAGAGTAGAGGTAATCCACCCTAGCCGCCTGCTCCCTGATCTGTTTTTGCACGTCGGTTAACTGACCATGAATGGTCAGCAACACCTGCATCAGATCTGCCTCTGGCACAGGAGCCGTAGGCACTTGTACCTGTTTGGCTACCTGTGGTTGAGGCTGTACCGTTTTTCCCTTTCCAGACGCCATTTGGGCATAGGAAATTGCGGGATTGACGGAAGTTGTTGTCTGGCGTACTTCAGGGCGTCTCACCTCAACTGTTTTCTTTTGGGCTTTGTTTTGCTTTATCTCCTGAAACTTCGGACATCCCCGATAGTTTGCGGGGTGCCCGGAGCCTCGGCAGAGCGCACATTTTAACTGGGTCATATCTGTGACCCTATCTTGCCCGAGTTTACACTCCCCTGTTTTGTGGGTATCTCCACATTTAACGCAGACTGGGTCCATACCACAGTTAACTGCAATGTGTCCAAACCCTTGGCAGTTCATGCATTGCAGCATGTCTTTCTGCTTATTTAATTTCTCCCATCGTACAACTTGGTAATCCAGGACTGTTATATTCCTTAGACCACTCAATTTGCTTTGGGGCGAGAGTTGAACTAGGAAGAATGGTAACTTCCGTTTCTCCCGTCTGGCTTTGACTGTGGTAAACGGTCTTACCCCGATAAAATCGAGATCGTCGCTCGCCACTTGACGGAGCTCAGCTAAGAGCGCCTGCGGATCCGTAGAGGATTCGATACCCTTCAGGAGGACTGTTTGAAGTTTGTCTTCCTTTGGGGTGAAACTATAATACTCAGTTTTAGTTTGAGACAGAAGGTCTTTAACTTTTCTGTAGTGCTCTAAAGAAGAGCACTGAATAGAATGCCTGTCTGCGTTTAGCCGCTTAATTATAAAATTGTTGCCTACGACCGACCTACATATTTCAATAGTTTCTTTTATCTCCATTTTGTAAGTATTTATAGGTGGCACCTTACCTTTCTTTGCTTGTGGCTGTTGCTGTTGTTGCTGTTGTTGCTGTTGTTGTTGTGACTGCTGCTGTTGTCTCTGCTGCTGCTGCATCGGCTGCTGTTGGGTCTGCTGCTGTTCTGACTTCTGCGGTTGTTGCTGTTGCGTTGGTTGCTGCTGCTGTTGCTGCTTCTGTGTCTGTTGTCGTTGTTGTTGTGGTTGTGGTTGTTGTTGTTGTTTTGCCTGCGGCTGCTGAGGCTGTTGCTGTTTGTGAAGCTGTTGTTGTGGCTGCTTCTTTGATTGCTGCTTATGTGGCTGCTGCTGGTCTGGGAGTGGTCGTTTTTCCTGAGGAGGCTTCTGTTGTTGCGTAGCTTCAAGTTGCTCTTGGAGCGCTTGTTGGTGGGTGCGCTGCTCAAGAGTCACTTGGCGCTCCTTCTCCCTTCTCGCTTCCTGCTTCTTTCTCAGAGATTCAACCATCTCTATGAGTGAGGAAATCTGCTGCGTCAGTGTTTCAATCTGTTCGTCCTCTTCTTCCTCCGACAGATCCACTATCTCGCCACTGACGTAGTGCCCTTCTCCTTCTACTGACATGTAGGATATTATGTCTTCTTCGGCATCTACGACAGCTACGTTTTCTTCGCCTGTTACGTCGGCGATCTCGTTGGCTGGCTCTGGGTTCTTCGCTACTTCTTCTTCAGCCTCTTTGACGTTTACGACATCAGCCTCAGCCTCGTCGCCTTCTCCCTTGTTGTCGTTGTTGTTGTCATCTTCGTCGTTGGAGGAGCTGTCCAGCTGCCTCTGGATTTTGGCCTGAGCCGATGACTTGGCTGACCGTCCGCGCCCTCCTATTTTCTGCGCTGCCTCTATATCTGAGGTGCGCTTCTTAACAACCAGATTTGGCTTATATCTGATATAGCGCCCTCTCTTCAGTGGGTCTGGTTCTTCGACACATGCCGCTCCTGGACTTTTCCCTTTAATAGGGCTTGATGTTTTTGCAGTTGCCATGCTGCTTGTTCCGACCTCGGCACGTGCCGATGACGATGTTGTTGTAGTTGTCGTTGCTGTTGTTGTTGCCACTTTGGGCTTTACTGGTCGTGCTGCTGCTGCTGCTGTTGTTGTTGCTCTTTCGGCTGCAGTTGCTCTTTGAGCTTGGCCTGATGGCCCCGCTATTTGGCTGTCGGATGACACATCACCTGATGCTCCAACCGCCTTCCTTGTTGTTGGGGGACCATCTTTCGATGTCCCCGTTGCTTTTCCCATCTCTCTTTCTAGTTCCTCTCTATTTCTGGTCACCTTCTCCCAGAAATTATTTAAAAAAAAGCCCGGACCACAGTGGGGCTCGAACCCACGCCGTTCAGATCCTTCGTCTGCCACTCTTTTTTTTTTTTTTTTTTTTTTTAATTCAATTTTTATTTTTAATTCAACTTATAACTACTTAAATGCTAGACAAAAACCTTAAAAACTAGCTTACAGAATAACTTAACTAACTTACTGGCCCCATACGGGCGCTCTAAATTATACTATAACTATATATTAAAAATGCCTTTGGGCGTAAAAACTAACTTAAATTAAAATTCAAAATTACTTAAAACTAAACGAGAAAATTTTTAAAAACTCGTTTTCCAAGACATTTTATTTTATTTTATATAAAAACTTAAAACTACCCTTTACCTAAATAAAACTAAATTAACCTAAATAAAACTAAAATATACGTAAATATACGTAATAAGCTTAAAACTACTTAAAAAATACTTAAAATAACTTAAAACTAGAACAGCCACCAGCAGCCTTTTTTTTTTTTTTTTTTTTTTTTTTTTTTTTTTTTTTTTTTTTTTTTTTTTTTTCGCAGCAGCCAATGCATATGCGCACACGCCTATAAATATATATATATATTTATATACATATATATTTAACAGCGCCAAATGCACATACACACAAACAAATGCCATTTAATGTGTTTTATATTTTTTTGGTGCCACCACTGTCCTACATAAAATAAACCTATTAATACTTAAAAATACGTAGGTCGGCCAAGGCAACAACTTTGACTAACCATCAATATCAAGGTGGTCACCCAACCACCAGTATTTTTGAACTTGCTTATAAAAGTCCCTTTTGTCCCGAAGGGGCACAGCTCTACTGAACCGCAGACGCTCTGCTCCGTTCCCAGAGCCGACGTCTCGACCATACAGGATTCGCCGATCCACAGTTCTACGGCCGACGTGGTAGATTAGCGGAACCGCCAATCTATCCTGTATCAGCCCCCGACTGTCTAAATAGAGGAATGTCTCGGGCGGGATGAAACCGTTAAGACAAACGCTCTCACTATATTCTTCATTGGGGTAATAAGCCCCGAAAATAAGTCCATTGGCTGAGGTCATCGCTCTTGCAATGTGACCCCGAATCAGCTTAATTAAAAAGTTATCTATCCTGTTTATATTGGCCCCGTTGTATAAGACCTCGTTGGCATAATAATGTTTGTACTCCGACTCTGGTGTTCTGTGTAATCCAAGACAGGTTCTAAGACACTGCCTCTCAAACACCCGAATCTTTTCCATTTGAGATGGGGCAACGTTAAACCACACAGGGCACCCATAGGCAATCATCGGCCGGATGAGGGCCATGTAGCAAATCACCTTCACCCTGTTTTCAAGGCGGCTGCTATAAAACAACCGTCTTGTCAGAGCAAACGCTCCCCTAGCTCTGGCCAGAGCAGCATCTATATGTCGATTGAAATATAGATACTGATCTAGCCAGATACCAAGGTACTTTACTACATCTTTACTCGCCAGTTGATGTCCACTTGGTCCAACGATCACTAGATTTCTCCAGTTCTTTCTTGTATCCCTAGAAGCCCTAGACAAAGGGGTTCTAAACAGGATAGTTTCTGATTTCTGAAAGTTAATTTTTAACTTCCAGTCATCACAATATCGCTGTATCTTGTCGAAGTCACGCTGCAAGAGAATTCTGATGACTTCAACTTTTGGACCCGTCCTGTACGCTACAAGGTCATCGGCATACGCAATTGCATGAGTGAGACTACCTATCAGATCGCTGGTGTAAATACTAAAAAGAATCGGCGAGTTCACAGCTCCTTGCTGTAGACCGTTTTTAATATCAAATGTTGTGGTAGAAGTTACATTGCCACTTTTGACAACAAACTTTCTACCATTGAGCATGTCATGAAGCATATACAACAGTGGTTTACTTATGCCAAATCTGGTTAATTTCAGATAAAGACCCTCTAACCATACGGTGTCGAAAGCCTTCTCTAAATCAACAAGAACGGCACCTGTGCATTGATTTTTCGCTTTGTTCCATTGAACATCAGAAACTAACTTAGACGCGGCATGAATAGTGTCATGTCCCGCCTTAAAGCCAAACTGATTGTCTGGAATAATATTCTTGTCCTCAGCCCACTTGAACAGAGCTCTATTGAGAATCTTTTCGAATACCTTACTGATACTTGGAAGAAGACTTATCGACCGAAGATTTGCCGGATTGGAGCTGTCCTTTCCCTTTTTTGGGAGAGGATGGACCACCGCTGTCTTCCAACTCACTGGATAATATGCATTATTCAATGCGTTGTTAAACAGTGTGGTATAAATGTCTATTGCTTCCTCAGGGAGATGTCGTAACACAATGTTGGGTATACCATCGACCCCCGCAGATTTCTTTTTCTTTAATGTTTGAAAAATTAACTGAAGTTCTACCTTCGAAATTAACAATGAACTGGGTCCATTTCGCTCGGCGATGGTGGCGTTTGCCAAGTTTTCGTCATTGAACCCGGTGAAACCAGTATTCTCAGATCGCCATTGCGTTATGTTATTTCCAAGGTAGAAGTTGTGCAGTAAGGCTCTGTTCTCCAGGTCATGATTCGGACGAATGCTAGCATTCACCTTATACACTTGCTGGAAAGCAGCCCCTACAGCCTCTACCTTTTCCTGAGGATCTTCTATAATATAATAATTATCATCGAAAACGGCACCTTCCGGATCAATTCCCGCAATCGTTAGTACGTCTTCGTTATCTGTTGTCCTCTGGAGTTTAAGACATGGAAGATCGTTTTGATCATTTCTTCTAAATATCTTATTTATTTGGGGAAACATACTAGGGTCGCTAGAATTAACGGCCCGAATTCTGTTATCCCAATATAAATTAATAGATAATCTATAGTTTTGTCTAATCAGAACGTTAATGTTTTTGATCGACGACTTCAATGTCCTAATCTCCAGATCACGTGTGTCCGTGAAACGTCTATAAAGAAGTTTCAATCTAGTCGTCTGCCACTCTACCACCTAGGCTAACTTGCCACTTGAAAATGGTAGGTTGAAATAACTTTTTAACACACTCGCGTCTCTATATTAAATGATCACTGTGAAAGCCGCCAACGATGTGCACTCTTCCACGGTTGCTGAACGACTGCTCTCTGCCACTCTACCAACTGGGCTAACTCGCCGCTTAAAACTGGTAACTTAATTGCCGATGCTGCTTGTGCAATTATAGCACTTAATATTTAAAATGAATTTAACTCAACTTGAACTACCGAAATTTACTATGTATGCTGGGAAAGTCGTCAATGCGTCCGTATGCTTTCACAGCTGAAGATCGACTGATATAAAATGTTTTTGTTATAATACAAATTCTATATACCTACATTGAAAAAATTAATAAATATAGAATAATAAATAAAAATAATTTCAACTAAGTAGAATACTTAGCATTAAATTTAGTGGACTTGTTGAATTATTGATTCAAATTAGCTTTTTTATGGCCTTTAGTCCATGAAAAAATGGCGTTTCGTGCGGATGCTCACTTTGCACTCATCAGTTGACGACGAGTGAGCACCTTGTCAATACGCAAATATCCGCTTGTTTCAGTTCAACTTACATAACTTTTTTGACAAAAAGCTAAAGTGAACTATATCCAACAAGATTACGATTGCAATCATTAAGCTGGAAGTGCTTACCCGTGGCCTGGTTAAAGTTATATATAAAATGTTTTTGTTATAATACAAATTCTATATACCTACATTGAAAAAATTAATAAGTATAGAATAATAAATAAAAATAATTTCAACTAAGTAGAAGACATAGCATTAAATTTAGTGGACTTGTTGAATTATTGATTCAAATTAGCTTTTTTATGGCCTTAAGTCCATGAAAAAATGGCATTTCGTGCGGATGCTCACTTTGCACTCATCAGTTGACGACGAGTGAGCACCTTGTCAATACGCAAATTTCCGCTTGTTTCAGTTCAACTTACATAACTTTTTTGACAAAAAGCTAAAGTGAACTATATCCAACAAGATTACGATTGCAATCATTAAGCTGGAAGTGCTTACCCGTGGCCTGGTTAAAGTTATATATAAAATGTTTTTGTTATAATACAAATTCTATATACCTACATTGAAAAAATTAATAAGTATAGAATAATAAATAAAAATAATTTCAACTAAGTAGAAGACTTAGCATTAAATTTAGTGGACTTGTTGAATTATTGATTCAAATTAGCTTTTTTATGGCCTTAAGTCCATGAAAAAATGGCGTTTCGTGCGGATGCTCACTTTGCACTCATCAGTTGACGACGAGTGAGCACCTTGTCAATACGCAAATTTCCGCTTGTTTCAGTTCAACTTACATAACTTTTTTGACAAAAAGCTAAAGTGAACTATATCCAACAAGATTACGATTGCAATCATTAAGCTGGAAGTGCTTACCCGTGGCCTGGTTAAAGTTATATATAAAATGTTTTTGTTATAATACAAATTCTATATACCTACATTGAAAAAATTAATAAGTATAGAATAATAAATAAAAATAATTTCAACTAAGTAGAAGACTTAGCATTAAATTTAGTGGACTTGTTGAATTATTGATTCAAATTAGCTTTTTTATGGCCTTAAGTCCATGAAAAAATGGCATTTCGTGCGGATGCTCACTTTGCACTCATCAGTTGACGACGAGTGAGCACCTTGTCAATACGCAAATATCCGCTTGTTTCAGTTCAACTTACATAACTTTTTTGACAAAAAGCTAAAGTGAACTATATCCAACAAGATTACGATTGCAATCATTAAGCTGGAAGTGCTTACCCGTGGCCTGGTTAAAGTTATATATAAAATGTTTTTGTTATAATACAAATTCTATATACCTACATTGAAAAAATTAATAAGTATACCCAAGTAACATTTTAAGCTCGTTGTAAGTTCTAACAGCGCTTGAAAAGCTATTTTTCGTAGCTACATGTTTCACAATTAACTCTATATACGCTTCTCGAGCCACTGTACGACTTATTTGGAGTCAATTTCATGAGTTTGAGAGCACTATTTTGCTCCTTATCAACTCTAGAAAAGCAGTTCCATTGTCTGTATGCTTTAATGTCAGCTCTAGAAGTGCTTCTGAAGCCGGTGTCTTGCTTATTTAAAGCCATATGCATATTTGACAGTTGTTTACCTACTCCTTTTCATCATTCGTGGTATGTCGCGTCGTGAATAGAAGTTTACTGTGTAATAAATATTTTGCGTTAGTATATGTATACATAAATATAGATGAACTATCATCGTCTGTGAAAAAGAAGTTATTTGTGTTTGTGATAAAATTTATCATCTATTAAATCGATTTCAAATTACGAAATAAAGTGAATTAGATATTAATAAAATGGCAATACAGATTTTTCCAAAGTGATTTCTCAGTGCGGTTTTGATTTTTCCACAAATGTTTGTAAAGTACTAAGCAAAAGTACAACGCGCCTTCGAAATTTTTACTTTTCGGAAATAAAATAATATAAAAATAATTACAAATTATGAAAAACATGGCGAGAAATCACTCGGAAAAAATTCATACATTCTAAATAAAAAAGTATCAATGAAAACATCTTTTTATTGTTTTGGATAAATATAATAAATGTAAAAAGAAGAAAAAAATTTGTTGTTTTTATTGTTTCATCCAATTTTTTCGCCATTTTTCGTTGAAGAAAATTAATACTTTTTGGAGCTCTTATATCGCCAAAAGACTTGGGTTATGTTGCACTTGAGCTGTTTAATGACATCAATGACAGCTCAATAATAAAGCACAGGGTGTCACTAGTAGAAACTTGGTAATGAAAAATTAGAGCGTTTTCTTTTTTTTTGCATGTTAAAGTATTCATATTTGTGAATACTTTTAAAGAATATTAACTCCCGAGGCGTAACAAACGGGCAGGAACATAATGTAAAACACATGTATAAAAGACTTGATTCGTGCAGCGTGGCAAAGCTCTTTTTTACGCTATGAACAGAAAAACAAAATGTACCGCTCTTGTCTAAAGCACCCCAAATTTTGTTTTACTTGTATAGAAACCGGCTGAATAACACGAAATTGGTTTTAATGTGTTATAAACAAGAACAAAATGTTACATACAGTAAAACAAATGGCAGTTTTGCGTAAACACTGATTTCCAGGTTTTAATTAAACCATGACATTACGATGACAGAAAATGCTATAAAAGAAGGTATCGTCATGCCGTTTGTCGTTATGCCTGTGCGGATAAAGGTATGTGCGTATTTGCATATATGCGGTTGTCTGTGCACAGAAATGCAATCAAAACGGTTGGATTTACTCCCAATTTCGTGTATAGCACTTTTTGGTGATTAATTATAGCCCGGGTATAACGGATAAATTCTATATAATGGTTTTAGTTTTTCCTTGAGTTTGTCACTTAACACAAAATTGCTTTTAAAGTTTCTGGGTAAACAAACGTTTAATATTAAAAGTTTGATTACCCAGAAAATTGATCTCTTGATGTTTAGGCAATTTTCTGATGTTTTCCCATTTGAACCAAATTTATTTATTCCAATTCATCGCAATCCTTTTTTTGTAAATTTAGCTCACATGCAATCTAATTGCTCGAATAGCTCTCAGTTTTACTCACTAAGTATTTAATATTTGAGAAAGTAGTAATTTTGAAATGTTGTTATTGATCAAATGTTTGAAAAACTTTTTTTGTACAAACACCCTGTGTATCCAAACATTCAATACTTATGAGAAGAAATTTATTAAAAACGAAAAACATACAACATACTTTATAGAACTCTTTAAAATGTTAAGAAGAGCAAAAAGACCGTAAGTAGCAATGGATTGTGTTATTATAAAACTCGAAACTCGAAAAAGAACTATAATTACATCACTATAGAGCGGCTGTGTTTTATACCAACTCTATAAAAGTACCTACAGAGAAAAGACACATACAATACATAGACAAACCATGCATTCAGCTGTCAGTTAACAGATTTAGTAGAGCTGCAAAAGAACTTTTAAGAAGCAAAATCGCCAAGAAAACATAAACAATGCAAATTTTATTGAAAACCAAAAACTATTTTATTTCTTATAAGCTTAGTTGTATTCTTCAGCTGGCTTTTAAAATTCTATAATAATGTAGCAATAACATAGTTCTTATTTTGTTTCAAAACGATTTGAATAAATTTTCACTTTTATATCATGATTTTGTTTTGTGTTTCATAATAGCTCTAAAAGCACAAAAAAAAAACACGAAGGCCTGTCATTTGGCCGAAAATAAATAAACTATAGCTGCAAAAGAACTTCTAAAAAGCTATCCATTTAACCAATATTAAAATTAATATAAAAATGAACTAAGCGCTAAAAATAAGATTGCCAGAAGAACTCTATGTTTATAAAACACAAACAAAAATTATGGACCTACAACTACATTTATATTAATGTAATCATTTAAAAGTTGAATAGTAAAAATCGCGTGGTGCCGGTCAAACACTATTTGCTATTTAGAAGCTTCTCTGCAGCACAAAGACGTTGAGTGTGTAATGCTTTTATAGTGTCATTTCAAACGTTGTTTAGGAGCATAATTGTAGAGCCAAATGCTTTATAAGATAATAGAGCTGCAAGTTGTTGTCAAACTTCAATATAGAGACGGTCGTTTAGAAGAAAACGCCAATAGCTGCAAAGGTTTTCGAAATAGAACAGAAGCCTTGAGATTAACTTTTTTAGAGCTATTTAAAAACTTTTTAAGTACTTGCAGCTTTAACGATGTTACTTGGGTAGAATAATAAATAAAAATAATTTCAACTAAGTAGAAGACTTAGCATTAAATTTAGTGGACTTGTTGAATTATTGATTCAAATTAGCTTTTTTATGGCCTTAAGTCCATGAAAAAATGGCATTTCGTGCGGATGCTCACTTTGCACTCATCAGTTGACGACGAGTGAGCACCTTGTCAATACGCAAATATCCGCTTGTTTCAGTTCAACTTACATAACTTTTTTGACAAAAAGCTAAAGTGAACTATATCCAACAAGATTACGATTGCAATCATTAAGCTGGAAGTGCTTACCCGTGGCCTGGTTAAAGTTATATATAAAATGTTTTTGTTATAATACAAATTCTATATACCTACATTGAAAAAATTAATAAGTATAGAATAATAAATAAAAATAATTTCAACTAAGTAGAAGACTTAGCATTAAATTTAGTGGACTTGTTGAATTATTGATTCAAATTAGCTTTTTTATGGCCTTAAGTCCATGAAAAAATGGCATTTCGTGCGGATGCTCACTTTGCACTCATCAGTTGACGACGAGTGAGCACCTTGTCAATACGCAAATATCCGCTTGTTTCAGTTCAACTTACATAACTTTTTTGACAAAAAGCTAAAGTGAACTATATCCAACAAGATTACGATTGCAATCATTAAGCTGGAAGTGCTTACCCGTGGCCTGGTTAAAGTTATATATAAAATGTTTTTGTTATAATACAAATTCTATATACCTACATTGAAAAAATTAATAAGTATAGAATAATAAATAAAAATAATTTCAACTAAGTAGAAGACTTAGCATTAAATTTAGTGGACTTGTTGAATTATTGATTCAAATTAGCTTTTTTATGGCCTTAAGTCCATGAAAAAATGGCATTTCGTGCGGATGCTCACTTTGCACTCATCAGTTGACGACGAGTGAGCACCTTGTCAATACGCAAATTTCCGCTTGTTTCAGTTCAACTTACATAACTTTTTTGACAAAAAGCTAAAGTGAACTATATCCAACAAGATTACGATTGCAATCATTAAGCTGGAAGTGCTTACCCGTGGCCTGGTTAAAGTTATATATAAAATGTTTTTGTTATAATACAAATTCTATATACCTACATTGAAAAAATTAATAAGTATAGAATAATAAATAAAAATAATTTCAACTAAGTAGAAGACTTAGCATTAAATTTAGTGGACTTGTTGAATTATTGATTCAAATTAGCTTTTTTATGGCCTTTAGTCCATGAAAAAATGGCGTTTCGTGCGGATGCTCACTTTGCACTCATCAGTTGACGACGAGTGAGCACCTTGTCAATACGCAAATTTCCGCTTGTTTCAGTTCAACTTACATAACTTTTTTGACAAAAAGCTAAAGTGAACTATATCCAACAAGATTACGATTGCAATCATTAAGCTGGAAGTGCTTACCCGTGGCCTGGTTAAAGTTATATATAAAATGTTTTTGTTATAATACAAATTCTATATACCTACATTGAAAAAATAATAAATATAGAATAATAAATAAAAATAATTTAAACTAAGTAGAAGACTTAGAATTAAATTTAGTGGACTTGTTGAATTATTGATTCAAATTAGCTTTTTTATGGCCTTGTTGATTACAGATAATATTTTTGCAGAAAAACGTCATACTATTACAAACCACTTGCTCAAATTGCTTTGGAATACTAGAGAGTTTAGCAATCGGTCTGTAGTTCTTAATGTCAGACTAACTACCCTTTTTAAAAACGGGTGTAATAAATGATTTTTTCCATACACTGGGAAATTTCCCCGACTGAAGGGAAAGCTCGAAAAGAAGTTTAAGAGTTAAAGCTATAATGAAGCTACATTTTTTCAGTATAATTGGAGGAATGCCATCTGGGCCTGGAGAGTAGTCATCTTTAAGCAATGAAAGAAAATGTAAAATTTTGTCATGTTCCATGGGAACGTTGTTAAAAGTAACTTGAGGACAGTCACGCAAATATTCAAAGAACTCGACATCAATATCAACACGAGTGTCAATAAGAGAGTTACTAAATTTTTTTAAAAATGCATTACAGATATCAGAAGAGCTCGTTAACGAATAATCATTATAAACAAAGTTTATTGGATATCCGTCAGACTTCTTTTTTGAATTTACAAAATTCCAAAATTTCTTTGGATCAAGTTTCAATGAAACCTCCATTTCCCTTAAGTAGTCAGAGTATAAACTTTTAGAAAGGTTATTAAACTGCTCAAAAAGCGAAATATACACATTATGATCCAAAGTAGAAAGACTTTTGATATAAGTTTTCCAAGCCTTATTTCTTTTGTTACGAAGAGATGTGAGTTCCTTTGTAAACCATGGTTCACATCCATGGTTTGGGTAGTTTTAGACAGTTTAGTAGGAACAGATTTTGCTAAGCAGTTATTGAAAATAGTATAAAATTCAGTAACTGCAACGTCGATATTAGTTAAAGAAATATCTGAAATACAAGAGGAACTTAAGAGAATATGAACAGTCATGAGACTGAGTGTTATTGAGCAAATGGCAGCTCAAATCCAAAAATATATCAAGGGGAGGATGGTAGCTGTCCATATCAGATAAAGCTGTGGCAGATTCTACCACAACAACACTAGCAGCGTCAGATGAAAAGACTAAATCGAGAATTCGATTTTTTAAATTTTTAATTCAGCTAACTTGCTGTAAGTCAGTACAAATAATATTATCCAAAAGAAGAAGCTCCTGTTGAGAGGAAGTAGAGGATGCTTCAAAATAGGACTCGTCTTCTGAGGGGATCCAATTAACGTTAGGCAAATTGAAGTCACCCACCAGTAAAATATTACTATTAAAGCCAGCTGTAACAATTACATGATCCAAAGCTAAGGAGACCTCAGAATAAATTGCTGCTGGACTTTTAGGAGGAATATAAACATTCAGAATGTAAAAATCTTTGGATTCAATTGAAATTCTAAGGCAAATATTGATACATTAAAAGGGAATGAGACAAGGTAAGATGTGAGGTGATTACGAACAGCAATCAAAACACCACCGCCAACTTCTTTGGGCTTATCTACATGACGATCTCTTCTGAAAACATTGAACTCTTCGTCAAAAATTTCCTTGTCTAAAAAGATGTCATTGAGCCATGTTTCAGTAAGAACAATGATATCATGCGGAAATGCTTTAGGTTTTTTGAAAATTTCAGCAGTTTTGCTGCGAATCTCTCTAACGTTCTGGTAGAAGAGGGATAACCTATTTAGTTTTTTGAAGCAGGGATTTCCGAAGATTTTCGATTAACTCTTTGTTTAGAACTCACCTAAAATTCCTTAACAAGAGTATCGGTAGGCTAATACTTGCTATTACAAAGAGCATCAAATAATGATGGGGGAGCTGTTATTTTGAAAGAGGATACGAAACTATCAGGTTTACTGATTTTAGTGCATTTAATGCATGTAGAAGAAAAGATACATTTGATGTCCACCAGATGTTGGAGTATATGACTGGATTGAAGGTTGGGGTCCAGTCGGGACACAAATATTAATTTTGGCCCAGGTACTGCTTCAATTTTTTTCGGTGCTACAGAGGTTATCACGGAAAGAGAACTAATGGTAGGATTTTCAATCTCAACTGTTTGGATGGGCGTATCAACGGAACCTA
Source organism: Baccha elongata (assembly GCA_951217065.1). Taxonomy (NCBI): domain Eukaryota; kingdom Metazoa; phylum Arthropoda; class Insecta; order Diptera; family Syrphidae; genus Baccha; species Baccha elongata. Next base: position 508,750 of record CATNUY010000114.1, read on the forward strand.
TTGGTTGATCTAAGTCAGCATGTAAAATGTTGGCGGGTGAAATGTTCATTTCCTGGACAGGAACTGAAGCGATTTCAACTGTTTTATTATTATTGCTCCTAAGGTTCGTACGTTTAGGAGCAGAGTAAGGGTTTTTCGATGACGATGAACCCTCGCGGCCTCTTTTCTTGCTCTTAGAAGAACTAGAAAATTTTTTTTTTTTTTTATTTTTTCAGTTGAAACTAAGTAATCATCATCTGTTAAAGTTGATTTAACAGATGTTTCAGTTGCTAACGGAAACGAGTTGACATTTGAAATTATAGAATTGAAATGCACTAAGAGATCTTCAAATGTCTTCGAAATTTTCAAGACATCTGTTTTCAAAGCCGACATTCTAAAAGAAAGTTGGGAAAGAGACAGTTGCCTACAATTAGCACAATACCAAAAAGCAATTTTTGAAGAAATTATCTTTTCAATAAAAGCACTAGTTGAGCCAAGGCACTTGGCGTGGAAAGATTGACCACAAGAACCAAAGCATTCGAAAAGGGTGACTGAGTCCGAATGATCAAGTCACTTAACAGCTGACCAATTCATAATAATAAAGAAACAACAAACAACAAAAATTAAATAAAAAAAAAAGTAAGAACAAAAAGTCTTGTCTGGGATTCGAACCTGAAAAAATTTATCACTTGTATGAACTTAACCACGAGCATTTTTTTTAATTTTTAATTCATTTTTTATTTTTCATTTTCTTCTATCTAATCTAAGAATGAAACAACGAAAGACTCCTCTGGGGAAACCAAGACAAGAAAAAGATCTCTTCCTTTATTCATGCTCACTTTTGACAACAAAGAAAGTCTCGAAAAGATCTATAATATTAGATCGATTATGGGCATAATTGTTAAAATCGAACCATTGCGAAAGCCGAAGATTGTTCCACAATGCAAACGTTGCCAGGCGTTTGGTCACACTCAAAAATACTGCAACCATGAGTTTGCTTGTGTAAAGTGTGGAGGAAAACATGCAACGAAAAGCTGTACAGTGAGCAAAGAAGTTAAAGCAAAATGTGTGAACTGCCAAGGTAATCACCCTGCTAGTTATAGAGGATGTCCTGTTGCTAAAAAATTCCAAGAATATAAAGGCAGTAATTTAAGAAAAAACACGTCTGCTGGAAAAAAACTTAGGAACGCAGAAAAAGTAAAAATAGCTGTGGAAAATAAAACTAAGAGAGAGCCCTCTAAGGAAGTTACCCAAAGCAGAACTGTTGAAAAAACATACTCGACTATAGTAAAAAATGCACGGAAAAATGAAGAAACTTCCGTAAAAGAAATGCTGCAACTTATTCTCAAAAGGATCGACCAACAGGATTTAACCATCAAACAGCTAAGCGAAGAAGTCGCTCTTAAAAAACAATGATGGACAGAACACTTAAAATTGCTACTTGGAATGCAAACGGCCTTTTGCAACATGCATCCGAATTAAACATCATTTTAGACGTAGAGAATGTAGACATTTGTCTCGTGTCTGAAACACACTTTGCCACTGGACAAAGTTTTGAGAACAAAATGCCAAACTATACGTGCTATCACGCTCCGCATCCAGCTGACAAAGCTAGAGGAGGATCGGCAATACTAATAAAAAAGCGCTTGGTACATCATGAGGAAGCCGGGTTAATAAATGAAAATATGCAAGTGGCAACAATCAGTATAGGCATGAAAAAGAAAGAGTTTAAAATAGCTGCAATATACTGTCCACCGAGGCGTTCTCCAACAGAAGAAGAATATAAAGAACTCCTTAATTCGCTTGGAAATAACTTTATTGTTGGTGGTGACTTCAATGCTAAACATACCCAATGGGGATCTAGGCTTATAAATACAAAAGGTAAACGACTTTATCTAGCAGGTCGCAAACACAAATGTGAATTCTTTTCCTCTGGAACGCCAACTTACTGGCCATCTGATCCTAACAAAATACCAGACCTTATAGACTTTTTCGTGGCCAAAGGTATAAAGCGAAATCATGTAAGTGTTGTAGGTAGTTACGATCTTTCATCAGATCATACTCCAGCTATTTTATCACTGAGTGAAGTAGAAATAAAAGAAAAAAGTAATCCAAAGCTCGTGAATAAAAGAACAAATTGGGAGGAATTTAAAGTAAAACTGGAAAGTTTTATTGACCTTAGATCCCCAATGGATACTAGTGAACAAATTGACCACGAAGTTGAACAATTTATTGCTGATGTGCAACAGGCTGCAGAAGAAAGCACGCCAAATATTTTGAACAGAAGAGAAACAGAAATAAAATACCCTGTAGAAATAACAGAGTTAATATTGGAAAAAAGAAGGGCTCGAAGAAAATGGCAAACTTCGAGATTTCCGGGCGATAAGAGAGTATTTAATCGACTAAATAACGAATTGAAAAAAAGTATCTATGAATTCAAAAATGATTCACTTAGCAATTTTCTTGAAAGTTTGACGACGGATGCTTCTACTGATTACTCACTGTGGAAAGCTACCAAACGTCTGAATAGACCGCAACAACAAAATCCGCCCATCAAAGCACAAGACGGAAAATGGACTGCAAATCCGAAACAAAAAGCTGACCTCTTCGCAGATCATCTCTCGAATGTCTTTAAGCCGTTTCCACAAAGTGCAGGGGCAAATAACTTACAATTTGTTAATAAAAATGATGACTTAGAAATTCCCTTAGTAAGGCTCAAAGAAGTAAAAAGCATGTGCCATCACAATTTATCAAATAAAAAATCACCCGGGTATGATCTAATTACGGCTCAGGTCTTGAAAGAAATGCCAACAATAGCCTTCAAAAAATTCCAATACATAATAAATGCATGCCTTAAGCTCCGTTATGTTCCACATCATTGGAAAATTGCAGAAGTCATTGTTATACCAAAGCAAGGTAAGCCACCAACCGAAGTTACATCTTACAGACCAATATCGCTTATACCAATTATGGCAAAAGTTTTCGAAAAACTGCTTTTAAATAGACTAAGCAAAATAATAGAAGAACGAAAACTAATACCAAATCATCAGTTTGGATTTAGAAACAAACATTCCACGATAGACCAAGTACATCGAATTACGGATGTTGTTGAAAAAGCACTTGAAGAAAAACAAGTATGTTCCGCTCTATTTCTAGATGTTGCTCAAGCCTTTGACAAGGTTTGGCATTTGGGGCTCGAGTACAAACTGCACAGGGACCTTCCCAGGCAGTTCTATGAAATACTCAAATCATATATTACCGACCGACTTTTTAGAGTACGGTACGAGCAAGAGTATTCGGAACTTAAGAAAATCGAAGCCGGCGTACCACAAGGAAGTGTCTTAGGACCAACCCTGTATTTGTTGTATACAAGGGATATTCCAGTGGACAACAATGCGATCATGGCCACTTTTGCAGATGATACTGCGATATTAGTGTCAGATAAATGCGTTGTAAAGGCAACAGAAAAACTGCAATATGCAGTCGACAAGATAAGAGAATGGACGCAACAGTGGCGTATCAGACTCAATGAAACAAAATCAACGCATATAAACTTTACTAATAAAAAGATTAATAATGTTCCACTTTTTATTAATAGTAAAGTAGTACCTTACTCCAATACGGCCAAATACCTTGGGATGACTTTGGATGCAAAGCTAAAATGGAAAGAGCACATCAAGAAAAAAAGGGAAGAACTTAACTTAAAATATAGAAAAATGTACTGGTTACTGGGAAAAACCTCTGCCCTATCAATTGAAAACAAATTAATGTTGTATAAGCAGGTATTAAAACCTGTTTGGACGTATGGCATCCAACTTTGGGGTTGTACAAAGAAAACAAATGCGGAAACCATCCAAACATTCCAAAACAAAGTCCTTCGTGGAATAGTAAACGCCCCTTGGTATATAAGAAACAGCGATTTACATCGTGACCTTCAAGTAGAAATGGTTACAGAAGTAATTAGAAAACACGCTGTATCACACAATCAGCGACTGCTTAGTCACACTAACTCCGAAATGGAGACAGTCTTAAATGTACGTACCAATGTTCGGAGACTAAGAAGAACCAAGCCTCATGAGCTGATGGTCTAAAAGCGATGGGAAAGTATTAATTCATCAAACTTCCCAAAAAGTGAACTAAAAATTGAGAAACTAAAATCATTTGTCGATCTTTTATAGATTGGTCATGATTCTAGGTAGTTTTAGTGTGGTAGAAGTCCCACACTACTTGATACCGAATATTATCAAGTGTCTTTTGAAGATTTCCACCTACCGAAAGAAAAAAAAAAAAAAAAAAAAAAAAAAATTTTCTTCTATCTATCTTAATGCTAGACAAAAAATCTTAAACAACTAGCTTACATATTAACTTAACTAACTTACTGGCCCCATGCGGGCGCTCTAAATTAAACTGTGACTATACTTAAACAATGCCTTTCGACGTAAAATAACTTATATTTAAAATTCATGATAACTTAAAACTAACGAGAAAATTATTAAAAAAAAAACTCATTATCTATATCATTGTTTTTTTAATTTTTTATAAATCTTAAAGCTACCCTTTACCTAAATAAAACTAAACTAAATTAAAACTAACTTAAACTACATTATATCTAATTAAAACTACTTAAAATAACTTAAAAACTAGAACAGCCACCCGCAATTTTTTTTTTTTGCATACGCATATGCAAACGTACGCACGCCCATACACCTGCATATAAGTACATATATATTGGCAACTGCAAGTACCCACATACAAATACATTTTGTACTGTTTTTTTTTTTTTTTTTTGCCACCGTCCTGTTCTACCTTCTCTACCTATATTTACCTTAGAACTATGTAAGTCGGCCAAGGCAACAATGTGGTCAACTTTCAATATCACGGTGGTCACCCAACCACCAGAATTTTTTGACTTGTTTAATTAAGTCCTTTCTGTCCCGAAGGGGCACAGCTCTACTGAACCGCAGACGCTCAGCTCCGTTCCCTGAGCCGACGTCCCGATCGTAAAGAAGTCGCCGATCCACAATCCTACGGCTGACGTGGTAGATTAACGGAACCGAGAATCTATCCGGTATCAGCCCACGACTGTCTTAATAGAGGAATGTCTCGGGCGGGATGAAACCGTTAAGACGTACACTTTCACTATACTCTTCATTGGGGTAGTAAGCCCCAAAAATAAGTCCATTGGTCGAGGTCATCGCTCTTGCAATGTGACCCCGAATCAGCTTGATTAAAAAGTTATCTATCCTGTTTATATTGGCCCTGTTGAAGGAACCTCGTTGGCATAGTAATGTGTGTACTCCGACTCTGGTGTTCTGTGTAATCCAAGGCAGCGTCTAAGACACTGTCTTTCAAACACCCGAATCTTTTCCATTTGAGATGGGGCAACGTTGAACCACACAGGGCACCCATAGGCAATCATTGGCCGGATAAGGGCCATGTAGCAAATCACCTTTACTTTGCTGTCAAGGCGGCTGATATAGAACAACCGTCTTGTCAACCCAAAGGCTCTCCTAGCTCTGGTCAGAGCAGCATCTACATGTCGATTGAAATATAGATACTGATCTAGCCAGATGCCAAGGTACCTTACCACATCTTTACTTGCCAGTGGATGTCCACTTGGTCCAACGATCACTAGATTTCTCCAGTTCTTTCTTGTATCCCTAGAAGCCCTAGACAACGGGGTTCTAAACAGGATAGTTTCTGACTTCTGGAAGTTAATTTTTAACTTCCAGTCATCACAATATCGCTGAATCTTGTCGAAGTCACGCTGCAAGAGAATTCTAATGACTTCAACTTTTGGACCGGTCCTGTACGCTACAAGGTCATCGGCATACGCAATTGCATGAGTGAGACTACCTATCAGATCGCTGGTGTAAATACTAAAAAGAATCGGCGAGTTCACAGCTCCTTGCTGTAGACCGTTTTTAATATCAAATGTTGTGGTAGAAGTTACATTGCCACTTTTGACAACAAACTTTTCACCATTGAGCATGTCATGAAACATATATAACAGTGGTTTACTTATGCCAAGTCTAGTTAACTTCAGATAAAGACCCTCTAACCATACGGTGTCGAAAGCTTTCTCTAAATCAACCAGAACGGCACCCGTGCATTGATTTTTCATTTTCTTCCATTGAACATCAGAAAATAACTTAGAAGCGGCATGAATAGTGTCATGCCCCGCCTTAAAGCCAAACTGATTATCTGGAATAATATTTTTGTTCTCAGCCCACTTGAACAGAGCTCTATTGAGAATCTTTTCGAATACTTTACTGATACTTGGAAGAAGACTTATCGACCGAAGATTTGCCGGATTGGAGCTGTCCTTTTCATTTTTGGGGAGAGGATGGACCACAGCTGTGTTTCAACTCACTGGATAATATGCATTATTCAATGCGTTGTTGAACAGTGTGGTATAAATGTCTATGGCTTCCTCAGGGAGATGTCGTAACACAATGTTGGGTATACCATCGACCCCCGCAGATTTCTTTTTCTTTAATGTTTGAAAAATTAACTGAAGTTCTACCTTCGAAATTAACAATGAACTGGGTCCATTTCGCTCGGCGATGGTGGCGTTTGCCAAATTTTCGTCATTGAACACGGTGAAACCAGTATTCTCAGATCGCCATTGCGTTATGTTATTTCCAAGGTAGAAGTTGTGTAGTAAGGCTCTGTTCTCCAGGTCATGATTCGGACGAATGCTAGCATTCACCCTATACACTTGCTGGAAAGCAGCCCCTACAGCTTTTACCTTTTCCTGAGGATCTTCTATCATAAAAAAGTCATCGAAAACGGCACTCTACGGATCTATTCCCGCAATCGTTAGTACGTCTTCGTTATCTGTTGTCCTCTGAAGTTTAAGACATGGAAGTTCGTTTTGATCATTTCTTCTAAATATCTTTTTTATTTGGGGAAACATACTAAGGTCGCTAGAACAAACGGCCCGAATTCTGTTATCCCAGTATGAATTAATAGATAACCTGTAATTTTGTCTGATCAGATTATTAAGATTTTTGATCGACGACTTCAATGTCCTAATCTCCATATCTCGTGTGTCCGTGAAACGTCTGTACAGAAGTTTCAACCTAGTCAGAAGTCCACTTTTTTGTCGGTGTAATGCGTCAATTGTAGCGTTCTTGTATATACCAGTAGGGTCGTGTTCCTTATATTTTGGGATTGTTTTGTCCATTGTTCGTTTTATAGTCGTATCCATTTGAGTCAGGAACCCGTCGATCTCGAGGTTCGTCAGGTTTCTGTCATTTGGTGGAGAAATGTCATCGGAACGTATTTCTCTTGCCAAGGAGTTGGAGAAGCGTGGCCAACGCGTCTTACTGAAATTGTAAGAGTGCGCAGGCACATACTCATCAAACTCCAAAAGTTCGCTCGGGAGCTGTATTACGGCGGCAAGTCCGCAGTGGTCACTGTCGTTTTCAATCGATCGTAAACAGTTTTTTGTATGTTGACCTACAGTGTCAGTTATTATCAGTCTTGAGTCAAGCAGGAGTAGATCCAGAAAACTACCACTTCTCAGAAAAGACGGTCTATCTGTAGCCAGAAGGTCGATCCTACACTCAACACTATATCGACCCATCCAATTAAAAAGATGGTTCCCTCTAGGGTTTTGTACTTGATTTCCCCAATCTACATGTTTGGCGTTCAAGTCCCCTGCCATGAGATAATAATTCTCATCCAAGTTCAGTCTTAAGGATTCAAAAAGTTTTTCGAGCTCTGTGATAAAATTAGCTGGCTGAGGTGCGTCAGGTGCGTACACCGCGATTGCGTACATTCTTTTCCCTTGCTGGAGAGGAATGCAAACGATGCAAGCTTCTAGCAGCTCAAATCTTCGCACTTCACTATTATATATAACCTTATGTATAGTGCCCTTTCGTATGAAGATTGCGACCCCACCCCCTTGAGAGGAGTTGGGCCGATCCCTTCTTACGATATTTTAATTTTTATTAGTCAGTTTGTGTTTCTGATTTAGCTTAGTTTCGCTAGCCATAAACACATCAGGACTTTTGTCTTGCAGCAAATGAAAGAGGTTTGCTCTACGTTCGGTCCTAATCAGCGAATTAACAGTCACAGCTAGGATCTTAAAGGGTCGCTCAGGCAGCGCGCCTTTAACCATTTCGCGTTGCCGGCAGAATAGAGTAGAGGTAATCCACCCTAGCCGCCTGCTCCCTTATTTGTTTTTGCACATCGGTTAACTGACCATGAATGGTCAGCAACACCTGCATCAGATCTGCCTCTGGCACAGGAGCCGTAGGCACTTGGACCTGTTTGGCTACCTGTGGTTGAGGCTGTTCCGTGTTTCCCTTTCCAGACGCCATTTGGGCGTAAGAAATTCCGGGATTAACGGCAGTTGTTGTCTGGCGTACTACTGGGTGTTTTACCTCCACTGTTTTCTTTTGGGCTTTGTTAGTTTTATTTTCCTGAAACTTCGGACATCCCCGATAGTTTGCGGGGTGCCCAGAGCCTCGGCAAAGTGCACATTTTAACTGGGTCCTGTCTTCGACCCTATCTTTCCCAAACTTACATTCCCCTATCTTGTGGGAGTCTCCACACTTGACGCAAACTGGATCCATACCACAGTTAGCTGCCACGTGGCAGTACCCTTGGCAGTTCATGCATTGAAGCATGTCTCTCTGCCTATTTAATTTTCCCCATCTTACAATTTGGTAGTTTAGGACGGTTATACTCCTTAAACCACTCAACTTGCTTTGGGGCGAGAGCTGAACGAGGAAGAATGGTAAATTCCTTTTCTCCCGTCTGGCCTTAACAGTGGAAAACGGTCTGACCCCGATCATCGCTCGCCACTTGACGGAGCTCAGCTAAGAGCGCCTGCGGATCCGTAGAGGATTCTATACCCTTCAGGAGAACTGTTTGCAGGTTTTCTTCTATCGGGGTGAAACTATAGAATTCTGTCTTTGTTTGTGAAGAAAGATCTTTGACTTTTTTATAATGCTCGAGCGAAGAGCAATGAATAGCGTGTAGGTCTGCGTTCAATCTTTTAATAATAAAATTATAGCCTATGGCCAACTTACATAGTTCTATTGTATCTTTTAATTCTATTTTATAAGTATTAATTGGTGGCACCTTACCTTTTTTTGCTTGTGGCTGTTGCTGATGTTGCTGCTGCTGTTGTGACTGCTGCTGTTGTGCCTGCTGCTGTTGTATCTGCTGCGGTTGTTGTTGCTGTTGTATTTTCTGCTGCTGTTGTTGCTTCTGTGTCTTTTGTTGCTGTATTGGTTGTTGTGTTTGTTGTTGTATTTGCTTTTGTTGCTGATGTTGTTGTTGTTTCTGTTGTTGTTGTTGTTGTTGTTGCTTTTATTTTTGTTTTTGTTGCTTTGCTTGCGGTTTCTGATGCTGTTGCTGGGGCTGCAGTTGCTGCGCCTGCTGCTTCTTTTTGTGCTGAATTTCCGGAAGTGGTTGTTGTTGCTTGAGGGACTGTTGCTTTTGTTCAGCTTTTTGTTGCTCTTGGAGCGTTTTTTGTCTTTTGATTTCAAGAGCAACTAGGCGCTCTTTTTCCCTACGCGCTTCTTGCTTAACTTTGAGCGCTTTAACCATTTCCATGAGGGAAGAAATTTGCTCTGTCAGTGATGCGATTTTTTCCTGCTCATCTTCTGACTCTTCTGGAGGTGAAAGGTCCACCAACTCGCCACTCACGTAATGCATCTACCTCAGTGACGTCATGCTCACATGTCTTAACGGTCGCATCGTCGTTTGCTTCTTTGGCGATTTCGTCGTCCGCATCTGCCTCGTCATCGCCCTCATGATCATGTTCACTGTTTTTTATGTCGTCATCCTCATAGGAGAAGCTTTCTAAATGCCTCTGCATTTTGGCTTGAGCGGAGGCCTTAGCCAACTTGGTTCTGGTGCTCCTATCTGCACGATTTATGAGTTGTGGCTTGTATCTAATGATACGCCTTCTCTTTTTATCCCCCTTTAAATTTGCTATGGCACCGGCTGGTGTTGATATCGTGCCTTTTGCAAAGCTTGTTGTTGCAGTCGCTATGCTGCTTGTATTAGCTTCGGCACGTGCCGAAAACGCTGTCGTTGTTGACTGGGTTTCTTTGGAAGGCACCGCTACCTTAACTGCTGCTGCTGCTGCATCACCTGATGCTCCGGTATCTTGACTTGTTGTTGGGTAATCATCTTCCGATGTCCCCGTTGGCTTTACCATCTGTTGTTGTTGCTCTTCTCTGTTTTTATGGACTTTCTTCCAGAATTTATTTAAAAAAAAGCCCTGACAAGGGTGGGGCTCGAACCCACGACCCTCCACTTTGTCGTCGGCCACGCTTTTTTTTTTTTTTTTTTTTTTCAAATTCAATTTTTTATTTTTAATTCAACTTATAACTACTTAAATGCTAGACAAAAACCTTAAAAACTAGCTTACAGAATAACTTAACTAACTTACTGGCCCCATACGGGCATTCTAAATTATACTATAACTATATATTAAAAATGCCTTTCGGCGTAAAAAACTAACTTAAATTAAAATTCAATATTACTTAAAACTAAACGAGAAAATTCTGAAAAACTCGTTTTCCTATAACATTTCTTTTATATAAAAAGCTTAAAACTACCCTTTTCCTAAATAAAACTAAATTAATCCAAATAAAACTAAAATATACGTAAATTTACGTAAAAAATAACCTAAAACTACTTAAAATACTTAAAATAACTTAAAACTAGAACAGCCACCAGCAGCTTTTTTTTTTTTTTTTTTTTTGCCATCAGCATATGCACATGCACACACGCGCATACATATGCATATATTTAGACATATGCATATGTATGCGCTCACGCACATATCCACAAACAAACAAACAACTTTCTGGATTTTTTATCTTTTTTTGGTGCCACCGTCACTGTCCTACTTCATGTACCTTAGAAATATGTAGGTCGGCCAAGGCAACAGCTTTGACTAACCATCAATATCAAGGTGGTCACCCAACCACCAGTATTTTTTAACTTGCTTATCGAAGTCCTTTTTGTCCCGAAGGGGCACAGCTCTACTGAACCGCAGACGCTCTCCTCCGTTCTCAGAGCCGACGTCTCGACCATACAGGATTCGCCGATCCACAGTCCTACGGCCGACGTGGTAGATTAACGGAACCGCCAATCTATCCTGTATCAGCCCCCGACTGTCTAAATAGAGGAATGTCTCGGGCGGGATGAAACCGTTAAGACAAACGCTCTCACTATATTCTTCATTGGGGTAATAAGCCCCGAAAATAAGTCCATTGGCTGAGGACATCGCTCTTGCAATGTGACCCCGAATCAGCTTAATTAAAAAGTTATCTATCCTGTTTACTCTGGTGTTCTGTGTAATCCAAGACAGGTCCTAAGACACTGCCTCTCAAACACCCGAATCTTTTCCATTTGAGATGGGGCAACGCTAAACCACACAGGGCACCCATAGGCAATCATCGGCCGGATGAGGGCCATGTAGCAAATCACCTTCACCCTGCTTTCAAGGCGGCTGCTATAAAACAACCGTCTTGTCAGAGCAAACGTTCCCCTAGCTCTGGCCAGAGCAGCATCTATATGTCGATTGAAATATAGATACTGATCTAGCCAGATACCAAGGTACTTTACTACATCTTTACTCGCCAGTGGATGTCCACTTGGTCCAACGATCACTAGATTTCTCCAGTTCTTTCTTGTATCCCTAGAAGCCTTAGACAAAGGGGTTCTAAACAGGATAGTTTCTGATTTCTGAAAGTTAATTTTTAACTTCCAGTCATCACAATATCGCTGAATCTTGTCGAAGTCACGCTGCAAGAGAATTCTGATGACTTCAACTTTTGGACCGGTCCTGTACGCTACAAGGTCATCGGCATACGCAATCGCATGAGTAAGACTACCTATCAGATCGCTGGTGTAAATACTAAAAAGAATCGGCGAGTTCACAGCTCCTTGCTGTAGACCGTTTTTAATATCAAAAGTTGTGGTGGAAGTTACATTGCCACTCTTGAAAACAAACTTTCTACCATTGAGCATGTCGTGAAGCATATATAACAGTGGTTTACTTATGCCAAATCTAGTTAATTTTAGATAAAGACCCTCTAACCATACGGTGTCGAAAGCCTTCTCTAAATCAACCAGAACGGCACCCGTGCATTGCTTTTTTGCTTTGTTCCATTGAACATCAGAAACTAACTTAGACGCGGCATGAATAGTGTCATGTCCCGCCTTAAAGCCAAACTGATTGTCTGGAATAATATTTTTGTCCTCAGCCCATTTGAACAGAGCTCTATTGAGAATCTTTTCGAATACTTTACTGATACTTGGAAGAAGACTTATCGACCGAAGATTTGCCGGATTGGAGCTGTCCTTTCCCTTTTTGGGAAGAGGATGGACCACAGCTGTCTTCCAATTCACTGGATAATAAGCATTATTCAATGCGTTGTTGAACAGTGTGGTATAAATGTCTATGGCTTCCTCAGGGAGATGTCGTAACACAATGTTGGGTATACCATCGACCCCCGCAGATTTCTTTTTCTTTAATGTTTGAAAAATTAACTGAAGTTCTATCTTCGAAATTAAAAATGAACTGGGCCCATTTCGCTCGGCGATGGTGGCGTTTGCCAAGTTTTCGTCATTGAACCCGGTGAAACCAGTATTCTCAGATCGCCATTGCGTTAATTTATTTCCAAGATAGAAATTGTGCAGCAAGGCTCTGTTCTCCAGGTCATGATTCGGACGAATGCTAGCATTCACCTTATACACTTGCTGGAAAGCTGCCCCTACAGCTTCTACCTTTTCCTGAGGATCTTCTATCATATAAAAATTATCATCGAAAACGGCATCTTCCGGATCAATTCCCGCAATCGTTAGTACGTCTTCGTTATCTGTTGTCCTCTGGAGTTAAAGACGTGGAAGATCGTTTTGATCATTTCTTCTAAATATCTTATTTATTTGGGAAAACATACTAGGGTCGCTAGAATTAACAGCCCGAATTCTGTTATCCCAATATAAATTAATAGATAATCTATAGTTTTGTTTAATCAGAACGTTAATGTTTTTGATCGACGACTTCAATGTCCTAATCTCCAGATCACGTGTGTCCGTGAAACGTCTGTAAAGAAGTTTCAATCTAGTCAGCAGTCCACTTTTTTGTCGGTGTAGTGCGTCGATTGTCGCGTTCTTGTATAAACCAGTAGGGTCTTGTTCCTTATATTTTGGGATTGTTCTGTCCATTGTTCGTTTTATAGTCGTATCCATTTGAGTCAGGAACCCGTCGATCTCAACGTTCGTCAGATTTCTGTCATTTGGTGGAGAGATGTCATCGGAACGTATTTCTCTTGCCAAGGCGTTGGAGAAGCGTGGCCAGCGCGTCTTACTGAAATTGTAAGAGTACACAGGCACATACTCATCCAACTCCACAAGTTCCCTCGGAAGCTGTATTACGGTGGCAAGTCCGCAGTGATCACTGTCGTATTCAATTGTTCGTAAACAATTTCTTGTCTGTTGATTTGTTGCGTCAGTTATAACAAGTCGTGAGTCAAGCAGTAAAAGATCCAGAAAACTACCACATCTCGGAAATGACGGTCTATCTGTAGCCAAAAGGTCGATCCTACACTCAACACTGTATCGACCCATCCAATTAAAAAGATGGTTCCCTCTAGGATTTTGTATTTGGTTTCCCCAATCTACATGTTTGGCGTTTAAGTCCCCTGCCATGAGATAATAAATTTCATCCAAGTTCAGTCTTAAGCATTCAAAAAGTTTTTCGAGTTCTGCGATAAAATTAGCTGCCTGAGGTGCGTCAGGTGCGTACACCGCGATTGCGTACATTCTTTCCCCCTGCTGGAGAGGAATGCAAACGATGCAGGCTTCTAGCAACCCGAATCTTCGCACTTCACTATTATATATAACTTTATGTTTAATGCCCATTCGTATGAAAATTGCGACCCCATCCCCTTGAGAGGAGTTGGGCCGATCCCTTCTTACGATATTGTAATTTTTATTAGTCAGTTTGTGTTTCTGATTTAGCTTAGTTTCGCTAGCCATAAACACATCAGGACTTTTGTCTTGCAGCAAATGAAAGAGGTTTGCTCTACGTTCGGTCCTAATCAGCGAATTTACATTTACAGCTAGGATCTTAAAGGGTCGCTCAGGCAGCGCGCCTTTAACCATTTCGCGTTGCCGGCAGAATAGAGTAGAGGTAATCCACCCTAGCCGCCTGCTCCCTGATCTGTTTTTGCACGTCGGTTAACTGACCATGAATGGTCAGCAACACCTGCATCAGATCTGCCTCTGGCACAGGAGCCGTAGGTACTTGGACCTGTTTGGCTACCTGTGGTTGAGGCTGTACCGTTTTTCCCTTTCCAGACGCCATTTGGGCGTAAGAAATTGCGGGATTGACAGAAGTTGTTGTCTGGCGTACTTCAGGGCGTCTCACCTCAACTGTTTTCTTTTGAGCTTTGTTTTGCTTTATCTCCTGAAACTTCGGACATCCCCGATAGTTTGCGGGGTGCCCGGAGCCTCGGCAGAGCGCACATTTTAACTGGGTCATATCTGTGACCATATCTTGCCCGAGTTTACACTCCCCTGTTTTGTGGGTATCTCCACATTTAACGCAGACTGGGTCCATACCACAGTTAACTGCAATGTGTCCAAATCCTTGGCAGTTCATGCATTGAAGCATGTGTTTCTGCTAATTTAGTTTTTCCCATCGTACAACTTGGTAATCCATGACTGTTATATTCCTTAGACCACTCAATTTGCTTTGGGGCGAGAGTTGAACTAGGAAGAATGGTAACTTCCGTTTCTCCCGTCTGGCTTTGACTGTGGTAAACGGTCTGACCCCGATAAAATCGAGATCGTCGCTCGCCACTTGACGGAGCTCAGCTAAGAGCGCCTGCGGATCCGTAGAGGATTCGATACCCTTCAGGAGGACTTTTTGAAGCTTGTCTTCCTTTGGGGTGAAACTATAATACTCAGTTTTAGTTTGAGACAGAAGGTCTTTAAATTTTTTGTAGTGCAAGAAGAGCACTGAATAGAATGCATGTCTGCATTTAGCCGCTTAATTATAAAATTGTTGCCTACGACCGACCTACATATTTCGATAGTTTCTTTTATTTCCATTTTATAAGTATTTATAGGTGGCACCTTACCTTTCTTTGCTTGTGGCTGTTGCTGTTGTTGTTGTGACTGCTGCTGTTGTCTCTGCTGCTGCTGCACCGGCTGCTGTTGGGTCTGCTGCTGTTCTGACTTCTGCAGTTGTTGCTGATGCGTTTGTTGCTGCTTCTGTGTCTGTTGTCGTTTTTGTTGTGGTTGTGGTTGTTGTTGTTGTTTTGCCTGCGGCTGCTGAGGCTGATGCTGTGGTTGCCGAGGCTGTTGCTGTTTGTGAAGCTGTTGTTGTGGCTGCTTCTTTGATTGCTGCTTATGTGGCTGCTGCTGGTCCGGGAGTGGTTGTTGTTGTTTAAGAGGCTGCTGCTGTTGCGTATCTTCAAGTTGCTCTTGGAGCGCTTGTTGTCGGGTGTGCTGCTCAAGAGTCACTTGGCGCTCCTTCTCCCTTCTCGCTTCCTGCTTCTTTCGTAGTAATTCAACCAACTCTATGAGCGAGGAAATCTGCTGCGTGAGCGTTTCAATCTGTTCGTCCTCTTCTTCCTCCGACAGATCCACTATCTCGCCACTGACGTTGTGCCCTTCTCCTTCTACTGAAATGTAAGATATTATGTCTTCTTCGGCATCTACGACAGATACGTTTTCTTCGCCTGTTACGTCGGCGATCTCGTTGGCTGGCTCTGGGTTCTTCGCTACTTCTTCTTCAGCCTCTTTGACGTTTACGACATCATTGTCTTCTTCGTCGTTGGAGGAGCTGTCCAGCTGCCTCTGGATTTTGGCCTGAGCCGATGACTTGGCTGACCGTTCACGACCTTCAATTTTCTGGGCTGCATCACCTATGCGCTTCTTCACAACAAGGTTCGGCTTGAAGTTTATGTAGCGCCTCCTCTTATATGCCTCAGTTGCTTCGGCACATGCCGGCCCTGGTGATTTGCCTTTGGTAGGGCTTGTTGTTTTGGCAGTTGCCATGCTCATGGTTTTGGCCTCGACACGTGTCGATGACTCTGTTGTTGTCATTTTCCTTGACCTTGAAGGTTCAGCAGCCGTATTTGTTGTTCGGCCTCTGGCTGGCCCCGCTATCTGTGTATCTGCTGTTACATCGCGTGATATTCCAGCACGATCATTTTCTTCATCATTTCCTTTTGATTCACCAATATTCCATATTCCCATATTCATCATTTACTTTAATTGCCCAACTACAAACCACTTCAAATTCCCATATCATCATTTTCTTTTGATTGACCAATATCCGCCCCACTTAAAATTCCCATATTATCATTTCCTTTAATTACTTACAAATTCCATCTACCTCCAAAGTCGTCAACCTCACAGTCAACGATCGCTCCACTTAAAAACTCATTCATACCCATTCACTTTCCCAATCCGTTGAACTTCTCCAATTTCATTGCCTGCTACATTGAAACAAAACCCATAATTCCCAGATCATCATTTTCATTTTCATATCCAACTTTTCCAACCTATTAAATTGATCCCAAAAACCCAATGGCAACGGTGACCAGGCACACTTGTGCTGATATTACATTTTTTTCGGATCTTCGAGTCGGGTGACGAGTCGGGGATTCGACACTAAGAGTCGGACTGTCGTAGCATATACAACCATTTTTCGTTACTATTTCTTTTCCGCTTAATCATTACCATATCTAATAAATTCCAAGAAAATTATAAATTTGAACCTTAAGTATTTTATTTAAAAATCGTATTATACCTAGTGAAATAAGAACAAAATAAATATAAAAAAAACACAAATACGTTTACTTATGTTTTACTCTTGAAACACAAAAAAGGAACACTTAAAAAGGTAAGACCCCGGTTGAGATCCGTGCGTCTCAATTAAAAAAATAAATAAAGCACAACATAAAAACTGGTGTCAGATGTGGGGTTTGCCTGAAAAGTGTAAAGTTCCTTTCAAAAGTTCCTTTCAAACAAAACAAAAACAACACAATAGAGTACAAAAAAAATTTTACAACAAGTGATACCTAGTTTGTTTTCTCGATAAAAATAAAAAACTACAAACAAGTTAAAAAAAAACAGAGTGCTAATGAAATGTGAAACAATTTATAACAAACATATTAAAAGTAAAAGGTCTCAAAATATTTAAAAATAAAAAAGACAATTAACCAACCCAAGGGGTTGCAACGAAAACAAAAGACAATCAAGTCATCTCTAATCTACAACATCTTTAACATCTCTCATCTTTAATCTACTACATCTCCAACATATTCATCTTTAGCCGCCCATCATCTCAACTTTAATTATTTAATTCATAAAATAAAAAGAGGCAAGAATTTAAAAATAAAATATATTAGATACATATTGATTTTTACCAAATATTATTACCTACTTTTACTATTATTATTATTATCATATTTATCATTACCTTCTATTAGCCTAATTTTTTTTGAGCTTGAATTAAAATATTTTGTAAATTTTTTTTTAATATTATCAATTTATGTCCAATATTGTTTTTGTAATATTATCAGTTTATGTCCGAAAATAAGAGTGTCGAAACATCCGACTCAGAAGATTCTGAAACTGGTACTACCGAGGGTTCCTCTTCCTCTGACAATTTCATTGTAGAAACTGAATCCAAAATGGCCCCAAAATTAGATAGATCTTTTGCTCTTAAATTGATTCCCGAATTTGATGGGAACAGGGCACATCTACATAAATTTTTAAATGCGTGTAATCTAATAGCAGAAGACATCCCCGCATCCGAAACCTCAATCCTACTCCTTATAATAAAAACAAAACTAATTGGCCCGGCGTACAATATAGTAAAATATACGGAATTTTCCACTTGGCAATCCCTTAAAGAAAAATTAATTCAACAATTTTTAGAAACCAAATCCTTGTCCCAACTCCAATTAGAGCTTATTCATACTAAACAAAGAACAAACGAGACGGTGCGTTCTTATTCCAATAGATTGGAACAAACGCTAGCAAATCTGAACGATGCTTGCGTTGCTAGCGAAGGCTCAGAGCATTCGCAGACAATTTTGAGCCTTAACCGCAAAACTGCTCTAAAGGCTTTTGAAAGGGGTCTTGATCCCAAGATAGGACTAATAATAAAAGCCTCGCGATTTACATCTCTCATGAAGCTATAGAGACTGCTGTACTAGAAGAGAAAAATGAATTCAGTTATTTGTCCCAAACTCCTACTACCTCGTTTCATTCTAAATCTAGAAATTTAATTTCATGTAATTATTGCAAGAAAACCGGACATAGCATCGAACAATGCTACTCAAAGAAAAACAAAGAACAACTTCCTTCCTTCAAGAGTGAGGTTAAAAAGGTTACAATTACTTGTAAATATTGTAAGAATCTAGGACATCATATAAACGAATGCAGACAAAGAGAGTATAACAACAATAGAAAACAAAACAATACTAATCCGATTACCTCTTCCTCAACAAATAAACACACGGAAAACATTTCAGAGGCCGGAACCAGTGGCAGGCTTCGGACTCAAACTTAATCTCATCTCGCCACATCTTTCAAATAAACTAAATAATAAAATAATAAAATAAATAGAGTAGACTCAATAAAAATTTCATCCGAAACCTTGCTAAATCTTCAACCTGCGAAATTTCTCATCGATGGTGGTAGTGAAATTTGTCTGATTAAAATAGACAAATTAAAACCAGAACTATCCATCGACTCAAACATTATTCACTCATTATCTGGAATTACAGATTCCGTGATTCGTACTAAGGGTGTTATATACTTACGCATAAACCTACCCAAAAATATTACTATTTCTTATCCCTTTCACGTTGTAGATAAAAACTTCCCTATAAGCACTGAACGAATCATAGGTAACAATTTTCTCGATGATCATAAAGCTCAGATCGACTATGGGACTAAAATGCTTACATTCTCTTTTAAAAATTTCATTATTGAATATGATTTAATCCCTTCAAATTTAGTCACTATCCCACCTAAATCCGAAACCGTAGTCCCTGTTCTTAAAGAAGTTAATGTGGACAGTATATGCCTTTTCCAACAATTTTCTAATGGATTATATATTGCCAACAGCATTACTCCTGCCAATAGTTCTATCTCCTACATATCCGTCGTTAATTCTTCTGAATCTCCTATTGAATTTAATACCGAAGAAATTATATTCGATGAGGTCTCCAACTATAACATTTTACGAGTTCAAAATTATCCCGAATCATATGATAAAATCCAAGCTATAAAAGAGTCAGTCGTGACAGATCACATGTCGAAGAATGAAAATGAATCG
Organism: Baccha elongata; assembly: GCA_951217065.1. Classification (NCBI taxonomy): domain Eukaryota; kingdom Metazoa; phylum Arthropoda; class Insecta; order Diptera; family Syrphidae; genus Baccha; species Baccha elongata. Next base: position 528,074 of record CATNUY010000114.1, read on the forward strand.
ATACTAAATCTGTGTATCTTGTATAGCGAACTCTTCTATCTAAAAGGGGATAAGTTAACTCATACCTCTTCTGTACAACACCCAATCCTTACCCCGGATGCAACACCTACCTATATCAAACCCTACAGGTTGCCGGAAGCACAACGATTAGAAGTTGACAAACAAATCCACGAGATGATGGACGATAATATAATCCAGCCATCGAATAGTCCGTGGAATTTTCCTCTTATCGTTGACCCTAAAAAACCTGATAAAGATGGTAATAAGAAATGGAGAATCGTCGTCGATTTTCGCAAACTCAACGACAAAACTGTCGGTGATGCATTTCCATTACCCAACATAACTGATATTCTAGATCAGTTGGGAAGTTAAATTTTTTTTTCTACTTTAGATCTCGCCAGTGGATTCTATCAAATCCAAGTTAGACCGGAAGATAGAGAGAAGACCGCTTTCTCTTCACCTTTTGGTCATTACGAATTCATTAGAATGCCTTATGGATTAAAAGGTGCCCCAGCCACCTTCCAACGGTTAATGAATAATGTATTGACTGGTCTTCAAGGTATAAAAACTTTCGTTTACATGGATGACATCGTGGTCTATGGTAAAACCTTAGATGAACACAATTTGAAAGTAAAAGAAATCTTTGAACGTCTCAAAATACATAATCTTAAATTGCAACCCGAAAAATGCCAGTTTTTGCGAACGGAACTCACTTACCTAGGACACGTGATAAATGAATCAGGTATCAAACCTGATCCGCAAAAAATCGAATGCGTGAAGAATTTCACTCAACCCAAAAATCCCAAAGAAATAAAAAGCTTTTTGGGACTCGCTGGATATTATCGCCGTTTCATAAAAGATTTTGCAAAAATTTCCAAACCCCTTACTAATCTTTTACGCAAGGATGTTCGTTTTGACTGGACTTCTCTTTGTTCAAATTCCTTTCATGGATTAAAAGAAAGACTAATTAATCCGCCCCTTCTTCAATATCCTGATTTCACCAAAAACTTTATCTTAACAACGGATGCTAGCGATGTAGCTATTGGTAGTGTCCTTTCGCAAGGTGAAATTGGTAATGACCTTCCTATATCTTATGCATCACGAACTCTTAATAAAAGCGAAAAAAATTATTCTACTACTGATAAGGAACTTTTAGCTATTGTTTGGTCAGTCAAACATTTCAGACCTTATCTGTATGGTAGAAAATTTCAACTATACACTGATCATAAACCTCTAGTTTATATTCACAACTGTAAAGATATAAATTCCAGAATGATGAGATATCGTCTACAGCTCGAAGATTTTGAATATGAAATCATTCATAAAAAAGGTGATCAAAATACAAACGCTGACTGTCTTAGCAGAATTGCGAAAATGACTCTTCGATCTGGCACAAAATCTTCTTCTACTTCTTCTCAAAATTCGTCATCTTTATCATCTCCTATATCGTCTGCAAGTACCAATTCTTTTTCTATATCGTCAGTTCTTAATTCTTGTTCATCATCACCAACAGATACAAATTTGTCTTCATCGTCAATTACTAATTCTTGTCCATCATCAATAAATTCAAATTCGTCTTCTAAATCTTCAACTTCTAATTCTTGTTCAAAACCAATTTCTAATTCTTGTACAAATTCTATAAATACAAATTCGTCTCCAACATCGTCTTATTCCAATTCCAGTTCCAAATCATTAAATACCAATTCTTGTTCAATAGCTACTAATTCCTGTCCCACATCTTCAAATATTGATCCAGAAGCCTTTCCTTCATCGATGAATTCTAATTCTTCATCTTCGAATCCTTCAACATCTTCAAAAAAAAAACTCTAATTCTTGCTCAACATCTTTAGCCAAAACTACTAACTTTTCGACTTTTCCTTCGGCAAAACAAGACCTATCAGAGAACGATATAAAAACCATTCTCAAGGAATTCCACTCAAATCCTATAGGTGGACACTGTGGTGTCAACAGAACCTTCAAACGGATTCAATTATATCACAAATGGAAGAATATCTTCCGAGATATAAAAAACTACATAAAAAACTGCGAACTCTGTCAGAAAAACAAGGTAACAAAGTACACGATGGAACCCATGGTCATAACTTCAACCGCTAAGGAACCATTCGAAAAAATTTCCATCGATATCGTTGGTCCATATCCTATGACCAACAATAAAAACAGATACCTCCTTACATTCATTGACGACCTCACGAAATACACCGATGCTATACCAATACCCAACCAAGAGGCGAACACAATCGCCGAGGCATTCGTCAAGGAAATAATATTTCGATATGGCACACCCAAATACGTGTTGTCAGATCAAGGCCAAAACTTCCTTAGTGAAATATTCAAAAATGTATGTAAGCTTCTTAAAATTAATAAACTCCAAACTACTGCATACCGACCACAATCAAATGGTTCTTGCGAAAGAAGTCACAGAAACTTCGTTGAGTATCTTCGTTGTTTTATCAACAAATCTCAAGATGATTGGGATAGCTGGATAAAATATGCCGTCATTTACTCCGTTCGAACTCATGTATGGTAGACAGGTTGAACTTCCTTCTAGCGTAACAAGAAATCCTGAAATTTGTTACAATTACGACCTTTATGCCAATGAACTTAAATCAAGACTTCAACACTGCCATAAGATAGCAAGAGAAAAACTGCTCAAGAGTAAGGAACCCTCAAAACTACAATACGATAAGAAACAAAACCCTGTTGATTTTCAAATAGGAAACCTAGTTTTACTCAAAAATGAAAGCAATCCCAAAAATACAAATAAAAAATTACTTCCCCTTTGGTCAGGACCATACGAAATCATATCTACGTCAGGAGTAAACTCAAATATTAAAATAAAGAACAAAATAACAAAAGTTCATAACAACAGACTAAAAATTTATTCAACCTGACTAATTTACCTCAATCTCAATATTCCTTTCCAGAAATGGAGAAACTTTTAATTGTGACTCTCATCTACAACCTAATCTTGAGCTCCGAAACGAATATACATAACAACGAGCAACTATATGAAATCATCGACTTGCAAAACAAAACAGGGCTGTACTACGAATACGTTGGTAATCTTAAGCTTTTTTCTAATCAATGGAACTTAGTCATTTATACTAACCTTACCGAACTTAACTTACAATATAATTCTATTTTACTGACCTATGACAAAATTCTATCTTCATGCAAACAACTTCTTTCTTCTCACGAAAACCTATCCCAATGCGAATCTCTTCCTACCCTTTCTACTATGGTACTTGATCGAATAAAATCACAAGACCAAATTATAAATAAATACTTAGGAACCACTATAAAACCTAGACTGCAAAAGAGAGGATTAATAAATGCTATTGGTTCTATATCCAAGCAACTATTTGGTACCCTCGATGACGAAGACGCAAAACCCTTTACTCATCATATAAACAAACTTAAACAACAACAATATTACGAATCCCAATTACATGAAAAACAAATTTCAATATCGAAAAATATCATCCATCAATTAAACCTTATAAACGACCAAATTATTAAGATAGAAGAAAAAATTGAAGAAACCAGTAAAATTATTAATCAAGTAAGCAAAAACTCAAATAGTAACAACGTAATAAATAAATCCTTTCTTCAACTAAACGAACTTTTTACGATGTTCAACTCCTTATCAGAATATTATTATTCAACCAAAGATCACCTCCTTGACGCTATTTACTCCGCAGCCCATGGAAAACTTCATCCGTACCTCATTGATCCTTCTAAACTCACCGAAGAAATTAAAAAGATACAATTACTTCTTCCAGAAGAAAATCGCTTACCACTTCCTTTACAAGAGCAATATATAGACACACTCTTTAATCTCTTAGAAACTCATGTTTACTATATTGACAACCAAATTAATTTCGTATTAAGAATTCCTCTTACTTCTTCAAAAAACTATAACGTTTATAAAATGACTAGCATACCAAATCTCATCAAAAACAAAACCTATGCAATTATAATCCCCGAAAAACCTTTTCTTATCGTAGACTCAGAAAAACAATCGTATTTCCTCTTTGATAAACATGACTTAGACAGATGTCAAACAACTACAAAAAATAATTATCTTTGCGAGAGAAACGCGCCAATCCTATTCACATCTTCAAGCAATGCCTGCGAACTGAATTTATTTTCTATTCTGCCAAGTGAAATCAGTAATTGCAATACTCAAGTAATGCAAATACATCATCCAATTTTCCTACAGCTAGCAGATTCCAACTCTTGGATTTTCGTTTCCCCAAACCCAGAAAACCTTATGATTAAATGCCAAAACCTTAACTCTCAAATCAAATTAAATGCAACTGGTATTCTTAAGATCCAACCGAACTGTATAGCAAATACAAGATACCAATCTTTAAACTACAAAACAAATTTCGAAACAATAACTAATCTCAATTTTATTTCATCAAATCCTAACCTTTCGTTTAACATAACACTACCACAATTTGAGAAAATTCCCAGCTACGTGACAAAATCTTTTAATATACATAATCAAATTGATGAACTTAGCTTCATCAGTAAAGATATAGAAAATATAGAAAATTCCCAGATCATATATCCAAAAGTCGATCACGGAAGTAATAATATGATAGTCGTGTTCCTTCTTACAATGTTTTCCGCCTTACTTATGGTCATAATTATACTATTCATGCGAAATATGCGAAACATAAAAAAAACTTCCGTAAATACTCAAATATCGAATTCCATGCCATTAGAAGAAATAAAAATCTCGAATCCAGTCCAAACCATTGAACAAGTTCCAGAACCATTACCAACACCTACACCTCGTTTAGCTCCATCTAACCTTTCTCGTTCACTTCCAATTCCATCTTCTAAAGCCGAAACTCACACCACTCCAAGGTACAAGTTTCGTTCTTAAGGGGGGAGGTGTTGTAAAGTACGTACCTTACAACTTTCTCTTATCATTTCCCCTTATCATTCCATCCAACTAAACCCATACTTACTTCAACCCATTGCAACTTCATCATTTCCTTTTGATTCACCAATATTCCATTTTCCCATATTCATCATTTACTTTAATTGCCCAACTACAAACCACTTCAAATTCCCATATCATCATTTTCTTTTGATTGACCAATATCCGACCCATTTAAAATTCCCACATCATCATTTCCTTTAATTACTTACAAATTCCATCTACCTCCAAAGTCGTCAACCTCACAGTCAACGATCGCTTCACTTAAAAACTCATTCATACCCATTCACTTTCCCAATCCGTTAAACTTCTCCAATTTCATTGCCTGCTACATTGAAACAAAACCCATAATACCCAGATCATCATTTTCATTTTCATATCCAACTTTTCCAACCTATTAAATTGATCCCAAAAACCCAATGGCAACGGTGACCAGGCACACTTGTGCTGATATTAAAGTTTTTTCGGATCTTCGAGTCGGGTGACGAGTCGGGGATTCGACACTAAGAGTCGGACTGTCGTAGCATATACAACCATTTTTCGTTACTATTTCTTTTCCGCTTAATCATTACCATATCTAATAAATTCCAAGAAAATTATAAATTTGAACCTTAAGTATTTTATTTAAAAATCGTATTATACCTAGTGAAATAAGAACAAAATAAATATAAAAAAAACACAAATACGTTTACTTATGTTTTACTCTTGAAACACAAAAAAGGAACACTTAAAAAGGTAAGACCCCGATTGAGATCCGTGCGTCTCAATTAAAAAAATAAATAAAGCACAACAACATTATCAAACAAATTCTTATTTGTAAATTAAAAGGAAATTTTATAATTTATAATCTTATAATCTTATGTTAAATTCACAAAAACGGAATAAAATTGTAGAGCTATAACAAAACACGACCACAATAACTAAAACCAGTGCTGTCACTATATTTAAATAATATAAAAAGGACTGACCATTGCAGAGTCAGTTCAGTTCTTAGTTCTATGTTCAGCTGAAGATTTCCCCCCACCAGCTGTAAGGGATCGGAAGCTTATTTTAATAAATAATATTAAAACAAAAACTTGCGTTTTATTGTTGTGTCTCTTTTGAGACCATTATATTTTTTTTTACTTAATAGAAACGAAATTGGCGTAGTCGGTAGGATCCCGAAAGATCCATAGTGAATATATGAGAATCGTACTTCTTAAAGTTTGATTCGGGATTCAAAGTCCTTTTACTAAATTAAATAGTTTGCCGGGAAATTGACATTACAAATCGGTATAATAGGACAATAAAAAAGAAATATATATTTTTGTATAATTCAGTGAAAAACATACTAAACCAAGATCCTTGCAACGGAAAATTTTACAAAATCTCGTAGAGAGAGTGTTTGACTGATTAAATAGTTAAATCGAACATTTAAATGCAACCAGAAGAAATAAATCTTAAAGAGGGAGCAGAGGCCCAACAAGTAAACGAACCACCAAGAGAATTGAACTCACAAAGGTGGATAGACGACGAAGAAACAGCAGATTTCCAAGAACATTTAAGATCAATCCAGCGAAAGTTAAGGAGAAAATAAATTCAACTAAATAGAAATCAAAAATCGATACAGTGGTAAAAAATAATAATAATATATACGAGTACATAATAAATGTGTAAAACGAAATTGGTTAAGGAAAAAATTTTTTTTACTGACAATTAAAACAATTAAAACAAGAACAAATATAAACATCAAAAGAAGGAAGTATAGTGGCATGATCTAAGTCCCCAACGTGTTCAATAAATGAAGAAATTCGCACCTTACACCATACCAGCTGCGTTAAAATTTAATAAAAAGTTTCCTCCTTTTTATTTATTTTATTTATTAACTACAGAATTAACAGAACCAGCAGCAGCAGCAATTCAACAAATAAAAGAAAAATCTGAAGAAAGTGAACCAGTGATTTATTTAGAAAACCAGGTAAATATGGCGTCAATAAATATTGATCCCTTAAAATTAATAAATAAAATTACCAAACTTCAACGGAAAATTTTGTAGTTTAATTATATTCATAAAAAAATCTGAATTTATAATAAACATGATGAACTTATACAATGACGCAGCAAAAGAATTTATGGTTAATGAAATAAAAACTAAAATAACAGATTTTGCCTTAGTGGCGACCCAAGCGATTGGCAGGAAATGAAAAAAGTACTAGTTAGGAATTTTGGTGAAAAAGAATCCTTTTAAAAATTAAAGGAGCAAGCTGAAAAAGTGTATTCAAAAAATATTACACAACTTTATAATTCATATTCAGACATTCTCACTAGATTAAATAATAAATATTATCTTTCTGAATATAAACCAATAAAGTATATTATTAGCTAAATTTTGCGAAAAAATTCCACCAAATGCTAGTTCGATTATAGTTAATCATGGCATACAAACTTTAAGTGAAGCATTCTCTAAATTAGAATCTTGTCATTGGTCAAAAGAAGAGAATAATAATAGTTATGAAAGAAATATTCGAAATTATAGAACTGGAAATAGCAATAATAATTTTAATGATGGATATAAAAACAATTTTAACAGCAATAAAAATTATAAAATTAATAATTTCAACCCAAATTATAGAAACGATAGAAATTATAAAAATGAACCCAATCAAAATAATAATGGTCAGAATTATTATAGAAATAATAATCAGAATTTTCAAAGAAATCACAATGGACAAAACTATAGGCAACCAAACAGAAGTGGAAATTTTGTCAATCAATAAGGAATCCTTTTGCTACGCAAAATAAAGGGAATATTCCAGAATCAATGGAAAGAGACCATATAAGTCAAAATACTTCAAATTTTCAAATACATGCCTCAGCAGACCATTACCCTGCATGGTATTCACATTCATTAAAAAAAAATAGATTTTTAGTAGATGCAGGAGCAGCAACTTCTGATTTAAAAGAAAACATATTCCCAAGAAATTATGAAAGCAGGTTAATAAAACCAGTAACCCTAAAGACATTATATTAAGATAATTTAATACAAACAAAAATAATTTTACCATTACCAAGCGAATTCAAATGTGGATCAACCATGGAGTTTTTAATTACTCCAATAACTAATAGTTCATTCGACGGAATTTTAGGAAATAATATCCTTATTCCACTACAAACGGAAATATCATATTTAACTCACACTTTGAACTCAAAACCCAGGGATTATCCTTTAGATAGTTATATTCAAGAGATATCAAGTAAGCAAATAAACTTATTTAGTATTGATCTATATTCACAAGGTTTAATTAACAACCTTATACATGGACGAAAAAAAGGCCATTTCTTAATTTCTCAAAAACTTAGATACATTTTGGCATCCAGTTTTCTGTTTTTGACTAAAAATTAATAAGAGCATCGAATTTTGAAAATAAAAATAATAGTTAATTACATAAAATTTTGAAAAAAATTAGTTTAAAATTTTTTCTTTTTTAGTTTTTTTTTCAAAATTTTGAGTTTGAAAATTAATTTTTTTAAAACTGTTCACTTAAACAAATTAGTTTAAAAATTAAATAAAAGAGTAGTTTTCTGGCTTTCCAAAAAAATAGAACAACGCTTTGTATCATTCACCGTTGTTTTTAAATAATTTTTTTTTCTGATTTAAGTCAAGTTTTTAGAAAATGTCCGATCCCGCCTAAACGGGGGGAAATAGACCCCCCTCCCTAACGATATTTTTCTTATCTAAACTCCACGTACACGCTCAAGCTTTTTGGTGCACCTTATACCAATCACCCTGTATAGATATCCAGAAATACATAAGGCAGAGGTCGATAGACAAATAATTGAAATGTTAGAACAAGGCATAATAAAAGAAAGTATCAGTCCATAGATAGACAACTCAGGATTTAAGAAATGGCGTACTGTCATAGATTATAGATATCTTAACGAAGTAACCGTGGAAGACAAGTTTCCTATACCTTATTTTGATGATATTTTTAGTAAATTGGAAAGAGCCCAATATTTTACTACGTTAGATCTACATTGAAAATAATTTCCTAGGTAATATTGATAAAAACAATTTTGTAGAACTTAACAAAATTATTTTATCGTTTTGATAAAATTTTATCTATATGATTGAATAAATTTGTGTATTTGACATATTTATTATAATTTTTATCAGTTCGATAAAAAATGCCCTACAAATATTTTTTTAGTGTAACAAAACACGTTTTGTAAGTATAACAGAATTAAACAGAGATTTTTTTCATACCAACACCTTTTCCAAACAATGTAAATGTTTGTCAAATCTGAAAAGTTTTTGTTGATTCTGTTCAATCCATTTGACAGAAAATCGGAGCATTGAATAAATATTTTTGATAAAGTGATAAAATATTTTTTTAGAGTTTGTAGTAGTTACATATACTGATAAAATAAAACTGTCATATATTTAGATAAATTTGTTTGTTTAGTGATTTATTATCTAAAAATAAAATCTAAAGATATTTTATTCTTCATGACAAACATTTTGATCCATTATACAAAATGTTTGTTCGTATGGACGCTAAATTGTAGTTGCATACATTTGTCTACTGTGCATTTTTGACAAAAATAATTCTTTAATAAGCAGGTATTATGTATTAGAAATAATGTTAGGGAAAACATTGCAAATCGGAAAAAATCTGGGGAAGCACTAATATTGTGGGCGGCAATGGTACAATGGATTGAGTGCTTGATTGTTGACGGGTACAAAGCAATTTAGGATGAATGAAGGTAAAAAAACATACTGTTTTTTTTAAGATTTCAAAGCAGCATTTGACAGTATTAGTCGGAACGCTCTGTTTTTTAAGCTAAAAAGAATGGGATTGTCAACAAAAATTCTTAACATTGTAAAAGATCTCTATGCAGGGACAGCAATTGCAGTATGGGATGGAAAAAAGAGTGGTTCGACACAGAAATGGGTGTGAAACAGGGGTGTCTCTTAAGTCCTATGTTATATGCATTATTTATCAACGACATGCATGATTTCATAGGTGGTGAAATACATATAGATGGACAAAACATTCGAATACTGTTGTATGCAGACGACATTGTGGTTTTCGCGAACACACCAAAGGACTTACAATTCATGATAAACAAACTTGAGGAATATTGCCAAATGTGGAATCTCATTATTAACCTCGAGAAGTCAAAAATTATCATATTTAGAAAAAAATGGAGGCAGAAGAAGCAATTTAGAATTAATTTCTAGTAACAACAGTAGTCTTGAAATCTAGTACCATGACCCAAGGCCGTAACCAGGGGGGGGGGTCACAGGGGTTCAACCCCCCCCCCCCCCCCGATTTTTTTAGAAATGCATCTGTAAATCAACCTTTTCCGCATAAGTATGAAATTTGTGCTCAAATAATTAGTGATTATGTTCAAAACATTCCGATTTTAGTTTAAAGCCTTCGTAGTTAGGTACCAACATAATTTTCGATGAATTTAGTAAGATAGCTTTAACAGTTTTTAAATACAAACTCAAACAACACAGCCTCAGGATGCCAGGTTACTTTTGCTTCGATTGCACATGATGAATAACTAAACGCCTCAAGGAAATTTAGTATACCTAGATAGGTATGTGTATGCATCTATATGAAACAATATGTATAGTAAAAACGTATATTCTTATTTCCCTTCCAAATAAACTAATGGTGTCCTTGTGCGCATTAGTTTTCAGCTTCGTTATTTCACTTATATAGTTGCAATTGTAACTTGCAACATTTTAGCCGGTTCATTCCATGCGTTTCTATTCTCTTGCCAGCAATAGGAAAAAGGAATGAGCAACAACGTAATATGTGTTGTGGATGAAAAACTCCAAATTCCACGAATTGTGTCAAGGCAACAGCACAGACAAATTTTGAGCACAACGGATCCTGAAACCTATTTTAGGATAAGTATAATGATTCCTCTTTTAGATGATTTTTTAATTCAGCTTAAAATAAGATTTGAAAATCATAAGTCCATACTTTCCTCTTTGTGCATTTTAATTCCATCGATCTTTGGCGGCAAATATGAACAAAATTACAACGAAGAAAACTTCAAATTGTATAGATCTTTTTTGGATTGGGACACTTTAGAAGCTGAGTTTACGTTATGGAAGACAAAATGCCATAGACAAAAAGATACAGAGCGTTCAAAGAGTGCAATAACAGCTCTTGGGGAATGCGATAAGGATCTATTTCCTAACATCCACAAGCTTCTCAAAATTTTGGCGACACACCGGAAAGAACATTTTCGACAATGAAACGTCTAAAAACTTACCTTAGAAATTCTACCGGCGAAGAAAGACTAACAGGATTGGCATTAATGTCAATTCATCGACAAATTGAGATTGACACTGAGAAAGTTTTAGACATATTTGCAGCACAGAAGGCCAGAAGATTAAATTTAATTTTATAAAAATGACATGTTATTTAATACTTTTTTTTATAATAAAATCTTAAAGAGTGATGATAAATGTACCTACCTAATAAATAATAACTTAAAATTATTTTAAAAAAATATTGGAAAAGTCTTTTAGTTTTTCAAATTTGTTTGAGAGTTTTCTTGAAAAACTAAGTATGCAATTGTATTTTATTAGCAGTACTCTACCTAGGAAAAAGTATTGAAAATCGTTAAAGCAGTTTTTTTTAAACCGTTTTCTTTTCTAATTTTTGAGTATTTCAATACATTGAAATCTGTAGTTCATCTGGAAAAAAATCTGAAAAAATTCGATATTCGCGTTTCCAACATATTCAAAAAATCTAAAAAGTTATGTATATGAATTTGGAAATAAAAACCTTCCAAAATTTTAAATTTAATTGAAATCGGTTTTGTTGCTAGCGAGAAATTCTGATTTTAAAAAATCGGTTCTATGGGAGGTACTGTTTTAAGATAAATCTCGACTGTTTTATCAAAATCGTTAAGGCCATTTTTAGAAAAATTAAGTTTTAACAAACTGTTATATGAAATTTACCATTGTTTTAGAGCTAAAATTCCAATTTCAACAACGCCTAGTGCGAGACTACTAAATAAACACTCTGAACCAAGTTTGCAAATCAGCCTATCCATTTAGGTTGCAGATCTGCAAACAGGCAGTCGGACGAACAGAATTTTCCAACACACTTTTGTCTACTTCCCTATCATCGCAATATCATGTTTATTTGTTATCTCAATTTTTTTTTTTGACGAATCCATAACTTGCCTTATACATAGAATAGTATCATTATCGCAACTAAAAGTTGTGTTTGGTGGATTTTGGGTGAATGGGCTGTACTAATTTTATTTATTACATCTACAGAAAGGTACAGATTGATTGGTGTATGGAATAAGTATAAATCCACCCCCCCCCCCCTCCGAAATAATTGTCTGGCTACGGCCTTGCCATGACCGGCTGTCATGTGCGTAGTACGATAGTCAGTAACATACAGCTAAAACGGCTAAGACAACGAATTTGAGTAAACCATAACCCAACTCGAGATTTACACTTGGACACTAGCAACACCCCCTGTAACCAGAGCTGTAAAACTTCAAGTTCAAGTAACAGTACCAGTACCAGTACCAGTATCGGGACTTGTACTTGTACTTCAGTACCCTGTTACTGGTACTTACAAAAGGCAAGTACCAGTATTTTTCAAGATTTTCTGTACGGTAGTACTTGGGCAGTACTTAAGTACCTGAGGATTACTTCAAGTACTTTAATGTACTTTCATATACTTTGAAGTACTTGCATGTACTTTTAAGTACTTTCATGTACTTTTAAGTACTTTCAAGAAAATTGAGTTTTAATTTCATTTCAACATAATATAAAGACAAATTATTACGACCGCAAACGACTAGTTCTGTAAGTGTTGTTATATTGTATTCTAAATTTTCAATTCGTCAATGCAATGAGCAAAGTGAAACCCACCCAATTCTTATCCAAAACATTTTTCTTTTTTTAATACAAATCAAAACTATTAAAAATTAAAAAAAAATTGAAACAGTATATTTCGTCAAAAAAATATAAGAATCAAGTAACTACTTCAAAATACTTAAAAGTACTTGAAAGTACTTGAAGTAATATTCAAGTCTTTTTCAAGAACCAGTAACAGGTACTGAAGTACAAGTACCAATACCTTGTACTTGTACTTGAAAGGACTGAAGTACTAAAATACTTAAGTACTTTACAGGTCTGGGTGTAACAACCCTATGGCGATCAACTGTCAGATACGTGGTTCCATAGCTATGTCGTTCTGGTTTTCGTGCTTTTAAAATCAAATTCGATTTTAATTTTTAACGATTTAACGATTTTTATTGAACAATAAATATTTACAATTTCGTCTCTTAATTCTAAAAATATAAAAATGGTGTTTTTTTAGTTTTGATGGCACATAAGGCACCTTACTTCTCACAATTTCAAGTTATTTTTAAAGAATACAAATATTATATAAAACTGCTTGATTTGTTTCTCTTCTTTCTACGGTAGTAGGTATATTCCGTTACTTATTAGTAGACTATAATATAGTAACATATTATGTTTGGTTTGATTATAATTATCATAATGTATGTTTTTGTGAGTGAGCGGTGTGGATTTTATGAGTATTATGATTATGTAAATGAATGTCAGACTTACTACCCTTTTTAAAAACGGGTGTAATAAATGATTTTTTCCATACACTGGGAAACTTCCCCGACTTAAGGGAAAGCTCGAAAAGAAGTTGAAGAGGAAAAGCTATAATGAAGCTACATTTTTTCAGTATAATTGGAGGAATGCCATCTGGGCCTGGAGAGTAGTCATCTTTAAGCAATGAAAGAAAATGTAAAATTTTGTCATGTTCCATGGGAACGTTGTTAAAAGTAACTTGAGGACAGTCACGCAAATATTCAAAGAACTCGACATCAATATCAACACGATTGTCAATAAAAGAGTTACTAAAATTTTTTGAAAATGCATTACAGATATCAGAAGAGCTCGTTAACGAAGAATCATTATAAACAAAGTTTATTGGATATCCGTCAAACTTCTTTTTTGAATTTACAAAATTCCAAAATTTCTTTGGATCAAGTTTCAATCCATTTCCCTTAAGTAGTCAGAGTATAAACTTTTAGAAAGGTTATTAAACTGCTCAAAAAGCGAAATATACACATTATGATCCAAAGTAGAAAGACTATTGATATAAGTTTTCCAAGCCTTATTTCTTTTGTTACGAAGAGATGTGAGTTCCTTTGTAAACCATGGATGTGAAACTTGGGTAGTTTTAGACAGTTTAGTAGGAACAGATTTTGCTAAGCAGTTATTGAAAATAGTATAAAATTCAGTAACTGCAACGTCGATATTAGTTAAATAAATATCTGAAATACCAGAGGAACTTAATTCATCATAAAGTAATTGAAAATTAGCTTTACGAAAATCAAGAGAATATGAACAGTCATGAGACTGAGTGTTATTGAGCAAATGGCAGCTCAAATCCAAAAATATATCAAGGGGAGGATGATAGCTGTCTATATCAGATAAGGCTGTGGCAGATTCTACCACAACAACACTAGCAGCGTCAGATGAAAAGACTAAATCGAGAATTCGATTTTTTAAGTTTTTAATTCAGCTAACTTGCTGTAAGTCAGTACAAATAATATTATCCAAAAGAAGAAGCTCCTGTTGAGAGGAAGTAGATGATGCTTCAAAATAGGACTCGTCTTCTGAGGGGATCCAATTAACGTTAGGCAAATTGAAGTCACCCACCAGTAAAATATTACTATTAAAGCCAGCTGTAATAATTACATGATCCAAAGCTAAGGAGACCTCAGAAAAAATTGCTGCTGGACTTTTAGGAGGAATATAAACATTCAGAATGTAAAAATCTTTGGATTCAATTGAAATTCTTAGGCAAATAAGTTCAATTGATACATTAAAAGGGAATGAGACAAGATAAGATGTGAGGTGATTACGAACAGCAATCAAAACACCACCATCAACTTCTTTGGGCTTATCTACATGACAATCTCTTCTGAAAGCATTGAACTCTTCGTCAAAAATTTCCTTGTCTAAAAAGATGTCATTGAGCCATGTTTCAGTAAGAACAATGATATCATGCGGAAATGCCAGAGATTTTTTAAAAATTTCAGCAGTTTTGCTGCAAATCCCTCTAACGTTCTGGTAGAAGAGGGATAACCTATTTAGTTTTTTGAAGCAGGGATTTCCGAAGATTTTCGATTAACTCTTTGTTTAGAACGCACCAAAAATTCCTTAGCAAGAGTATCGGTAGGCCAATACTTGCTATTACAAAGAGCATCAAATAATGATGGGGGAGCTGTTATTTTGAAAGAGGATACGAAGCTATCAGGTTTACTGATTTTAGTGCATTTAATGCATGTAGAAGAAGAGATACATTTGATGTCCACCAGATGTTGGAACTTCAATTTTTTTCGGTGCTACAGAGGTTATCACGGAAAGAGAACTAATGGTAGGATTTTCAATCTCAACTGTTTGGATGGGCGTATCAACGGAACCTATTGGTTGATCTTAGTCAGCATTTAAAATGATGGCGGGTGAAATGTTCATTTCCTGGACAGGAACTGAAGCGTTTTCAACTGTTTTATTATTATTGCTCCTAAGGTTCGTACGTTTAGGAGCAGGAAAAACTAGCAGGAAGAACTAGACATTTTTTTTGATTTATTATTTCAGTTGAAACTAAGTTATCATCATCTGTTGAAGTTGATTTAACAGATGTTTCAGGTGCTAACGGAAACGAGTTGACATTTGAAATTATAGAATTGAAATGCACTAAGAGATCTTCAAATGTCTTCGAAATTTTCAAGACATCTGTTTTCAAGGCCGACATTCTAAAAGAAAGTTGGGAAAGAGACAGTTGCCTACAATTAGCACAATACCAAAAAGCAATTTTTGAAGAAATTATCTTTTCAATAAAAGCACTAGTTGAGCCAAGGCACTTGGCGTGGAAAGATTGACCACAAGAACCAAAGCATTCGAAAAGGGTGACTGAGTCCGAATGCTCAAGTCACTTAACAGCTAAACAATTCATAATAATAAAGAAACAACAAAAATTAAATAAAAAAAAAAAAGAAAGTAAGAACAAAAAGTCTTGTCTGGGATTCGAACCTGAAAAAATTTATCACTTGTATGAACTCAACCACGAGCAGACACGCACAACCAGCGAGCTCAATAAAAATATGAATTTAGAGCAAAATTAAAATAACAAGATAGTACCAAAAATTATTGTGACATCATGCTTTTATGATGATAATAATAAAATAACACCATCAAAATCAAACTACCACTATGTCAGCAAAACAAAAACACTACAAATTTACTAATGGGAAAACAAAATTATTAAAATATATTATGTAGCAATCTAAAAGAAGTAAACATACATATTACCACATTATCAAACAAATTCTTATTTGTAAATTAAAAGGAAATTTTATAATTTATAATCTTATAATCTTATGTTAAATTCACAAAAACGGAATAAAATTGTAGAGCTATAACAAAACACGACCACAATAACTAAAACCAGTGCTGTCACTATATTTAAATAATATAAAAAGGACTGACCATTGCAGAGTCAGTTCAGTTCTTAGTTCTATGTTCAGCTGAAGATTTCCCCCCACCAGCTGTAAGGGATCGGAAGCTTATTTTAATAAATAATATTAAAACAAAAACTTGCGTTTAATTGTTGTGTCTCTTTTGAGACCATTATATTTTTTTGTACTTAATAGAAACGAAATTGGCGTAGTCGGTAGGATCCCGAAAGATCCATAGTGAATATATGAGAATCGTACTTCTTAAAGTTTGTTTCGGGATTCAAAGTCCTTTTACTAAATTAAATAGTTTGCCGGTAAATTGACATTACAAATCGGTATAATAGGACAATAAAAAAGATATATATATTTTGTATAATTCAGTGAAAAACATACAAAACCAAGATCCTTGCAACGGAAAATTTTACAAAATCTCGTAGAGAGAGTGTTTGACTGATTAAATAGTTAAATCGAACATTTAAATGCAACCAGAAGAAATAAATCTTAAAGAGGGAGCAGAGGCCCAACAAGTTAATGAACCACCAAGAGAATTGAACTCACAAAGGTGGATAGACGACGAAGAAACAGCAGATTTCCAAGAACATTTAAGATCAATCCAGCGAAAGTTAAGGAGAAAATAAATTCAACTAAATAGAAATCAAAAATCGATACAGTATTAAAAAATAATAATAATATATACGAGTACATAATAAATGTGTAAAACGAAATTGGTTAAGGAAAAATTTTTTTTTACTGACAATTAAAACAATTAAAACAAGAACAAATATAAACATCAAAAGAAGGAAGTATAGTGGCATGATCTAAGTCCCCAACGTGTTCAATAAATGAAGAAATTTGCACCTTACACCATACCAGCTGCGTTAAAATTTAATAAAAAGGAGGAAAAACTACAGAATTAACAGAACCAGCAGCAGCAGCAATTCAACAAATAAAAGAAAAATCTGAAGAAAGTGAACCAGTGATTTATTTAGAAAACCAGGTAAATATGGCGTCAATAAATATTGATCCCTTAAAATTAATAAATAAAATTACCAAACTTCAACGGAAAATTTTGTAGTTTAATTATATTCATAAAAAAACCTGAATTTATAATAAACATGATGAACTTATACAATGACGCAGCAAAAGAATTTATGGTTAATGAAATAAAAACTAAAATAACAGATTTTGCCTTAGTGGCGACCCAAGCGATTGGCAGGAAATTAAAAAAGTACTAGTTAGGAATTTTGGTGAAAAAGAATCCTTTTAAAAATTAAAGGAGCAAGCTGAAAAAGTGTATTCAAAAAATATTACACAACTTTATAATTCATATTCAGACATTCTCACTAGAATACTTTGAACAAAATAACTTACTTATAACAACTCAATCTGGTTTTCGAAATGGTCACAGCTGTTCGACCGCAATGGTCAAAGTTTTAGATGACATCCGTATCGAATTTACCAAGCGAATTCAAATGTGGATCAACCATGGAGTTTTTAATTACTCCAATAACTAATAGTTCATTCGACGGAATCTTAGGAAATAATATCCTTATTCCACTACAAACGGAAATATCATATTTTACTCACACTTTGAACTCAAAACCCAGGGATTATCCTTTAGATAGTTATATTCAAGAGATATCAAGTAAGCAAATAAACTTATTTAGTATTGATCTATATTCACAAAGTTTAATTAACAACCTTATACATGGACGAAAAAAAGGCCCTTTCTTAATTTCTCAAAAACTTAGATACATTTAGGCATCCGGTTTTCTGTTTTTGACTAAAAATTAATAAGAGCATCGAATTTTGAAAATAAAAATAATAGTTAATTACATAAAATTTTGAAAAAAATTAGTTTAACATTTTTTTTTTAGTTTTTTTTTCAAAATTTTGAGTTTGAAAATTAATTTTTTTAAAACTGTTCACTTAAACAACTTAAAACTTAAATAAAAGAGTAGTTTTCTGGCTTTCCAAAAAAATATAACAACGCTTTGTATCATTCACCGTTGTATTTAAATAATTTTTTTTCTGATTTAAGTCAAGTTTTTAGAAAATGTCCCCTCCCGCCTAAACGGGGGGAAATAGACCCCCCTCCCATACGATTTTTTTCTTATCTTAACTCCACTTTATCTTAACTGCACCTTATACCAATCACCCTGTATAGATATCCAGAAATACATAAGGCAGAGGTCGATAGACAAATAATTGAAATGTTAGAACAAGGCATAATAAAAGAAAGTATCAGTTAATAGATAGACAACTCAGGACTTAAGAAATGGCGTACTGTCATAGATTATAGATATCTTAACGAAGTAACCGTGGAAGACAAGTTTGTTATACCTTATTTTTATGATATTTTTAGTAAATTGGAAAGAGCCCAATATTTTACTACGTTAAATCTACTTTGAAAATAATTTCCTAGGTAATATTGATAAAAACGATTTTGTAGAACTTAACAAAATTATTTTATCGTTTTGATAAAATTTTATCTATATGATTGAATAAATTTGTGTATTTGACATATTTATTATAATTTTTATCAGTTCGATAAAAAATGCCCTACAAATATTTTTTCAGTGTAACAAAACACGTTTTGTAAGTATAACAGAATTAAACAGAGATTTTTTTCATACCAACACCTTTTTTTGTGCTCCAAACAAATTGTTTGTATTAACAAAAATTTAATTTTGTAAATATTTGTCAAATCTGCAAAGTTTTTGTTGGTTCTGTTCAATCCATTTGACAGAAAATCGGAGCATTGAATAAATATTTTTGATAGAGTGATGAAATATTTTTTTAGAGTTTGTAGTAGTTACATATACTGATAAAATAAAACTGTCATATATGTAGATAAATTTGTTTGTTTAGTGATTTATTATCTAAAAATAAAATCTAAAGATATTTTATTCTTCATGACAAAACATTTTGATCCATTATACAAAATGTTTGTTCGTATGGACGCTAAATTGTAGTTGCATACATTTGTCTACTGTGCATTTTTGACAAAAATAATTCTTTAATAAGCAGGTATTATGTACTAGAAATAATGTTAGGGAAAACATTGCAAATCGGAAAAAATCTGGGGAAGCACTAATATTGTGGGCGGCAATGGTACAATGGATTGAGTGCTTGATTGTTGACGGGTACAAAGCAATTTAGGATGAATGAAGGTAAAAAAACATACTGTTTTTTTGAAGATTTCAAAGCAGCATTTGACAGTATTAGTCGGAACACTCTGTTTTTTAAGCTAAAAAGAATGGGATTGTCAACAAAAATTCTTAACATTGTAAAAGATCTCTATGCAGGGACAGCAATTGCAGTATGGGATGGAAAAAAGAGTGGTTCGACACAGAAATGGGTGTGAAACAGGGGTGTCTCTTAAGTCCTATGTTATATGCATTATTTATCAACGACATGCATGATTTCATAGGTGGTGAAATACATATAGATGGACAAAACATTCGAATACTGTTGTATGCAGACGACATTGTGGTTTTCGCGAACACACCAAAGGACTTACAATTCATGATAAACAAACTTGAGGAATATTGCCAAATGTGGAATCTCATTATTAACCTCGAGAAGTCAAAAATTATCATATTTAGAAAAAAATGGAGGCAGAAGAAGCAATTTAGAATTAATTTCTAGTAACAACAGTAGTCTTGAAATCTAGTACCATGACCCAAGGCCGTAACCAGGGGGGGGGGGTTCACAGGGGTTCAACCCCCCCCCCCCCCCCCATTTTTAGAAATGCATCTGTAAATCAACCTTTTCCGCATAAGTATGAAATTTGTGCTCAAATAATTAGTGATTATGTTCAAAACATTCCGATTTTAGTTTAAAGCCTTCGTAGTTAGGTACCAACATAATTTTCGATGAATTTAGTAAGATAGCTTTAACAGTTTTTAAATACAAACTCAAACAACACAGCCTCAGGATGCCAGGTTACTTTTGCTTCGATTGCACATGATGAATAACTAAACGCCTCAAGGAAATTTAGTATACCTAGATAGGTATGTGTATGCATCTATATGAAACAATATGTATAGTAAAAACGTATATTCTTATTTCCCTTCCAAATAAACTAATGGTGTCCTTGTGCGCATTAGTTTTTAGCTTCGTTATTTCACTTATATAGTTGCAATTGTAACTTGCAACATTTTAGCCGGTTCATTCCATGCGTTTCTATTCTCTTGCCAGCAATAGGAAAAAGGAATGAGCAACAACGTAATATGTGTTGTGGATGAAAAACTCCAAATTCCACGAATTGTGTCAAGGCAACAGCACAGACAAATTTTGAGCACAACGGATCCTGAAACCTATTTTAGGATAAGTATAATGATTCCTCTTTTAGATGATTTTTTAATTCAGCTTAAAATAAGATTTCAAAATCATAAGTCCATACTTTCCTCTTTGTGCATTTTAATTCCATCGATCTTTGGCGGCAAATATGAACAAAATTACAACGAAGAAAACTTCAAATTTTATAGATCTTTTTTGGATTGGGACACTTTAGAAGCTGAGTTTACGTTATGGAAGACAAAATGCCATAGACAAAAAGATACAGAGCGTTCAAAGAGTGCAATAACAGCTCTTGGGGAATGCGATAAGGATCTGTTTCCTAACATCCACAAGCTTCTCAAAATTTTGGCGACACTACCGGTTTCAACGTGTACACCGGAAAGAACATTTTCGACAATGAAACGTCTAAAAACTTACCTTAGAAATTCTACCGGCGAAGAAAGACTAACAGGATTGGCATTAATGTCAATTCATCGACAAATTGAGATTGACACTGAGAAAGTTTTAGACATATTTGCAGCACAGAAGGCCAGAAGATTAAATTTAATTTTATAAAAATGACATGTTATTTAATACTTTTTTTTATAATAAAATCTTAAAGAGTGATGATAAATGTACCTACCTAATAAATAATAACTTAAAATTATTTTAAAAAAATATTGGAAAAGTCTTTTAGTTTTTCAAATTTGTTTGAGAGTTTTCTTGAAAAACTAAGTATGTAATTGTATTTTATTAGCAGTACTCTACCTAGGAAAAAGTATTGAAAATCGTTAAAGCAGTTTTTTTTAAACCGGTTTCTTTTCTAATTTTTGAGTATTTCAATACATTGAAATCTGTAGTTCATCTGGAAAAAAATCTGAAAAAATTCGATATTCGCGTTTCCAACATATTCAAAAAATCTAAAAAGTTATGTATATGAATTTGGAAATAAAAACCTTCCTAAATTTTAAATTTAATTGAAATCGGTTTTGTTGTTAGCGAGAAATTCTGATTTTAAAAAATCGGTTCTATGGGAGGTACTGTTTTAAGATAAATCTCAACTGTTTTATCAAAATCGTTAAGGCCATTTTTAGAAAAATTAAGTTTTAACAAACTGTTATATGAAATTTACCATTGTTTTAGAGCTAAAATTCTAATTTCAACAACGCCTAGTGCGAGACTACTAAATAAACACTCTGAACCAAGTTTGCAAATCAGCCTATCCATTTAGGCTGCAGATCTGCAAACAGGCAGTCGGACGAACAGAATTTTCCAACACACTTTTGTCTACTTCCCTATCATCGCAATATCATGTTTATTTGTTATCTCAATTTTTTTTTTTTTGACGAATCCATAACTTGCCTTATACATAGAATAGTATCATTATCGCAACTAAAAGTTGTGTTTGGTGGATTTTGGGTGAATGGGCTGTACTAATTTTATTTATTACATCTACAGAAAGGTACAGATTGATTGGTGTATGGAATAAGTATAACCCCCCCCCCCCCCCCCCCCGAAATAATTGTCTGGCTACGGCCTTGCCATGACCGGCTGTCATGTGCGTAGTACGATAGTCAGTAACATACAGCTAAAACGGCTAAGACAACGAATTTGAGTAAACCATAACCCAACTCGAGATTTACACTTGGACACTAGCAACACCCCCTGTAACCAGAGCTGTAAAACTTCAAGTTCAAGTAACAGTACCAGTACCAGTACCAGTATTGGGACTTGTACTTGTACTTCAGTACCCTGTTACTGGTACTTACAAAAGGCAAGTACCAGTATTTTTCAAGATTTTCTGTACGGTAGTACTTGGGCAGTACTTAAGTACCTGAGGATTACTTCAAGTACTTTAATGTACTTTCATGTACTTTAAAGTACTTGCATGTACTTTTAAGTACTTTCATGTACTTTTAAGTACTTTCAAGAAAATTGAGTTTTAATTTCATTCCAACATAATATAAAGACAAATTATTACGACCGCAAACGACTAGTTCTGTAAGTGTTGTTATATTGTATTCTAAATTTTCAATTCGTCAATGCAATGAGCAAAGTGAAACCCACCCAATTCTTATCCAAAACATTTTTCTTTTTTTAATACAAATGAAAACTATTAAAAATTAAAAAAAAAATTGAAACAGTATATTTCGTCAACAAAATATAAGAATCAAGTAACTACTTCAAAATACTTAAAAGTACTTGAAAGTACTTGAAGTAATATTCAAGTCTTTTTCAAGAACCAGTAACAGGTACTGAAGTACAAGTACCAATACCTTGTACTTGTACTTGAAAGGACTGAAGTACTAGAATACTTAAGTACTTTACAGGTCTGGGTGTAACAACCCTATGGCGATCAACTGTCAGATACGTGGTTCCATAGCTATGTCGTTCTGGTTTTCGTGCTTTTAAAATCAAATTCGATTTTAATTTTTAACGATTTAACGATTTTTATTGAACAATAAATATTTACAATTTCGTCTCTTAATTCTACAAATATAAAAATGGTGTGTTTTTAGTTTTGATGGCACATAAGGCACCTTACTTCTCACAATTTCAACTTATTTTTAAAGAATACAAATATTATATAAAACTGCTTGATTTGTTTCTCTTCTTTCTACGGTAGTAGGTATATTCCGTTACTTATTAGTAGACTATAATATAGTAACATATTATGTTTGGTTTGATTATAATGATCATAATGTATGTTTTTGTGAGTGAGCGGTGTGGATTTTATGAGTATTATGATTATGTAAATGAATGAGTAGTGTGCCTAACGGCAGTATAAACTATTATACGAAACCAAGGATGATACATGGTTACGTTCCTAGAACACTCTAACATAACATTATAAACTTTTAAAACACCCTCTTTCATTATAATCAAAGACACAAAGTATCTTTCAATACAAATCAAATGTAATGCGATCACAAAAAAAAAGTGCATATCAGGACATTTCAATACAAATCAAATGTAATGCGATCACAAAAAAAAGTGCATATCAGGACATTTCGCCTTGAGCATCTTGTGTGTGGGATTCATACCCAGAGTAATAAACTAAATTCCAATATCAGCAATTCAATAAGACAAAGGAAAGCAAACGATCTTCAGTGGAAGATAGATTTGCTGATGTCGCTTTTTTTTTTTTTTTTTTTTTTTACACTATCAGATCGAAGCAAGCTTCAGCTTATGAACAAAGATTTGCCAACACGTTATATGTGTTCATCTGGCTCATTACTTAGTGCTGGTGTTAGTTGTTAGTAATGTTAAACAAATCACTGCAATAACACAAGCACTATAATACAATAAAACATATAATTTAACAATACAAAATACATAAAACATGAACTAAAAGCGTGGAGCACTGGTTTTAAGTACATTTTTAAGATTTATTTTATTGTCATTAAAATCAATAATTTTAGAATTTAAATTGAAAAGCCTGCACATGCGGGTAAGCGGCTCATTCATACCGTAATAAGTCCGATGGTGTGGAAAATGTAGGAGCTCATGGCTACGCAGATGGTGAGCACCCCCACGATAATTGAGTCCAACACAAGTAAGTAGATCAGGTGCATCTAATGCGCCCGAAAGAAGTTGGTGGATAAAAACTATTACGTTATTTACACGCCTCTGTAACAAGGACTGAATGTGTAGAAGCTAAATTCGGTGTTCATAAAGTGGAAGGTTATAAGGATCTGTCCAGGGAAGACCTTTTAAGGCAAAACGAACAAAATTATGCTGAACTGCCTCTATCCTAGATCTATGAACATCATAGAACGGAGTCCATACTTGCGATGCGTATTCCAGATGCGGACGAACCAAACAGTTGTATAAAGATAGGGTAACATAAGGGTCTTGAAACTCTTTGGACCATCTTTTTACAAATCCTAACATTGAGTTAGCCTTTTTGACAAGAGAGTTGATGTGCTCTGTGAAATCTAGACTTGGATTGAAGACGATTCCAAGATCTTTAAAACTAACAACACGGCACAATGTATGTTGTGAAATATTATAGTCAAATATGATTGGTACTCGTTTCTTTGAAAAAGTCATAGTTTGACATTTCGCTGGGTTAAGGTTTAATCCATTCTTGCTGCACCAAGTACAAAAGCTATCAATGTCGGCTTGCAGATTCACACGATCACCGCTTGAGCATATAGATTTAAAAATCTTCATATCGTCAGCAAAAACCAGAATTTCACTATTGCGAATGCATGATGTTACATCATTAATAGCAAGAATAAAAAGAATGGGACCTAGCAGTAAAAGGGTTTGAAAATGTTTTTCTGAATTTCACCTGGTAGGATCTTTTTCGAAGATAACAATATATCCAATCAATAAATCCAGCAGAAAATCCAAAGGCCTTAAGTTAAAAAATTATAATGTCGTGTGAAAATTGGTCAAAAGCTTTTGAAAAGACGGTATAAATGCAATCTAGTTCCTGTCCGTTTTCCAAAGCATTGGAGCACTTGAGTAAAAATGTTAGAAGGTTCGTTACCGTTGATCGCCTCTGCATAAATCCATGTTGTTGATTACAGATAATATTTTTGCAGAAAAACGTCATACTATTACAAACCACTTGCTCAAATAGCTTTGGAATACAAGAGAGTTTAGCTATCGGTCTGTAGTTCTTTATGTCAGACTTACTACCCTTTTTAAAAACGGGTGTAATAAATGATTTTTTCCATACACTGGGAAACTTCCCCGACTTAAGGGAAAGCTCGAAAAGAAGTTGAAGAGGAAAAGCTATAATGAAGCTACATTTTTTCAGTATAATTGGAGGAATGCCATCTGGGCCTGGAGAGTAGTCATCTTTAAGCAATGAAAGAAAATGTAAAATTTTGTCATGTTCCATGGGAACGTTGTTAAAAGTAACTTGAGGACAGTCACGCAAATATTCAAAGAACTCGACATCAATATCAACACGAGTGTCAATAAAAGAGTTACTAAAATTTTTTGAAAATGCATTACAGATATCAGAAGAGCTCGTTGACGAAGAATCATTATAAACAAAGTTTATTGGATATCCGTCAGACTTCTTTTTTGAATTTACAAAATTCCAAAATTTCTTTGGATCAAGTTTCAATGAAACCTCCATTTCCCTTAAGTAGTCAGAGTATAAACTTTTAGAAAGGTTATTAAACTGCTCAAAAAGCGAAATATACACATTATGATCCAAAGTAGAAAGACTTTTGATATAAGTTTTCCAAGCCTTATTTCTTTTGTTACGAAGAGATGTGAGTTCCTTTGTAAACCATGGATGTGAAACTTGGGTAGTTTTAGACAGTTTAGTAGGAACAGATTTTGCTAAGCAGTTATTGAAAATAGTATAAAATTCAGTAACTGCAACGTCGATATTAGTTAAAGAAATATCTGAAATACCAGAGGAACTTAATTCATCATAAAGTAATTGAAAATTA
This sequence comes from Baccha elongata, assembly GCA_951217065.1. Taxonomy (NCBI): domain Eukaryota; kingdom Metazoa; phylum Arthropoda; class Insecta; order Diptera; family Syrphidae; genus Baccha; species Baccha elongata. The sequence goes on from CATNUY010000114.1 coordinate 554,267, forward strand.
GCTTTACGAAAATCAAGAGAATATGAACAGTCATGAGACTGAGTGTTATTGAGCAAATGGCAGCTCAAATCCAAAAATATATCAAGGGGAGGATGATAGCTTTCTATATCAGATAAGGCTGTGGCAGATTCTACCACAACAACACTAGCAGCGTCAGATGAAAAGACTAAATCGAGAATTCGATTTTTTAAGTTTTTAATTCAGCTAACTTGCTGTAAGTCAGTACAAATAATATTATCCAAAAGAAGAAGCTCCTGTTGAGAGGAAGCAGAGGATGCTTCAAAATAGGACTCGTCTTTTGAGGGGATCCAATTAACGTTAGGCAAATTGAAGTCACCCACCAGTAAAATATTACTATTAAAGCCAGCTGTAACAATTACATGATCCAAAGCTAAGGAGACCTCAGAATAAATTGCTGCTGGACTTTTAGGAGGAATATAAACATTCAGAATGTAAAAATCTTTGGATTCAATTGAAATTCTAGATTCGAATCTTTTCCATTTGAGATGGGGCAACGTTAAACCACACAGGGCACCCATAGGCAATCATCGGCCGGATGAGGGCCATGTAGCAAATCACCTTCACCCTGTTTTCAAGGCGGCTGCTATAAAACAACCGTCTTGTCAGAGCAAACGCTCCCCTAGCTCTGGCCAGAGCAGCATCTATATGTCGATTGAAATATAGATACTGATCTAGCCAGATACCAAGGTACTTTACTACATCTTTACTCGCCAGTTGATGTCCACTTGGTCCAACGATCACTAGATTTCTCCAGTTCTTTCTTGTATCCCTAGAAGCCCTAGACAAAGGGGTTCTAAACAGGATAGTTTCTGATTTCTGAAAGTTAATTTTTAACTTCCAGTCATCACAATATCGCTGTATCTTGTCGAAGTCACGCTGCAAGAGAATTCTGATGACTTCAACTTTTGGACCCGTCCTGTACGCTACAAGGTCATCGGCATACGCAATTGCATGAGTGAGACTACCTATCAGATCGCTGGTGTAAATACTAAAAAGAATCGGCGAGTTCACAGCTCCTTGCTGTAGACCGTTTTTAATATCAAAAGTTGTGGCGGAAGTTACATTGCCACTTTTGACAACAAACTTTCTACCATTGAGCATGTCATGAAGCATATATAACAGTGGTTTACTTACTGGTTAATTTCAGATAAAGACCCTCTAACCATACAGTGTCGAAAGCCTTCTCTAAATCAACAAGAACGGCACCTGTGCATTGATTTTTCGCTTTGTTCCATTGAACATCAGAAACTACGCGGCATGAATAGTATCATGTCCCGCCTTAAAGCCAAACTGATTGTCTGGAATAATATTCTTGTCCTCAGCCCACTTGAACAGAGCTCTATTGAGAATCTTTTCGAATACCTTACTGATACTTGGAAGAAGACTTATCGACCGAAGATTTGCCGGATTGGAGCTGTCCTTTCCCTTTTTTGGGAGAGGATGGACCACCGCTGTCTTCCAACTCACTGGATAATATGCATTATTCAATGCGTTGTTAAACAGTGTGGTATAAATGTCTATTGCTTCCTCAGGGAGATGTCGTAACACAATGTTGGGTATACCATCGACCCCCGCAGATTTCTTTTTCTTTAATGTTTGAAAAATTAACTGAAGTTCTACCTTCGAAATTAACAATGAACTGGGTCCATTTCGCTCGGCGATGGTGGCGTTTGCCAAGTTTTCGTCATTGAACCCGGTGAAACCAGTATTCTCAGATCGCCATTGCGTTATGTTATTTCCAAGGTAGAAGTTGTGCAGTAAGGCTCTGTTCTCCAGGTCATGATTCGGACGAATGCTAGCATTCACCTTATACACTTGCTGGAAAGCAGCCCCTACAGCCTCTACCTTTTCCTGAGGATCTTCTATAATATAATAATTATCATCGAAAACGGCACCTTCCGGATCAATTCCCGCAATCGTTAGTACGTCTTCGTTATCTGTTGTCCTCTGGAGTTTAAGACATGGAAGATCGTTTTGATCATTTCTTCTAAATATCTTATTTATTTGGGGAAACATACTAGGGTCGCTAGAATTAACGGCCCGAATTCTGTTATCCCAATATAAATTAATAGATAATCTATAGTTTTGTCTAATCAGAACGTTAATGTTTTTGATCGACGACTTCAATGTTATAATCTCCAGATCACGTGTGTCCGTGAAACGTCTATAAAGAAGTTTCAATCTAGTCAGCAGTCCACTTTTTTGTCGGTGTAGTGCGTCGATTGTCGCGTTCTTGTATAAACCAGTAGGGTCTTGTTCCTTATATTTTGGGATTGTTCTGTCTATTGTTCGTTTTATAGTCGTATCCATTTGAGTCAGGAACCCGTCGATCTCGACGTTCGTCAGGTTTCTGTCATTTGGTGGAGAAATGTCATCGGAACGTATTTCTCTTGCCAAGGCGTTGGAGAAGCGTGGCCAGCGCGTCTTACTGAAATTGTAAGAGTGCACAGGCACATACTCATCCAACTCCACAAGGTCGCTCGGAAGCTGTATTACGGTGGCAAGTCCGCAGTGATCACTGTCGTATTCAATTGTTCGTAAACAGTTTCTTGTCTGTTGATTTGTTGCGTCCGTTATAACAAGTCGTGTGTCAAGCAGTAAAAGATCCAGAAAACTACCACTTCTCGGAAATGACGGTCTCTCTGTAGCCAGAAGGTCGATCCTACACTCAACACTGTATCGACCCATCCAATTAAAAAGATGGTTCCCTCTAGGATTTTGAATTTGGTTTCCCCAATCTACATGTTTGGCGTTTAAGTCCCCTGCCATGAGATAATAATTCTCATCCAAGTTCAGTCTTAAGCATTCGAAAAGTTTTTCGAGCTCTGCGATAAAATTAGCTGGCTGAGGTGCGTCAGGTGCGTACACCGCGATTGCGTACATTCTTTTCCCCTGCTGGAGAGGAATGCAAACGATGCAGGCTTCTAGCAACCCGAATCTTCGCACTTCACTATTATATATAACTTTATGATTAATACCCTTTCGTATGAAGATTGCGACCCCACCCCCTTGTGAGGAGTTGGGCCGATCCCTTCTTACGATATTGTAATTTTTATTAGTCAGTTTGTGTTTCTGGTTTAGCTTAGTTTCGCTAGCCATAAACACATCAGGACTTTGGTCTTGCAGCAAATGAAAGATGTTTGCTCTTCGTTCGGTCCTAATCAGCGAATTTACATTCACAGCTAGGATCTTAAAGGGTCGCTCAGGCAGCGCGCCTTTAACCATTTCGCGTTGCCGGCAGAATAGAGTAGAGGTAATCCACCCTAGCCGCCTGCTCCCTGATCTGTTTTTGCACGTCGGTTAACTGACCATGAATGGTCAGCAACACCTGCATCAGATCTGCCTCAGGCACAGGAGCCGTAGGCACTTGGACCTGTTTGGCTACCTGTGGTTGAGGCTGTACCGTATTTCCCTTTCCAGACGCCATTTGGGCGTAAGAAATTGCGGGATTGACGGAAGTTGTTTTCTGGCGTACTTCAGGGCGTCTCACCTCAACTGTTTTCTTTTGGGCTTTGTTTTGCTTTATCTCCTGAAACTTCGGACATCCCCGATAGTTTGCGGGGTGCCCGGAGCCTCGGCAGAGCGCACATTTTAACTGGGTCATATCTGTGACCCTATCTTGCCCGAGTTTACACTCCACTGTTTTGTGGGTATCTCCACATTTAACGCAGACTGGGTCCATACCACAGTTAACTGCAACGTGTCCGAACCCTTGGCAGTTCATGCATTGAAGCATGTCTTTCTGCTTATTTAGTTTTTCCCATCGTACAACTTGGTAATCCAGGACTGTTATATTCCTTAGACCACTCAATTTGCTTTGGGGCGAGAGTTGAACCAGGAAGAATGGTAAATTCCGTTTCTCCCGTCTGGCTTTGACTGTGGTGAACGGTCTGATCCCGATAAACTCGAGATCGTCGCTCGCCACTTGACGGAGCTCAGCTAAGAGCGCCTGCGGATCCGTAGAGGATTCGATACCCTTCAGGAGGACTGTTTGAAGCTTGTCTTCCTTCGGGGTGAAACTATAATATTCTGTTCTAGTTTGAGACAGAAGGTCTTTGACTTTTTTGTAGTGCTCTAAAGATGAGCACTGAATGGAATGCCTGTCTGCGTTTAGCCGCTTAATTATAAAATTGTTGCCTACAACCGACCTACATATTTCAATAGTGTCTTTTATATGCATTTTATAAGTATTAATAGGTGGCACCTTACCTTTCTTTGCTTGTGGCTGTTGCTGTTGTTGCTGTTGTTGTTGTGACTGCTGCTGTTGTCTCTGCTGCTGTTGCATCGGCTGCTGTTGGGTCTGCTGCTGTTGTGACTGCTGCGGTTGTTGCTGTTGCGGTTGTTGCTGTTGCTGTTGTTGCTGCTGCTGTTGCTGCTTCTGTGTCTGTTGTCGTTGCTGTTGTGGTTGTTGTTGTTGTTGTTTTTGTTTTGGTTGCTGTTGCTGAGGCTGATGCTGTGGTTGCTGAGCCGGTTGTTGTGGCTTATGAAGCTGTTTCTGTGGCTGCTTCTTTGACTGCTGCTTCTGTGGCTGCTGCTGGTCTGGGAGTGGTTGTTGTTCATGAGGAAGCTGCTTTTGTTGCGAAGCTTGCTCTTGGAGCGCTTGTTGGCGGGTGCGCTGCTCAAGAGCAACTATGCGCTCCTTCTCCCGTCTTGCCTCCTGCTTCTTTTTGAGCGCTTCAACAAGCTCTATTAGCGAAGAGATCTGCTCCGTTAAAGCCTCAGTTTGCTGGTCCTCTTCTTCGTCGGACAGCTCAACTACCTCGCCACTGACGTAATGTCCTTCTCCTTCCACAGACATGTAGGAGATGTCATCAGCATTGGCGTCAGCGGCGTTTTCTTCGCCTGTTAGACTGGCGTCTTGATCATTCGGATTGTCAGCGGCGATCGGATGCATGTCATCCGCCTCACCTTCATCGTCGCCTTCTATGTTCTTGTCGTTGTTTTCGTTGTCGTCATCGTCGTTGGAGGAGCTATCCAGCTGCCTCTGTATTTTTGCCTGAGCCGAGGCCTTGGCTGTACGTCCGCGCCCTCCTATTTTCTGCGCTGCTTCCACATCTGAGGTACGCTTTTTAACTACCAGGTTTGGTTTGTACCTAATATAGCGCCTTCTCTTCAGAGGATCTTGTTCTTCGGCACATGCCGGTCCTGGATTTTTCCCTTTAATAGGGCTCGATGTTTTTGCAGTTGCCATGCAGCTGGTTGTTGTTGTTGTAGTTGTTGTAGTTGTCTTTGCTGTTGTTGTTGTTGCCACTTTGGGCTTTACTGGTCCTGCTGCTGCTGCTGCTGCTGTTGTTGTTGCTCTTTGGGCTGCACTTGCTCTTTGAGCTTGGCCTGATGGCCCCGCTATTTGGCTGTCGGATGACACATCACCTGATGCTCCAACTGCCTTCCTTGTTGTTGGGGGACCATCTTTCGATGTCCCCGTTGCTTTTCCCATCTCTCTTTCTAGTTCCTCTCTATTTCTGGTCACCTTCTCCCAGAAATTATTTAAAAAAAAGCCCGGACCACAGTGGGGCTCGAACCCACGCCGTTCAGATCCTTCGTCTGCCACTCTACCACCTAGGCTAACTTGCCACTTGAAAATGGAAGGTTGAATTAACTATATTACACACTCGCGTCTCTATATTAAATGATCACTGTGAAAGCCGCCAACGATGTGCACTCTTCCACGGTTGCTGAACGACTGCTCTCTGCCACTCTACATTTTTTTTTTTTTTTTTGCATTTTAATTCATTTTTTATTTTTCCATTTTCTTATATCTATCTTAATGCTAGACAAAAAATCTTAAACAACTAGCTTACATATTAACTTAACTAACTTACTGGCCCCATACGGGCGCTCTAAATTATACTATAACTATATTTAAAAATGCCTTTCGGCGTAAAGACTAGTTTAAATTTAAAATTCAATATAACTTAAACCTAAACAAGAAAATTCTTTAAAAACTTGTTTTCCATGACATTATTTTTATTTATTTAAAAACTTAAAACTACCCTTTACCTAAATAAAACTAAATTAACCTAAACAAAACTAAAATATACGTAAACATACGTACATAACTTAAAACTACTTAAAAATACTTAAAATAACTTAAAACTAGAACAGCCACCAGCAGCATATTTTTTTTTTTTTTTTTTTTTTTTTTTTTTTTTTTTTTTTGAAGCAACCTATGTATATGCCCACACGCTTATACATATGCATATATTGACATATATGCATATGTAACAGCGCCAAATGCGCATACCCACAGACAAACGATTTTATGGATTTTTAACATTTTTTTTTGGTGCCACCGTTACTGTCCTACTTAATCTACCTTAAAAATACGTAGGTCGGCCAAGGCAACAACTTTGACTAACCATCAATATCAAGGTGGTCACCCAACCACCAGTATTTTTTAACTTGCTTATTCAAGTCCTTTTTGTCCCGAAGGGGCACAGCTCTACTGAACCGCAGACGCTCTGCTCCGTTCCCAGAGCCGACGTCTCGACCATACAGGATTCGCCGATCCACAGTTCTACGGCCGACGTGGTAGATTAACGGAACCGCCAATCTATCCTGTATCAGCCCCCGACTGTCTAAATAGAGGAATGTCTCGGGCGGGATGAAACCGTTAAGACAAACACTCTCACTATATTCTTCATTGGGGTAGTAAGCCCCGAAAATAAGTCCATTGGCTGAGGTCATCGCTCTTGCAATGTGACCCCGAATCAGCTTAATTAAAAAGTTATCTATCCTGTTTATATTGGCCCCGTTGTATAAGACCTCGTTGGCATAATAATGTTTGTACTCCGACTCTGGTGTTCTGTGTAATCCAAGACAGGTCCAAAGACACTGCCTCTCAAACACCCGAATCTTTTCCATTTGAGATGGGGCAACGTTAAACCACACAGGGCACCCATAGGCAATCATCGGCCGGATGAGGGCCATGTAGCAAATCACTTTTTCCCTGTTTTCAAGGAGGCTGCTATAAAACAACCGTCTTGTCAGAGCAAACGCTCCCCTAGCTCTGGCCAGAGCAGCATCTATATGTCGATTGAAATATAGATACTGATCTAGCCAGATACCAAGGTACTTTACTACATCTTTACTCGCCAGTTGATGTCCACTTGGTCCAACGATCACTAGATTTCTCCAGTTCTTTCTTGTATCCCTAGAAGCCTTAGACAAAGGGGTTCTAAACAGGATAGTTTCTGATTTTTGAAAGTTAATTTTTAACTTCCAGTCATCACAATATCGCTGAATCTTGTCGAAGTCACGCTGCAAGAGAATTCTGATGACTTCAACTTTTGGACCCGTCCTGTACGCTACAAGGTCATCGGCATACGCAATCGCATGAGTGAGACTACCTATCAGATCGCTGGTGTAAATACTAAAAAGAATCGGCGAGTTCACAGCTCCTTGCTGTAGACCGTTTTTAATATCAAAAGTTGTGGTGGATGTTACATTGCCACTTTTGACAACAAACTTTCTACCATTGAGCATGTCATGAAGCATATATAACAGTGGTTTACTTATGCCAAATCTAGTTAATTTTAGATAAAGACCCTCTAACCATACGGTGTCGAAAGCCTTCTCTAAATCAACCAGAACGGCACCCGTGCATTGATTTTTTGCTTTGTTCCATTGAACATCAGAAACTAACTTAGACGCGGCATGAATAGTGTCATGCCCCGCCTTAAAGCCAAACTGATTGTCTGGAATAATATTCTTGTCCTCAGCCCACTTGAACAGAGCTCTATTGAGAATCTTTTCGAATACCTTACTGATACTTGGAAGAAGACTTATCGACCGAAGATTTGCCGGATTGGAGCTGTCCTTTCCCTTTTTGGGGAGAGGATGGACCACAGCTGTCTTCCAACTCACTGGATAATATGCATTATTCAATGCGTTGTTGAACAGTGTGGTATAAATGTCTATGGCTTCCTCAGGGAGATGTCGTAACACAATGTTGGGTATACCATCGACCCCCGCAGATTTCTTTTTCTTTAATGTTTGAAAAATTAACTGAAGTTCTACCTTCGAAATTAACAATGAACTGGGTCCATTTCGCTCGGCGATGGTGGCGTTTGCCAAGTTTTCGTCATTGAACCCGGTGAAACCAGTATTCTCAGATCGCCATTTCGTTATGTTATTTCCAAGGTAGAAGTTGTGCAGTAAGGCTCTGTTCTCCAGGTCATGATTCGGACGAATGCTAGCATTCACCTTATACACTTGCTGGAAAGCAGCCCCTACAGCCTCTACCTTTTCCTGAGGATCTTCTATAATATAATAATTATCATCGAAAACGGCACCCTCCGGATCAATTCCCGCAATCGTTAGTACGTCTTCGTTATCTGTTGTCCTCTGGAGTTTAAGACATGGAAGATCGTTTTGATCATTTCTTCTAAATATCTTATTTATTTGGGGAAACATACTAGGGTCGCTAGAATTAACAGCCCGAATTCTGTTATCCCAATATAAATTAATAGATAATCTATAGTTTTGTCTAATCAGAACGTTAATGTTATTGATCGACGACTTCAATGTCCTCATCTCCAGATCACGTGTGTCCGTGAAACGTCTGTACAGAAGTTTCAATCTAGTCAGCAGTCCACTTTTTTGTCGGTGTAGCGCGTCGATTGTCGCGTTCTTGTATAAGCCAGTAGGGTCTTGTTCCTTATATTTTGGGATTGTTCTGTCTATTGTTCGTTTTATAGTCGTATCCATTTGAGTCAGGAACCCGTCGATCTCGACGTTCGTCAGGTTTCTGTCATTTGGTGGAGAAATGTCATCGGAACGTATTTCTCTTGCCAAGGCGTTGGAGAAGCGTGGCCAACGCGTCTTACTGAAATTGTAAGAGTGCACAGGCACATACTCATCCAACTCCACAAGGTCGCTCGGAAGCTGTATTACGGTGGCAAGTCCGCAGTGATCACTGTCGTATTCAATTGTTCGTAAACAGTTTCTTGTCTGTTGATTTGTTGCGTCAGTTATAACAAGTCGTGTGTCAAGCAGTAAAAGATCCAGAAAACTACCACTTCTCGGAAATGACGGTCTATCTGTAGCCAGAAGGTCGATCCTACACTCAACACTGTATCGACCCATCCAATTAAAAAGATGGTTCCCTCTAGGATTTTGAATTTGGTTTCCCCAATCTACATGTTTGGCGTTTAAGTCCCCTGCCATGAGATAATAATTCTCATCCAAGTTCAGTCTTAAGCATTCGAAAAGTTTTTCGAGCTCTGCGATAAAATTAGCTGGCTGAGGTGCGTCAGGTGCGTACACCGCGATTGCGTACATTCTTTTCCCCTGATGGAGAGGAATGCAAACGATGCAGGCTTCTAGCAACCCGAATCTTCGCACTTCACTATTATATATAACTTTTTGATTAATACCCTTTCGTATGAAGATTGCGACCCCACCCCCTTGTGAGGAGTTGGGCCGATCCCTTCTTACGATATTGTAATTTTTATTAGTCAGTTTGTGTTTCTGGTTTAGCTTAGTTTCGCTAGCCATAAACACATCAGGACTTTGGTCTTGCAGCAAATGAAAGAGGTTTGCTCTACGTTCGGTCCTAATCAGCGAATTTACATTCACAGCTAGGATCTTAAAGGGTCGCTCAGGCAGCGCGCCTTTAACCATTTCGCGTTGCCGGCAGAATAGAGTAGAGGTAATCCACCCTAGCCGCCTGCTCCCTGATCTGTTTTTGCACGTCGGTTAACTGACCATGAATGGTCAGCAACACCTGCATCAGATCTGCCTCAGGCACAGGAGCCGTAGGCACTTGGACCTGTTTGGCTACCTGTGGTTGAGGCTGTACCGTATTTCCCTTTCCAGACGCCATTTGGGCGTAGGAAATTGCGGGATTGACGGAAGTTGTTGTCTGGCGTACTTCAGGGCGTCTCACCTCAACTGTTTTCTTTTGGGCTTTGTTTTGCTTTATCTCCTGAAACTTCGGACATCCCCGATAGTTTGCGGGGTGCCCGGAGCCTCTGCAGAGCGCACATTTTAACTGGGTCATATCTGTGACCCTATCTTGCCCGAGTTTACACTCCCCTGTTTTGTGGGTATCTCCACATTTAACGCAGACTGGGTCCATACCACAGTTAACTGCAATGTGTCCAAACCCTTGGCAGTTCATGCATTGAAGCATGTCTTTCTGCTTGTTTAATTTCTCCCATCGTACAACTTGGTAATCCAGGACTGTTATATTCCTTAGACCACTCAATTTGCTTTGGGGCGAGAGTTGAACTAGGAAGAATGGTAACTTCCGTTTCTCCCGTCTGGCTTTGACTGTGGTAAACGGTCTTACCCCGATAAAATCGAGATCGTCGCTCGCCACTTGACGGAGCTCAGCTAAGAGCGCCTGCGGATCCGTAGAGGATTCGATACCCTTCAGGAGGACTGTTTGAAGCTTGTCTTCCTTTGGGGTGAAACTATAATACTCAGTTTTAGTTTGAGACAGAAGGTCTTTAACTTTTCTGTAGTGCTCTAAAGAAGAGCACTGAATAGAATGCCTGTCTGCGTTTAGCCGCTTAATTATAAAATTGTTGCCTACGACCGACCTACATATTTCAATAGTTTCTTTTATCTCCATTTTGTAAGTATTTATAGGTGGCACCTTACCTTTCTTTGCTTGTGGCTGTTGCTGTTGTTGCTGTTGTTGTTGTAACTGCTGCTGTTGTCTCTGCTGCTGCTGCATCGGCTGCTGTTGGGTCTGCTGCTGTTCTGACTTCTGCGGTTGTTGCTGTTGCGTTGGTTGCTGGTGCTGTTGCTGCTTCTGTGTCTGTTGTCGTTGTTGTTGTGGTTGTGGTTGTTGTTGTTGTTTTGGGTGCGGCTGCTGAGGCTGTTGCTGTTGCTGTTTGTGAAGCTGTTGTTGTGGCTGCTTCTTTGATTGCTGCTTATGTGGCTGCTGCTGGTCTGGGAGTGGTCGTTTTTCCTGAGGAGGCTTCTGTTGTTGCGTAGCTTCAAGTTGCTCTTGGAGCGCTTGTTGACGGGTGCGCTGCTCAAGAGTCACTTGGCGCTCCTTCTCCCTTCTCGCTTCCTGCTTCTTTCTCAGTGATTCAACCATCTCTATGAGTGAGGAAATCTGCTGCGTCAGTGTTTCAATCTGTTCGTCCTCTTCTTCCTCCGACAGATCCACTATCTCGCCACTGACGTAGTGCCCTTCTCCTTCTACTGACATGTAGGATATGGCTTCTTCGGCATCTACGTCAGCTACGTTTTCTTCGCCTGTTACGCCGGCGATCTCGTTGGCTGGCTCTGGTATCTTCGATACTTCTTCTTCAGCCTCTTTGACGATTACGACATCAGCCTCAGCCTCGTCGTCTTCTCCCTTGTTGTCGTTGTTGTTGTCTCCGTCGTCGGAGGAGGAGCTGTCCAGCTGCCTCTGGATTTTGGCCTGAGCCGATGACTTGGCTGAACGTTCACGCCCTTCAGTTTGCTGGGCTGCATCACCGATGCGCTTCTTCACAACAAGGTTCGGCTTATAGTTTATATAGCGCCTCCTCTTATTTGCATCAGTTGCCTCGGCACATGCCGGCCCTGTTGATTTGCCTTTGGTAGGGCTTGTTGTTTTGGCTGTTGCCATGCTCATGTTTTTGGCCTCGACACGTGCCGATAACTCTGTTGTTATTTTTTTTGACCTTGAAGGTATAGCAGATGCTGCCGTATTTGTTGTTTGGCCTCTGGATGGCCCCGCTATCTGTTTATCGGCTGTTGCTGTTACATCGCCTGATGTTCCAGCACCTTTTGTTGTTGTTGGGGGACCATCTTTCGATGTCCCCGTTGGTTTGACCATCTGCTCTTCTTGTTGTTGCTGCTGTTTTCTTCTCCTAGAAACCTCTTGCCAGAAATAATTTAAAAAAAGGCCTTGCCCGGGGTGAGAATCGAACCCACGACCTTCCACTCTGAATTCTGCTCCTCTTTTTTTTTTTTTTTAAATTAATTCATGTTTTTATTTTCAATTCAACTTATAACTAACTTAAATGCTAGACAAAAACCTTAAAAACTAGCTTACAGAATAACTTAACTAACTTACTGGCCCCATACGGGCGCTCTAAATTATACTATAACTATATATTAAAAATGCCTTTGGGCGTAAAAACTACTTAAATTAAAATTCAAAATTACCTAAAACTAAACGAGAAATTTTTTTTAAAACTCGTTTTTCAAGACATTTATTTTATTTTATATAAAAACTTAAAACTACCCTTTACCTAAATAAAACTAAATTAACCTAAATAAAACTAAAATATACGTAAATATACGTAATTAACTTAAACTACTTAAAAATACTTAAAATAACTTAAAACTACAACAGCCACCCGCAGCGTTTTTTTTTTTTTTTTTTTTTTTTTTTTTTTTTTTTTCGCAGCAGCTTATGCAAATGCACACACACCCACACATATGCATAAATGAATATATATGCATATGTACTAGCGCCCAATGTACATATCCACAAGCAAATGCAGTTTTTATAATTTTTTTGGTGCCACCACTGTCCTACATAAAATAAAAAACCTATTAATACTTAAAAATACGTGGGTCGGCCAAGGCAACAATTTTGACTAACCATCAATATCAAGGTGGTCACCCAACCACCAGTATTTTTGAACTTGCTTGTAACAGTCCTTTTTGTCCCGAAGGGGCACAGCTCTACTGAACCGCAGACGCTCTGCTCCGTTCCCAGAGCCGACGTCTCGACCATACAGGATTCGCCGATCCACAGTTCTACGGCCGACGTGGTAGATTAACGGAACCGCCAATCTATCCTGTATCCGCCCCCGACTGTCTAAATAGAGGAATTTCTCGGGCGGGATGAAACCGTTAAGACAAACGCTCTCACTATATTCTTCATTGGGGTAATAAGCCCCGAAAATAAGTCCATTGGCTGAGGTCATCGCTCTTGCAATGTGACCCCGAAATGTGCATTCGAAAAGGGTGACTGAGTCCGAATGCTCAAGTCACTTAACAGCTAAACAATTCATAATAATAAAGAAACAACAAAAATTAAATAAAAAAAAAAAAGAAAGTAAGAACAAAAAGTCTTGTCTGGGATTCGAACCTGAAAAAATTTATCACTTGTATGAACTCAACCACGAGCAGACACGCACAACCAGCGAGCTCAATAAAAATATGAATTTAGAGCAAAATTAAAATAACAAGATAGTACCAAAAATTATTATGACATCATGCTTTTATGATGATAATAATAAAATAACACCATCAAAATCAAACTACCACTATGTCAGCAAAACAAAAACACTACAAATTTACTAATGGGAAAACAAAATTATTAAAATATATTATGTAGCAATCTAAAAGAAGTAAACATACATATTACCACATTATCAAACAAATTCTTATTTGTCAATTAAAAGGAAATTTTATAATTTATAATCTTATAATCTTATGTTAAATTCACAAAAACGGAATAAAATTGTAGAGCTATAACAAAACACGACCACAATAACTAAAACCAGTGCTGTCACTATATTTAAATAATATAAAAAGGACTGACCATTGCAGAGTCAGTTCAGTTCTTAGTTCTATGTTCAGCTGAAGATTTCCCCCCACCAGCTGTAAGGGATCGGAAGCTTATTTTAATAAATAATATTAAAACAAAAACTTGCGTTTAATTGTTGTTTCTCTTTTGAGACCATTATATTTTTTTGTACTTAATAGAAACGACATTGGCGTAGTCGGTAGGATCCCGAAAGATCCATAGTGAATATATGAGAATCGTACTTCTTAAAGTTTGATTCGGGATTCAAAGTCCTTTTACTAAATTAAATAGTTTGCCGGTAAATTGACATTACAAATCGGTATAATAGGACAATAAAAAAGAAATATATATTTTTGTATAATTCAGTGAAAAACATACTAAACCAAGATCCTTGCAACGGAAAATTTTACAAAATCTCGTAGAGAGAGTGTTTGACTGATTAAATAGTTAAATCGAACATTTAAATGCAACCAGAAGAAATAAATCTTAAAGAGGGAGCAGAGGCCCAACAAGTAAACGAACCACCAAGAGAATTGAACTCACAAAGGTGGATAGACGACGAAGAAACAGCAGATTTCCAAGAACATTTAAGATCAATCCAGCGAAAGTTAAGGAGAAAATAAATTCAACTAAATAGAAATCAAAAATCGATACAGTGGTAAAAAATAATAATAATGTATACGAGTACATAATAAATGTGTAAAACGAAATTGGTTAAGGAAAAAATTTTTTTTACTGACAATTAAAACAATTAAAACAAGAACAAATATAAACATCCAAAGAAGGATGTATAGTGGCATGATCTAAGTCCCCAACGTGTTCAATAAATGAAGAAATTTGCACCTTACACCATACCAGCTGCGTTAAAATTTAATAAAAAGGAGGAAAAACTACAGAATTAACAGAACCAGCAGCAGCAGCAATTCAACAAATAAAAGAAAAATCTGAAGAAAGTGAACCAGTGATTTATTTAGAAAACCAGGTAAATATGGCGTCAATAAATATTGATCCCTTAAAATTAATAAATAAAATTACCAAACTTCAACGGCAAATTTTGTAGTTTAATTATATTCATAAAAAAATCTGAATTTATAATAAACATGATGAACTTATACAATGACGCAGCAAAAGAATTTATGGTTAATGAAATAAGAACTAAAATAACAGATTTTGCCTTAGTGGCGACCCAAGCGATTGGCAGGAAATTAAAAAAGTACTAGTTAGGAATTTTGGTGAAAAAGAATTCTTTTAAAAATTAAAGGAGCAAGCTGAAAAAGTGTATTCAAAAAATATTACACAACTTTATAATTCATATTCAGACATTCTCACTAGATTAAATAATCAATATTATCTTTCTGAATATAAACCAATAAAGTATATTATTAGCTAAATTTTGCGAAAAAATTCCACCAAATGCTAGTTCGATTATAGTTAATCATGGCATACAAACTTTAAGTGAAGCATTCTCTAAATTAGAATTTTGTCATTGGTCAAAAGAAGAGAATAATAATAGTAATGAAAGAAATATTCGAAATTATAGAACTGGAAATAGCAATAATAATTTTAATGATGGATATAAAAACAATTTTAACAACAATAAAAATTAAAAAATTAATAAATTTTTAACATTTTTTTTTTTTTGGTGCCACCGTTACTGTCCTACTTAATCTACCTTAGAAATACGTAGGCCGGTCAAGGCAACAACTTTGACTAACCATCAATATCAAGGTGGTCACCCAACCACCAGTATTTTTTAACTTGCTTATTCAAGTCCTTTTTGTCCCGAAGGGGCACAGCTCTACTGAACCGCAGACGCTCTGCTCCGTTCACCGAGCCGACGTCTCGACCATACAGGATTCGCCGATCCACAGTTCTACGGCCGACGTGGTAGATTAACGGAACCGCCAATCTATCCTGTATCAGCCCCCGACTGTCTAAATAGAGGAATGTCTCGGGCGGGATGAAACCGTTAAGACAAACGCTCTCACTATATTCTTCATTGGGGTATTAAGCCCCTAAAATAAGTCCATTGGCTGAGGACATCGCTCTTGCAATGTGACCCCGAATCAGCTGAATTAAAAAGTTATCTATCCTGTTTATATTGGCCCCGTTGTATAAGACCTCGTTGGCATAATAATGTTTGTACTCCGACTCTGCTGTTCTGTGTAATCCAAGACAGGTCCTAAGACACTGCCTCTCAAACACCCGAATCTTTTCCATTTGAGATGGGGCAACGTTAAACCACACAGGGCACCCATAGGCAATCATCGGCCGGGTGAGGGCCATGTAGCAAATCACTTTTACCCTGTTTTCAAGGCGGCTGCTATAAAACAACCGTCTTGTCAGAGCAAACGCTCCCCTAGCTCTGGCCAGAGCAGCATCTATATGTCGATTGAAATATAGATACTGATCTAGCCAGATACCAAGGTACTTTACTACATCTTTACTCGCCAGTTAATGTCCACTTGGTCCAACGATCACTAGATTTCTCCATTTCTTTCTTGTATCCCTAGAAGCCATAGACAAAGGGGTTCTAAACAGGATAGTTTCTGATTTCTGAAAGTTAATTTTTAACTTCCAGTCATCACAATATCGCTGAATCTTGTCGAAGTCAACTTTTGGACCCGTCCTGTACGCTACACGATCATCGGCATACGCAATCGCATGAGTGAGACTACCAATCAGATCGCTGGTGTAAATACTAAAAAGAATCGGCGAGTTCACAGCTCCTTGCTGTAGACCGTTTTTAATATCAAAAGTTGTGGTGGAAGTTACATTGCCACTTTTGACAACAAACTTTCTACCAGTGAGCATGTCATGAAGCATATATAACAGTGGTTTACTTATGCCAAATCTAGATAGCTTCAGATAAAGACCCTCTAACCATACGGTGTCGAAAGCCTTCTCTAAATCAACCGGAACGGCACCCGTGCATTGATTTTTCGTTTTGTTCCATTGAACATCAGAAACTAACTTAGACGCGGCATGTATAGTGTCATGCCCCGCCTTAAAGCCAACCTGATTGTCTGGAATAATATTCTTGTCCTCAGCCCACTTAAACAGAGCTCTATTGAGAATCTTTTCGAATACCTTACTGATACTTGGAAGAAGACTTATCGACCGAAGATTTGCCGGATTGGAGCTGTCCTTTCCCTTTTTGGGGAGAGGATGGACCACAGCTGTCTTCCAACTCACTGGATAATATGCATTATTCAATGCGTTGTTGAACAGTGTGGTATAAATGTCTATGGCTTCCTCAGGGAGATGTCGTAACACAATGTTGGGTATACCATCGACCCCCGCAGATTTCTTTTTCTTTAATGTTTGAAAAATTAACTGAAGTTCTTTCTTCGAAATTAACAATAAACTGGGTCCATTTCACTCGGCGATGGTGGCGTTTGCCAAGTTTTCGTCATTGAACCCGGTGAAACCAGTATTCTCAGATCGCCATTGCGTTATGTTATTTCCAAGGTAGAAGTTGTGCAGTAAGGCTCTGTTCTCCAGGTCATGATTCGGACGAATGCTAGCATTCACCTTATACACTTGCTGGAAAGCAGCCCCTACAGCTTCTACCTTTTCCTGAGGATCTTCTATCATATAATAATTATCATCGAAAACGGCACCTTCCGGATCAATTCCCGCAATCGTTAGTACGTCTTCGTTATCTGTTGTCCTCTGGAGTTTAAGACATGGAAGATCGTTTTGATCATTTCTTCTAAATATCTTATTTATTTGGGGAAACATACTAGGGTCGCTAGAATTAACAGCCCGAATTCTGTTATCCCAATATAAATTAATAGATAATCTATAGTTTTGTCTAATCAGAACGTTAATGTTTTTGATCGACGACTTCAATGTCCTAATCTCCAGATCACGTGTGTCCGTGAAACGTCTGTACAGAAGTTTCAATCTGGTCAGCAGTCCACTTTTTTGTCGGTGTAGTGCGTCGATTGTCGCGTTCTTGTATAAACCAGTAGGGTCTTGTTCCTTATATATTGGGATTGTTTTGTCCATTGTTCGTTTATAGTCGTATCCATTTGAGTCAGGAACCCGTCGATCTCGAGGTTCGTCAGGTTTCTGTCATTTGGTGGAAAAATGTCATCGGAACGTATTTCTCTTGCCAAGGCGTTAGAGAAGCGTGGCCAGCGCGTCTTACTGAAATTGTAAGAGTGCACAGGCACAAACTCATCCAACTCCACAAGTTCGCTCGGAAGCTGTATTACGGTGGCAAGTCCGCAGTGATCACTGTCGTATTCAATCGTTCGTAAACAGTTTCTTGTCTGTTGATTTGTTACGTCAGTTATAAGTCAGTTATAAGTGAGTCAAGCAGTGAAAGATCCAGAAAACTACCACTTCTCGGAAATGACGGTCTATCTGTAGCCAGAAGGTCGATCCTACACTCAACACTGTATCGACCCATCCAATTAAAAAGATGGTTCCCTCTAGGATTTTGTATTTGGTTTCCCCAATCTACATGTTTGGCGATTAAGTCCCCTGCCATGAGATAATAATTCTCATCCAAGTTCAGTCTTAACCATTCGAAAAGTTTTTCGAGCTCTGCAATAAAATTAGCTTGCTGAGGTGCGTCAGGTGCGTACACCGCGATTGCGTACATTTTTTTCCCCTTCTGGAGAGGAATGCAAACGATGCAGGCTTCTAGCAATCCGAATCTTCGCACTGCCCTATTATATATAACTTTATGTTTAATGCCCTTTCGTATGAAGATTGCGACCCCACCCCCTTGAGAGGAGTTGGGCCGCACAGTGCGTTGACCAGTGGAAAAAAATTAAAAAAAAAATTTAATTTTCAGCTTCAAAGCTGCGGAGCTGCTGTAGCATATGTTAAATAACTGTTATTTGTTATTTTTAATCATTTGTTTTTCTCTTGTTGGTGGATTAGCGAGATTGTTGTAAGCATTCAAGGTAATTTTTGTCAGAGTTCAAGTTCGAAACTGCAATTTTGTGCGACTAAACTTAGCTCGTAAGAAAAAAATACTTTGTTTACAGTTTTTTTCTTTTGTGAATACTTAAAATGGATACTTTGAGGGCTTATACCAGTAAGTGAATTTTATTTTTTAGAATTTTTTTAAATCTTAGTGAGTAAGTAAAAAAAGGCTCTTTTTTAGGTCATAAAAATTAATTTCAGTTAAGTTTATAATATATGCGTACCAAAGTATAGCAACATTTTTAATATCTTCTCCTATTTTTGCAATTTAAGAAAACTTAACATTTTCTTGCTACTTTTTGCTAACCTGCAAAATATTTGACTTTTTGTAGGACAAGGTCAAACAATAAAAAATGAAAAAAATTTTGAAAAATGAATTTCTGTTGATAAAAACTCGAGGATTAAAGAAGTTGCCAAGTTTATATTGACTGAGTTAGGGATTCAGAACTGTCCCATGAAAACTAAAAGTGATTTAAAACAAAAAGTCAAGAATTTTTACTCAAATCTTGGCCGGAGATGGAAGCAATGCTCGCGAAACCGCATTCTTCTTGCAAAACATCATAAAGTCTGGTTAAAAAGTTTTTTTATACTTCCATGTAGCATTTTGAATTTTCTGAACAATGCAGTGTCTCACAATCAACCGGGACCTAGTCGTGGAAGACCTCAAAAACCATTTTCAGAAGCATCTCAGAAGACCAAAAAACGCAGAGTGGGCGCTATTTTGGCCTCTAACTCTAAAATTTAAGGAAAAAGTGGGTCTCAATATTGACAAGCCTAAGCCAGGATTCGGGTCTACAAATGATGGGAACACGGCAAGACGTTTTTTCATGGATTCAAAGACAATCGCAGAAATAACAGGACTTGATGAACGGCTTATTTATAAATTCTCTATTGTATTGAGAGTCTTGGCTTCAGGATTTCCTATTGACATAGATACATTTTCTGGATTGCTCGCCGAAGTGAAAGCATTATACCTCGAACTTTATATTTGGTATTATATGCCAATAAGTGTTCATAAGCTTTTAATTCATGGCCCGGATATTATTTCATCATTCGAAATACCAATTGGTCAGCTTTCTGAAGAAGCACTTGAAGCAAGCCATAAAGAATTCCGAAAACATCGCCTTTTTCACACTAGGAAATCATCTCGGATATATACAAACGAAGACGTACTGACTGCGTTGCTTCTTAGGTCAGATCCTCTTATTTCAATTTTAAGGAAAAAAGATTCTAAATTGTCAAAAAAGGATAATAAAGATATCGGGCAATACATAAAAATGCCGGAAAATACTAACTCATATTCGCTAACTCTTAGTTATACTAGTATTGAAGATTCAGAAAATAATTCTTCTTGATCACTTTTGTATAATTCAAATTTTCCTACTTAATTATGGTTTGTTATTTGTTTCAGAATTAAAAATATAATATTAGATGCACGTGAATACATTTTAAAAAATAATTTGCATGTGAAAACAACAATGACCATTTCTAATTTAAGCTTTTTTGTTGCTTTAACACGTAAACTATTTTTCAAATCGTATATACGATAAGAAAAAAATACTTTGTTTACAGTTTTTTTCTTTTGTGAATACTTAAAATGGATACTTTGAGGGCTTATACCAGTAAGTGAATTTTATTTTTTAGAATTTTTTTAAATCTTAGTGAGTAAGTAAAAAAAGGCTCTTTTTTAGGTCATAAAAATTAATTTCAGTTAAGTTTATAATATATGCGTACCAAAGTATAGCAACATTTTTAATATCATTATCTTCTCCTATTTTTGCAATTTAAGAAAACTTAACATTTTCTTGCTACTTTTTGCTAACCTGCAAAATATTTGACTTTTTGTAGGACAAGGTCAAACAATAAAAAATGAAAAAAAATTTGAAAAATGAATTTCTGTTGATAAAAACTCGAGGATGAAAGAAGTTACCAAGTTTATATTGACTGAGTTAGGGATTCAGAACTGTCCCATGAAAACTAAAAGTGATTTAAAACAAAAAGTCAAGAATTTTGACTCAAATCTTGGCCGGAGATGGAAGCAATGCTCGCGAAACCGCATTCTTCTTGCAAAACATCATGAAGTCTGGTTAAAAAGTTTTTTTATACTTCCATGTAGCATTTTGAATTTTCTGAACAATGCAGTGTCTCACAATCAACCGGGACCTAGTCGTGGAAGACCTCAAAAACCATTTTCAGAAGCATCTCAGAAGACCAAAAAACGCAGAGTGGGCGCTATTTTGGCCTCTAACTCTAAAATTTAAGGAAAAAGTGGGTCTCAATATTGACAAGCCTAAGCCAGGATTCGGGTCTACAAATGATGGGAACACGGCAAGACGTTTTTTCATGGATTCAAAGACAATCGCAGAAATAACAGGACTTGATGAACGGCTTATTTATAAATTCTCTATTGTATTGAGAGTCTTGGCTTCAGGATTTCCTATTGACATAGATACATTTTCTGGATTGCTCGCCGAAGTGAAAGCATTATACCTCGAACTTTATATTTGGTATTATATGCCAATAAGTGTTCATAAGCTTTTAATTCATGGCCCGGATATTATTTCATCATTCGAAATACCAATTGGTCAGCTTTCTGAAGAAGCACTTGAAGCAAGCCATAAAGAATTCCGAAAACATCGCCTTTTTCACACTAGGAAATCATCTCGGATATATACAAACGAAGACGTACTGACTGCGTTGCTTCTTAGGTCAGATCCTCTTATTTCAATTTTAAGGAAAAAAGATTCTAAATTGTCAAAAATGGATAATAAAGATATCGGGCAATACATAAAAATGCCGGAAAATACTAACTCATATTCGCTAACTCTTAGTTATACTAGTATTGAAGATTCAGAAAATAATTCTTCTTGATCACTTTTGTATAATTCAAATTTTCCTACTTAATTATGGTTTGTTATTTGTTTCAGCATTAAAAATATAATATTAGATGCACGTGAATACATTTTAAAAAATAATTTGCATGTGAAAACAACAATGACCATTTCTAATTTAAGCTTTTTTGTTGTTTTAACACGTAAACTATTTTTCAAATCGTATATACGTCTGCAAAAAAATCCCATAATAATGTTGCTATTTCAAAAATATAATTTATTGAAAAAGGATCTTTTAAAGCTTTTCCAAATAAAAATTCAAAACTAACAGTTACGCAAATATTTTTGTTTTCATTGATCAGTCCGTTTTATTTTGATGGCCACCTAACAGCCAAAGTATGAATCAAATGCTTTTTGAATTCTTTATGATTTAAATTAACATTCTTTTATATTCACCAGTCATATTTTATGCACAGTAACCTTATTTTTTGAAAAACTGATTTTTGTCCACCATCTCCATACAATCGACGCACTGTGGGCCGATCCCTTCTTACGATATTGTAATTATAATTAGTCAGTTTGTGTTTCTGGTTCAGCTTAGTTTCGCTAGCCATAAACACGTCAGGACTTTGGTCTTGCAGCAAATGAAAGAGGTTTGCTCTACGTTCGGTCCTAATCAGCGAATTTACATTCACAGCTAGGATCTTAAAGGGTCGCTCAGGCAGCGCGCCTTTAACCATTCTGCGTTGCCGGCAGAATAGAGTAGAGGTAATACACCCTAGCCGCCTGCTCCCTGATCTGTTTTTGCACGTCGGTTAACTGACTATGAATGGTCAGCAACACCTGCATCAGATCTGCCTCTGGCGCAGGAGCCGTAGGCACTTGGACCTGTTTGGCTACCTGTGGTTGAGGCTGTACCGTTTTTCCCTTTCCATACGCCATTTGGGCGTAAGAAATTGCGGGATTGACGGAAGTTGCTGTCTGGCGTACTTCAGGGCGTCTCACCTCAACTGTTTTCTTTTGGGCTTTGTTTTGCCTTATCTCCTGAAACTTCGGACATCCCCGATAGTTTCCGGGGTGCCCGGAGCCTCGGCAGAGCGCACATTTTAACTGGGTCATATCTGTGACCCTATCTTGCCCAAGTTTACACTCCCCTGTTTTGTGGGTATCTCCACATTTAACGCAGACTGGGTCCATACCACAGTTAACTGCAACGTGTCCAAACCCTTGGCAGTTCATGCATTGAAGCATGTCTTTCTGCTTGTTTAATTTTTCCCATCGTACAACTTGGTAATCCAGGACTGTTATATTCCTTAGACCACTCAATTTGCTGAGAGCTGAACTAGGAAGAATGGTAACTTCCGTTTCTCCCGTCTGGCTTTGACTGTGGTAAACGGTCTGACCCCGATAAAATCGAGATCGTCGCTCGCCAATGACGGAGCTCTGCTAAGAGCGCCTGCGGATCCGTAGAGGATTCGATACCCTTCAGGAGGACTGTTTGAAGCTTGTCTTCCTTAGGGGTGAAACTATAAAATTCAGTTCTAGTTTGAGACAGAAGGTCTTTTACTTTTTTGTAGTGCTCCAAAGACGAACACTGAATTGAATGCCTATCTGAATTTAAGCGTTTAATAGTAAAGTTGTTGCCAACAACCGACCTACATATCTCTATGGTATCTTTAATTTCCATTTTAAAAGTATTAATGGGTGGCACCTTACCTCGCTTTGCTTGTGGCTGCTGCTGTTGTTTCTGTTGTTGTGACTGCTGCTGTTGCTGCTGCTGTTGCGTCTGCTGCTGTTGTTGTTGTTGTTGTTGTTGCTGTTGCTGCTTCTTTGTCTGCTGTTGTTGCTGTTGTCGTTGTTGTTGTGGTTGTTGTTGTTGTTTTTTTGCTTGCGGCTGTTGAGGTTGCTGAGGCTGCTGAGGCGGCTGCTGTGTCTTCTGAGTCAAATGTTGCTGCTGCTGGACTGGGAGTGGTTGTTGTTGTTTAGGAGGCTGCTGCTGTTGCCTAGCTTCTAGTTGCTCTTGGAGCGCTTGTTGACGAGTGCGCTGCTCAAGAGCCGCCTGACGCTCCTTCTCCCTTCTTACCTCCTGCTTCTTCTTCAGTGCTTCCACTAACTCGATGAGCGAAGAAATCTGATCGGTGAGTGTTTCGATCAGCTCATTCTCTTCTTCGTCAGTCAGATCCACTATATCGCCACTGACATAGTGCCCTTCTCCTTCTTCTGACATATAGGATATGTTTCCTTCGGCATCTACGTCAGCTGCGTTTTCTTCGCCTGTTACGTCGGCGATCTCCTAGGCTAACTTGCCACTTGGTTTTGCTAGATCTAAATCACTAATATAAGCACTCGCGCCTCTAAGTAAAATTTCCACTATGAAAGTCGCCAACGATGTGCACACTTCCACGGTTGCTGAACGACTCAACAGACCATTACCCTGCGTGGTATTCACATTCATTAAAAAAAAATAGATTTTTAGTAGATGCAGGAGCAGCAACTTCTGATTTAAAAGAAAACATAATCCCAAGAAATTATGAAAGCAGGTTAATAAAACCAGTAACCCTAAAGACATTATATTAAGATAATTTAATACAAACAAAAATAATTTTACCATTACCAAGCGAATTCAAATGTGGATCAACCATGGAGTTTTTAATTACTCCAATAACTAATAGTTCATTCGACGGAATTTTAGGAAATAATATCCTTATTCCACTACAAACGGAAATATAATATTTTACTCACACTTTGAACTCAAAACCCAGGGATTATCCTTTATATAGTTATATTCAAGAGATATCAAGTAAGCAAATAAACTTATTTAGTATTGATCTATATTCACAAGGTTTAATTAACAACCTTATACATGGACGAAAAAAAGGCCCTTTCTTAATTTCTCAAAAACTTAGATACATGGCATCCGGTTTTCTGTTTTTGACTAAAAATTAATAAGAGCATCGAATTTTGAAAATAAAAATAATAGTTAATGACATAAAATTTTGAAAAAAATTATTTTAAAATTTTTTTTTTAGTTCTTTTTTCAAAATTTTGAGTTTGAAAATTAATTTTTTTAAAACTGTTCACTTAAACAACTTAATTTAAAAATTAAATAAAAGAGTAGTTTTCTGGCTTTCCAAAAAAATATAACAACGCTTTGTATCATTCACCGTTGTTTTTAAATAATTTTTTTTTCTGATTTAAGTCAAGTTTTTAGAAAATTTCCCCTCCCGCCTAAACGGGGGGAAATAGACCCCCCTCCCTTACGATTTTTTTCTTATCTTAACTCCACGTACACGCTCAAGCTTTTTGGTGCACCTTATACCAATCACCCTGTATAGATATCCAGAAATACATAAGGCAGAGGTCGATAGACAAATAATTGAAATGTTAGAATAAGGCATAATAAAAGAAAGTATCAGTCCATAGATAGACAACTCAGGACTTAAGAAATGGCGTACTGTCATAGATTATAGATATCTTAACGAAGTAACCGTGGAAGACAAGTTTCCTATACCTTATTTTGATGATATTTTTAGTAAATTGGAAAGAGCCCAATATTTTACTACGTTAGATCTAATTGAAATTGAAAATAATTTCCTAGGTAATATTGATAAAAACGATTTTGTAGAACTTAACAAAATTATTTTATCGTTTTGATAAAATTTTATCTATATGATTGAATAAATTTGTGTATTTGACATATTTATTATAATTGTTATCAGTTCGATAAAAAATGCCCTACAAATATTTTTTCAGTGTAACAAAACACGTTTTGTAAGTATAACAGAATTAAACAGAGATTTTTTTCATACCAACACCTTTTTTGTGCTCCAAACAAATTGTTTGTATTAACAAAAATTTAATTTTGTAAATGTTTGTCAAATCTGCAAAGTTTTTGTTGATTCTGTTCAATCCATTTGACAGAAAATCGGAGCATTGAATAAATATTTTTGATAAAGTGATAAAATATTTTTTTAGAGTTTGTAGTAGTTACATATACTGATAAAATAAAACTGTCATATATGCAGATAAATTTGTTTGTTTAGTGATTTATTATCTAAAAATAAAATCTTAAGATATTTTATTCTTCATGACAAACATTTTGATCCATTATACAAAATGTTTGTTCGTATGGACGCTAAATTGTAGTTGCATACATTTGTCTACTGTGCATTTTTGACAAAAATAATTCTATAATAAGCTTTGTAGAAATATATTATGTATTAAAAATAATGTTAGGGAAAACATTGCAAATCGGAAAAAATTACAACATTTTGAAACTTTACCAAAAACAAACCCTTTCACTCTTTATCTACAAAACAGTATTGGATTAATAATTTTTGTATTCATATTATTTGTAGATTTGGTAAAACATATACAACAAAAAATACGTTATTAACCCACGTCTACTAGAGAAAATTGAATTTCAATCAATATACAAACAAATTGTTGAAATCAAACAAAAACAAAAAATAACGGAGTTTGTTTTATAATCAACAACATTTTTTATCATACCTACAAAACAAAATAAAATTTCTATCCATATAACAAACATTTTGTGTAATTGACAAAACAAATCAAACGCATTGAAATTCCTTACTGTTGTTATAGACTTTTCACAATATTTTTTATCGTAATTACAAAGTAATATTGAATTCATATCAGTATGAAAAAATTTACCGCTTAGAATCCTGTAAAATGCGATCGCATTTAGTAAAGAAGTTACTGAGTAGTAGTTTGGGAGTGAGTGAAAACAAATTAAAAAAAACTTTAAAATAAAAGTATTTAAACAACAACAGTGAAATGGATGTAAGAAGAAATATTTATTTGTTCAATAAGAAAAAACAAAATATAGAAACATTTGAAAGGTAGGTACGTAATAATATTCAATAAAAAAAAAAATAAGACTATACCTACATAATTTTTGTACATCAGATGATAATATTCAATAAAAAAAAAATAAGAATATACCTACATAATTTTTGTACATCAGATGATAAAGGCTTCGTGACGATGAAATCAAAGTTTAAGGAACTAAGCAACATGGCTTATTCGAAAGATCACCAATTGTTACAGAAAGTAAATTTAATGAATTTTATTAATAGCTTAATATGTCAATGATCAGAAAAGAATACATGTTGATGGTGATGACCTTATTGTAAATTATATGTTATAAGAAACGGGTTTCAGGTCAGATGAAACAAAATATTTTTATGTCACGACGTTTCGTTCATGTCTATGAACATCATCAGGTGGTGGCAAATCTTTATTGAACATTAATAAATTGCTTACAAATTTTGTTCTAACATACATCAAATACAATATTAAACTTACACTTATTACATTTATATTGCTATTTAAGTAAAAACAAAATCAACAGAAACAGCTGCATAAAGCAGTTCTACACTCAACAAAGTTAAATTGACAAGTAACATATATATTATTTTTACGAACTAAAAGCATTTTGTTCCCCTTCCCTCTAATAAATGTTTGTATTGGGGGCTGACATCTTCCACATCAGTTCGTCGGTTCATGGTATTATCAGCGTTGATGATATGGAGAGTTTCTATTATCATTCTTTTGTTTTGATGCTCTTCTCGTTGCAGTACTCTGACACTTTCAAAGTTGGGAAGGTGATTTAGTTGTGTGCAATGCGATGTCAGTGCTGTCTTCTGTGGTGCATTGCTTTTAATATCGGATTTATGTCCTGCAAGTCTATTTTTTAATTTTTGTTTTGTTGTGCCAATATAAATCAGGTTACATTCTTCGTCAGCGTTGCCTTTACAATTGATTTTGTAAATTAGATCAGAATGTTCCATTATATCGATTTTTGTTTTTAAGTTAGTGTACAATTGTGCCGTTGTGTAACTTGATTTCATCGCTAATTTATATTTCTCTCTATCAAACAGTTGTGCGTTTTTAAATCTTTCTGTTACATCTTTTATGTAGGTAAAAGATTTATATATCGGTTTTTGTTTTTCTTCTTCTGGTGTGTGTTGTTTTTGGTTTTTATGCTGTTTTATTAAAGTGTTTATTATTTTTTGTGGGAATGCGCTGTTCTGCAGTATGTTTTTAATTTTTATTTTATTGTTTTTATGGTATTCCAAATCACTAATTGAGAGAACTCTATTAATTAGATTTTTAGCTGTGTTAAGAATTATTTGTTTCGGGTGTTTTGAGTGAAAGTTTATAATTCTTCCAGAAGAGGTGGGTTTTTGAAACCAATCAACTTTCAACTTATTTCCTTGTCAGATGACAACAGTATCGAGGTAAGACAATTTCTTGTTTGTTTCTTTCTCGACCGTAAACTGTAACTTTTTGTGAAAACTGTTGAGGCAAGTAAGGGTTTCTTCTAAGTTTTCCACTTTTACGATGGCAAAAATGTCATCTACGTATTTCGTCAATACCTTTGGCTTGGTTGTCAATTTTTCCAAACAGTTATCTAAGAGATCTTCAAGGATGATGTCTGCTATTATTGGTGAGGCAGGGTTTTTCATCGGCATTCCATCTCTTTGTTGGTAGGTTTTTTTACCGTAGACTAAATAATTACTGTCAATTATACAAAAACGTACTAATTCTAAAAATTTAGTTTTTTTAATAGTCGTATATTCTTTTATTATGTCCCATTTTCCGCTTATAAGTTCGTAAATAATGAGATAACATCGAAAGACACTAAAATTTCGTCATTGTCGATTTTTAGTTCACATAATTTTGATTTAAACTGGAGAGAGTCTTTTACGTTATATATAGAACTTGCAGTGATGTTTTTCAAAATGCTAATTAGATATTTAGCTAGGTTGTAGCAGGGCACTTTTATGGAAGAACATATTGGACGGAGAGGAAGGCCTTCTTTGTGGATTTTCGGGAGACCGTAAAGTCTCGGGGCAACTGAATTATATGTTGTCATCATATGTTTTTGACGTTGGTCAATATTTTTGTTTTCAAACAAGTATTTAACGAAATTGTTATTTGTTTCTTGCAGTTTGTTTGTTGGATCGGTGCGTAATGGCCAATATACATTCCTGTCTTCCATCATGACTTTCATCTTGACATCATAGTCATTTCTGTACATCGCCACCGTAACATTACCCTTGTCCGCTAAGACAATAATGACATCTTTGTTGTTGCGAATAAACTGTTTTGTTTCGTTTAGAATATGTGTAATATATTTGTCAAAATCAGAGAATGATCTTTTCACCATGCAGTTGTTAAGAATTTTTTCAAATTTACAGCGCGCTTTTTCCTTCTCATAGTTATTGTTTATGGTTTGGATGCAATCTTCACCATCAGCAATAATTTTGAAAAGGGAATTAGGAGTAGAATGAATAGTAGTAGAAAGTGCGTACTTTGGACTTAATGAAAGTAAGTATTGGATTTCTTCTGGTATGGGAACACTTGTTTTGTTGACAAACCAATTTTTGTTCAGATTTATCTCGTATTTTTGCTTGAGTTTCTCTTTTAGTGACGTTAGTTTTTTGTTGTGTGTTTGTTTAAATATTTCATTCTTGTTGTTGTGGTATACTTGTTCGTGATCAAGAAAGCTTTGGTGCTCTTCGTCTGAGAGAGTTATTCGTATTTGGTTTTCAATATTTGTTATGCTTTTTGTTAGAGAGGTTACGTTTTTATGTTTAGCGGAAATAAATAAATTTAAAATCTTGCAGCAAAAATTGTGTTTGATTTTTTGAAAAGGTAATAATAAATAATGATTTTTACCGATTTCTTGCTTAAATAATTCTTCAAGATGTGTAGTTGTATTTGTTACAAAGTTTGGTGTCAATCCGAGCTTTCTGCATCTCATAAGAAAGTTGTTGCTTGTTGATGTTTTTACTTTTTTAGTGTTAAGTTTTCTGTGTTGTTTGAGTGTATTTGAACATTTGTTGTATCGTGATGAGCCGATTAAATGAAGAGATGTGACGCAGACAGTAATCGAATATGAACTGATTTATTAACTTCTTAAAACTATTACAATGTAGATTATTTAGGGTTACCAGAGTGGTAATATTTAGTATATATTTAGTATAAGACATATGATAAAACACAGTGTTGTTAAAGTATGTAACTTGAACATTAAACATATAAACATTAAAATACATTTTGTAATGGCAATGTATAACATTTCCCCAGGCTTAATTGAAGACGTCATCATTAGTAGTAAACTGGTGGAACCACTTTTTTCAAACGCTCGGAGCGTCTCAATTCTTTCGATGACTCAGTTGGTTCTTCTCTGGTTTCATGGTTGACCGGACTTGGCTCAGAAAAACTTGTTGCAGGTGAACATGGTGCTGACAAAAAATCTTCGGGTGGAACATCAGAAGAATTATCAAGATTTACTGCACTCTGGTTATGTTGGTTATCAGAGTTAAACAAGATTAACTGGTCATCTAGATCATCTCCATTTTCGGTTTGACTATTTGAGTTGGAGTTGTATCTAGGAGAACAGAGAAAAGAGTTAGGGGAATTTAATGTAATGTTACCTTCCAGATTGACTTTTTCAGAGTTTGAGTTTTCTCCGAGTAAACGCATTTGGTTTTGATGTCTGCGACATACGCCTGCCTCAGTTTGGATTTCATACGTGTTCCTTCCAAGCACGTTCACAATTACTCCACGAATCCATTTTTGCTTTTTGAGGTACGTTTGGTTTTTTTTCTGGAACGAGTGCTGATAACACGCAACGCTGTTGACGACCATGAAGCAATTCCGATGGAGACTTCTGAGTGACTGGATTAGGTGTTGTCCGAAAAGTGCTTAGTAGAATCTAAAAAAAATTTTAAAATTTTCAAAGTTTTATCTTGTAAAGAATCTGGAATGACAACACGTGAATAATTAGTATGAAGCAAAATTATTCCTTGGTGAATGCTAAGGCTTTGTCTCCTATTGAAAAATGGTTGGAGAAAACGTTCTTCTGGTCGCAAGTGCTTTGGCCATCCATCTCTGATGTATTTTGCTACAGCTGAAAGCGTAGAATCTTTTAAGGTGTGTTGTTTTAGAAGCTTTACGTCAAGAGGATGTGTTTCTAAAATTTCATCGTAGATCTCTTGTACCTCGCAGCATGACTCTTCTTGCTTATCGAAATTTTGGTCAGGTCCGATTGGAAGACGATAAAGCGAGTCTGCATTTGCATGTTTTGCTGTTGGGCGATATTTGATGGTGTAATTGTAGCCCATGAGCAAAATTGCCCATCTTTGCAGTCGCTGCAGAGTCATCTCCGGGAGTTTTTTACTCGGATTAAAATCAACGGTTTATGATCCGTCAGAAGCTCAAATGACCTGCCATACAGGTATTGGTGGAACTTTGTTATGCCATATATAATGGATGAGGCTTCTTTCTCTACTTGGCTGTAGGATTTTTGATGAACGTTAAGCGTTTTTGAAGCGAACGCTATAGGCTTCTCTACGCCATCTGGGAATCGATGTGAGATTACAGCGCCTATGCCGTAACTTGAAGAGTCAGTTGCTAAAATTAGAGGCAAATCCTCATCGAAATGAACTAGCCTTGTCGCATTTACAATGCTAAGCTTAAGGCTGTCAAAAGCTTGTTGTTCTTTTGGTGACCAACGAAAAATTAAACCTTTGCGTCGTAATGTATTTAAAGGCCCTGCGACCTGAGCGAAATTAGGTATAAACTGGTTATAATAATTAAACTTTCCCATCACGGCCTCTAATTCTTTTATTTTAGCTGGAGCAGGTAGTTTTTTTAAAGCTAAAAAACGATCCTCTAGTGGGCGGATGCCCGATGCCGAAATAGAATGACCTAGGTACTCGATTTCACTGCGAGCAAAGTCGCATTTCGCTTTGTTGCAACGGAGTCCATTAGTTTCGAACCTACTAAAAACCGCGTTTAGGTTTGCAAGGTGTTCTTCGTCGTCCTCTCCTGTAATTAGCAGATCGTCTCCGACGGGTAATCCTGCTAAAATTTGTTCCATTACGTGTTGGAATTCGCCTGGAGCACTGTTAACACCGAACGGCATTCGTTGGTATTGAAATAATCCGAAAGGAGTATTTATGACAACCAATTTCTTGGATTCAGAATCTAATTCGATTTGTAAGTACGCGTTGGATAGATCGATCTTAGTAAAAAACTTTCCATTACGCAATTTATGGAAAAGCTCACGAGTGCGAGGAATGGGGTGTCGATTGACAACGATTTGTGGATTTATGGTGATTTTGAAGTCACCGCATATCCTCACTGTTCCTTTCTTTTTTGGAACTACAACGATGGGTGTAGCCCATTGAGTTCGTTGAATTGGCTTTAAGATTCCGGTTGAACACAGCTGATCTATTTCAACTTTTGTTGCTTTCTGGATTGCGAAAGGAATTGCACGTGGTGGAATGAATTTTGGCTTATCATCTGGAAGTAATTCTAAGTGAGCTTGGTAGTTAACGCAACAACCTAACGAAGGTTCAAAAAGCTTAGAAAATTTGGCACATAATTCGTTGATGCGAGTAGATAAGTCTGAAGAAATTTTGACGGCTTTGACAGATATATCGAGGCCCATTTTGTCTCGCCAGTCTACGCCTACTAAATTACTACCGCATTGGCTATTAACTACTAAAATTTTCTCTTTAATTATCTTACCAGCTCAACTTCGCATTCTCCAAGGAGTCTCAGAGGTTTTCCTCCATACGCTGATATCTGCACATCAGCAACTGGACTGCAATGAGGTGATCCCAGCTCACGATACCCCGATCGACCAATTATAGTACGAGTAGTACCTGTATCAATTTGAAATTTTATTAATTGATTATTTATTAATAAATTAATCATCATTTTTTTTCCTTCGCGAATTACATTTGACACGTTTTTATCGTTTTTAAGATTTAATTTATTCACCGAGATTGAATTCACGTTTTGTTTTTTAAATTAAGAATTCTGATAATTTTTATTTTTTTGTTTAGGAATCGCACCTTTACTGGATTTGGATAGACAAACACTTTTGATGTGTCCTTTTTTACCGCATGAATTACACAACGATTTTAGAAAACGGCATTTATCACGTGTATGTGAAATGCTGCAACTTGGACATGATTTAGCGGAACTCTTTGTACCGTTTGACACGTGATATGCGTTTGTACCGTTGAAACCACGATGACCGCTACTGCCGGATAACGACTTTGCATTTCCCGCACGAGTTTGATTTATATCAACCGTAAGGTCACCTTTGATAACGGAACAGGTTTTTTTTGTCGTTTCATATGCCATCGCGATATCTAAAACTTCTTGTAGAGACGGATTAGATTTTTGAAGAGATTTTTCGCGCACAGAATCATGAGGCGTGGTGATAACCACTACGTCGCGAATGATGTTATCTAAGAACGGATGATGACAAGAATCACAAGAAAAAGAGCAATTTCGAGCGATGCCACGTAAATCAGCAACCCATTCTTTATACGACTGCCCCTCTTTCATAACAGCTTTATGAAACTCGTAACGCGCCGCGAGTATATGAGTCTTTGAGGTAAAGTGTTCGCTTAACTTTTCTGAGAGTTCTTTAAACGTTTTTGTCGCAAAATCACCATAATCGTAAAGTTTTTGCAAAATTTCATAATTTTCCGCGCCTATCCACGATAAAAAACACGCTCGTTTTTGCTTATCATCAACGATCTGATGAGCTTCGAAGTGTTGATCGAGTTGAGACAAGTAAATTTTCCAATTGTCCTTATCTTTGTTAAAAACACGAAAAGTAGCAATTAATGGTGTTTGCGCATTATTAACTTTACCTTCTGATGAGAGCTTTTGAATAAACTCTTGCTGTCCCTTCAGCAACTCTTCCATTCATGTTTGTTGGTTTTTTAATAAAACCTCTATGGTATCGGTTGCGGTAGCCGTCGTGTGCCGCTACTTGAGTTCGACTTTGTGTTATGTATAAAAAAAAATCGAAAATACCTCGTCGCCAAATGTTGTATCGTGGAGAGCCGATTAAATGAAGAGATGTGACGCGGACAGTGATCGAATATGAACTGATTTATTAACTTCTTAAAACTATTACAATGTAGATTATTTAGGGTTACCAGAGTGGTAATATTTAGTATATATTTAGTATAAGACATATGATAAAACACAGTGTTGTTAAAGTATGTAATTTGAACATTAAACATTTAAACATTAAAATACATTTTGTAATGGCAATGTATAACACTTAAAGTGCAATATAAATGTAATAAGTGTAAGTTTAATATTGTATTTGATGTATGTTAGAACAAAATTTGTAACCAATTTATTAATGTTCAATAAAGATTTGCCACCACCTGATGATGTTCATAGACATGAAAGAAACGTCGTGACATAAAAATATTTTGTTTCATCTGACCTGAAGCCCGTTTCTTATAAAATAGAAAAGAATACATGCAAGTTACTTGGTCAAATATTAAAAGAATCCTTTTTTACATAACTTATTTTCTTTCTTTATCTTTTCGATTTTTCTGACAAAATACAGCATATTCAAATTATATTTTCTAGTGAAAGTAATACAAATACAATATTTGATGGTGGTGAATATAGTGAGCGAGAGGTGAATTTCTAATAAAAGAAAGGAAGGCAAATGGCGAAAGTAAGCCCAAACGCAGCAGAGGAACACAAAAGGGCAACGATCAGCGTACATCGATGGTGAATTTGTATAATGAAATATGAGTCGATGACGATGAATATTGAATAATTCTTGCTGTACGTACTTGAGTACACCGCCACCCGCACACCCCTACTCTTGCTTTAAGTCGCATGACTTAAAGCAAGAGGTAGGGGAGTACCGGACAAGGAAATATATGGGCAATTAGATGAAAAATTGAAGTTTGCAAAAATAAAATTAACAGTCACTTACAGCCAAGGACTTAAAGAGAGGAGGCCGTTCATACAACAAAATTACTCCGAAACGTACCGAAGTATACCGTTGAAGTGTAATATCAGTATAAAAACCGAAAAGCCGAAATAATAGGAGTCAGTAAGACTTTACTAATTTAAGCAGAAAGTAAGAACCTATAATAATTACGGTAGTAAATTTCCCCCACCAGTGGTAAGAAATTGCTATCTTTAAAGCCAGTAAAAATACTGTGGTTGCCAGTTGAAAAACTGTGGTTGCCAGTAGAAATACTGAGGCTTGCCAGTTGAAAAACTGAGGTTGCCAGTAGAAATACTGTGGTTGCCAGTAGAAATACTGTGGGTAATTTAACTCTTGCAGAGATTTCCCCCCACCAGCGGTAAGGGATCTCAGAGACAAATTAAACCAAGCCAGTTAATAACTGTGGTTGCCAGTAGAAATACTGAGGTTGCCAGTAGAAATACTGTGGTTGCCAGTAGAAATACTGAGGTTGCCAGTTGAAAAACTGTAGTTGCCAGTAGAAATACTGAGGTTGCCGGTAGAAATACTGCGGTTGCCAGTAGAAATACTGAGGTTGCCAGTAGAAATACTGTGGTTGCCAGTAGAAATACTGAGGTTGCCAGTTGAAAAACTGTGGTTGCCAGTAGAAATACTGTGGTTGCCAGTAGAAATACTGAGGTTGCCAGTAGAAATACTGTGGTTGCCAGTAGAAATACTGAGGTTGCCAGTTGAAAAACTGTGGTTGCCAGTAGAAAAACTGTGGTTGCCAGTAGAAATACTGAGGTTGCCAGTAGAAATACTGTGGTTGCCGGTAGAAATACTGTGGTTACCAGTAGAAATACTGAAGTTTTCCAGCATCAATACAGTGGTTGCTAGTCGAGACGCTTTTTGCCGAATCTACCGTTTCTATAATTTGAAGAAATATACGAGAAAGGAAGCACCGGAAGGAACCGTACTAAGGGAACAACAGCCGACGTTGGACTCTAAAGACACACTGGAAATTAACACCGAAAAACCGAAATTGGAGAAAATAAAAGCACATAGTCTAATAATCCAAACTTTAAAACTATAGAATTTAATTAAATTTAATTATTTTTAATATTAAAGCTATTTTCTTGATTGAATAAAGGAAAATCTTTGAAACTAAAGTTTTAGTGTACCTTCTTTAGTAAAACCCTGGACACCAGCGAGTATACCTAAGCCAGAGAAACCCAAGGTACATTACAAATTGGCGCCCGAGCAGGGACCTCTTCAAAGGTCCATTCCAGAAACAAACATCAAGAATTCAAACTGAACCGTTATCTGAAGATCTTAAACCGAACCGTTACCGAATAATAATCCTTATCAAGATTTCAAACTGAACCGTTACCTGAAGATCTTAAACCGAACCGTTACCGAATAATAATCCTCATCAAGATTTCAAACTGAACCGTTACCTGAAGATCTTAAACCGAACCGCTACCGAATAATAATCCTCATCAAGATTTCAAACTGAACCGTTACCTGAAGATTTTAAACCGAACTGTTACCGAATAATAATCTTCATCAAGATTTCAAACTGAACCGTTACCTGAAGATCTTAAACCGAACCGTTACCGAATAATAATCCTCATCAAGATTTCAAACTGAACCGTTACCTGAAGATCTTAAACCGAACCGTTACCGAATAATAATCCTCATCAAGATTTCAAACTGAATCGTTACCTGAAGATCTTAAACCGAACCGTTACCGAATAATAATCCTCATCAAGATTTCAAACTGAACCGTTACCTAAAGATTTTAAACCTAACCGTTACCGAATAATAATCCTCATCAAGATTTCAAACTGAACCGTTACCTAAAGATCTTAAACCGAACCGTTACCGAATAATAATCCTCATCAAGATTTCAAACTGAACCGTTACCTGAAGATCTTAAATCGAACCGTTACCGAATAATAATCCTTATCAAGATTTCAAACTGAACCGTTACCTGAAGATCTTAAACTGAACCGATACCGTAAATATAATAATCCTCATCAAGATTTCAAACTGAACCGTTGTCCGAAAATTAAAATAAAGATTCTAACTGAGAGAAGAAATAAAACTTAAAACAAGATGTCGGACTCTGAAGAAGGTTTTGAAATCTTTGTCAGCATAGGAGCTATATACCTCCTTGATAAAACAGAGCTTAAAGAACGCATGGCGCGTTGTAAGCTTAACACCGAAGGGACCGTTGCCGATCTCCGCACTCGGTTCAGTACTTACATTAAAGAGTCCAGATTGCGAAAGTCAACCCAAAATTAATGTGAAGAATTAGAGAAAGGCTCAGATGATAGAGTTTATTCCAAAGCGGATATTTCACAAACAAAGGAAAATATAGAAACAGAGAAGGAAGAACGTAGTACTAAGGCAAACATTAGTAAGCCCGTCACCTATACCAATGTGTATTATACGGTACCTAATGCACATTTCCAAGGGACGCCTGTGTTTACAACGGCTACAGCACATACAAAACCTTCCCCAACTTATATGGCATCCTTATATCCCGCTCTGGCAGAATTTGATAGAATGACCAGACACCCTGACTACAGGGAATGGTATTATCCCCATGGAATGGACCCTCAAAATCAATATCCAACAGTAAGCTCAAATTTTCCTCATTTTTCAGGACAAAGTCAAGTACCAGTTAATTCCGATACAAATATTCCTTCAGGTATAACAGGGAAATCCCCTCTTAGTCGAGAGGCAGAAGTTATGAATTAAGTAAGAAAATGGGGGTTGAGATTCGACTCTTCAGGAAATGCACTGGAATTTATTAAACGTATAGAGGAACTGACCGATTGCTACCAGATCCAAACACATGAAATGCTCCGAACTTTCCCAGAAATTTTTAAAGGACCAGCCTTAGAATGGTATAGAATCAACCGTGACAACTTTAAAACATGGCCAGATTTTTACCAGGCCTTCTTGGGATATTTTCTGTCTCCACGATTTATAAACAGACGGGAAGACGAAATCTCAAAGAAAAGAAAGGGTCCACACGAGAAGGCAAGAGATTTCATCCGTACGACACAATATTTAATTCACCAACACCCATCATTGCGTATTAGCAATTATATTGATATAATTTACGATCGCCTTCGACCCGAATATCACTTATACATTCGTCGACGCTTGGAAGAATTGATGAATTTAGCTACTGAATATGAGTGTATCCAAAACGAAAACCGAAACACGTCATCGAATACAACCAGACCACCGCCTCCCAGGGCATATCAAGCGCCAGCACGGGATGAGCGAGCTCACCGATATATCCCAACGAATGAAAAATACGATCGAACAACTCATTGCTGGAACTGCAAACAGAGGGGGCATTCGAAGGCAATTGTTGGCAGCCGTTCCGTTTGTTTTGTTCGTTCTGTGGCGAAGATGGTCGCTTGACGAAAGATTGTCCTTGTCAGACCCGGCATGTTTCCATCATCACGTCGGAGACGGCAAAAGAGGGGATAATTATAGAAGAAATAAAGCCTAACAGCGAGGTAATGCCTGAGGCGAAGTTATGTGCCACGGAGCAGGAAGTGAACAACCAAGATAAAAACGATCAACACAAAAAAACTTTTGCCACCAGGATCGACGATACGCCACGAGTAGAAGTGAAAGCAGTAAAAACTGCTGAAGAATGGGTAGATCCGCGCTGCTTCTTAACCATAAAGTTGAATGGCCAAACAATCAATGCTTTGCTCGATACCGGGGCGACTCAATCGTTCATTAGTACTAAGGTGCGACACCTACTCAAGAGACTCAAAACACCGGTGAGATATCAACGTAATGCAGTTCAACTAGCAGATGGTAGTCCCATATTTAGCCGAGAACACTACACAGTAACTCTGCAAGTAGGGAACCAGTCAATTCAAGGAGAAGTAACGCATTTGAAGCAGTTGAGTCAAGACGCAATAATTGGTATGGATGCACTACGTAAAATGGATTTCTCTATCAAATTAAATGGGAATGAGCTTATGTCAAATAAAGGTCCACCAACCCTCAAAAGACAAAATCAGCTATGTGCTCTGGGCGGAAAACCCCTAACACTAGATCAACAAAATCTTTTGAGTGAATTACTTAACCGAGAACTGCCGAAATTTGAGCCCCTCCCGAACACTACTAATTCAAGGAGAAGGAACGCATTTGAAGCAGTTGAGTCAAGACGCAATAATTGGTATGGATGCACTACGTAAAATATGGATTTCTCTATCAAATTAAATGGGAATGAGCTTATGTCAAATAAAGGTCCTCCAACCCTCAAAAGACAAAATCAGCTATGTGCTCTGGGCGGAAAACCCCTAACACTAGATCAACAAAAACTTTTGAGTGAATTACTTAACCGAGAACTGCCGAAATTTGAGCCCCTCTCGAACACTACTAACGCCGCAGTTCACCATATCACCTTGAAAAGTAAACGACCTTTCAAACAAAGGTATTACCCGTGAAATCCGGCCATGCAGAAAATTATCGACGAAGAGGTAAACGATTTATTACGGGATGGAAAAATCGAGCCATCTAACAGCCCATATAGTTCACCAATAGTACTTGTCAAAAAGAAAAATGGAACGTGGAGTTTGTGTGGATCACCGCCAACTAAATGAATTATCTGTAATGGATGCGTACCCTTTACCACAATTTGCAATACTCGATAAATTAAGGCTAATCTTTCGTAGACGTTGGGGCCATGTTCAGGCACAAATCAAAAGACCAGGGGTAGCCGATCTTCATTTCCAAGGACGCAGTAAGAGGGTAGAGTTTAATACGAATACCCAGTGATAAATAATATAAAAAAATATTGAATTGTGCTGATTTAAAATTTAAAAAGTGAATTAAATAAAAAAAAAATGAATTGAACCAAAAATCCCGAAAATAAATAAAAAAAAAAAAAATTAATTAAAAAAAAACGAAAATTATTATTAATTATTACTATCTGCGTTATTATTATTAATCTATCTACTGGGAAGAAATTGTATTTAGACGAGAAGGTTCTCGTCTCCGAAGAAAGAGGGGGATGTAATGAAGCATTTTATCGCTCCTTTACATTCCTTTAAAAATCAAAACAATCATTTTATATATTTGCCCCTAGCAGGTAGCACTGTCATCTGAAGCAGAAAACGATTTCATTTAAAAGCTACAGATAAGCGACCGCAAGCTCCCATTAGGATATTGCCGATAACAGAGCTCGTCACCAACTGATTAGAAATTATATTTTCTAGTGAAAGTAATACAAATACAATATTTGAAGGTGGTGAATATAGTGAGCGAGAGGTGAATTTCTAATAAAAGAAAGGAAGGCAAATGGTGAAAGTAAGCCCAAACGCAGCAGAGGAACACAAAAGGGCAACGATCAGCATACATGGATGGTGAATTTGTATAATGAAATATGAGTCGATGACGATGAATATTGAATAATTCTTGCTGTACGTACTTGAGTACACCGCCACCCGCACACTCCTCGTGCATAGACAAAA
Organism: Baccha elongata; assembly: GCA_951217065.1. NCBI lineage: Eukaryota > Metazoa > Arthropoda > Insecta > Diptera > Syrphidae > Baccha > Baccha elongata. The sequence continues at coordinate 593,855 of CATNUY010000114.1, forward strand.
ATAGAAGTATTTCGCATGACTTAGAGCAAGAGGTAGGGGAGTACCGGACAAGGAAATATATGGGCAATTACATGAAAAAGTGAAGTTTGCAAAAATAAAATTAACAGTCACTTACAGCCAAGGACTTAACGAGAGGAGGCCGTTCATACAACAAAATTACTCCGAAACGTACCGAAGTATACCGTTGAAGTGTAATATCAGTATACAAACCGAAAAGCCGAAATAATAGGAGTCAGTAAGACTTTACTAATTTAAGCAGAGGGTAAGAACCTATAATAATTACGGTAGTAAATTTCCCCCACCAGTGGTAAGAAATTGCTATCTTTAAAGCCAGTAAAAATACTGTGGTTGCCAGTTGAAAAACTGAGGTTGCCAGTAGAAATACTGTGGTTGCCAGTAGAAATACTGAGGTTGCCAGTTGAAAAACTGAGGTTGCCAGTAGAAATACTGTGGTTGCCAGTAGAAATACTGTGGGTAATTTAACTCTTGCAGAGATTTCCCCCCACCAGCGGTAAGGGATCTCAGAGACAAATTAAAACAAGCCAGTTAATAACTGTGGTTGCCAGTAGAAATACTGAGGTTGCCAGTAGAAATACTGTGGTTGCCAGTAGAAATACTGAGGTTGCCAGTTGAAAAACTGTGGTTGCCAGTAGAAATACTGTGGTTGCCAGTAGAAATACTGTGGTTGCCAGTAGAAATACTGAGGCTTGCCAGTTGAAAAACTGAGGTTGCCAGTAGAAATACTGTGGTTGTCAGTAGAAATACTGAGGTTGCCAGTTGAAAAACTGAGGTTGCCAGTAGAAATACTGTGGTTGCCAGTAGAAATACTGTGGGTAATTTAACTCTTGCAGAGATTTCCCCCCACCAGCGGTAAGGGATCTCAGAGACAAATTAAAACAAGCCAGTTAATAACTGTGGTTGCCAGTAGAAATACTGAGGTTGCCAGTAGAAATACTGTGGTTGCCAGTAGAAATACTGAGGTTGCCAGTTGAAAAACTGTGGTTGCCAGTAGAAATACTGAGGTTGCCGGTAGAAATACTGCGGTTGCCAGTAGAAATACTGAGGTTGCCAGTAGAAATACTGTGGTTGCCAGTAGAAATACTGAGGTTGCCAGTTGAAAAACTGTGGTTGCCAGTAGAAATACTGTGGTTGCCAGTAGAAATACTGAGGTTGCCAGTAGAAATACTGTGGTTGCCAGTAGAAATACTGAGGTTGCCAGTTGAAAAACTGTGGTTACTATAATTTGAAGAAATATACGAGAAAGGAAGCACCGGAAGGAACCGTACTAAGGGAACAACAACCGACGTTGGACTCTAAAGACACACTGGAAATTAACACCGAAAAACCGAAATTGGAGAAAATAAAAGCACATAGTCTAATAATCCAAACTTTAAAACTATAGAATTTAATTAAATTTAATTATTTTTAATAATAAAGCTGTTTTCTTGATTGAATAAAGGAAAATCTTTGAAACTAAAGTTTTAGTGTACCTTCTTTAGTAAAACCCTGGAACCCAGCGAGTATACCTCAGCCAGAGAAACCAAAGGTACATCACAGTATCTTAGTTTTTGAGTAATTAAGAAAATACTAAAAGCACTTTTTCAAAAAAAGGTGAAATCTGGTTAATCTGGTTAAAATCAATTAACTGTATTAACCAGATTCCAATTTTTTTTTTTAAAAGTGCTTTTAGTATTTTCTTGATTTCTCAAAAACTAAGATACGTCTTCGCGTACGGTTTTCTGTTTTTGACTAAAAATTAATAAGAGCATAGAATTTTGAAAATAAAAATAATAGTTAATTACATAAAATTTTGAAAAAATTTAGTTTAAAATTTTTTTTTTTAATTTTTTTTTAAATTTTGAGTTTAATTTAAAGATAAAATAAAAGAGTAGTTTCCTGGCTTTCCAAAAAGATAAAACAAGGCTTTGTATCATTGACCGTAGTTTTTAAATATTTTTTTTCAGATTTAAGTCATTTTTTAGAAAATTGTCCCTCCCGCCTAAACGGGGGAAAATAGACCCCCCCATCAAATACGATTTTTTTTCTTGTCTTAATCCCACCTACACGCTTTTTGGTGCACCTTAAACCAATAACCCTGTATACACAAAATATTTTTGTTGATCTAACACAATAATTTTCTTAATCTGACAAATTAATTTTTGGATTCGACAAAACAAAATGGTTTATTCTATCCATACCATAATATATATTGTAAATATGACAAATAAATTATATCCAACTAACAAAATTTTTGTTTATTTGACCAAAAATTTCGATGTTTGTTTGTATATATAACAAAATAGTGTTTGTGTATTTAACAATTTTGTTTTGTCACAACAACAAATGAAAAAAAAATTGTCAATTTGATAAAATATTTTATTGAACGTATATAGACAAAAGTTTCATCGGATCAACCTGCATTTTTATCATATATACCTACATTTTATTTTCAGTGTAGCTAAAGGTTTCCATTAGATATTGGTGAATCCTAAAGACAGACATAAAACTGCTTTTTCAACAGCTAATGGTCATAACGAATTTAATCGGATGCTATTTGGACTTAAGAATGCACCCGCTACCTTTCAGCGAATGATTAATCACGTCTTAGAAGCACTTGTAAGGAAAATATGCGTAGTCTATTTAGATGACATTCGTATATACAGTAACCAATACAATATTTCAGAAACTTAAACAATATAATTTAAAAATTCAAATTGATAAGTGCAAATATTTTAGCAAAAATACAGAATGTTTAATGCATGTAATTACGACTAATGGAATAAAGCCTAACCCAGAGAAAGTAAAAGCAATTAATAAAATACTGTAAGGTTTTATCTAGGTTCGTTTTATTAAATAAAACTTATTTCCGTTTTAATACAACTTACTTTACGTCTTTTTACTTTTAATTCCACTTAATATTTCAAAACACTCTTTATTTCCTTTTTACTTTCTTTATTTTAAATTCAAACTTTATCACTTTCAAATTACCGACTTGTACACGACTGATTTCAAATTCAAACTGACTGTCGGCCAGCATCCGCTTCCTCTTTTATACAGAAATGCTTGGCTTATGGAAGGTTCTTAAACTTGCTAGAAACAATATCGAGTAGGCAATGTAGTACAATATAGCGTAGGCAATTTAGTAGATGTACCGAACAGGGAGATGGCGTTTACCTCAAGAGATGAAAACATTCAGCACCCTTTAATTATTTGTGTAACACGTTACAATACCGATTCCTTGTACAACAAAACAAAAAAAGTCCTTTCTAGGACTAAAATGCTACTACAGAAAATGTAAATGTAAATAAATTGTAAAGAGAGAATGTAAAAGTAACATCACATCTTCCAATGTAAATGAACTGTATACAAAATATATTAAATGTAAAATCAATGTCACGAAACATTAACGCTTAAAACTTAACACTTACAAAATGTTTACAATAAATAGTAACAGCACATCTTCAAAAGAAAGCATTCTGTAAAAGATGTATTGTTAATGTAAAATTAATTTCATAGAACATTTACAATTGTACCAGTTTTGTAATCCTATTATCACAACTTAAATCTTAAAAAACGTTTACAATAAACAGTAACAGCACATCTTCAAATGTAAGCAAACTGTACGACAAATATATTTAAAGTAAATTTAATACCACAAAACATTTACGCTTGTAACAGTTTTGTAAAGCTATTATCAAAAATTTAGTCTTACAAAAGGTTTACAATAAATAGTAACAAAGAAATAAAATAAATAATGATACAAATTCTATATACTAATATGAAAATTAATTTAAAAAGTTAAAATAAATAGTAACAGTACATCTACAAACGAAAACAAACTGTACAACAAATATATTTAATGTAAATTTAATACCACAAAACGTTTACGCTTGTAACAGTTTTATAAAGCTATTATCAAAACTTAACTCTTACAAAACGTTTACATTAAATACTAACAGCAGATCTTTAAACGTAAATGCACTGTATATCAAATATAATAAATAAACAAGTAAAATCACAAAACTTCTACGCTTGTAAGAATAAAATAAAAACAATAAAAAGACAAAAAATAGTCGAATTCTACGCTTGTAACAGTTTGGTAAAGCTATAATCAAAACGGTAACACTTACAAAACGGTTACAGTGCAGGTGTACATATTTAAACAATAAATAATTGTACATGTGAATTTACCAATCGATGACGAAACATCTTAATTATTTTTACTACAAAACATAACACACCACATGATATCACCTCTTGTATGTTTAAAAACATGTAGTAATTTATCCGCGTGAAACAGTCTTTTACCTCGTATCGCTTATCTATCAGTGAAAAGTAATGAAAAGAAATCGAAAGCCATTCCATTTAACGTCAACCTACTACAGGAACGTTAAAAAAATAAGAAACCAACAAATGGTTGAATTTCTGAAAAAAACTGAGTCAAGTGAAGAAATTACGTAGGTATTTTATCTTACCACATAAACCAAATGAACAATTTCGTCAATTTAAGAGTTTCAAATGCTGGAGGCCATTGTTTGCATTCAGGCGCTGGTGGTGAGATTTTTCAGGAATCTTCATCTCCAATTGACAACTCAACTATAACAGTTGGGCAACCAGGTAGGTTGGCAGTGTGTTTTGGAACTTCGTTCAGCAACCGCTTCAGCCAATTACGAGTGACTTACCTATCTCAAGGGAACAGTACAGAAGACTGCAATCGCCTTCTTTTGAAAGCAACTATATGCGTCTCAAATACGCAGTGTTTTATTATGCTTCGTTGCACCGGTTGCTCGTAATCGCTTTCAATACGATCATTTTATATCATGAGGGCACTTAACTCAATCATTATTTTGTTCTTTTAGATTCAACAGACACCGAATCTGTCAAGGCACCATCAGAAGATTCCGACGAAGATGAAATTGATGCCAAGTGTTCTTTATTGGAAGAGCTGCAAAAATGGTCATTGAAACACCAAATCACTCATAACGCGCTCAATGACTTTCCTACCAAAAGATAGTCGTACTCTTCTGCAAACACCTCAGCGCTTAAATATAATATCATTGGGTACTGGAAATCTTTGGTATTATGGAATTAGAACTTGTGTGTTAAACAAAATTAAAACTTTAACCGAGACAAAACGAATAGCGCTCACATTTAACATCGATGGGCTTCCAGTATTTAACAGCGCAAAAACAGAATTTTGGCCAATTTTATGCATGACTGACCATCCTCAGTTCTTGAACCCAATGCCTATAAGCGTTTACTGTGGCCAAACAAAGCCCACATTGGAGGATTACCTTGCCCCATTTATAACGGAACTGAATGACTTGTTGGAAAATGGTGTTATAATTGGAAACCAAAAATTGGAAGTCCATGTTCGATGTTTTGTTTGTGATACTCCTGCAAGATGTTTTATAAAAGATTCGTATCATTGATTAAAAAATCGATTAAATAGAGGTAATACAGTAGACGCTCGATATAGTGAAGTAATAAAAACCAGCCATGTTCACTATTTCGAGATTGTTCACTATTTCGAACGGGAGGCTAGAAACGCTTTCCAAAGTTAAATTTGATCGAAAATGCACATTTTGTTCAGTGTGAAGATAATTATATTTATTTAATCGATAAACAAACATTTTAATCAAGTTGAAACAGCTAAAAACAATAACAATTCATAATACATACTTATATAAAATATGTACATAACATAAAACAAAAACATTTTGACTCATAAAAAACGAAAAATTTACATAAATGTTCATAGATATACATATAACATGTACAAATTAGCATCTTTTTTCTCTATAAGAATTAAATTTTTGGAAAGAAGTTTGTCACTTTTGTCTGACTTTTTCTTAAATTTAAATTAATTTGGATGGCTTTTTCTTGCAAACGTTTCATGACTATAATATCAGAAAAGTCTGTATTATTATGTCCCGCCCACTCAATTATCTTATCAAAATGAATAACAGCATCCTTTGAAGAGACGGAACATGTTGGTCGATCCATGACCAACTGCACATCTTCTTCATCGTTTTCGTTTTCGGCTTCTTCAATATCCGACAAGACTCTATCTTCGTTCCAATCGCCTATGTCACGAGGTGTATGCGTAACGCCTTCGTTTACATGATTGAGCAGATTAATCACAT